>QYAO01000019.1:0-600000 GCA_003988895.1 Hyphodiscus sp. D1413
AGAATACTTATAATAAAGAAGTAAATAAGAATATTACTTATAATAATATATTTAATAGTTTAGAATCTAAATTATTATTAATTAAAACTCATTATTTAAATTATATATTTAATAACCTAGCTGAGTTTGTTGCATTTGCGATTGTTCACTCTGCCTGTTACGAATTTGAAGAGCCTCGTTAGTACCTACATATACGGAGGAGCTCCCAAAACAGGAAATATCGCTGTAGTGCGAGGAACAATTTGTGGAAATCGTACATAGCGCTCTCGAAGAAAGGCAATCCTTACTTTTCACTGTTGAGAATCACAAAGTCTATGTCAATTACAATATAAATCATACAGTGTGCACTCTCTCCCAAAAATCTTCTCCATGTCTTCAATCCTCTTCTTCTTTACCAGCGCCATCTTCAACTTCTCCATGTTGACATGCCGGCGCTTAACATCAAACTCGACAAAACTATCTGCCATTTTTTCAACCCCTTGGTGTTTAATATCCTCTACTTCCTGGGGACTAACAGCGTCTCGAATCAATCCTGCAGATTCCAGTTCTGCCTCGGCCTTTTGAGGATCAAGCCGACGAGCTAAGAATGATAGTGCTTCTACAGTCATCTTCAGGAGAGGATCTACATATCGTGCCGTGTTCCATTCTTTTCTCTGTGTCATTATCTGCTCTGCCGAATCTTGAGGAGTGGGACTTCGTTTTGCTGTTACAACCGTGTTACCACTTGGGTCCAAACAAAATTCGAAAGCGGCACGGTATGCTTGCTCGGATCTCGTTCCTACCCCTGGGTGCCCACCACCCCACTGTACTTTTCCGCCGCGCTGAATCTTGAGGTATTGTAGGGGTATAAAACCTGTTTTGTTGCGACGGAGAAGTTCGAATAGGCTTCGGCCAGAATCCTCCTCAATGACAGGCAGTACTGGATTTCCGGTTCCTCGAGTACCTTCAGCCATCAGGGTAAGATGACTGAGTTTCTGAAACTTCATGAGTTCCATCAAGTATTCATACGGCTAGACTCTAATCAGCACCAAGCTTTAACTTTGTATATAATAGATAGTATTATAAATAAAAGTTGGGAAAGAATCATACCCATTGCCCGTTACGATTCATGTCAACTAATAATGCTTTCAGATTGGGGCACGTCTGATTCAACTTTGCTATGTCAGAAATCAAGATATCAGGCCTTAGTCTAGGAGCAAATGGCTCTGGAGCGTGGATAGACAAGATGCGAAGTGTATCGCTATTGGCGGCAAGAAGATTAAAGGGAAATTGCATGGCATCTCCAGTAAGGACTAGTTCTTCCAGTGTAGTGATTTGCGACAGGCGCCGCTCTATATCTTCGAGTTTTGACCAAGGAATCTCCAGTTCAAGGGACCGCAAACAAGGAACCTGTCCACTGAAACTTTCGATTCCCTGGGCGTTTTTTCGCCCAAGCTTAAGAATCTTTAGTTTCGACCAACCTCCCATATTTCCCCAGCGGCTCATGTCCAAGACGGAGAATATAGGAAACGACAGCTCCTCAAGTTGTGGCAGCTCGTCGGCTTCTCTTACATCAAGATCGACCTCAAATTCGGGGACATAAAACGCTCCGCCTCGATCAATCTGCTGGGTCGTATTCAATATAAGAAGATTTTTCGATGACCTTAGGATTTTGAATAACGAGAGCTTAGCTATTCGCTTCGATTGCGGCTCCACAGGAATATAAGCATCTAAACGATAGAGATTCGGAGAGGAAAACCCAGTATACTGATGTGGCTCCAAACTTGTGCTGAATGGGATGTCGGCTTTCACTATCAGCCTTGATTTTGGGCTATACTTGTGCAAGTTTTGTAGAATTCCATCCGGGATATCATAGCTTTTTAACCACGTCAGCGTTTCTAGTTGTGTCAACTTCGAGAAAAGCTCAGTAAGCTGTCGTAAAACAATGTCGTTGATCCAGTTGCCTGACTCAATAGTGATTTTTCGAATGAAACTTGGAAGCTTTGTGTCTTTTGTAGTGAGTCGTAAAATTAGTCCTGGAAAACCACGGTTCTTGTCAAGATGTATTCTTTGGTACAGAATAGGAACCGTAAGAATGTACAGTTGTCGACATACGGCCGATAAGGAGCACAGAGTGGAAATATTGGAATCCAAGAGCTGTTGAAGTCAGGCCTCGGTCATTTTGGGTACAAGCTCGATTGATGATAGATACCTGTCGGATGATCAGACTCCATACAAGATCTGGCAGATCTGCTACGCCGTTGTGGCACAGCCCGTCGCGTTTGCAGGAGTCCATAGTCAATATCGTGCTGTCTAGAAGCTTTCTGTTTCTTTCCCAGACTGTGGGATTGGGTAATTATGGCGGCCGATAAAGTGGTGAAGCAACTTGCGAGCATGTTTTCGGGGTGGGGACATTAAAATGGCTCAATTGTAAAGAATATCAAAAATGGGGTTTGCATTTATTCAAAATCCCGCGCTTCTTTTTTGTAGGGCCGCTTAGAAGTGATCTTCATTTATGTTCTACATTTATCATTGCTAGCAACGGCTCTACCGGCAATTCACCTCCATAAGGATGCTTTTTTGCCTGACACTGAGCGGGAGTGATTCAAACCCAAACCCGTTTGAAGTAAGCCATGTCCGGGGTTGGCGGCCGCTTTTTCACCTGCTAATTTAACCCTAACCCTAACCCTGCAGAATGCAGCTCTAGTCAGCTCATGATGCCCCGACCCGCCCCCCCTGGATTCGCTAGTCAACGTGTACCCAAGCCTTCCCTTATTCGTGAAGACAAGGCTCTTCGGAACTATGCTTGCTGTAATACTTTGTATGCGCGATGTGGACTAAACCGAGGCTTCTAACCCTTACAGTATCTGTTGGGGCTCCTGAAAAGCTTGAGGGCCAAGACGAGGGTTCTTTATCTTCATGGGACAGAGATGCGGCATTCCTTTAACTAGTGAAAAGACTGAGGGGACAGTTACTTCACTGACCATGATCATGTTTTCCCAATAAACACTTTTTCCAATCAAAGAGAGATATAGTTTGTTTGTCATTTTTTTTGGCTGTGATGCTGTACATTTCATCGGTTCATGCCAGTTTGGTGGTTATCGTGGTATTTTTGGTCAGCCAAACCACAGCCGCACTTACAAATATACCCGACAGTTTGAGCTCATGGCTGAATGCGAATCCCATATCCACACAGAAAGCCACGATACCTATTAGATCCAGCAACAGAACGCTGTCTTCGGCAGCATTCTATTCGCAAAGAAGCCGCTGTCCAGCCAGCTGTGATGAGGCCGGGTTGAACCCGGCTAATTGGACAGTCTATCATGATCTAAATCGTCTCCAACGGTGCAACGAGACCATGCTTCTCGACTTTAACCTGTACAACTCCCTTGATAAACCCAGCACTCAGGCAACTATACGGTCTTGCGCCACCAGTCTCTCCGCCGATGCCAGCAATGTTGGAAGTACACCTAGCGGAACTTGCCCTTCGAAGGGCAACCGAACTCAAAGTCAAGAGCCCTTGCAAATTGCAATCAATCAAACAGCCAATCCAGGCTCCCTGGAAGATTTCACTGCAGCAACTCAACAGCTGGGGCGTTACCTGGCCCAGCAAGAGTCTGGCTGTAATGCAAGCATCGCATATGCGTACTCCGGCTCTTCTGCAGTGGGATTCTTTGCAGGCTCCGGCACACAAAACATTTCAGCAAATGTACTTGAAGAATTCATTACCGAAGTCCAAGAAGTGGGCATCTCAGAGAGTGTGTTGGTTCAGCTTTGTGCTGCTCCGGAGCGAAACCGGAGCTCGAAATACAGTTTGGGAATAATTGCAAACGCAAACACAAACCTAGGTTCGGTTCAAGACATTGTGTCTACATGGGCTTCTGGTAATTGTGTGACCGACTATGATACTTCCTATACGTGGCAGAATGTCACCTTGTCAGTTCCAAGTCTTCAACCTAACGCCACCTCGATCCATTCCAATACCACTTCGAGCAACAGTACCAGTTCACATCTTGCACGCGCGTTATCTTCACGAGCATCACCAGAATGTACGGCTATCCAGGTGGTTTCAGGAGACAGTTGTAAGTTCTACAGACAAATCTATCTGAAAGACGATAAGTTTTGCTAATACTGTCTCCTTTTCACTGCAGGCGCAAGTCTCGCTTCCGAATGCGGCATTACCCCCGCTGAATTTACAGAATACAACCCGAGCAGCACTTTGTAAGGGTACTCCAAAGTGCTGTTAATGTCAAACTAATTCGGCTGGATCTAGATGCTCAACTCTCACGGTAGGAGAGCACGTGTGCTGCTCGGCTGGCTCACTTCCTGACTACGCTCCTTCCCCTAATGCTAACGGAACATGCTATACTTATCTTGTCGCTTCTGGAGACTCCTGTAGCGCACTTGCGGCTAGCTACAGTATCACGACTGATAATATAGCAGACTGGAACAGCGATACTTGGGGTTGGGTGGGATGTGCCGATCTGCAGGCCGGATACAGCATCTGCTTAAGTTCAGGCTCCCCCCCAATGCCTGCTCCCATATCCAACGCTATTTGTGGTCCACAAGTGCCAGGCACGGTAGTAGTGCCTACTGGAACGAACCTCACTACTCTCAATCAATGCCCCCTCAATGCCTGCTGTGATATCTTCGGCCAGTGTGGCACCACCGCCGAATTTTGTACCATCACAGAGTCGGCAACTGGGGCACCAGGAACTGCTGCCGCAGGAACTAATGGCTGCATATCTAATTGTGGTACTGACATCATTATGGGAGATGCTCCCGTAGAATATCTCAATATTGCTTGGTTCGAGGGCTTCGATACACCGCGCCCATGCTTAAACGAACCTATCACGGCGTTGGATCTGTCGCCTTATACCCATGTCGTTTTGGCATTCGCAGCCATTACACCAGACTTTGATCTTGATATCAGCGAAATACAGGCATCTTTTGATGAGTTTGTCTCTTTGACAGGGAACTTCAAAAAAATTATCTCCATTGGTGGATGGGCCTTCTCCACCGATCCTTCAACCTATATGATTTTCCGAGACGCTGTTATGGAAGCAAACTGGGATACTTTTGCAGAAAATATCGTCTCCTTTTTAGAACAATATGGTTTGGATGGAGTCAACTTGGACTGGGAATGTAAGTCAAAGCTTTTTAATCTCGAGAATGAATGCGCTGACTAGTAAAATAGATCCTGGTGAACCTGATATTCCTGGAATTCCTGCAGGATCCCTTTTCGACGGGGTCTACTATTCTTTATTTCTTGACGTTCTTTCTGCTAAAATAACGACTGGTACGGAGATATCGGTTTGCGCTCCGGCTTCATTTTGGTATCTGCAAGGATTCGAGATCCAGGCCATGTCAGAATTCCTCGACTATGTCATTTTCATGACGTACGATATTCACGGACAATGGGATTATGGGAGTATTTACTCAGACCCAGGTTGTGATCCCAGTGGCTGCCTCCGCTCCGACGTCAATCTCACTGAGACTTTGAACGCTGTGTCTATGATCACTAAGGCAGGAGTTAATTCGAACCAAATCGTTATGGGAGTGACTAGTTATGGCCGTTCTTTCCAGATGTCCACCGCGGGCTGCTATACTGAAGAGTGTTTATTTACTGGACCAACTTCCGGAGCATATGCTGGGCTGTGCACACAAACGGCGGGCTATATTGCGAACGCTGAGATCAATAGTATTATAGACGGAAACGGAAGTGTCATGGGTCCCAATGGAGACGTTTTGGCCGTCACTATGACTCCTCTTACCTACCTTGACGAGAGCAGCTATTCCAACATAGTAGTGTACGATGACACTCAGTGGATCGGTTATATGGATGCCGAAAACAAGGCCGCACGATTGATCCTCTATCAAGGCTATAATCTCGGCGGAACGACGGACTGGGCAATCGATCTACAAAACTATACTGGTGATTCTGGAAGTGGCGGTGGCACAGTCATCTCTGTTCCTCCATCTATCTGGACCGACAGTAATCCGACTGTAACATGCGATCCGCCTTGCGTCCTTGTATTGCCACCGTATCCATTGGGTGGCTTGACTGAAACGATTACCTGGCCAATCTTGACTACCACCCTTCTTTCTCTTTCGGCAGGCTCCATCACCGTGACTATCACCACAACGATCAGCGTTCCATCTTTTACTATAACCGATTTCAGCCTTCAGGCCATCACTTTGTCGGGGACCGATACGTCAACCTATGAAGTAAACCCAGTACAAAGTATCACGCCACCATCCTTCATCATAACCCTCGGCCCAGATCAAGCAACCTTTCCACCGAACGCTATACCCACAGCATCCGTATCTGTCGTTGTTGGACAGGCTGGTGGCGGAGGAGGTGGAGGGGCGGGAGGACCATCAGCAAATGGTTACAATGCCACGGGGGCCCTGTTTGGTGTCACTTTTTACCCAAATTCCATACCTGTCACCATCCAGCCTCAGCCAACTTACTCTATCTCAATACCTCCAGTCTCAAAACCCATTCCAGCTATCACCATTTCGTCAGGAGCTCCGAAAAGCACATGTACGTCAGGGTGTGGATCTCGTGATTGTGGGATCTTTGGCTGCAAGCCCGACTGCGGAATCTATGGCTGCGATGGTGGATGCTCAGTGTTTGGCTGTGGAGGAGGGTGCGGAATTTTTGGTTGCGAAGGAGACTGCCCTCTGGATATATGTGGAGGCCAGGATTGCCTCGAAGGAGGTTGCGGAGATGGCGACGGGGACGGCGACGAGAATGAAGATTGTGACGAGCCCTCGACAGTCTCCGCCTGCACTTACATCGTTAGTGTCTCTAGCACTTCAACTACGACAAAGACTCATTGCGCAACATATGTTGCGTGCTCGACTGAAGACACGGTAACGACAACCACAGAGACTACATCAGAGCCACAGCAATCTGCAAGCGAAACATTATCTCTCTATGATATTGTAGCTCCTACGGGAGCTGCCGATATGTCGATAATCATATCCCTGGCAAGCGCCATCATGAGCCAGCGTGCTGAGTGGGATGCGACACGCTACTCCGGCTTGACTGTTGCGACTTCGACCTCTGGCGCAACTGTTCCTACCTCGACCTCTACCTTAACCACTACTACATGTAAGTTCTTCTATGATTTACCTTATAGCGCAGAACTGACTCGGGTTATCTTCTCAGCCGGGCAGCCTACAACCTCTACAAGTGCTGTTGTACCAACACCGACTGCTGCATGCAATTTCTATGATGAAGCCTTGTTCTATACGTTTGATATTTTCAATATCGCGGGTTGGGATGTGGGCAATGGCGATTCGCTTCACACGCAGGAGGACGGCTGCGGTGATCTGACGGGATGGAAGTTCACAGAAGCAACTTCTACCGAAGACGCATATGCCTCTTTCAATATCGATTTTTTCATCAAAAGTGGCTGCATCGAGCGAGCCATTAAATCCGCGGGCGGGCCGTCGATTTCTTGCGTAGGCAAAGGTGTTGGAAAACGGGCCTTGGAGCTGGACGGGAGGGCATTCAATGGCAGTGCACCCAGTGCCATTGCTAGTGCCATTAACAGTGCGGGACCTGGAATGCCTCCAGAATATTCGGAGGAGGAGACAGAAGCTTTTAGGAAGTACTATTCCAGCTTGAACCAGACTTCTGTACAATACGTTCCGATAAATTGGGGGACGGCAACTGCGAGCGCCTCCGCTACTCCCTCTCTTGTATATGTATACGTGTATGTTAATCCAGATGAGTCCACTTGAGGAACTGTCTCAGATAATTAGTCAGTTAAAATTTGAAATACACTCGTTTAATAAAAGCTAAAAAGCCGCGTTCAAAACAATACTAGAATCTTGCTTTCATTTTGGTAGAGTCGAAGTAACGACATCGAACATACGACTTCCTAAAAGTATAGATATTAATTACGCGTATAGCCTTCTCTTCTCTTCATTATGATAAGCTCTAGCGGTAGGATTGTAGTATACAAAGCCTTCATCATCAGCGCATCCCGTACAGCCTCCTCCCTCACAAATAGCCGAATCACTTCCATTTCTACTAATGATAGTGACGACTAGTGAAAAGCGGGATTGTTGTCTGCAAAGTTGACATTTCCTGACATCTTACCCAACAAGGAAGATTTTTCAAATGGCTGTGGTGACGACCATTATATCTCCTCCCGTATGTTCAAACAGAATGTCAACATCGTCGGCGGTAGCGCGTCCAAACGATTCGATATCCCTGCTACGGCTCAGCAATACAAGCTAAAACAAGCTAACTCAGAATTCACCTAAAAATGCAATTTAACTTTTACCCAGCCTATTTCTTAAATGGTATGTTCGGTGCTAGTGTTGGCGAGATGGTAGAAGGTATCGCAGCGTTGCTTGTGGTAACATTTCGAGTTGGGAAAAGATTTTGCCCCAGATCAAGTTGGTGGCTGCGGCACCAATGAGAAATGCTATAGAGCCAGGTGAGGATTTTAACGTCGTTAAAGTACAGGACGATGAGGGAGCAAGGCAGAATAACTATAACCACAAGTCTAATATCAGCTCGACTACATCATAGCGGGTTACAACTTGTACTATTCTCCTTCGCTATGGCTAGCTAAGTCGCGGTGTGATAGAATTCTCCGCTAGCCTCGCTTGGGCGACTCCGCAACACTCTGCCTTATAAGCTAGGCAGATAATCGCCATACTAGCGAGCCTGTGAGCTCTCGGCACCTAGTAGACTCGGGTATTCTCACTTCTATATGAGTCAAGGTATATTATACTCAACCAATACTTTTCCAAATCCCTTCACACCCCTTTGCTTCTATGTCTATCCCCCTTTGATTCCATAGAGGGTGATTTCACGATGGCGAGCTTTGACATCGCAACAAAAGCCAACCTGGCATCGGTACTGCCAGCCCTGGTGATGGCAATCCATATCTCGCAGGAGCAAACGTCACGCTTTCCTACTGTGTCGAAAACCTTCCACAATTGTCATACTCTACCTAGCAAAGAGACTATTCAAATGGCATCTCTCGACGGCAAGACTTTGTCTGGGAAGGCAATCCTTCACTATCTTGCAGAGCTAGCCAACAGCACAGAAGCCAAGGGAAACCCTAAGCGTGCGGCTTCTGTTGGTCCCTACTCCTACGTTACTGGAATACCCGCTAATACAATGGATGTAGATTCAAGAATGGGTCAATAGAAGCGAGAGCTTCTTAGCTACCGACACGAAGATCTTGCGCAACTCCCTTTACGAGTTGAACAGTCATCTCACGTTGCGGAGCCATATCGTTGGTTACAGCCTAACTGTTGCCGATTTGGCCGTGTGGGCAGCAATACGAGGCAATCGAGTAACCCATTCCCTGATCAAGCAAAAGCCGGTTCAGGAAAATGCCCATAGATGGTACACCTACATTGAAGAATCCAACCTATGGCTGTCGGAAGCAATCGCGGAGCTTACGAGCTTTGAACTGGAAGAACGTGCCGCAGGTAGTGCTAAGGGAGCGAGTTTCGGTGTCGATATACCACAGGTCGACGCCCCCATGGTAACAAGATTTCCGCCTGAACCTTCCGGTTATCTACATATCGGTCATGCGAAAGCGGCTCTATTGAATGACTACTTCGCCCACAAAGGTGCTGGGACCCTGCTCTGCAGATTCGATGACACAAATCCAACGAAAGAATCTATGGAATTCCAGGATGCTATTTTGGACGACTTAAAATTGATGGAAATTATCCCCGAGAGGACATCGTACTCCAGCGATTATTTTCAGGAGATGTATGAGTATGCCGTCCAACTTATCACAGCTGGGAAGGCATTTGCGGATGATTCAGAGTTGGGCAAAGGCGATGAGGACCGAAAGAACAGGCTCCCGTCCAAACGGCGAGATCTCGGGATTGAGGAAACTCTTCAACACTTTGGTGAGATGAAGACCGGCTCTGAAGAGGGTCGGCGATGGTGCCTTCGCGCGAGAATTGCATACGATAACCCTAATGGCACGATGAGAGATCCTGTCATCTATAGATGCAACGTCACCGCGTAAGTTCCTCACTTTTCAAATAATATACCTCACTTCCGCAGCCACGAGGAATTACTGCTCTCCCTTTTCATGATGCTTACTCCTCGGTTTTAGGCATCATCGAACAGGCACACAATGGAAGATATATCCGACGTATGACTTCTGTGCACCTATTTTGGACTCGATTGAGAACGTCACTGTTGCCTTACGTACAAATGAATATCGTGATCGCAATGTTCAATATGAATGGATGCAAGATGCTTTGGGGCTGCGAAGAGTACCCATCTGGGACTTCTCGGTAAGGAAACCACCCTCGGCGTGGCATTTCTGCGTACCTTGACGTGATAATACTGATTCCTGATAATCTAGCGAATGAATTTTGTTCGTACCGTACTTTCGAAAAGGAAACTCACCAGAATTGTTGCTGATGGGAAGGTCTGGGGCTGGGATGACCCTCGAATGCCAACAATTCGAGGCATCTTGCGACGGTGAGTGCGCCCCAGTTCTTCGAGACACGTGGATCTTATATTCAGTATCTCTATATCCTCTACAACATTTATTTTGTGTGTGAGGTGTGACTGACTTATGTGCACTTCTAGAGGTATGACAGTCGCGGCATTGCGCGAATTTATCCTCCGACAAGGGCCGAGTCGCAATATTCTAAACCTTGAATGGGGAGCGCTTTGGGCACTCAATAAGAAGTACATCGATCCCATTTCTGCTCGTCATACAGCTATCACCCAGGAAAATATGGTGACTTGTCACGTAGCTGGAGTGGAGCACTCGACCGTGGCTGAGAAGCCAAAGTACCTCAAGAACCTAGATCTGGGTACGAAGAAAGTGATGTACGACAAGACAATCCTCCTCGAGCAAGTTGATGCCCAGAGCCTGGCGGATAATGAGGAAATTACCCTAATGAACTGGGGGAATGTCTACGCGCGACACATCCACCGGGCTGAGCAGCCAGACGAGACAGGACAGCGTAAGGTTACTGGGATAGACTTCGAATTACATCTGGAAGGCGACTTTAAGAAGACCAAAAAGATTTGCTGGCTCGCAGCTGTGAGCACCAACATGATTCCAGGTAACTGCTTTTCCTACCCTTGATCTCGTAACGTATAAGGAGCCAAGTTTTGGGCAGATATGGAGAATCCTCTATGGGTCTCACTGCTTCCAAATTCTTATGTATAGCATATGCTGATAACTACATAGTCGATCTTATTACCTTCGGCTATCTCATTACGAAGGACAAGCTAGAGAAGGATGACAACCTTGAGGATTTCTTGGAAGCCAAAACAGAATTCCGGACCCAGGCTTTAGCTGATTGCAATGTGACGGAGCTTGAGAAAGGCTCTATCATCCAGTTCGAGCGCAAGGGCTATTATAAACTTGATGAGAATTACAAGGCGCTGGGGAGGATGGTATTCTTTAACATTCCTTCTGGCAAAGATTAACTGTCGAAGCCTAACTCTAGATATTATACAAGGTACTTCTAAGTGTAAACTATGTTCAGGTGCGCTGCCTCTTTGAGTTTAGCGCTCCTCGCTTCGGGGATAGCGCCTCGCTTACCGAAGTGCTGCTTTTGCCATGTCTATAAGAACCCCCCTTCTTCCCTTATTAAATCTCTCGACCGATTCCAAAACTGTTTACTTTACTTATATGCGACACCTTCCTTAGTTGGATGTCAGCCCCGCTGCCTCGTATTACTCTCAGCTTTAATCTCTGAGTTATGCCCCCGCTTTCTATTACTCCGCTCTAATAACTGACGATAACAGCAGACGCCGGGTCCCTGTAAAGGATTAAAACCGTTTTATTCCTGTAGCTATATAGCTGCTCAAAGTAGCCGGTCATGCTATCTGCGGCGTTACCGTAGATCGAACGCGTACTGCGTCGTGACCTTCCGAGACATGATGGAAATTACTAGGGTCCTGTACGTAAGTATAATAAGATTTGATATTCTAGTATGCCTATAGTCTACAGAATATTGTTTCTCTAACCTACTCAACTTAAGCCAACCATACTGAGGGATTGCATTGATCTCGTGTTGTACGGACCGTATCCCTTCGTCCTAATTTTGCTAGCAATTCTAAGGTATAGGCGTACCGTTAGGTCTGGAGCCAAGGCAAGCTACCTATTGCCATTCAGACAGCAGACCTCTGGAGCTTACGTTATAGTACTAATACAGTAGCGTCGGTGTGGTAAGTGGGAGAGCTGAAAGCTGTGCTGCCTTGGACGCGACATGCCCTAGTTGAGGACATACCTTACCGCTGGTGCTGTGACTCCTAGCCAACGCAAAAAGTCATGTCTCAGTTATCTTCCGCCCTAGGGAAAGTAAAGAGATTGCGTATCGGACGATAGCTTTGAACCAGATATTTCGGGATCTATATGTATAAAGCTCTGAACGGTGGGATTCGCGGTCCTTGTCTCGGTATGATTATGGGCCAAATTTACGATATGCGCCAGAATGTTTGTGATTGCCCTGTATTCTTACCTTGCTATTTTGACCATTCGCTCTAGCGCTGGCTGTCCGCTCCCCTATTCGCTGGCGAACTCTCACGGTCTTAAAACCGGGAAGGTGGATTCATACGGGAAAACGTTGGATTTGAGGAGGCAGGCCCTTCGGGACTACGGCGATAGCCATAACTACTAGGAGGGTGATGCTTGAGTTGCGCCATATCCATGTTTCAGTACTGGTAGGCAATGAGAGTTTCCAACCTATGACATGTACGCCCGCGTGCACTACAGATATGACCCAGCCAAAGAAGGCTTCTTTGCCGGTTGGCGGAGGAGGGGAGTAGTCGTTTGGTATGCGAGCAAGAGGACGTCGGGCGAGGCCACCAAAATGAAGGAGTGAGGGTCGGCGCTTCCATCCTTGCCAGACTGGTTTCTCCGCGAAGTCCATCGGGGTATTGACCCAAGGTTCTTGAACAGCAGCACCGGCAGACTTGAGGACATCGGCGATGGGCCATCCGATCGTGATGACGGTAGGCTCTTAGACGTTTTGTGGCTTGTTTGTCCAAAAAAAAACCCTGTCGCGACGGTAGGCACCAGGAAGGCGAGAGTGAAGACCTCGATGGGAGTAATAGAAAGCCGTTGAACGAGGCGTACAGTGTACTGGATCAATAGCCAAGATGTTTGAACTATGGCGAACCCTTTTGCAAATAAGTCTGCTTTACTTTGGTCCCATATGTCCTCTCTTGTGATGGTGACTTCCTTGACCCAACCTGTGGATCGGAGATAGTGGATCGAAGTAGCATTAATAGGTCAAGCGGGGCAATCGGGAGTTTGAATTACAAATCCTCCAGCGTTGGCATAAAAAGCATGTACAACGGACCAGTCCTTGTCTCCTAAATCTCTCATCTCTCTGACAGAAACGTTGGCAGCATTCTACTGCATGATACTGGATAAAGTAAGGATTTCCGGAGCGGCGACACCAAGAGTAGCCCAATGTAACTTGCGACCCAAGGTCGTCCAGATACCTTCCGATTTCAGGGGTATGCTGTGATGCAATACCGTCCAGACGCAGACAAAAAGTACCAGACAACAGCTCCATATGATATCGATCGATCCGCACTAGTTTGATAATGTTGTCCATGCGAGCCGATTCTGGAAATGAGGCTCGCTTTGATTCAATAACTGGATGCTATATGTGATATTACCCATGATAATAAGGGGGTGTATCTCGCATTCAACATTGTAAGTCCGTCAAGGGATATGAGTGAGCGACGAGTAGAAGCGATGCAAGCTTCATTTATCTCCATCGTGAAGGACGAGGCTCGAAGGTGCGTGGTCATCGATGTCGTATGTATCTTCTCTCCCCAAACTTCCTAACTTGCAATAGAAGTAGTACAAAAAAGGCGGGAAACTCAAGCCGTGGTCAGTCGTGTCCTGTTGGGGGTAGTGAGCCAAGCATTTCCCTTTTTCCTCTCGATACGATAGAAGCTAATTGATTAAGCGCTTTTAAAACGTGGCTTGCAGTATAATCCTATGTGGCTTATCTCTGGATCGCCTCTAGACAATATAAGCACTGAACAAAAAAAGAAGGAAAAGAGAAGAAAAGAAAAGAAAAGGGAGCTTCATATGGAGTAGATAGTTAGCTCAAGAAAGGTTTCTCGGAATGTCTAAGATATCATGAGCGCAAGTGCGAGCTTTTCCTGCCTGCATCAGATCCTCAGCTGCACTGTGGCGGGGCGTTATAGATAATAGAGATATTGTGCTACTAAGAAAATTTACAGGTAGAAAGGGTTGCACGACATAGTACGGGATGAAGACTCCGCCGTAGCTGAGGGCTGACCTTGAGGCATTTCTCAAGTCCGCAACTCTGATAACAGAAATGGGAAAATGACCACCACAGCCTTAGCAAACACACGAAAGCACTCAAAAATGGCGCCAGCTAGATGCCACACCGACAGGGCGTAACCTTCACGGATCAGGATCCCGAGGCTGTATAACGCGACGGAAAAGAAATGGTAGAAGAGCAGCCAGTGGCAAAAGGGATACGTGGAATCGCTTGTTATGATACAAGATCGTGATAAAGAGGCCGTCCCCGCAGCCGGCATCCAATTGCACGGCTTGCCAGTCCTCAGGAACCATATCCATTGCGAATGAGTATGGAAGTTAAAGTGATAGGGCGAACGAGATAGATTTGAAATAGAAATGGTTTTGGTACGAAGTTTACTAAGGCGCGAGAATGCTTTTAGAGTTCGGTGCGCGAAGCCTGCACGTGACTGCAGGTACTCAGGAGTTAGTACGTCCCAATTACGCCAGCTAACTAACATCTATGATCCAAGTTCACTATGGGATATTTACTTGGGAATTTGAAGGGCGCGCAAGGCGAAACGCCTCCTGGTTCTCTTTGGTCGAAAGGTACGCGCCACATACTCAGTTGGCCATGACATAACTGGTCAGGGGATTGGAAGCGCAGTCCAAGGACGTGCTAATCGCCAACCTTCTTTGGCCTGTTTGTTTCATGGGAGTAACTGTTTGAATGTTCAACCATTCTTTAAACAATTGATAAAGTATATCTATTATGTATTTACGGGCCCGGTGTCAATCAAGGTGTTGTATTACTTATGAATTGACGCTCTTCTTTGCTTGTTCGTCTCTTTCTGGTAACAAATGGAGACAGAGAATAGCTTAGTCAACGCGTCTAAAACAATCCTAAAACTGCTTTCAAGCTGGGCCCTCGTGCCTTTGTTTCGCGTGTAGATCTTCCACAGGAGCGTCTACGTGATAGTTCATAGTCGACTTCAAATCACCCACGAACCAGCAAAGGATGCACGCCACCACGCCAAAAGGAACTGCTATTATGTAGACAGGTCTGAGTCCATCCGCGTATGCCTGCTTCAATGCAGCATCACCCGCTCGGATTATTACAGAGTTGATTCCTGGAATGCTGGCAAGGGCAGTTGCGTTATGATTTGAGATTCCGCCAATAAACGCGGCGACAGAGGTCTCAGGAAGCCCATTTCGGATAGCAGCCTTAGTAATGTACGAAGGAATCTTTTTCCCTAGGCCAGTGGTAAGTGTAGCACTATAAATGGCCGTAAAAGTGGTAGCAGCCACGGCTCTAGAGGAGGTCGTAAGTGCGGTCGCAGTGGCGATAAGATGATGAGGTGTCGAAAGTTGTACTCCGGCAATGATAAGGACAAGCGGACCGCCGAAGCCCAGCCCGGCCAGACTTGCAAAAGCAATCGCATTGGTGGAATCGTTAGGTTGGATCGTTGCCAGGCCAATTATGCCACTGGTTAGGAGAATGAAGCCCACAAACAACGGGAGTCGTATCGATCTCAGCTTGGTGCTTGCATAGCCGTAAAGCATCGTGCTTAGGGCACAAGCCACCCAGAATGGTTGTTGTCTCGCAACTAACAGGAAGGGATTTTCTTCAAAAAGACTCGCGGTCCTAAAAAGATGTTTAGCCTTCTGACAGGATACATAATCGTGGAGTGGTGATGAGGTGGGACGTACAAGATTGGATAGAAGATCACGTATGCGAAGAGCAGAATGCCTTCGATGAAAATGAGGCTAACGCAGATTGCAAACGTACGCCCACGGTCCTTTCCACCGCGAAATAGATCGTGGTGTAGAATACCCTCCTTTGTGAATCTCCACTCGTAGATGCCAAATGCTATCAAGACCGCGATACCGACAATCAACGTTGCTAATACTTGGACGCTAGACCATGTGAAAATACCACCACCAAGATTAAGTCCAGTCAAGAACAAAGTCAAGCCAGCGGTTAGAAGAGCACCTCCAGGAAGGTCAAGGCGTCCGATCTTTTGCCATAAGGATAAATGATCCAGGCGTGTATGTCTCTTCGGTGGTCTATAGCCGATGAAAAGTCCTACAGCGGTCACTCCCCAGAGCGCAGTTTGGAACCACTAAGAACTACATCAGAACATATCGGATACGTTGAAGCAGAACCACGTACATAGAAGTTACGCCAGCCGGTATGAGCATTTGTCCGGGTAAGAGCACCGATGACCAGTGGTCCTACACAAGCACCGAGAGTAGCCGCGACGTTCACAGCGCCCTGAGCAACTATAGATCGTTGAACTTAGTATCCAAACTTGGAGTCGTGGCGAACGCTCGATAAGGACTTACTGGGTCTCCATCTTCTCGGAAGAATCTCACTCGGAATACAATATGCCAAAGGGACGGTAGCAAAGCCGAAACCGATAAAGATTTGGGCTACAATGAGTCGATATATATTGGAGGAGCCAGGAGCAATAGCAGCACCGATGAATGAGATTATACACGGGCCCACGAGGAGGGCCTTTCGAACCTGGAAAGCGTCTGACGCAGAGGAGATGACAGGAGCGACCACGGCCTGAACAAGCGAAATGGCGTTTGTCACCCACGTCTGACGGACCGAGTTGTGTAGGTCGTCTCCTATGTATGAAAGCTAAAAATGATAGCAGTCAGCTCAATTCGACGGATGATATTGCGAAACGAATAACTTACCACTGCGGGAGGACCCTGAAGGGCCAGGACCTGAACAAAATTCAAAGTAAAGATCGAGAGCAAGGCAAAATAAGTCCTCAGATGAAGCTCCGGCTCCTTCTCATCCTCATACACGTAATCAGGCGTAGAGTTAGAAACGACTTCCTGATGGTCTGATTCGGGTGCTTTCTCCTGGACTGATGGCTTCGAGTCAGAGTGTACACTCTCACTCGCCACACCATCCAAAGCCATGGTGATCTGGATAGACGGCTCTAGTAGTTGATGATCGATACGTGATACTCAGCGGTACGGTGCACTATGGGATGCAGATCGGAGCGAGCAGAGTATCACGGTGCAAGGTGTGTCCTTTTTATCTCGTAGATGAGTCTGGGTCTTGCTTGGTCTGGGTCCGGTCAACCTCCCATCCGGGCATAATATGTAATTATTCGAAACCGGAGCATCCGCACTGTGAAAGACATTTCGAAGTTCGAAGGTCGCGGGTGCATGGTGTTTAGTGATAGTGTTGGTGGTGGTACCTCCTCCTCGGCGCTCACTAGTGTTGTACCCCAGCCAACTAAGTTACTGTAAGGGCCCCCCACAGGTGTTCCCCGCAAAGGTTCCCCAAGCTGCTGAATTCCCCCGCAACCCATTGCATTCTTCAATCCCGGCCCCTAACTCTCGAGACGGCGTCCCACTGTCCCACAATCCCCTAGTCCCACGGTCCCACGGTCCCACCACTGGCCTGATTACCTGCTGTAGTGTGGGATTCCGACTCTGGCAGGGTGGATCCGAAGAATCCGACAAGGAGTTACAAGCAGTCCTTAAGCATTATCAGATATGGATCCGAAAACTAAGGCATCTTTTAGCAGGCATCTTTTCATTGAGCTCAATCGCGCTCAGTCTTCCATCGTTCTGCAGTCAGCGTACAAAGATGGACCTGTGGAAGACTCCTACGAAACATCTTTAGCCGTGGAATGTTCAGTTGACACATGAAGTGGCGCTTTCCCATAAACTTCCTGGGATAGCGAGAATGTGCGTCTACAATGCTCAATCAGAGCCTGTCAAGCTGGTATGACTTTCACATATCGCGACTTAGATACGATTACGACGTCTTTAAAGTATTTAGCGACATCCCATCCTATTTCTTCGTATATTTATCAAACTTTGTTGACATCTGACTACGCCAACAATGACCACGATTAGGCCGGCAGAACACAGTAAATATCAGCATTCATATGTCGCCCACAAACTTCTGCGGGGAGTCTGTATTGCAGACGGTGAGGAACTCGAAGAAGAGAGAGCCAAGATCAAGAGGCTTAAGGATTCGATTCACCAACTGCTTGAACCAATTCTAGAACGACACTCATTTCCGGAGATTGGAAAGATCGACAGGCTGGGACATGAGGCAGATGGCGAGGAAAGGACATTAATCAACTATCCAGAAGGAACTCCCATATATCTTATTCATGGACAAGCAGAGGTTGTGGAAAGTGGAAACATACTTCCTGAAAAGCTCATATGGAATTTCGAGACAGACAAGCCTTGCAATAGCCACTTCCAACACTTCAAGGGCAGACAATCTGCTGCTTGGAAGATAGCATCCTTTTGCCGATCATAGTCAGTGGTCGATAGTTGTCGAATTCCCCAGACAATATTTTGTGCAAATTAGATGGGCATAACGAAGTAGGCGTAGAGAAGCTCAAGACGCAATCAACTTCTACCTGACGCACGGGAATCTTACAACTGCCGATTTTTTTATCTGTGGCAAATATACAACGGTTTATTTAAGGACTCGACTTCGGCGCTCAGTAGGTGGGCTACCAATAAGCTCTCTGGACCGGATCGTGGCATCCTTGCTAAGGTAGCTAGCCAAGAGGGATGTTAAATCTGTTTGGGGTATCGGACGGTATGACCTTGGTTCACAAACCTTGAACTATAGGTTGATCCGTCTATCCTTGCTGGGAAAGATCGAGAAACATTACATTGGTGGGAGTTGATCAGAGGCAAAACACAGTCGGCCGTCTCCGAGCCGGGGAATAAGGCTTGGCCATACCTATGTAAAATTAAAGTGCTTAAGACCTTCTTAGTAGTGTTGTAGAGTAGAATATCCATTCAATATAACACTATGTAGCTGATTGTATTGCATAATTTCTCAAGGTCTACTTGACCATCACGACTAGATAATCGACCGGATAATCTTACTAGAACGATATAGAAGTCAGAGTACAAAAGAAAGATCTCAAGCAATGGAATAACGCTTTGAGGAACGCTGAAAGTGAAGGTGACGCTTTCATGATTCCGAGATTCGATATAGAGACCCATATTTGACTAATCCCAGCCGAGTTAGCCTCTGATGGCTCAGTAGTACTGTACCCCGCAAACCGACAATATCTCTAAGCCGACGACTTCTTCGAAATGCAAATTACTCACTGGCTGGCCGGATATCATCAATCATTGCTCCTCAATGTCGAGTCCGCTGACCGCAATTCAGATCCTGTCTCAGCAACCGCTCCCTGGGCCCTCCTCCAAACGGTTCTTTCGCACGTGCAGATTTTGCTCTAGATCTTTCTTCAAGACGGAACATCTGCACCGCCACGAACGATCTCACACGAAGGAAAAACCGTACCAGTGTAAGGAATGTGGGAAGTCATTCAGCCGCAAGTTAGTCAAATCGTTTCTTCTATGTGGATTTCACGCATATCGCTTGGACGCCGAGCATTTCCGGTCCATTGCCATTCCCCCATCCTTTTACTCAGCTAGTGCCGTGAGCCGCATCATCTCCACGCGTTTCTATGATGGGAGCCTCAATTGACACTGTGCAGCGATACTCTCCTTCGCCACTCACGGGCACACGTTAAGGGCTTGGAAGATCACAGTGCCGTCAGTGATGAGACTTGTCCACCCGCTTCTGATAGCAGTGGCGCTGCCACAGCTCAGATACCAGCATTAAATGTGCTCGATCTTGAGCCAGGTCCCCGTCAGAGTCACGCTGCCTCGCCTCCATCTTTCCCACCTGCGCTATCCAAAGACGCAACTATGGGACATGTCCTTGAAGTCGACCCTGTACTGGGGTTGCGGTCAATGGCGCCCGTAGAAGCAATGGAGCAGGCCATGCAAGAATCTACGGCCTTTGAGCTCTCACCTCTGCTAGATAGATGGAGCCGTGAAGATGATTCTATTTATCCATCTTGGCACGTTGGCGATGACTTTGATCTTGAAACATTCAACATGTCGTTCCTTATGCCGATGACGCCAAACGAGTTGACTTGGAAGGAAAAAACTTTCGAGAACGTACCAATTTTAGATACGGTAGCTTCAGAGACTACTCAGAGTCCCAGCCCTGCCGTCTTGGATGCCGTTCAGGCCCTTTGGATTACCAGAAAAGACGATTCAGCAGCCCGCACGGTCGATGAGATGGCATACTCGGTGGCACCCACGCGAGCCATGTCACCAGCGGGAATGTCACCAGCAACTATGGATGAGAGGTACCGTGAAGATCTATCCAAAAGAATGAGGCCTCGATGGAAGGATGATTCGCTACCATCCACCGAATTCTTGGTGTGTACTCGTTAAGATGCCAGAATCCACTATGCTGACCCTTTCGTAGAATCTTGCTCTACAACTTTTCTTTACCCGCTTCAATCCAATTTTCCCAATAATACATGCACCGACTTTTCGGCCAAATAACCACAATGCACTGCTGCTACTCTCTATATGCTCTATTGGGAGTTTGTTCATTGGGTCCAGTAGTGCTATCGCTCAAGGCTCCAAAATCTTTGAGAGATTGAACAAAGTTGTGTTAGCATCAGTATGTGCCTCATTTCTGCACATAGTAAATTTTGAGTCTAACAATCGAAACTAGTGGGAGAACGTGATAACCAGAAACTCGCCGCAGAGGACCTCTCTGATCCAGGCTGCAATTATAGGCCAGACCTTTGGGTATTTATCAGGCGTGAGTTCGGCATATATTTCTGTCTCTTATCACGGCTAATCTTTGTCGCCTTCAGAATCCAAGATACTTAGCTATTGTAGAGTCTTTCCATGGAACTGTAATCTCGGTACGTTAAGCCTTTTACGTTTTCGTTCTTTCTACCAAGATGGCTTACGGAATTGTTCAGTGGGCGCGAAGAGATGGAATGTTCAACACTAGCCAAGAGCAACCGTTGAATTATTTCGAATCACATCAAGAATTAGATAAAGCTTGGAATGCTTGGGCAAGATTAGAGGAGAAGAAACGGTAGGCATCAGGAATTAAACTGATAGGATAATGCTGATTCAGTCGATCCAGGGCTGCCATGGGGCTCTACATACATGACGCTCAGCTCGCAAGCTTATTTCACCACGACCCAAGCCTACGACATGGTGCCATCAACCTCTCGGTTGCTGCGAGTAACGACTTATTTTCAGCTTCAAGCGCAACGCAGTGGGCAGATCTCATACGGAGTCATCCACCCCAGACATTGCTCCAAGAACATATCCATTTCAGCCAGCCTCAGGAACTGCAGCATCCTATACCTATGGAGAAAAGTTGCGCCCATAGCCGTTTATCCTGCTATGTCATCCTTCACGGAATTGAGGCTGCCGTTGCAGAAGCTGGTCAGACATGCTATATCTCGACGAACCAGCAGATCTTTTGCAAATTTCGCGACGCCCTGATTTGTTGGTACCATACTTATGGAAATATAAGCTCTTCAAATAACGCCGATAGTTTCTGTTTGATGATTTTGTGGCACAAGATCTTTATGTCCCTACTCGTCGATTTCGACTCTCTCGAGCGTGCCATCGGACGTGAGGGCTCCGAGCACGCAATTTATGCCCAAGACTATGCCCGCACTTGGGCCTCATCCATTGAAGCTAAACGCTGCATCATACATGCGTCGCTGATATACGATCACTTGGCTGCAATGCGTGTGGATGCAGAACCTGCGATCCATGTTCCGGGGTGTATGTTCTCGGCTTCAATTGTGTGGTATTGCTATACCAAATTTGGGCCTGTGGAAAACCAAATCCTTAGCGGTAATGAGCATCTGCATTTTCCGGAAATCAAGGTATTAGGGATCCGCCCAGAGCAGCACCTCTTCGAACTGTATGGATTTACACGGGCCAAGCCAACTGTAATTGGTGCGACTCCGCTGCGTGGGCTCACAGACATGCTGAATAAGCTAGGTCACTGGGATACCTCGCGGAGGTTCGCGAGAATACTTCAACTATTGATACACGGAGATACTGATGGCCAACCTGTGGACTATTCATGATTACCTGAGTAGGGCAATTGCATACCTTCTACTAGAAGCTCGTAGATCACTTCTCATACCGCCATTTATCGATCCGGGTGCTCATGTTCCTAGTGTGGACTCGAATACTACCCTCATCTACAACATCATCTATTGTGTTTGACATGGCGGAGTCCTACCAGCAGAACGAATCAGAAACAATGATACTGCCTCCAATGTTATCCCCGGTGAAAGATGGGCCACTTTCTTGTGCACAGCAGATTCCTCCACGACGTTATTCAGCGCCTTCGTCAAAGGGTCTCCGATGTTCTGGGGATTTCTTCCCTGGTATATCTGTTGTGTACGATTTCGTATACTTTGAAAGCCTTTTTCTTAACAAGAATCTGGCCCAGAATCACGAGCGGTACAACGAGTTGGCCAATGTGAGATTAAGAGCTTCACGGCATCAAGACGGATGATGTCCATCTAGGAAGGCACCTTTCTTTGTTGGCTTTCACTTGAGATATAACAGAGTCAAGACTAGGAGTTTTAATATTACAAGTCGAGATAGAAAGCGTTTGATGACTCGGTGAACTTTTGTAGTCAGGATGCACTCGTAGCTCTAAGAAGTCTCCCACTATAGACCTTGTTGACATGCACCATATGATTGTCACCCTTCCCACATACTGTATCAACGTGTATCGGCAGCATAAAAGTGGGAATGCCAAGTACTAGGGAAAGTCATCTGTGCGAGATGGAGCGTGGGACCAATGTGGGACTGCGATACATACTTACACAGCCCGGGATGTGCTTGCTCCACATTTCGGAAATCGACCCGATTCAGAAATTCCGCAGGTAACTAGTAATTCTTCGAGAATTATCGAAGCAGGTTTCTTACCTCTCCGCTATATCTGGTTTGCTTACTCTTATTGAATTTTAACGTGAATGATATATGTTCAGATCTGCTGCGGTTTCTCGCGAAAGTATCTATACCAACAACTTCAGAGTAACTCGCAGCGCGCAACATGGAGTTCGAAGACACAGAAGTGGTTATCTGCGGCTGTGGTCCCACGGGTGCGATGCTGTCAGCCTACCTTGGGATCAGAGGCATTAAGAATATAGTCCTCGAGAAAGAGTTGGAGATCACGCAAGACCCACGAGGCATTGCGTTGGATGAAGATGGCATTCGCTTGCTCCAGGGCCTTGGAATATACGACGATATCTTCAGTAAAATCGGGCAGAGTAAGTTACTGAAAAATTCTCTCTTGAGACAGCGCTGACACAATTTCGCAGAGATGGGTTACTTCAATTTCATATCAGGGTCCAACAATCTTCATAGGCGCCCATTCCTTCGCTTCAATTACAATACAGTATGTGCACCCTCTTTGGTGTAATAACAACAAAAATGTTCATTCCAAGCTACACAGATTGAGGGTGGTACAGGACATCTTGGCTTTATGTGTCACAAGCAGCCATTGCTTGAAAGATCCATCAGGAATGTTCTTGAGAGGCAAACGTGTTCCGAGCTTCGTTCAGGATCGACAGTCATAGGGATTTCGGAGGATGACGAGTACACGTATGTGACGTATGCAGGCACTGATGGCCAGCCGCGATCAATTCGTGCCAAGTTTCTTGTGGGGGCAGATGGAAAGACTGGCTTCACCAGGAAACAGTATCTCGAACCAAAAGGCATTACCATGGAAAAGGATGAGAAGTAAGTCTGTCGTCTGAGCATGATGATGCGGAGTAAGGCTGACTCGTGACAAAGATTTAGGTATGAGGAGGCTTGGGTAGCGTTAAACTGGAAACTGACACTGCCGACTCGCGAGACTCATCCTAAATTCCCGTTGTGGGACCTTGGATATACGCCGGAAGCAGTGTATGATGCGTTTTTCCCTTCGAACTTTCGATTCATCTGTAATCCGGACCGACCATCTGTGTGTGGCAGGTTTGGGCTCCATGCAGACCGACTATGGAGGTTCGAGTTCGTTGTCAAACATAGCGAAAATGGCCAGGAGATGGCCAAATATGAGAATGTAAAGAAGGTGGTTTTCCCTTACCTAACTCATTCGAAAGGACGCTATGGGTAAGCCCTCAACATCTATATCCCTTGGGATTCTTCTAACAAGTGCAGCTTACGTGAAGATGTGAGCTTCCCCGAAGACTGTATCGAAGTCATTCGATCACGACCCTTCACATTTTCGGCTCGAAGCTGCAATAAGTGGTCTCTAGGACGTGTGATATTGTGTGGGGATGCCGCACATGTCTTTCCGCCTTGTAAGTCCCAACTCTACCTAAAGACATAAGCAGAAGTATTTACTGAGACAATTCAGTCGGCGGGCAGGGCATAGCTTCCGGCTTTCGCGATGCTGCCTCACTCGCATGGCGTTTGGAACTGGCTTGCCGGCAGTCTTACAAAAAGTCCAGTCACATCGCTCTTCTCGAAGCCTGGTACAAGGAACGAAAGCAACAGCTCGAGGAGTCTCTTGCAGCCACCATTGTCAATGGCAACTTCTGCAACGAGCGCAGTAAAGTCAAGACAATGCTCCGAAACTGCTTCCTATGGGTGCTCCAGCTGGTACCAAAGTGGAAGCATTGGCTTGAGCTTGGTCAGCGACAAAACGGACTTACCCAGTACACTCATATGCCTGGTCTGCCTTTCCTTCCTAAGATGGGAGGTGGGAAGACCTTTCCGCAGGTCTTTTGTGCGCCATACAACTCGCCGCTTGGTACTTTCCGGCCCATGTTCACAGATAATGTGATATATGGGATTGGAATGAAGGCGAAAACCGGCCTCTTTCAACTTGTGGTGCTACTAGACAATGCGACCGAGGTGAACGGGGCTGCTCAGGACCTTACAGAACTATCTAAAGCTCAGACACCACACATCAACATACTTGAAGCTACATATCTGATTTCAAACACTGGCCAAAGCGATAGAGCTTCAAAAGAGATTCCAGATGCCTGGAGACTCGTCAGTGCGGGTGAGTACGATGCTGATGTATGGAGTGGTCTACCTGAGCCTCTTGGTTATGATGCGAAGCGGCTACGCCAGGAGGTAAAAGCCAGATATGTGATTCTTCGACCTGACAGATTCGTTTTTGCAGCGTGTAAGACGGCAAAAGATTTGATCGTTGCGGTAAAAGAACTAAACAAGATGCTGGAGATATAAGAGTATGATGTTGACATGTCTTTGGAGCTGATAAGTCAGATTCTCATGCTACATAGGCTCATAATTTGTATGATTATTATCGCTGCTATCGTGTAAATAGTTTTCATGTCTCCATTGCCGTGTGCTAACCGGCTCTGCCCAGAGGTCTTTGACTCATCTTTGACTCCAATAAAACAGTCTTCAACTGAGCAGAATCCTTATTGAGAATCAACACTGCGTTATTCACTCCTCTCTGTTCTATAATAGTAAGATATCAATGCCTTTTTGGTCCTACTAGAAGTAGAAAAAGTACTGTGCGGCTTCTCAATAATTCTGGCACCAAATAGAAAACAATTCAATCACTTGCGGTTCCACTTCTCAAGACGCCTCACATTCTCTATCGACCTACCGGCTTATGTCATGTAAGATTTCACCTACCAGACCTGGAGCTTTTTTCCACCTGGTTGTGTAGAGTGTGGGGAACAAAACGCAGGGGCTGTGAATATGCGGGCTGTGGGACCGCGGGGTTGAGCAAATCCACAAGGGAGGCATGCGGGGAGAACTCGGCGGATGGAGGTGGAGTGGGACAGAAAACCACCATTCTGGATCTTGCTGCGTTCTTGTGGTGTAAAGCTCATAATGCTTTTGACAAAGAGGTTCTCATACAAAGTGGTCACTCATCTATTATCGAGCAGTTACCAGTCCTTTCAAGTTATCTACAGCTCAATCATGAAGATATGAGACTTTTCATTCTAACTCGAGCAATCGCTTTGCGTTTCCCATGTAAATGCCTCTTCGCACGCCATCGTCCGCGAACAGATCGTCGAGCCCGATTTGCATCTTCTTTGCCAAAGATACTACAGCCTTAGTGGGCGTAAAGGGATAGTCACTTCCATAGAGTAATTTCTGTGGTTCTACGAACCTCAGTAGTCCATGAATCTGATCCGGAAATGGGAACCCTGCGAGATCGAAATAGAACTGTCGTAGAAACGATTCTTTCACAATCTTCGAGTTCATCTCTACCTCTAGATCTAGGATGTCTGTTGCGAAACTGCAGAACCGCTCGATCACTGGAGGTATAGTTCCACCTGCATGAGGGATCACAAAAGTGATATCCGGACATCTTTTGATTGTGCCAGAGAGGAAAAGATTAATAATGGCACGAGCAGTGTCAAACATGAACTCGAACATTGGATTTGGGAATTGACTGAGTACCGTTATAGGTGCATGATCGTGGCTACCCGTCTGCTTTACGCACGGAGTTGTGGGGTGAATGAAGACCGTTGCTTTACGACGATTAAGCTCGGTGAAAACAGCATCAAACAGAGGGTCTCCAAGGTAGGTGCCATGATGATTGCTTTCCAGTGCCACGCCAGCGGCGTGCAGAGTGTCGAGTGCGTAAGGGATTTCCAGGAGGGCGCCAGCGGTATCAGGGAGTGGCAACGAAGCCCAGAATCCAAATTGATCAGGCCGTCGTCGCACAATATCACCTGCAAACTCATTGCATTGTCGAGCCAGCTTCCTAGGTTCCTCTTGCTTGCCAGGATTCAAGTGAACACCTGGGGAACTAATGCTGAGAATTGACTTTGTGATAGATAAATCTGCCATCATTGCCACATGGGCTTCCTCGCTCCAAGGCTTGTAGTTGTTAACAAGGAACACGTAAATCTCCTATAGAGAAGAAAGAGTCTTACTGGAATCTTGGGCATACCATCAGGCTGCCCATGGCCGGATTCCTCGCACGCTGTACGATAGAAGGGCGGAATGAAGTGGGCATGAGTGTCAATTCTGCTCTCGAAAGTCATTTTTGGCGGTGGCCCTTGAGTTAACCTTTTGCCTGAGTTCGTTATGATAAATAAGAAATAAATTTGTTGTAGGCCGCACTTGTAACTTTTCAGGACTGATGATTTCGAGAGATGTATGCTCTGCATCTCAATATATATACATCACAAGCGGAGAACTAGCTCCCACAGTCCCGCAGCTCAAATCTCGGAGGTCGGCGAACATAATGCTGCAGCTCAGTGCTACTTCAAGTTCGACGCGTGAACACAAAGATTTTGAGAGCATAGCAGAATTTAGGTGGAGATATATGCTACCGTTAAATGGGTTTCAACCTTCACATATTGTTTCTTGGGAGATCCGCATACACCGACATCTTTAAAAGTGTGGAGCTACATATCATGATGGACATATGTAGAGGCCCCGCTGAGCCCCACCTCGATTCGTGGTTCCAAGGTCATAACAGCAGAGAGTCTTAGACACCGTGGGCCCTTCTACTGTCCGGTCTGATGTAGCTTCACCCAATGAGTATCCCGAATACTCCTACCACCGATGTTGGTAAAGAATCGCGGAAGTAGGCCTAGCGGGCAGTGAGGGTGCATTTAGAGACAAGAATCCTGTCGTGTCACGGGGTCCCGGCGTCTCGGAGACAGTAGACGACCGACGTCGGTCAATCAGGGGACCCCTGTGTAATATATATAACCCCGCAAATAAATGTTGGTGACAAAAGTCAGCAGCGCATCATTCGTCTCGCAAAATCAGAGCGAAAACTTGGTCAGTGAAAGCTCTTTACGAGGGGAGAGAAGGATAGGAGATGATAAAATTCCTCTTTCTTTCCATCTTTCCATCTTGCTCGTTCTCATTATCTTAATGATCCGTCTCCTTCTCGGAGGCTGGCGAAGATTTCTGCACCTGTCATGGTGGAAAGGCTATCTCTTTGTACGTGTCGGTTTCTTAACTTCGTCGTGTGAAATTTTTCATCTGGTTGAGGCCGCCCACAGAAAATATCTAAGCTTGTTGACAAATTTATATTATAGTCCATGCCTTGGATATAGCTATAGGAGCAAAGTTACTCTAAGCTAAAAACCCCCTAATTTAAAACCTGGTATCCTTGGGAACTGAAAAAATCACACTGCGCGCCAGCATCAGGATCCTTTTCTGTTACTGTGGTTGTATATGTCATAGACAAAACGTCAAAGCCCACGCTCTCCCCCTCTGCACTGCCCTCACCACCGCTGTTGTACGAGGGCCAAAATGGCGCCTCCTGTGACCGCAGAGGGTTTGGGTCCCCCGTCACCGCAAAACTAACCCAGTAGTCTGATAACATGTCCGAAATCGTCTGATTGAACCCGGGGCCGGGAGTTGGGTACAGAAAAGCGCCTGTTGCGCCGTGCAGCTGTGTCCCAGCTGAAAACACGAGCTTGAAAACAGCCGACGAGTTTTGATTGCGATCGCTCATTGCTGATGCCATGTAATATGTGGGACCTAAACACTAAGTAAGTCGACATTCAAACCTCGCGAGGCTTCCCAAATGACAAATACATACAGTTGATGGTGAAGTCACCAAACCAAGCTTGCCGTTGGAAAAAAGTCGAGTTGAACTTTGCGGCCGGGTAGACCTGGTATAGTCTACTATAAAACGACGGACCGGCATTAGGAAATATGTACCTCGCGTCCATTGTTTCTTCAACCTGTGTTGTGAGGCTTATGTTTGTAAAGGCAACACCTTCATAGGCGTCATGATCAACAATGGTAGGGACGGAGTGGAAATTGCCTTGCTTGAACTCCACATCAGGCATCTGTCTGATGAACTTTCCATCAACGACAGGCCCATAGCTGAATGTTCCGTACCCATATCCTGGGCTAGGGTACGTTATATTCATGTCTACGTTCTGAGCTTGTGCGAGCTGTGCTGACGGAAGTGACCTCAGACAGGCAACGGTGGTACAATTTGTAATTCCCAAGATACCTTCAAACTGCTGCTGGCGAGAGCTTGCGTTCCTTAAAGGCTGCCAGAAAGGGTACTCCGCGATAGCGGCGTGAAAGGGAGGGCTGCCAAAAGCGCCGCCCGCAATCAACTGGTACGCGACACTGCCTCCGCCTGCTGAGCCTCCCCAGATGGTCACCCTTGAAGGATCGCCGCCAAAGCTGGCGATGTTTCGTTGGATCCAATCGAGAGCAAGACGTTGATCGTATAATCCGGCATTCGCAACGCCGTCTCCCTCAATCTCACTTCCGGCGAGAAATCCGAACATACCCAGCCGGTATTGAATGGCAACATAGAGTATTTGGCCTGTAGGTAAAGGGGAAGAATCAGTAACAAGCTTGCTGACATGATATTAAGCATACCTCTAGCCTTTTGAACCAAGGCATCGCCCGGAAGTGACTGGGTCGAGCCGGCGATGTAGCCTCCTCCATGTATCTGTACCAGCACAGGCAGTGCAGTTGAAACAGGCTTCTCAGGGGCCAGCACGTCAAGAATCAGACAGTCTTCAGACTGTTTGAGACCAGATGCGCCGCTTAAGTACTCAGGAGCGCTTTGATAGCATGCAGGACCCAGTTCGATGGCGGGCATGGTCTTGTCCCTGAGACTGACATCGTTCTCAATCGGTAGAGGTTTGCGCCAACGAAGCTCGTTCACTGGCGGCTGTGCATATGGAATGCCGCGGAAGTATATGATTCCTGCAGTCGTGTTGTGGTAGCCATTGTACTTTGCATAAGATAAGTTCACAGTAGTATGATTCTCATGCCCGGCGGCTAACGCGATCAAGGCGAGGAGTAGGAAACGCATCTTGAACAACGAATGATAGAATCATGTCTAGAGTAAGGAATTTTGCTTCTCTTTATCCTCTTTAGACTCAGCAACGATGATAATAATATGTTTCCTTCTCTCCGGAAGTAATATCATTCCATTCATCCGGCGATTAACTTTGCTCTACTTATACAGAACCGTGCGTACAATGGCCCCTAGTGATACTAATGAAGACGGATCATCTTACCGATATAATTCACGCATGTCACGGACTTTATACTACCCCATGGACTACCAAGAGCTAGTAATGCCTCCGTAGATCCGAGAATCTGGATGAACCACTCACCCCGCACAAGACTAGGCAGGCCCTTGTGGGGCTATGAGAAGTAGAGGCTGGAGGAATGACCTGAAGTTTCCATTTTCGGGATTAAGTTTGTTACATCCTAGAACTATTGACAATCTGACATTGGATACATGGCTTTGCTGAACTATGGAAGCGAGCTTATCATGCGAAGCTTACAGGAATAGTAGTAGTAGAGGGAAGAGATGGGCTTGGATTGGTTAAGAATGCTTGAATTAGTCAAGAAGGTTTTTCCCATACCCGGAAGCAATATTCCGTAGAGTAACTTGTATTTACTAGTCAAAAGTACTAGTTCTCCAGCTCTGACCCATTAGTCACCCCGCGATGTACGAAGTAGATGCCGTACTCCGGGCTCAAGGGTGGGATACGCTGGCTTAGGTCGAACTTTATGCAAGGCAGGCCTTGTGCGTGAATTCGAACTCATCATTGGGGTATCTGCTAAAGACAATGGCAGCTGCTTTCCGAGGGGGATCTTTTCTTCCTTCGTCCCAGAGGTCGGTTAGTAAGCTCGCCGCTTCTTCAAGGCACCTCCCATCAGACATTTAGTAGAAGTGTTTCGGTGTTGGACTACACGCTACACGCCATCCAAACCTTCACTATGTCGCCTTCTTCTGCTCCCTCCAGCTCCTCAGACTCCGGATCCTCACAATCCGACACTCTCCTACAGAACAAATTGATCGATCGAAGGGCATCCGAAAGACGCTCTACAGAATAATATCATCGAAGAAGACCCCTAAAGACACTCTACAATACGTCGCAGACGCTCTACCACAACCCGTAGATACTCTCTCCTCACCCTTACTACACGAAGACACTCGAACTGCCATTCCACCCCATACCTGCTCCACAGGTCGTAATGTTCATATCTTTGATGTACGCGATCGAAATACCTCAATTGGTGGCTTGATTCTCATGTAGCAAGATAATCCACATTCGTTTCTACTTTTCACAAAGTATTGTGACGTGCGTCAGGGTCGAATCATGGTCATAAGGTTCTCACTGGGGCTCGAATACACTTTTCACACTTTGATCAACAATGAGAGAATTCATAGCCAATCAGAGAACTAGAACATGTTCAGAATATAACGCCACATGGTTAAGAGCCTCCCTCTCGGAGTAAAGTATTTACCTTATATCATCAAAAAAAAATGGGAACTACGAATCAGACCGGGGTATAGTACGTATAGGAGTACGCCCGACCGAGGCAAGCAGAATCCGCTCAGGGTCTGCAAAGTTTACTCCGTACTTCGTAGATCGCAATGCCAGAGCCCCACGTACTCCTCCGTTTACCCTCTTCTACTGTAAGTGTCCTCCCACTGTAGGCATCGTTCATCCGAATGCTTTCGCTCGTGCCCTTTCTCCGGTCCCTCCGTGTCTCTGGCACCGAGAGCAGGCCTTTGCCCAGTTACGTATGTCTCGCTACACGCCAAATGTAATTATCCCGCCATATCAATGAGGCGCTATACCAGCGTGGTTTGATCTTAGTCCTTTTAATGTACAGTAGTAAAGCATAGGGTTTAGTCCATTTCTCAATAAGATTACGTAGAGAGCGTACTAGTTTACCAGGGATAGATTTGTATTTTCCTTCCATGCGGCCTGTGCGTCCGGCCTCTTGATGGTTAAGCCACGATACTTACGCGGACGTAGCAATAAAGTGCACACTTGGCGTATTAGTTGGGCATAGCGAGCAATATGTCACGCAGAATATGGGCGATACGTGCTTAATAATTTGACGCTAGTTATTATCTCCATATGTTGTCTTCAAAGAACCGAGTTGTGCACTCACTGGACGACGTCAGTATGAACCCGGCGCAGCAAGAAACGGTGTTACTCCGTAAGTACTGACATTCAAGCATAAGGCGACTTCAATTTGATAATTTCATCGTACCCGATACGAGATCCCCTGTCACTCAACCTTCGATACGCAGCCTGGCGAGTGTTAATGTCACGACAGGTCATAGGCAAGCTGCTTCTGCCAAGATGCACGATCTGCGAGTATATATCAAAGGCAGGCTGCAGTTGAAACTCAGCTGTCTTTCCCACCTCATCAAGCCATCTCCAATCTTCAATCACGATGAAGTCCACATTCTTCACTTCTGTAGCCGCTCTCCTGGCCACCAGTGCAGCGTCACCCACGCCGAATACCGATATACCTGCCTCAAGCGCTGCCTACTGCCGCGATTTAACACTTCCAATCACAGTCAACGCAAACAATACCAATATTATCGGAGTTGATCAGACTTTCAGTAACTCGACCTATGCCACGTCCACCATTCTCCAACTCACAGGTGCGGCCCAGGCATGGGGCTCTGAGCACATTTCTGGCGTGTTCGTGAATCGTAACACCTATAAGATACATGCAAGATATTGCACGCCCACCAAAGGTGCAAAGGCAAATGCCCCTCTCATCGTTGCCGTCCACGGGCCAGCGTTTAATTCGAAATACTGGGACTTTGATTTCAAGCCAGAATACTCTTTAATCAACCAGGCTATCTCGCAAGGCTATTCCATTTTGGTCTACGATAGATTGGGCACTGGACTATCCGATACCACCAGCAACGGATTCAACGAACCACAGATCGCCACCGAGGTTGACATACTAGCGAAGATCCTTACTCAGCTCAGAGCTGGCTCCATCATCGCCGGCAAGAAGTTCCAGAAGATTGTTGGCGTAGGACACTCGTACGGGTCATTCCAGCTGCAAGCCATCACGAAGCTCAACCCAGAGCTTCTGGACGCCATTGTCCTCACAGCCTACTCGGCTGACTCCTCCAACGCTGCAGAATTTCTCCTAGCAGCTAACTACGAGATCGCCAAAGACGTCTCGCCGTTGAAATTTGGCCATCGTCCATCGTACTACCTCGCCACACCTACTGTAACTGCGGATATCTCTACGTTCTTCTGGCCGCCTAACAGTGATCCCGCTGTGTATGCATTCTGGCGGACGTACGTAGATGTGATCGCCCTCGGCGCCTACACCTCGGTAGCTGATGTCGTCGGATTAGCACCTGATTTCACAGGGCCTGTGCATGTTATGACTGGCGACAAGGACCTGTCGGCTTGCGACTACAAATGCTCCTCAGGAGGGTCGGTAGCTGCGGTGGCGGATTACTATCCTAATAGTCTGGTCAACTTCACTTACAGCATCATTCCTAATACTGGTCATGGGATTGGGGCACATCTCAGTGCCCCCGCGGTGTTAGAAGAAATATTGGATTTTATTAGTTTCAATTTTTAATTCCGAGACACTTGGAGTGTATATAGGACAAAATATTGTAATGATAGACATGGGTGAGGTCAAAATCTCTACAAACCCTCTTTACTTCATTTTACTATCAAAAACTTTAAATCTGCTCTAAATTATTTCAAAGGCCAATCTGAAGCATGTCGCAGAGGAGCTTAGTAATATGAAGAAGGTATTGAACCCTTCTATCCATAGTCTGATCACTAATATGAAGATCATATGGTCGTTCAATCCGGATCTGTTCGGGAGAGGATGGGGTTCAGGACAAGATATTCCGCGAGAATCGGTCGTCTGGGACTTCCGCTAAATTGAGATAGTGGTAATATCTTTGTAGTCATGTTTCATCATGTTCGGACTGTCAATAATGCGAAGGCATGATGATGTTCTGCTCACAGCTTCGACTGGAACAACCGCTGCCAATGTTGACGGCACAACCTGATATTCCACTCTTGGATTTGGCAAGACTGGAAACCAACCTGTACGTAAAGTGGTGGTCTCTAGACTTTCTCATGAGATCTATTCATTCTTGGCGAGATAAGTATGGTTAGTGTTGCCAGCGTCGTGCAAATTAATGCAGCCTAGGACCTGAATCCAGCGTCCAATATTGTCCTTAGCGAGATACTGACCGATCATCATATTTCCGAGGGATTTCAACTAGTCAAGACCGATCCATGGCTATGCTATACGAAGCCAAGTCTTACCGACATTTCTGTTTTACAATCAGGAATATCTGTCTGTTGCCGTTTTAATCGAGTAGCATTCTTGACAGAGCAGATGCATCATGCTAAAGATCTAAAATTTAAGTATTTATTACGGAGAGCACGATCTGCTACTCTGAGAGACGGTAGCGCCGCTACTCTTAGTTCACGTACATTCAAGAACAGGGCTACGAATGAGGAGGTTCCACAGTTCCACTTAAATGGGCTATTCCACGTTTTAATCGCATACGCCAAGAGGCTAATCTCAACCATCTTCAAACATTTGTTAAAGAGCGAGGTCCGAAGATTTACCTACTACTCGGTTTTCTAGATCTCCGGCCCGATACTCAGAATCAACTTCAGAACCAAGCACTACGCATCTTTCGAGGTCGAAGCCATAGAACTTCAATATCTGAGCGGATCTGGAATATTGTTAGTCCGACAGATGCTACGAAACGTGTAGACATGGTTACTATTCCCCAGAATACCATCAACCTGGTACAGTTATTGTGCTTCCCCGAGGCTACTGGTTCATATACCTTCAAACATGATGAGGCTACTATACATCATTCCAGTGGTAGATTAGATAGTAGTGAGTTGTCAATACTTGAGGCTGGAGATAACATGTGAGATAGGTGGCACTTGCTAGTAATTTCTTGGTAGTCTGCCCCGGATCACGCTACTCAACCTCACTTCACCCTCTGCTCAGGTTGCTCAGGTTGCTCAGTCACGTTTCTGTTCCCTCTTCCAGTGACCAATCATGATTTATTCATCATTCGGTTCTGCCGTATGAAATTTGTCAATTCTACATGACTATGTTCAGAGAAACCACGTCGGCTCCTAGGGAACCTAAATAGGACCCTTCCAAAAATACACCCTTTAAACTCTCAAGGTGAATCTTCTCGCACCATAACATGGCCGCTCGCCCACTACTGTTCTTCGTACATGCGCACTGTCAAGTTTAAACAATTGCAGAAATTAGTAAGCGAGACCACACGTGATCTCGTCTGCTTCTCAAAGCCTCTCAAACGTTGGTCGCCTTCGCTCCGACAGCACTTCAAGTAACCACTATAGCAAGCTGCTACTCTAGCCTCACCTAGAGTTGCAAAGCTAAACAAATTCCCTAATTCGATGGTAAGTTACGTACCTCTTTTTATACTGATAGCACTGACACGATAGAAGCGGTAGAGTCTGATTCCGAGAATTTCAAACAGAACTCTCAAATCGAGAAGGAGATACGTGGACATATATTCATCTTCCTTGGAAGCTACGATTTTCCCTACTAAGAGATGGATCCGCGTGGATCAGCTATTGGTGACATACGCCTTGGAGCTGGATCAACCTCCCCTGACCTAGATAATGTCATTCTCCGAAATCCGAATGGTGATCGCCTATACCATACATTGAATGAGAACGAGATTCGAATCCTAGAGATTCTATCCGGCCAGGAAGAAGATATATTCAAATGAAAATTAGAACATATCAAACTGGGACATATTACCTCAAAGTACAACGCACTGTCATATGTGTGGGGAGACCTCAAAAAGCCAAAGGTTTCTCTGGTTATTAATGGCCAGCTGTTGAAAGTGACTGAGAATTGCATATCGGCTTTGAAAGAGCTTAGACGCGAATTTATGGCCAGATCGAAGAATTGTTTCATTTGCATTGATGCTATATGCATCAATCAGATGGGTATACCCGAACGAAATCAACAATTATTAGCTATGACACGAATCTACAGGAGTTCACGAAAATTAATCGTATGGCTTGGAGTCGAGAATGACGAAAGCCATGAAGCCATTGGCATCATGGAGGTATTGCCGGCCGATTCTGACCAGCGGAGTTTGGAAGGGTGCTGCGAGAGTTGTAAAGTTATTAATCCAGAATGCCTCCAACGCTGGCGGTCCATTGCTACCTTTTTTCTCGCCCGTGGTTCTCACGCGTCTGGATAGTTCAGGAATATCTCGCATGCTCACAAACGAAAATATCCACGATGAGTGAAGTAGCATCTGAGGACATCGAATTCTATTGTGGAACATGTCGAGTCTCTCTAGCCACGCTTGCAAAGATTTTAAGGCACAATGGTTTCCTTGATACGAGGAAATCCGATAGGCCGAACCTCAACATTGAATTCCAGAGACGAATCAAGTCCCTCTATACATCGTTCAGGCGAGGGGCGAAATGCTTTTTCGATATTCTGCAACGCGCTGCTACTCCGCTGACTTTCTCCTCCAGCGAGGAAACGGCCCAATACTTTCTTCGGTGTATCGTAGGAGGCTTGGAATATGGTGCAACAGAACCTTGGGACCGAGTCTATGCACATTCCCTCTTCAATTCACGTGGCAGGGAAATGTTGAAATTTTTGTGCAGGGAGTCGCCTCAGGCATATTGCGACAGTTTGTCAATGGACAGCCAATTACCCGTTCGCCAATCGAACTCCTTGGTGAACGCGTGTGTCACAACCATTCGAATTTTTCAAAGTTGATTATAGACTATAATAGGTCTGTCGAAGACGTTTATTCTAGTTTAGTCTCCTTGGTGGTGTTTGCTACCAAGAGGCTGACAATATGGAAACTGTGACTGATTCCCCAGGGAGCATACAAGTGAGCTTGTCTACAATTTGCAACAGGCTCATTTAGATCTACACCGAACAGAGTGGTAATTCCTCTATGGCAATCGTGCTCTAGATAGTTATATACATAGTTCTTTACCACCATCGATCCTTCAATACTTCGTCTATCGTTGGTCTTACGGCCGGGTTCAGATTCGTCATTCTAGATATCATACTCTTGGCTCCGGGAGTGAGATTGGGAGCGATATCCTCCCCCCAATGCTCGAACCTCACTCCGGGTTCATCGCTCACTATCATTTCAGCCATTTCGGACAATTTCTGTAGAGCGTCACACCATGACTCATCCTTAACTTGCTCGAGAATCCCTTTGGGAAGTGGCCCAAAGTAAAGAAGGTGGCGATGTAAGATCTCTTGTTCCGGCCGAATGCCATTATTGACTAAAGCTTGGTAGTCCTTTATGACAAGTAGGTTTCCGGCCCCAAGAGCATATATACACTGGAAAAACAGTTTAGCATGAGTTCTTCGATTAGAAAATAGCCCACTTACCACCAGACCAAAAGAGAATATGTCCGAGGCCTTTGTGACACCCCTTGCGGTCTGTCCTTCTGGGCTTCGCCACATGACATTTCCTATGGCATAAGAGGTCTGAAGCGGCTCTCCACTTTCTGGCTTGAATGCGATATCAAAATCGCCTAGAACCGCATCTTTGACTACTTGGTTACCTTGCTCATCGCAAGTCCAATTAACCAATATATTGTCAGGTTTCAAATCTAGAAAGGTAGTATGGTTAGTCAGAGGTATTAAAGAGCAATCTCGAGTACACAGAATCATACCTATATGGATCCAGCCTTTATCATGAAGTTCTTTTATTGCCTCTCCCGTATACCGCAGGATTTTCTTTATTTCCACCGCAGGAAAGTCTGGATACTCCGTGATCAGGGCAAGTAGCGTGTGTCTAAAATACTTATAGACCAGAATGCGCTCCTCTGATTATAATCAATATGCATTCGAAGTCGACGTGATCCTGCAAACTCGCTTTTGAGATTTTGAGACAGAAAAAAAAGATTCAGATACGCGCTTGGCGACAAAAATCTCACTTCCATAGCTACGTAGCGTGGTTCAGAGATATGACTAAGTTGGGAGACGTGGGAATGTAGCTTAAGACGTACTGGGCTTGGTAGATACTGAGCTTGGGGTTCTTAGGATGACGCTGGAGCACATTGCCTTGAATGTACTTACGGCCAGATTGGCCTGCTATGGTGGATGACATTCTTCCGATTTTACGGCAGACAGGACGATTGAAGGCCATCAAAGAAATGAATCTGAAATATTGCAGAAAGTGATAATCAATGAGCATTGAAAGGCATCTATAATTGATATATTTTCCAGATCTACATCGGCGTGTACTCTGCCCTCGCCGCTTGTTTAGTCATGCTTAAGCATGGAAAGTGTGGCTGTTGATGCACGCCCCGCGAGGCCCAAGTCCACCTTCGTACCGCCAATTTATCTGGCAAGGACTTATAAGTAATCGACAGCAAGGTTTTTTGATCGGTAAATCAAATAAGTGCCACGGAATAATAACTATGACTGATTCTACGACTTAGTGTTCTGGAGCCTTAGTTGGCAGGATTTTCTAGAGGCAGCTTCGCACCACATCACGCAGCTCCTCTGGTTTTCCGTCCATACGCGGTGCATTATTATCACCGCCCTCTGTTCCTCTTTCGTACGACCATTTCTCAACCAACTGCGGCGACAACACGCCTTCTATTGAATCCACTACCAGATTCCCAATGACTGGCAAAAACTTCCAAGCGTGTGCTGAACCCCCAGTTGCCAGATGGATTCCAACAATTCGCGGATGGGGAGCAACTAAGAAGTCTGCTGTCGGAGTGGTGCAGATCCTGTAGTCCGGTGTCCCGGATTAGCTTGGGGTAGAATAGTAATCCAAGGATAGACGGAGTGATAGATTACGTACCAGCACAGTTTTGTTCGATTGAAAGGTCGGTTTGCCAAAGTTGGCATAATCTCCTTCAAATTATCCCGCATTTCCTTCTCGGCATTGAGTGGAATGACATCTGTTGGATTCGTAACAATGGTTCTGGGATACGAAATCTGAATTGTCTTTGATCTATCCTCCGGATGCGGGACTTGTATCATGTTCTTGTACCCCGGCGAACGACGAAGAATCTTGATCTCTCCGTTATAAGGAGGAAACATATTCAAGCCCGTGCTCAGGTTCGTCGTGATGGACATGTCCTTCCAATGTTTGGCTTCCTCTGGAGTGACTGGGATCCAAGCAACCTCATGAGCAATTGGATTAATCCGCTGCTCAAGATATACCAATCGGTTTGACCAAGCGCCTGCAGCCACAATGACCAGCTCAGCCGGCATGGTATTGCCATCCTCCAGAACGACCCCTTCGGAGATGCCATCCTTGACAGAGATCCGTTCGACCGCCACCCCGCAGTGAAATGTGATGGAGGACTGCGCTAGACACCGCTCATAGTACACCTGGATACTTGCGTGGGCATCAATGAAGGAGTCACGTAAATTACAGTACGCAATGTTCCATCTCGGCTTGCCGCCGGCCAAAGCACTATTTTCTTGAGGTTGAGCTCCGTCGCCATGTATGTGCTGGAACACAGCTTCCCGATTCGTCATATTAACAATCTCTTTGGACTCATGAAGGCTTGTTGCCAGATTGTGTTGCGCTCTCCAAAGCTCTGTGAATCGACTCGGCTCGCCATCGCACGCAAAGGTCATCCCTTGCTGAAACATATGCCGATTAAGATCGGGGTCATTCTCAAGTTTTTCCTGGGCTTCTCTGGCTAATTTCGCATAAATCGGATCCGCATAGTCTTCAAAAAATACTTCATTAGCCTTCCTAGAGTGCACAAGGCCGCTTTTGCGGGTCTGGAAATTTAATCCAAGCCTCCGGGACTTACCAGCTCGAATACAGCGAGTAGTATCTACGCTGGTCCCATCAATAACCGGCGGTGTCAATCGATCAATGACAGTCACCGTCGTTGAGGGATGTCGCTTTGCGATCGCAAGTGCTGTAGAAAGTCCGAATATGCCTGCTCCGACGATTATCACACTTGTAGGAAAGGGCTTAAGACATTGAGCCACAGAACACTTCTTCTGGTAGTTCATATTTGGGACAATGAGCACTGCTGAATCCACAAGAAGTAATTGGAGGTCTGTTTGTCGAATGATATCCGTTGCAATAGCCTCTGCTTATCTTAATTGTGAGATGGAGTTGTGGGCTTTGAAGGGGAACTTTCCACCTCAACTTTATGACCCTGTACTTGAGCAGGTCGATGTCGGACGACGCCGCTAACAAGTAACTGTAGTTCAAAATACTTTAGTGGTTTAGAATACCAAACAGTAGTTCTACACCAGGTAATGGCCAATCCATCGTCGACTTTGGTGGTCAGCCAATCTCGAGCTGGCGGCCCCGCCTCCGACAACCAGGCGGTGCCGTCCGCAAACCAATCATATCGTCGGCCTTTACCGCAAACCTTTCCCTCATCAGTGTCTATATCTATTGGGATAAATATGTTGATAACCAACCGTTGTTCTATTAGATATCCATTGATATCACTTGCTTCGTGTGAACTCCTAATATTTTCGTTGCGTAACTTTATATCTCACGATGGACTCCCTTGAGAAAGAGAAAGAACGAACCGATGAGAAACCAGAAACTGTTTGTTTTGAAGAGACGATCCAAGTTGGACAAACGGAAGAAGAGATATCGGCACGAATAAAGGAAGAGGCAGCACTTGTCCGCCGTGTAGACCTGGTGCTTATGCCTTCGGTATGCCTCATGTACCTGTTCTCTTACGCGGACCGTACCAAGTAACGTCCCACATTCTTTGTTGGAGTTTCTCTGCTTACTGCATCTACAGTATCGCGAATGCGGAAGTCGCTGGCATGAAAGCAGATCTTCATATCTCATCGGGTACATACTCGTTGGTGATAATTATTTTCTTCATTGCGTACATTCTGTTCCAGATCCCGAGTAATCTCATCCTGTCGAAGACCCGTCCGTCGGTTTACCTCCCGATCATTATGATGATGTGGGGTACTGTAGCATGCTGCATGGCCGCAGTCCAAAGCTCTCGCAGTTTGCTAGCTGTTCGTTTCGTGCTTGGTATCCTGGAGGCTGGCTTTGGTCCCGGCGTTTCTTTACTTCTTTCTTCTTGGTACAAAAAGGCAGAGCAGGCAAAGCGCTTCTCCATATTCTACTCCGCCGCAGTACTGTCTGGTGCATTTGGAGGCATTGTTGCTGGTGCAGTAACAGGCAGCCTTGATGGAGCTCGTGGAATTGCTGGGTGGCGATGGCTTTTCGTACGTTCTGTCCACATCTCCATTAAAATATGGCATTCCACTGACCATACTCACAGATTGTCGAAGGTTCTGCAACAATAGCTGTTGCAATCATTGCACTTTTCCTTCTCCCAGACTTCCCCGCCACCACCAAAGCCCTTTCTGAGCGTGAAAGGCAGGTGGCCATTGAACGATTGGCTTGTGATACTGTAATAACCAGGACGGAAGACACTCCACCCCTCAGCTCCTTGGAGGCATTACAGATGTCCTTGGGGAACTGGAGGACTTGGCTTTTAACCCTAGGCTATATGGTCAGTCATTTGATTCAACAAAAGTAGGAAGATTATGTTAATTTTCATAATTCTAGACAATCGGCGGATCAGCTACATTGTCCTATTTCTACCCCACGCTTGTGGCTGGTCTGGGTTATACTTCTCACATGGCACAATACAGCTAGTATTCCCCACTCTCAGAAAGTGAATTCAGTCTAATTGGGGACAGTGGTCGTGCCAATTTACAGTGTGGCCTTTGTTACTGTTCTAGCCACAGGGTACTTGAATGACAAGAATCCGGATTTCCGTGGCGCATTCATTGCCACGTTGTTGGGAGTGGTCATGTTGTGTAGCATCACTGTGTGTGCTGTTTATAACTTCACAGCGCGGTATGTGCTGCTGGTCTTTATGGCGTCTGGCCTTTCTGCTGCAAACGCTCTATCCCTTGCCTATGCTTCGTCAACATTTGGCTCCATGCAGCAGGAAGCAAGAGGGGTCAGTTTGGCTTTTGTCAACTCTATAGCAAGCTTTTCTTCGATATATGGAGCATATCTATTCCCTTCAAATGACGCTCCAAAGTATCTCTTGGGTTTTGGTACGATCTCTGGCTTTTGCGCGGTCGGGGTGGTTGTTTATTGTATGGCACATATTCTTGTTCGTAGATATCCATTTCAGGTATAGGTCCTAGTCGCAGATAGTTATTCACTTGCTGGAAGTCAACGGATTTAAATAATTTTTCAAGAAGAAAACTACAGCTTATAGTGATACTAATCCAGAATATGTCACGTCTAAGTATAAGGGTTGAGCGTATTTGTATTCTACACTCAAATGTTCTTTAGATATTAATAGGGCGCCGCTAAGACCCACTAGGCAAGGCCGGTTGGGAGCGGCTTGCTGTACAGGTACGCAGGCACTGATAAGTTCCAACGACGTCCCCACTTTGAATTCCTAGCAATGCAGACAATACTCTTCTTTTGGTAACGCTTACGTTAAAAAGATGTTGTAATACCCCTAGTTTTCTTTCTCTTGCCACTTTAATCGCATTGGAATCATCCACATTAATGACTTCTACGGGTACGGCTCGCAATCCTGGCAAAAATGCTACATCTATGGCCAGATCCAATATAACGGCTTGTGTCCGTTGTCGCCAGAGGAAGAAGCGATGTGATCAGAGGCTACCAGTGAGTGTCCTTTGTCCTGGCAGCAAGCCATTATGTACTGGCACTGCGCACCAAAACTAAGTGATCTATCTTCCAAGAGTTGCCGTTTATGCGAGATTGCCGGCGTGGAGTGCGTTGGATATGATGCTGTGACCAGTCGACCTGTGCCCAGAAGGTCAGAGTTCAGGCTATCTTCATTGATGAATCTCAACTAACAGCATCAATAAAAAGCTATGTACACAGCCTCGAAGAACGCGTGGCATTCTTGGAACTAAAGCTTCAGGCAAATGGCATTCATGATCCTGACCGTGAAGGCACTCAAGTAACAACTGCTGCATCAGAATGTATTGGCCCAGCTCATATATCGGCGTCTAGAGTCGCGGAAGTGACTACAGGGCAGCATACTCCGCTAGCCGCAGATATCGACTCAGATACAGCAACAGTCATGGCTACAGCCCACAGAGTTGCCAATCTGGGACAGCGTACCTACAACCCCGAGCCCTCATTCTCCGAGATTCTTTTGACAGAAGTCGTGAGGTCAAGGATATCCCCACAGTCTGCCAGAAGTCCACCCTCCCATCGAACCGTCACAGAAACATACCATGCGTCTGATATGTTCAGTGATTTGGATACTTCTCCGGTCTCACTCCCAGCCAAAGAAGCTGCTAAAAATCTGGTCAGCGCTTACTTCCAATTTACGAATCTTAGCATGCCATTGCTGCATGAGCCAACATTTCAACAGAAGCTAGAGCTTCTCTACAATATGCCGCGCATAGTTGATTTCACCAACTCACATACCGATACACGTTCCAGAACTGCTGTCTTCTTTGTGTTCGAGGTTTTCGCCGTAGCTCTCTGTATAATGCAAAAACAGGATCCATCGAGAATCCCAACCTCATTAGCAGATCGATATCATAAAACAGCAGTCGAGGCCCTACACGAAGCTGGTTTACCAAGTGGTGTTGAGGGTGTACAAGCGCTCCTTCTAGTTGGGCAATATTCCTACCATCATCCAATCATCTGGGCAGTTTGGAAAACCATCGGTGCAGCCCTGCGACTTTCTGTGGAATTAGGTCTGCATCAAGATCCACCCTCTGATGAACTGGACTTTCTTACCGTAGAAACTATGAGGAGGACATTCTGGGTGGCGTATGCGATGGATAGGAATGTCTCCATCGCCTTAGCCATGCCATCGTGTCTATCAGATGGTGCTATTACAGCAAAGGTATGCGAGATGGCTTCTTCGACAGACCAAATGTTGAGATTGATTAGTTCCCCAGCGAGATGAATGATGAGTTCATCACGTCGGCAGGAGTTACGACATCCGATACGAGTTCCATCGGACCAAAGAGGGTCTGGATACATTTATTACGGTTTCGTCAGATTCAGTCAGAAATGCAAACAGTCCTATACGAGAAACAGTCTCCAGCTTATTCGCCTATAGACTTTGGCCAGTGGCAAGAGCAAATGCATAACCGCATTCAAGGATGGTACGACAAAATTCCACGCAGCGATAATCCGGCCGATTATGAACAGAAGGTTGTTGAGAACTTCGAACTTACACTCCACCGGGCATTATTTTATCTATATCATCCATCGTTCAATATCCCATCCCCTTCCGAATCGGCATTGGTAAAGACCACGGAGGCTGCAACTCATATGATTCAGCTTTATAGGCGATTCTTTTGTGAGCACCGGCTAACCATATACTGGCAAGCTGTGGGAAATCTATCCTCTGCGGGTACCGCTTTACTATTGAGCTACGTAAACTCAGCTCAGGTGCGAGAGCGTCTCCCACTCCACACTCTCGAATCACTCGTTCACACTTGCTCATCCGTTCTATGGGGCATGGTAGAGCACTTTCCTGCCTTCAAAAGCAAACGTGATGCATTTGATATCATGGCTTCGGAAACACTGGCGAATCTGACTAACATCCCCGCGGCGACTGCTGGAACAGAGAAACCGTTCAGGCGGGATATATCGAGTACCGCAGAGTACGGAGGTCATGAAATGGATGTTGTGAATGATCCCTTAGCAACTGGCATTCGAGCACGGAATGAAAACTCTCAATTTTCAATGCTGGCTGTAGGGAATGATGCTAACATATATACCCCTCAAGCGCCATTGTCGTTCTCAGATTTCGACGAGGCTACTTTCGATTGGGGAGCCATTGATAATGGAAATGAATTAATATGGTGATAAACATATGGGTATGTGATAACAGGCCGATTCACCGAATATTGACTCTTTTTCTTATTTTAAATAGGTCATTGTGCTGAGCGTGAAGATCAAGACCGACCGCACGACTACGCAGAATCGATCGCATCGGCTCTAGTATAAAAAGGAGCCGATAATGGTAGCCTGCAATTATCTACGCTGTTGGGTCGAAGTTTCAGGACTGGTAGCTGCTCGGGATGATGGTCCGGGCAGAGCGCCATCCTCTCTGGTCGTAGGGACTGCCACGAGAAAGATTATTACATCTCTCGATATAATGATTGAGGGCAAATACAAGGAGGAAGGATCTTGCTCTATGGGAGATGGACTGAAGAGAAAAAGAAGTAGTGGAATCCCAGAGTTGTGCAAATACGAGAGCTGGGATGAGCAAACGCTTGAAGGGGAGCAATATTTTAAAGATGAGGCCCATGTTTGCTTCTTCGTTGCTCAAAGTTTCAAATATCAAGCCACCTATATTCTCTTCATGGAGAGCAGTTTCTACTGGCGGTTGCCTCTGCGGATTGATTGCTCTGCAATTTGGCATAGTATATGGAATTATATATCATGGTGATGACCTCCAATTGATGAAGAGTGAGAATCGAAGAATATGTTATTATTCCGGCCAGTCAGTGGACATATTCAAAGTCTAAAGTGCGATCCCATCAAAAGATTTGAAAACAATCTCAAAAAGCTCACAGTGGCATTCATTACATTCATGTCAGCATTGACACCACATCTCTGAGACTGATTTTATTTTACGTCTCTATTCAGCACCGTTTCAGAGAGTCGGATGAACGCTACCTTCCTTCAGAAGACTTCTCAAATCTAAGTTGCACCTAATTGAGACCATAGACGATTGGGACCACTGACAATGCGGAAATAGCTACTCAAAAGATAACTGCAGGGAGAAAGAATTAGACACCACAATAAACTCCCAGGAAGTCCTGGATACAATTTCAATCTATCTACATACAACTCGGACAAATATTTTGATTGGAATGCACATATATTGTGCTTCACAAAAGCGGACGTGACAGGCACGATCCGACGTTACTCAAAGAAATGATATTGAAAGACGATATCAGCCATCTTAGCTTGATCACTAATTGAACATAGAAGACGCCATTGAGACACATCTTGGAAATTGGGATAGAAGACAAAAGGAGAAGAGTGTGGACGAAGAAGTTATGATGACTGTCGGGAGTGGTGGGGGGTGAAATATTGCTGTCACTTACATAATCCCGCCTCGACTAAGTTACAAGTACCCCGACACAGTCTGGTCCAAAATTTTCACATAACTCCTTGATATTTTCAAAATTGATACACTGCAGTGTATCAAAAAGATATGTAGTTCAATGTCAGGATGTATCCTCTACCAGAACTCGTCTGCAACAATCACCATCCTCGATATTCCACGCTCCATTGAGCTAGCCCAAGGCTCCTCACAGTCACAACGTTTGATCTCCTCCAAACCACTGGAGAACCCTTACCCCATAGTAGAACCAAAATCAGCAAAAGCAAAACATGCCGTCGGGCAAACGCCCCTGGAAGATATATTGCTTCGGAAGCATTTGGAGTTCGCTCTCCTGGAGGTGAAGGCAGAGTACAAGGACCCATGGTGCCTGCCTCGAAGAACTGTTGATATTGAACTTGTAAATGAAGAGCCCTCAGAGAACGAGGGTGGGAGGAAGCGAAAAAGAGAGGATCGCGGATCAGCAGGACCAGTGGTCGAGATATCCAGAGACGAGGCTGAAATCAAAGAGAATCATGTGCAGCTCGCAAAGCACCGGGGTTTCGTCCACGACTCTAAACCAGAATGTACCAACTTGGTGCTCTCCAGTGGAGCGAAAGCATTCGTTCCACCAAGTTCAGCGTTCATCGAAGGAGACATCTCGGCAACACTGAGCGTGTTTGTGGAAAGTGCGCCGAGATTTGATATCATATTTCTAGACCCTCCCTGGCCGAACCGCTCGGCGCGACGCAAGAACTCATATGGCATCTGTTATGGAAATTATGAAATCCGAACTCTGCTGTCTTCGATCCCACTTAACGATCATCTTGCAGATGATGGGTATGTATCAGTTTGGATCACCAACAAACCTGCATTCCGCGAAATGGTAGTCGGAGAAGGCGGTCTATTTGAGGAGTGGGGCGTGCAATTATGTGAGGAATGGATATGGTTGAAAGTTACCAGCAGCGGGGAACCAATCTTTTCTTTGGACTCGACATGGAGGAAACCCTACGAGGTTTTACTTGTGGGTCGGAGGGGGGGTGGAGAGGTGAAGAGGAGGGTCATTGTTGCGGTTCCAGATCTGCACTCAAGAAAGCCAAATCTCAAAATTCTTTTTGAACAGATGACTGGGAAGAAAAGCTGCATGGGCTTGGAGATTTTTGCGCGGAATTTGACAACTGGGTATTGGAGCTGGGGAAACGAAGTACTGAAATTCCAGACTGCAGAGCACTGGGCAGCTTGACACCATTTGTATTTTTCGTACATAATATACACCTATACTTCATACATTATATGCTTATCACCTATTGGATTTTGTTGGCTCGACATCATTTTCCGGTGCGTCCAATTCAAGGTCAGTTTCAACTTCCTCCGGCTCCCCAAAATCAATCCATTCCTCTAACCTAGGTGTAGATTTCCATTTCTCCTCTCCAGCCAACAACTTCTTTGCCTGCTCCTTCATTGCCACTCGGTCCTTGATATTAGGCCTCTCGCGATGGCCAGGCTGATATGCTGCCTCTTGCTCTTGCTTGTCTTCGTTGGCCGCTTTGTACATCTTATTATCCCACCTGCACTCAAATTAGCATTCCGCTGTAACAGCTAGACCACTGAATACAGAGTAGGAACATACTGCTCTAAGATGTCACCCTTCGGCTCTTCAGGCCATACAAACGGCCGTTCCATTTCCACAGTCATCTTCTTGATACTCCTCGGTCGAAACCATTTCCTAGGGCTGATCCTCAATGCGCCTGGTTTATCTTGTCGCAGCTTCTGCAACTGGATATAGCTCCTGACCCCAATAACTGGGACCCCATATGCATTCCATAGATAGTCTCTGAGATCGAGCTTGTTGAGTTTGAGCGGCACAATGAAGGATGCGAAGGTCGGAGGCAGCTTAGGATTCCGGATCATGGTAAGGACGAAGTTTGGTCTAGATGCGCAATCCGTCAGCAATTGTTTGAATGAAAGGAGGGAGGATACGGGTGGGTTGGATAGGAGACATACAGGAAGATCTGCTTAGTTCCCATCCGCTTTTTGAACATTGGGCCTTTGACAGTGCGAGCGACGGTCTCCGTCACTGCCTCCGCAGCTTGCACTGTTTTCGTGGCCATAGCTGCAACACAGAGGTGGGAATTGGGGGCGTGGAATTGAAGGTCGATATATATGTTGACAACCAACTGATTTGCTCGGAAGCCAAAAGGTTGTAGATGGCGCTAACGCCATTAGCGCCTCCAGACTTTCCACAGCCTCGCCGACAAGGCTGTGGTTCCTATATTCGCAAATTGGAATTCCGACGTGGAAACAGGGAAATAAATACACAATTGCATCGAGAATCCAAAATATCTGTTTCAAAGTTTAGGTATGCTGTTGAGCCGTCTTATTGACTTCTCCACTATATTGCCTCTAATAGATAGTGACGAGGCTGCGAAGGCTGAAGTGGAGTTCGTTACGGAATTTATTACAAAGCGGCCCCTCATTGCCCTCCACCGTCGACTTACTTGTTTCCTTCAATATAAATCCCACTCCTCTCAATTGACTTTCCAACTTCTCTTCATCTCCTACTCGTTCGTCACAAATCAAAGATACGATATTGAAAATGGCATCCAATCCACCCTCCACCTGCTGCACCGTGGGTGTAAAGCACGAGTTCGTCTCCATCCCCCACCATCGACCGTTCCCCCATTGACAATTGATAGTGGCGAGCCTACTGGAACCTCCATTAAAATTGGCAGCATCGATGCCTATGTCGCTGAGCCCAAAGGCAACACCGTTCACAAAGATACCGCAATTCTCTTCCTCCCCGACGTCATTGGCATTTGGCAGAACAGCCAGTTGATAGCGGATCAATACGCCGCTAACGGTTACTACACGCTCATACCAGACCTGTTCAATGGCGATTCCTTGAGCTTGAATACAGGCGAGGGCTTCGATTTCATGGCTTGGTTGACAAAAGGTTCTGATGGGAATAATCCTCATACTACTGAGGCTGTCGATCCGATTGTGGAGAAGAGCATCAAGTACCTTCAAGACAAAGGATTCAAGAAGATTGGTTCCGTTGGATACTGCTTTGTGCGTATTTTCAAGTTTTTTTTTTATTGGATTGGTGTAGCTGACTGCATACAGGGTGCCAAGTACGTTGTCCGTTTCCTACCCAAAGGAAAGGGAATTGATGTGGCATTCCTCGCTCACCCATCGTATGTAGTGCTCCACATTCTTCCATCTGCCCTCATTAAAATGACTTCCAGATTCGTCGACGAAGACGAATTCGCAGCCATATCTGGCCCTGTTTCAATCGCAGCCGCGGAAACGGATCAGATATTTCCCGCTGAGAAGCGCCACAAGTCAGAAACTATCCTCATCGAGACAAAGCAGCCATACCAGATCAATCTCTACAGTGGGGTCGTTCACGGCTTTTCTGTCCGGTGTGATCTGACGAAGAGACACGAGAAGTATGCGAAGGAGCAGGCATTCATTCAGGCTGTCACCTGGTTTGATGAGCATTTGATCTGACTTGGTTGCGAGTGTGATTTTCCGAAATTGAAGGAGAACTTGTAAGATGAAAGCTACTTACATGTGTGAATCTACATTCTGTTCTACTTCTTTTGCTGGACTAAAGCTCTACGCAAAACCAAAGCATGCCCGATTTGCTTCTGGTCATGTATCTGGCAAGAAAAATGAACAACTCGACAAGCCATAGGATTGTGAGCCAAATCCCCCAACTTCACAGCCGAAATACTCTCTGGCTCTTCTGTCCATCGTGTGCGTCCCTCTCAATGATATCAAATTGTGTCATGCTCGCCATTAACGTGACGAATCGAACTATTGAACCAGATTACGAACGACCAAATCTGCCTACTGAGTCTCTGGAGGTATTCGATTGGTTGAAATTTGGGTTTGCAGGTTGTTAAGTTCCAGGTGCCATGGGGGAATACTTCTGCGCCCTGTACGGAAGATGGACAAGAATGCAGAGAACTTAGTGCTAACGAACGTTCGCCTTTGCTCAAAAGCTATGCTAGCAATGTCTAAGATTCATTTATCGATTATTGCAAATTACACTTTCCCATCCTCTACCCAAGTTTGCAAGAGAGCAGAAAGAAGCACTTGAGATTCCAATCGTCGATGCTGTCAGATAGTCCCTGTATTCTCTTAGCTCGATAGACTATCGGTATGACTGTGTCAATTGCCATATTGAGAGAACTTGTGAATAATCCTCCTCTCATGATTCATTCACAGTCAAAGCAAAAGTTTGAGACGTCGCCTAACATTGTGAATGTCGTACTCGCTCTAGCCATCTATGTTATTGCGAATGCATAAAGTTTCCCGTTCTATCGTGTCTCTCCAGTCAACTCACCATAAAATCAACTTTATTTTAATACTGGCAGCAATCTTTAGCACATAAAAATCTGCTTTTAGCACCTCCTTACACTTACCTACGCATCGACACGCTTCTAGAAGTAGATATGCAGCTCATCCTCATTGCTCTGAGCCTCCTCAGCATCTCCCCTTTAGCTTCAGCTACCATATCCGACCCTGGAGATCTTCCTTACCCCGTCAAAACCCCTCAGTCCACGGTTGTGATTGATGGCCATGAAGTCCGACTAAATGGCACCGTCGAAGAAATGATGGCTCAGGTTCGTAAATCTCGACCGAAAATATCTTTCATAGCTTGGCACTTGGGCGGGCTCGCACTCTCCTCTCCCATCTCATACTAACTTACTTGTAGATGCAACTCCTCTATCCCTCGTCATCTCGCGACTCCCTCACTTTCGACGAGTCCTCCTCTTCCGATCCCCTTCACACCCGCCAAGAACAAACAGGCCTTCTATGCTGTCCCGTCGGCGGTCAGGGATGGAAAATTACCACTCAATCTAACATCCGAAACGGAATCAAGCATCTCCAGAGCATTCCAATCCTTGGTCTTGATTCTCGATCTTGCAGTCGAGTTTCGTGTTCTTATCAAGCTTCCATTTGGCTTTGTAATGATAGCGACGACCGCATCAGTCGCCCAGGGTCTGAATACGCTGCCTATGTCACCACTTTGATTGACCAATGTGGTTTCCGTGACTATGGGGGAGATCTAGTTGTTTGCGGGCAGGTTTTTGATATCCAGGGATACAATGTTATCGTTAGATGGGATTCCTGTTAAACAATTTCACCCGACTAAGATAAGCCGCTAAGATGATGGGAGAGTTACTTTGATGTGTGGTGGAAGCTTTCGACATATGGTGGTTGCCGTGATAAGCTTTGTTTGGGGAACGAGATCTGGGGGTAGTGTTTTCCTTTCAGTTTGGAAATCAATGCATGGAGTTCCTACTAAAGTCAATCGCCTGCTATGCTCAAACTCTGAATGCGAATAGCCAAGAGCTTTCTCGACATTCGTGAGCTCTGAGCTCAACAGTCTGTAAGTTGTGATTATAAAATGATTCCTGATCAATAGTACAACATCTTATTCTCTTTCCCAAATCCGTGTCTTTAAAGTATTTTAATTACTTCCAACTAATCCTCGGTAACGCAATTCCGGGCGAAGTTCGCAGAAGGAGGTTTACAAGTTACAAGTTTGTTGTCCTAAGATTAACAATTATTCAACCTCTTCAGCCCGAGTCTCCAAGATAATCCCTCTAGGCTCGTTTATTCTACGAAAAACCACATCGAGCCCAGTCACCTTCTTCAACTCCCCATCGAACAGGCTAGCAGGCAAGAAGGTCGATAGCCATGCCAACCAAGCACTCCCACCCCGCCAGATCTGATGGGGCGGCTTCGACTTGGCGAGATCCTTCACCACTCCCTTTGCCCAACTGTCTGCCTCGACAAAGGTCCCTTTTAAAGCCTTCAGCTTCTCGCCCGACAGCATCTTCTCAGCATCGTCCCCTGCAGCGGCGTAAATCGAGTTCGATGGTAGCTCTGTGTGAACAAGGTTGGCGAGTATGTTGGACTTCACACCGCCAGTCTTCAGGTCCACGACCCTGATGTTGAATACCTGCAGCTCCAGACGTAGGATATCCGAGAACATGGCCAAAGCTGCTTTAGATGCGTTATAGGCAGCCTGGAACGGAAGACCTGCCACGGATCCGACCGACGTATGGTTGACCACCATCGCGCCATCCTTGGTACTCATGAGCAGAGGAATGAAGGCCTGGATGGTAGCGATGCAAGACCAGACGTTGAGATCGAAAATTTTCTTCCCCTCGAGGATGGAGAGATCTGAGATCGGCATATTGTACTGAGCACCAGCGTTGTTCACGAGGACGTTCAGTGTACCCCCGGTCAATTTTGTGACCTCCGAAACGCACGCTGATATTGATTCCTCTGACATGACGTCCAATGTCAGTGTCTCGATGCCCACAGCCTTGAGAGAAGCCATTTTCGACGGGTTTCGCGCCGTAGCAAATACCCGATAGCCAGTTTTGTGAAATTCTACCGCAAGTGCAGCACCGAGGCCTCCATCTGAACAGCCTGTGATTAGAACTGTCTTCTGCTGTTTCTTGGAAAGCTGTACCATTGCGGTATACGTTTTGATCGTTACGATGGATATGAAATCGAGCAAGTAGAAGCGTTTGCTCGTCAAGTTTTTTCAATTGTCAATTCGCTCTGAGCTTTCTTAAGTAGCAGACTCGGCATAGTGTGGAGCAACATTTGGCCGCGTTGAAACGACCAAAATTGCGTCGAGTTCGGGTCTATAAGGCTGTAAGGTGGTCTGGTGCCTCGAGGATGACTTTCGGTATCTCATGTAGCTCTCATAATCATGCATGAAATCAAATATGGGGAAAAGCGTGAAGACTGGCTCAGAAAATACCGTAGCTGATCCTTGCGTCCAGGTTTGAACCATTGTTTGTCGTTGAACAGCAGCCCCCTCGCTTAGCACGTTTGCTCACGAGAGCATGCAGTAGCCTCACTAGTCTTGAACTAAGCGAGGCTACTAAAATACTCGCTGCAAATTTGGGAACAAGTTAAGGGGGGGCACTTACAAGCGAGGTAATTCTCATAGCAAGTAAAGGTCAGGTCAGGAATAGGGTTATGTAACGAGTCTGCTGTCACCCAGGTCCATATCTCATCACCCACGGCTCGCTAGTAGACGTTCATTTCATCAACAGAGCCGTCTTAGCAGGTTTGCAAGAGGAATCACATTACCCCTTTGAAGCGGGTCTGCCAGCCCATTTCAAGCGCCATTTCTTGATTACGCCATACATACGCTAGCCTATAGGCAATGTAAGACATTCGTTACTACCAAGTATCCCGTAGTTTCAACACCTCATCTATGCTTGCACTACCATTCATTGCACTTATGACTTGCGAAGGAACGTTTGTGAGGGCCAGTACCCTCATAAGTCTTGCCCCGCGTTGGATCAAATCGTTCTTCATATTACAGATATTGTTATAGCACTTCTCAGCATGAACCTAACCTTCCCTAGACCACATCTGGCCGTGGATATATATATAACAAAGCCTTGGCGCCGATTTGTGCCGCCCTACCATTCACTTTTGCTGACCGAAGAACTCCATGCTGCTAGATATTGTCCAACTCTTACACTTTACACAAAACCTCGGATACCTCTAATACCACCACTTTTCTTCTTTGAATCATTTGAGTCCTTATCTTTCTCCTTCTCCTTCCCTTTGTCTTTCTTCTCTTTTTCCTTCTTGCCGATGTTCTGTACACCACCTAAGTCACAATCAGTACTGCTCCGAAACGTATATAGAGAGGGCAAGGACAAGACACTTACCTCGGCCATAAACCCTGATGTCACTTTGAGGCTTGGTCTTCAGCCTTGGGTTGCCTTGACCATCTAAGCTGTGAGTCTCCGAATCCACACTTCCCGTTCCCGCTCCCACCCCGGCTCCATTCCCACTCTTAAATGGAGAATGAAACAAGCTTCCATTCCCACCTACCGGGCTCCTAGAGTCCTGACCTGTAGGCGTAAAGCTTGTATCTAGTCTCGCTGGACGCGCTGAGAAGTTATTTGAAGCTATTGAGCTAGGATTGCTAGCGAATTCTGCCTCAGAGAACGTATGGTTCCGTTTCTTAACCCCATCACCGATCATCGGTGTCGGGCTTTGAGCTCTGAATGTATGACCCTGCTGAAGAACTGGGCGAGAAGAGCCACCGCCAAGAATCGAGTCATCATTTTCATCTCCTTCCTGGTCGTGTGCTTCTTTGAGCCCGAGGTATGTTGAGTGCAATGCATTATAACGTTTGAGGAGGTGATTGTGCGCTTTCTGAATCTCCAAAATCCTGTTCCGAGAGACGGCCAAAGCCGAGTCGATAATGTGCTGCAATGGGTCTGGATTCTTCTTGCTCTCAGCATCATTGACAGTATGTACGGACTGGGCTCGTAGAAATTCAGCTTCGAAAGCCGCCATGTGCTTGTTCACCTCCTCGTCCCGGGCTCGAAGCTTGAGAGTAAGAACTTCGACTTCTTTGAGCGCATTTTCTTCACGATCGCGTGCTTGCTCGGCTTCGCTCTCACCTACTTCATAAGTCCGCAAATCCAGGGTCAGCTTTTCTCCTTCTGCTCGGAGACGTTCCAGCTCGTCGAGACTCGCTTCGATAGATTGTACTTTCTGCTGGGATGCTAACTCTTTAGCCTCAGTTGCTATAACGAGCTGCCGCAGTTGAAAAGCCTCATCTCGCAATACACCAATTTCCCGATTGAGTTCTTGCTTTTCCAGCACCCACTTCTTTTGATCATCCTTCAAGGCACGCATTTTAGTGGATAGGTCAGTTTCCCACTTGCGGCTATGGTTCTTGCTCTTCTCGCCTTCTTTCTTCATCTGTGCATTCAATCTCTTCGCCTCTTCCAGTTTAGACTTAAGACCTCGATTGGAATTTAGGAGGTTCTGTGTCTCCGCCTCAACGCGTGCTTCACGGATCTGCTTTCGACGAAGTTGGCCGATGTGTGATAGATGCTGTTGTTTAAGATAACGCTCGAAATTGAGATCGTTCCGAAGTAACTGAATTTCGCGGTGAAGGTAAGCGGCTTTGAGACCAGGATCATTGGTACTGGGCCGCAACGAAGGCGATCGTGGCGCTGGGTCTCTGGTAAGAGATTGAAGATATGCATCTACATGCGCAGAGTTATCTTGGTGATTCTGGCTCAGAGCGAGAGATGCAACACTGTCATTAGTGAGGGCTTGGTACAAACTCCCTCGTGTAGATCTCTGGGAATTCAGCATCTCCTGTAGCTGAGGATGGGACGCTGAGTTGATCATATGAGGTGGTAGAGTAGGACTATCACCCACCGGCCGTGAATTGGCTGAGTCTGCAATTGACGGCATCGATTGGCTAGTCTGTGACGCTTTTCGGTTCAGACCAGAACTCCTGCATCCATCTGGTGATGCGACCATGGTTGATGAAGTATTTCGCCAGCTGGTATGTCTAGATTGGAAAGGAGTTGCTGCTTCTTGGTCTAGAAGCGGCTGATCGGGGACATCGGCATTCAAATCGGCTTTCTTTGATGCATTCAATCCTCTCGCTGTGGTCGCAAGTAAGTGGCCATCTTCTCCCGGACTGTAAAGCGCCATGCAATCGGCCACCACGTCCGCAGCTTCACTTTTCATCCAGCGATTATTATCAGTAAGCTCTGATTCGATAGTCATTTCGTAGAAGTTCGGGTGCAAGAGATGAACTTGTCTGAACGGCTCTGATCTCTGGCGAATTTCCGTTGGCTGAACATCGAGATCGTCAGCCCCTGGGAAGTTCGCATGTCTCAGGTACTTCTGAGGCTTCCTGATGTAGCTCATGAAGTTGATGGGATAGAGCCCGTACAGAAATGTAAAATAATGGAGTAGCTCTGGCACGTTTTCATCATCGGACTCAAGTAGATAGGAGAGTTTTAACCAGGATTCTTTTTCTTCCGGTGGATAACCCTCGGATTTCTCATCATCCTCGTCATTGGCAGTGTTTTCCGTCTTTGATCGGCGTTCTCGGTCCCAGAACAGCATTCGGCTATAGATGTTGAAGAGGGCAGGGAGATGAGAGGCCAAATCGCTAGGTATGTGGGGTAAGAACATGATGAGGGCTGTCATAGCGAGTGATATAGCTCGCGTTGAAGTATCGATCTGAAGACATCTCAGAAGGTTATCGAACAGCGGTGTCTGGAGGAGTTGGTGGAGGTGCGGAGGTTGATGTCGTATAAATTCGCAAAGGAGCGATAAGACCAATATCCGACTGTCTTTCTTCACAAAGAACTTATTAACCGTATTCAAAAAATCCTAAGCTAGAGTCAGTAAAATGCTTGAATTTTTTGCGAAACAGACCAACCTTTGGTCTCTTTCTGCCAAACGCCAACAAGATTGATTGAATCTGGCCCTCCACAAATCTGGCCTCGTTGTCAAAATCTGCATTTGCAGCCTGATGTTTCTGTAACCACACAGCCAGTAGATTCTCGGATACGGCCTCAGAAGCCTGAATGGCGTCTTCCTTCTCCACGTCATCCTCATCGTCATACACTAGGATGCCCAGTAACGTGCGGTTTGCTTCAAGCGCCAGGCCCTTCTGTTCTCCGATATTGTTCAGAACTGGCAACGCCAGCTTATCCCACCACTGCAACAGCCTACCCGATCCGCGAATGCCTGGCTTCAGCGTCCTCAGGACCAGGAGGAACGGCGCAAGCCGGGCTGTATTGTCATGGATATGGGTTTCGTAGAGGCCCAGCAGCTCTTCCTGCAGACGCTGAGATTCAGAATCGTCGTATGCGGCATGTTTCTCGACATACGCATTGAGGACTTGAAGAAGTTCGTCCGGTAGGGGGAGTGAGACGGCAGGGAGGGAGGAGGTGAGAGCTTTCGTCAGATCTTTAAAGGATCTGCCATGCGTGAGCTACGAGACTTTTGAATTAGGAACGGGAACATACCCAGAAGACATGAATCCTGACGGTTCGCGGGGACTGTACGTGCAGTCCCTCGAGATGCTGTCTCCTTGTTTGCAAATTGGGATGAGGGTGCTTCTTGTATCGCGGGGTCACAGATGCGGCGAATGGTGTAGCAGGGCTTCGCTGGTGGGCGAAGCAGAATGCGCATTGGAAAATTTGAAGAGGCTACTCCTACACGGCATCCGCATTGATTGTTGAAAAAGGCTGGCGACGGTGAACTCTGTGTTGGAGCGAAGATTGAGAGGAGAGAAAGGCAAATATGATATGATTCCCTCAAAGGAGCTAGCTGGCTGACTGACATCCCTGCAGGTAACGAAATGCGCTCGTAATCTTATCGCCGAAAGATCTTCCAAGACAACACCCATCAGCGTCACCAATATTCCCCATATATATTCCATATCTTGGAGGTAATGCTCTCGGGCCAGATCGACTTGGTCGGCGATTTGGCATTTATCCATCTACCTGTGGATATAAATAAGCTGAGTCCCCTTTCCAATACTAAGCATCTACCTTTCGTCCACCTCTTGCTGCTCCCCTTCTAATCGTCTCCCACTCCAACATGGCAGCATATTTGCCCCTCCAACATAAGACTGCGGTCATAACTGGTGCCTCTCGCGGGCTGGGTGCATCTATGGCTTACGAGCTCGCAAAGCGTGGAGCAGACGTGGTGCTTGTTTATGCCTCGCCCAACAGCGAATCCCTCGTTGCAGACCTCCAAACGAAGATCGAGGGCCTCTCTCACAACCCTAAAACTTTGGGTATACGGACAGACCTCGCAAAGATTGACGCTGCGAATGCCATCATTGAGAAAGTGGAATCATGGCGTGGATCAAAGCAGGCATCGAGCATTGATATACTGGTCAACAATGCAGGCACCGAGATGGTCAAGAAACTCCAGGATATCAGAGCCGAGGACTTCCAAGTGGTATATAACTTGAATGTCAGAGCGCCGATACTCTTGACACAAGCTCTCCTCCCATACATGCCCCCATCGAGTCGGATAATCAATATCGGCTCTGTTGGAGCCCGAGCTGGCTTTCCAAACTTGTCCCTCTACTGTTCTTCGAAGGCTGCTCTAGAGGGTTTGACACGCTGCTGGGCTGCCGAGTTGGGACACAACGGTACAACAGTCAATTGTGTGAATCCTGGACCTGTGATGAGTGCGATGCTGGAAAATATCCCAAAAGACATTGTTGAGGCGCAAAAGAAAGGCACGCCTTTGGAGAACAGGCTGGGCATGAAGGAGGAGGTCGCGGACGTCGTCGCTTGGCTGGCAGGCCCAGATAGTAGATGGGTGACAGGACAAAGCTTGAGTGTCAGTGGAGGCTGGGCAATGTATTGAATCCGCCGTTGCGAGAAGCGTGATACAATGCTTGGCTATTTGATGGCATGACGCTACCTTTACCGATTCATTCCTTGTTTAATGTTATTGCTCGATACTCGTTTGACAAAGCCGGTCTGTTGTATGATCTACAGAGGTATGCGGTGAGCATTATTGGTAGTTCAAACCTATATGAGCGAAGGAGTAAAGTAGCTCGATGTTCCTCTACTCTCTATTTCCCCCGTCTCATTCTTTTTCCTTTCTTCTTCCTTTGGCTACGGAAATAGATGAAAAAATTCCAATAATAGAAGATTAGGTTCACACTCGCCGTAAGGGTACAGATCACATTTCTAAAATACCTGATAGGATGCTACTAATATAATCTGTTGCTGATCGCCTTCTGATATCAGGCCCAACCCAATACGGTCCAGTCTCGTGAAACACTATGTTCTGAGGGCTCAGGCTTGAAAAATGATTGACCTCAGTCGGGGACGGGAATCAAGCGTCGGAATGATGGAAGACGAAATCATACGGCCAAAGGCTTTGCAAGGAGCCCAGACGCAACTGTAAACAATAGAAGATATTATATCAGAGCTTTTAGATGCGCTTCATCTATTACATTCTGAGGACAAGCAATATCGAGGGTTTCTTCTTTTATGTAGTTTCCTCAAGCTCCTCGAGTTCAATCTCACGAACCGACTCTAGTAGTCTACATAGTTACTTACTAGTTCCTTTGCACAAGCTTCGTAGCTTCGGCTAAAGAAAGCATCGACCCCTCAGCCCCCCGCTCATGCTCCGCCACTCGATCTCCCAGCTCTTTTATTCCCCCACGCCACGCGAGACATTGGGCCATGAAGAGCAACAGCAACAGCAACAGCAACAAAACACAATGATTTCCTCGCTCCAACCCTCAAGACCGAAAGTAACCACCCCTTCCTCCCACCTCCCACCACAGACTTGAAAACAAAGCTGACCTCGGCTTCTCAGCTCCAACCCCAAGCTGCCCCACCGCTGAATCAACAACCTACCCGACCCTCTTCGAGTCCAGGGAGTCAGATCGAAGCCATGCCTCCTTTTCCTCCTGCTTTGCCTGCTCTGCAAAGACCGCTACACATTCCGAGCACCCCCGCGCGAGCGTTGCTGGATTCTGCAGTGAGACATCCGGTGTTCTTTACGGATAGACTCGTGAAGGTGCCTACGGGCGTCAATGCGGGGAGTGGGAGCTGGGGCAGTCCGGTGGCGGTGGGGTATGTGTTTGAGGATGGAGTTAGGAGGGATGGGACCTCTAGGCTCTGAGATAAAGGGGGGGTGGAGGACTGGGATGGATGGGATGATTCCTACTAGAGGAATCAATATAATGACTTGTATACGATGATGATTGGCGTTTGGAGTCGATGGGGGACCTGTTACTTATACCGCCAGAAGTCCATGGAGGTGTTGGACTTCATATGCCATTGAAGTGATCTACGGGGTGCAAAACTTTCATTGATGTTCAATGCCCTGAGCAGGAATGATACCCTTAGTCACGAGCTACATGGTCTGGATAGCTAATCATTGTTTACGACTCATACTGTGTACAAATTTTGTGCGGCAGGAAAGGTGTGTAGCTGAGACGTTGGTCTTGTGTATGATATCTTCGAATGAATTGCGACATCCCAACCTAACTCCCATGGTATAATTTGAAACGATCCGCTAGCTGTTTTCGATGCCTTCTATCATACACCTTTGGTGCATTGCCTCATCACTCACTTCCCGCTACCCACACACTTCGACCATCCTGGAAGGCCGCATCCAAAGCCTACGAATAGGTAGATCAAGAAGATGATGACCACGATGAGTAGTGCCACTAGTTTTACTAAACAGGTCTCGGAGTCAGCATTACTTCTTCCAGGCGGATGTCAGAGAACTAAGAACGCAGGAATCAAGGTGCAGTCATTTGCAAGTCCTTGAATCGGTTGTGAGAGGAAGAAAAGGAAGCTCCAACCATTCTTCCACCACTGCGGAATTGTCAGCTTTGAATTCTTAGAAATGCTAGGAGGGGGTAACATACCATAGCACGTCTCAATCCTCGGCTCCGCACTCTGAAGTCATGGGCACTTCCACCCAACCTATCCGTCTTATCAACCAACAGGTCAATCCTCTCACCCCTCTCCAACAAATTCTCAATATTCTTACTCATAATACCCCTCACATTATTAATCTCTCCCTGAACATTCGAGATCGCATCTTCCTTCCCCGCCTTCGTAGTTCCATACTCAATCATTAATTTCTTCAACTCTGAATTGAAACTGCCAGCACCATAACTAGCCATCTCTGCGAAGTCGTTGGCATCGCTGGGAAATTGGGCCAAGAATCTATTCTTGATTTCTACGAGGAACCCGAAGGGGATCCGCCGACCAAGACTGGACTCTGCGATCACAAGATAGGTCAGGCCACCTGCAGATGCTTGCGAGGAGGGATATTCGGAGGGTGCCGAGGACATGTAGTGGATGAAGTTGTGATTTTGAGTGTAGGTACGCTTCTCGGGAGTACTGTGGTCGATTCTGGGGAGGACAAGGTGGGCCAATGGGGGGGCATCTGAGGGAGCGATGCTAGTATGTTCGGCAAGGATCGTAGTTTTATAAGCTATGCAGGAGCTGAGAGGCGTTAGATTTTGAGATGAGAAGATGGGAGCTTGACATACTAGAGGATAGGAGTTAGAGGTGTTGATGAAGAAGCCATGGTGTTGATGAGGGTAGTTGGCCAGCGCCGTGATGCGCTTCAAGGGGATCTGTTGATCGTTTGTGCTTCCTTATTTTCCCTATCTGAGGATCTCGTCGCTAAGCTTTGCGCAGCTTGTTAGAAAAGCTGTTGGTTATGATTGAGGTTGGTGAGACGAGTTATTGTTGTTGTTGTCGACGTGGATGACGCAGGTCGGCTTTGATCTGGAGCTAGGCTAGGGAAGCTACCGAAGCTACTTTAATGCATAGATGCGTGGATGCCTTGATAGCCAGGCAATTATAATTTTCTCGAATACACCAACACCAATATCGTCATTGTCAACAAGCTCTCCTTTTCCATTCAATGTTGACATTGCCATGCCATTGTCCACCTACAGACCAAGACTATGTGCAGTCTGTGCATTAGATATTGCCGAATGGCTTGCACCACTTCATAGCAGTCTTGTTAAGACTTCAAGAGTGTGCGCCCAAACTCAACGACGGCCATTTTCAACCTCAGATCCAGGACTGGGATCTGCAAATCGATTCCGACGAAAGAATCCAAAGAATAGCGAAAATCCGGTGAGTACAGCAGCATTGATTCTCTGACATCGAAGTATATTACTTGATACTAACAAATCAACGGCAGCTTTTCAAACATGAACGAAATAGATCTCCTGGCAAACGAGAGCTTCCTGAATCTCCATCGCTCTACCGTTTGAATCGAATTGGATCGCACCCTGGCAGCCTCTCAGCAGAATTCAGCCCATCTCAAGATCCGCATGCCTTGCCTCCCCGTATTAGATCTACGTATCTCAATCCGAGAAAAGCAGCGACAAAATACAGTGTCTTCGAAGACCTGATACTTGAGCAGTTCCGCAATGTCATGAGGGATTTGAAGTGGTACAGCCCAAGACAAAGAGCTCTTGCAGAGAGCTGGGGCATGAATTCGGAAAATGAGTTGAAAGGGAAGGCCTTCAACTTCAAACTTGCTATCTCGAAAGCTTTCGAATCGGCCGAGGATGGTCTCACCAGCAAAGATGATAACCCCCTGTACTACCGTCTTCGCAGTGCCTTCGTGGGCGGCGATGTAAGAGGCCTTCGTCGAGAGCTGCAAGCTGCTTTCATGAATGCCGCCGTTGATTTGAAGTTCTCTAAGGAAGAGACTGCGAATCAAAAACGAATTGCGGACTTACGATATCCTGTGGAATGGTTCCCCGCGACAAGAGCAATGCAACGGACGGTCCACTTGCACGTTGGACCAACCAATTCAGGGAAAACGTATCATGCTCTGCAGAGATTGGAAGCTGCTAGGACTGGGATTTACGCTGGACCACTGCGATTACTGGCACACGAGGTTTACACGAGATTTAATGCCAAGGGTAAACCGTGTGCGCTTGTCACTGGCGAAGAGCGTAGGTTTCCAAAAGACCTGAAGGTGGTCATGAACAGTTGCACTGTGGAGATGGTCCCCCTGAATACTAAAGTCGACGTAGCGGTCATTGATGAGATCCAAATGATCGCTGACGAAGAGCGAGGATGGGCATGGACGCAGGCCTTTCTGGGAGTTCAAGCAAAGGAGGTCCATCTCTGCGGAGAGGCTCGTACGGTGCCTTTGATCAAGGAAATCTGTGCGGAAATGGGAGACAAGCTCGAGGTTCACGAATACAAACGTCTTAGCCCGTTACAAACTTCAAAGAAACACCTTGGGAGCTTGAATAATCTTGAAAAGGGTGATGCCGTCATTGTTTTTTCACGATTTGGCATCCATAGTATGAAGAGCGAGATTGAGAAGGCCACTGGTAAACGCTGTGCTATCGTGTATGGTTCCCTCCCACCAGAGACCCGTGCCCAACAAGCCAACTTGTTCAATGACGAAGACAACGACTATGACTTCCTCGTCGCGAGCGATGCCATTGGCATGGGACTCAATCTGGCTATCAAGCGAGTCATCTTCGAATCGACGGCGAAGAGCAACGGTGCCGGAGGTTACGAAATTCTCGATAATTCGAGTATAAAACAAATTGGTGGCAGAGCAGGAAGATACAAGACAGCACACGATGCGGTGCAAGGGGCTGTAACAGATGGCTTGGAAGAGGAATCTGATATAACTATCTCAACACAGCTCCCCACAGTCAAAACACCGAAAAGGAATCCAGGATACGTGACATCAATCGAAAAGTTCGATTTAGAAGTCGTCCACAAAGCCATGAAAGCGGACATTGAACCTTTGAAGCAAGCGGGCATATTCCCACCTGCCACTATCATCAACCGTTTCGCTTCATTATTTCCTCCAAGCACACCTTTTAGCTACATCGTTCTTCGCCTCCATGAGCTTGCCTCTATAAGCCCGCGCTTCAAGCTCTGTCGTTTAACGGATCAAATAGAAGTAGCCGATGCAATTCAAGGTTTTCGACTCTCGACCAATGATCGTTTGATTTTCATGGCTGCTCCGATACCGATGCGTGATCCAGGACTCTTCGAAGCCGTTCAGGAGATGGCACAATGCGTAGCTGAACAATCTGGCGGCGACCTTCTGGACCTCAAATCCATCAATTTGGAACTCCTGGATATCGATTTGCATGATCATCCTGGGCCTCTATCTGATTATCTGCGTCAAGTGGAAACACTTCATAAGATCATCACACTCTATTTGTGGTTAAGCTATCGGTTTACGGGTGTACTGAGGAGCCAATCATTGGGCTTTCACGTGAAAAGCTTGGTGGAAAGTAAGATCGATATGTGTTTGCAAGAGGTGAATTGGGATGAGGGTCAAAGGCAGCGAAGTGCGAAAAGGAGAGAGCAGATGCTGAAAACAGCATCGGTCGAGGCCGCCGCAATGGCCGAAGAATCGACCACTACCCCAAGTGTAGCGAACCATGACGAAGCGGATCCGCGACAGGCTCAAACAACGGTAAACCCATAATCGGACTCGTGGTGGCCTTTGGACGAAACGGAGGATATGGACAGCGAGACTCTTCATAGCCCATCGCCTTTGACGCAAGCACCCCGTCGCCAGATGCTGGGGTGGAGCGAGTGATCGAGCATGGCCTTCCATGGGAACAGACTTCCCAGAGGAACAACAATTCTGCTAGTCCCGGATGAAATCAATTGGACTTGTGTATTTTATGTACGAGATTATTCTGTACAACATGGTGTACTTGTATGACAACCCGGCATGCCTGTGACCGCTCAATCACCTACGTGCGGTATACGCCTGAATTAGAGATATAAAACTCCCATTCAAAACAAATATTTCATAGAACCAAGTGCTTACACTATTCCCTCTTGATCCATATTTGATACAATATGTCTTTCCATTCATTAACGTTCGGCGCTTCTTTGCATCTACGTCAGATCATGTTCCCACTTCTGAAATTGTTGCTGGGCGATTCTTGTTAAAGCCAGAAACGAGTATTGCGCAGCTGACGGCTTTCAATCAGAGTAGTCTTGCTTTCTGAAATTATCTTCTGATTCATTGACCAAATCACCCTATCTCTCAACACCAGCTCCAGCTGACGCTGTATAAGAACAGCTTTTGGATTCCTTTTTTTCTTCTACTCTTCTTTCTATATTTGAATTGCATACAATCTCAAACAAATTCCTCGCACCGCCAGACCCCCCGCAAGATAGATGGAACGACAACATGCATAGTGGCCCTACGTCGATGCATATAAGGGGTCGGTGGGACCAGAAGTTTGGAGGTTATCATGACCAATAAAAGAAGCAAGCAAGCCTTATTTCGACGGTGGCATGTTTTTAGCTAGAGAGAGAGGGGGGGATTTTTTTTGAACTTCCAGTGTTCATATCAGTGTACTTTGAGGAATTTTAAGCAATTTGCAATGACTTTGAACTACCTCGCTTTGGACGATTACTGCGTTTAGCATACAGTAATCACCTCCCTACTATATCGCGTGCGACGGCGACGATGGAAAGAAGTCATTCATCCCTCTTTGTTCAAAGGTTTACCTTTATAACTTCGTAAGCAAACATTTTAAATATGAAGCGTCATTGTGAAAGAGTTGTATTCCACTGGATTTCACTGCTGGTTGTTCCTAGATCGCGAAAGCAACACCGCAGTATCTTCAAAATCAAAATGGGGCTATTCGTAATTTTGAGGCAGCCCTCAAAATAATCATGCGACTCTCCACATTTCACGTGGTACCGTGTTAATTGGTGATAGCATGTGTTCTTGGACTCAGAGAGACGGAAGAACTTTTCCTAGTTTCTGAATTCGCACTAGATTGTAAGCATCGGCTGATTTCACTCGTTGATGTAGTACTTGATCTTACTATGGTGCCAAGTGTGTTCAACAGTCAGATGGCTTAATGAAAGGTCGAACCATATGAAATGCAAGCTTCTCAATACTTGCAGCTGAAATCTCACCAAGGAAAAGCCAATCAAGTCCGCAGATATGCGATGCTTGCTCGTACACAGAGGTGCGCTAGTGCAACGGAGGCACCTCGATTTTACCTTTCGCCTATCAGTGACACTTGATATTCCCTCGATTCAGGGGGCCCTGGTTGATGGGTAGCCTAGACCGGGTAAACTACAATTACTTACCTAGTAACAACAGTTGTTGTCCCGTCCGTTTGGAAACAGTTCAACTTAAAATCTCAGGGCAACTCTCGCAACTACGAGCTCGATGACGTTGGAGAATTGAACTCTAAACCGTCGAGCATTAGTGGGTCTTATAGAAAGGGACTCGGCCTGGTCTCCATCAAAAAGGTCGTGTCAAGTAAACAAGTACTCGTTAACGCCAGTCCTCAACTATCCTTGAGACCTCAGAAAAAAGATTACAAAATGAAACCTCATGCGACTGGACCTCTTCTCAAGCATTGCCATGCTTACATTCCTGGCATAGACACAGCCTATGGTTACATACCATCTTTCGCAACGGGCGTCGTGTACTGCGTCCTATTTGGAACCGCATTCTGCGTTCAGGGATTCCGCGGACTCAAGTACCGTCGGTGGACATGCTACTGTCTCTTTGTCGGATCCTTGGTCGAATGCATCGGCTGGGCAGGAAGGACATGGAATGCCAAATGTCCCTACAACAAAACGGCGTTCCTGGCACAGATATCCACGCTCGTCATTGCGCCGATCTTCTTCGCCGCAGCGATCTACTTGATACTTGCCCGGCTCATCGTTAGACGAGGACCTCAGTTCTCGCTTCTGAAAGCAAAGGCCTATCTGTGGGTCTTTTGCTCATGCGACGTTGTGTCTCTTTTCATTCAGGCTGCTGGAGGCGGATTGGCTTCTTCAGAAGCAAACACCAACAAGTCTACGAAACCGGGAACACACTTCATCGTTGCCGGTATTTTATTCCAGCTTCTGAGCATGACAGTATTCAGTGCTTGCTTCGCATTCTTCCTCTACCGCTCAAGCCATATCCATACCCCACGGAACGAGAAGCTGGTCATTGGTTCGATGACATTGGCGCTGGTCTGTGTGTATATTCGAAGTACGTACCGAACGGCGGAATTGTTCCAGGGATGGACAGGATTCTTAATTTCTCACGAAAGATTCTTTGTCGCACTGGATGCTGCTATGATGGTGGTTGCTGCTTGGTCGTTGAACTTTCTTGACCCGGCTGTGTTATTGAATGAAGATGATAAGGAGGCGTTCTTAAACAGAAGTGTAGAGACAAGCCGTAGTTCGGCTCCTGAGATTGAGGAACAGAGGGAGAAGTAGTCGGGTGGTCTTGTGGATATTTTGAGTATGGATTCTTTGAGGGAACTTATCCCTTAGACTAAATTCTCTGGTCTGAAATATCTCCCCACTTCAACTCGTTCTCTCACTTCGTCAAAGCACTGCTTTGACTTGTTCTTTCCCCAGATACCGCCAGGTCTGACTTTTCAGAAAGAAGATATTCCTCATAAACTATACTGTATCTATGGTGATTATTGCAAGCTTCCAGTCCCTCATCAGCGTTGTCGTTTCTAAAGCGTTCTTGAATTCATACCCTATAAACCATTTCCTATACAAGATTCTGCCACTGCTTTGTGCAGCGCACTTGTGAGGGTTGATGAACTCCAACGCAGACGATCAGAGAATAATTGGGCATCATCATATCATACCAAATCTACTCAAGAATATCTTACCTGAGGGAATTCACAGGCGAGCTATTCTGCTTGACCACTAGCGCACTCCTATCGCGAGGAGTTCCAAGGCGAGGGTCGCGGTCAACGGGATGAAGATAAAGGAGACGAGTGAGAAGTCATACAATGATTGTCGGGTCACCAAGACAGGTCAATACTCGATGCATTATTGCGTAGATTCAATTTTCCTGATATGATCTTGCGGAAGTCTGAAAATTAGCCTGAAGAAGTATTGTTATCACTGAGCTAGAAGCTGTGACAAGATATCTGGACGATGAAGGTGCCTCTCTCCTCCATCCTTCTGCTGCATATAGAGAAGGTTATTTTTGGCGATATAAATAGCGGTTCGGAGCCATGAATAGGGAAACTTTCGCTAAGTTGCTCAACTTGCTTCAAATAGAGGACGAAATGAATTTGTAGAGAAACAAAGTACTAGAGTCCTGACATCGGTAATGAGCGTAGCGATAATTAGCCTCGATCTGGATAGGATAAAATCGTATCAACTTTCCCTTTAATTGAGGACTAAAAGAACAAGGCTTTGCTACTCCTATCAAAGACACTACACAAAAATTTTACGAAATATCCAGGACCATAATATATATACAATGATTTGTAGCTTGTTGAACGGCTGTATCACCAACTGCCTAAGCGGGAAGTATCTCGAGGGATCTTGGGTTTTCGTGTATTCTTTAGAACGATAGCTACGCTCCGAATGAACGAACTGTATACTTCCGTTTCCTTGCTACCCAACCCCCGCACTACTTTGGCCATGCTAGGGTTTATGACTACGTACCACATCCCCACCCTAAGTATAGAAGCCATTATGGATGATTTAAATCCATTCCTGGATTTTTGATAAAGTATTGCATAGACTTCCGTTCTAGTGGAAACCTCGGTGTTGGTTGATAATCCAACGAATACGAGTAGACGAGTAGGACGAGTACTTGTAACTCGCTTATATAGTATCGGCTGACGGACCGACAACTCCACCTCCGAGGAAATCCCGAGCAATATCTCTCTCCGCTTCCCCACCTATGTATGCTTCGACAGTCGATATTATCCAATAATGCGGAGAAGTTCAGCAAATTTCTCAAGGATAATGCGGTTTAGATTCGTTTCTTTTCGTGTCAGAAGTCTGCCACTTTATTCATCTTTCCCCTATTTCCAGTTAAGTCTCGTACGGATTTGATATGGCTTTCAACGTCGACGAGGTGTTATCAAAACTTAGCAATGGCGAGAAAGCATCTCTGTTATCAGGTAAGGAATCCATGAGATAGAGTGGGCTCGGTCACATGATAAAATCCTGTGCCTTATTTATCGCTTTCGATGGCTAGGATGCTATCAATTTATGAGGCAGAGACTCATTTGCTCTAGGAATTGATTTCTGGCATACTTTTCCAATCCCAGAGCACAATGTCCCCTCCATCCGCCTCAGCGACGGCCCCAACGGGATCAGAGGAACAAAGTGGTTTGCTGGCGAGCTTGCGGCATGTATCCCTTGCGGAACAGCTCTCGGAGCAACTTGGGACAAGACCCTTTTGAGAAAAGCCGGAAAACTACTTGGGGATGAGTGTATCGCGAAAGGAGCCCACTGCTGGCTGGGTCCCACCATCAACATTCAGCGCTCACCTCTGGGCGGGAGGGGCTTCGAATCTTTTGCTGAGGATCCACATCTCTCCGGGAAACTGGCTAGTGAGATGATCTTGGGCTGTGAATCCACGGGTGTGATTTCTACTGTCAAGCATTTTGTGTGCAACGACCAAGAACATGAACGGAGAGCTGTCGATACAATTGTGACTCCGAGAGCACTGAGGGAGGTTTATTTAAGGCCGTTCCAGATTGTGGCCAGGGATGCTAATCCAGGTGCTTTGATGACTTCTTATAATAAGATCAATGGTGTGCATGTTTCTGAAGATCCAAACATGCTGGATGAACTAGTGAGGAAGGAATGGGAGTGGGATCCGTTGATGATCTCAGATTGGTTGGTGATACTTCTATTTGAGCTCCAGGCATTGATATGGTATACTGACTAACAAGGTACGGCACTTACTCTGGAGCTGGCGCCATTAATGCTGGATTGGATCTCGAAATGCCTGGCAAGACTCGACATCGTGGACCAGCCGTTGAATTTGCCATGTCGTCTCGCCTCATTAAACAATCAATATTGGACACCCGAGCCCACAAAGTCCTCCGATTTGTGGAACGTGCCTCCCGTCTAAAGGTCTCATCAACAGAAGGCTCACGCAATTTCCCAGAAGACCGCCAGCTGAACAGAGAACTCTGCTCTAGTAGTATTGTGCTACTCAAGAACGATAAGAAAGTTCTGCCATTGTCGAAGAAGGCCAAGAAAGTTGCACTCATTGGCTCACATATGAAGAATCCTTCTATCACCGGCGGCGGAAGCGCGTCTTTAGAGCCATATTATTCCGTCAGCTTGTTCGATGCCATCGAGGAGAAACTCGGACCTGATGTGGAGATCACGTATGAAGTCGGCGCCTATGCACATAAAATGCTCCCTCTCATCGACCGTCAAATGAGCAATGCAGCGATACATTTCTTCAATCAGCCCTCAACGGTCAAAGACCGAAGGTGTGTCGCCACAGAGCCACTCCAGAGAACGAATTTCCAACTCATGGACTACAAGAATCCAGCGCTTAATTTCGATCTCTTCTATGGCTCGGTAGAAGCGGACTTCACGCCGGACATTTCTGGAGTGTGGGAGTTTGGACTCACGGTCTGCGGAACGGCAGATTTCTATCTGGATGATGAGTTAATAATCGATGATTCGACTGTTCAAAGACCAGGAACCTCGTTCTTTGGGAAAGGAACTGCTGAGGAGTTTGGTAGAATGGAACTGATTGCTGGGAAGTCTTACAAGCTACGCATTGATTTTGGCAGCGCTGCTACATCAAAGGTTCGTACGAAAGGCGTCTTCTTAGGTTTTCCACATCCTTTCCTGTTCAAGGCCCTCTCGGGGTTTCTCAATCCAATATTTCATCTCGCATCGGCTAATATGGCATCCTTAATCCTCTTTCTATCTGAAGAACTCATGTTGACTCGAGCACCCTATGTAGATCAAGAATCTTGGAACAGTGAGTTTTGGGGGAGGCGGTGCACGACTGGGAGCCTGCCCCGTTCTCGACGTCAAAGACACAATAGAGAAAGCAGCAAGAGCAGCTTCACAAGCAGACTATGCGATTTTGTGCACCGGTTTGAACGCCGATTGGGAAGGGGAGGGTTTTGATCGGCCAGACATGGCACTTCCCCCTAACATTGACGATCTGATCACGACGGTACTCAAAGCTGCGCCAAATACCGTTATTGTCAATCATTCGGGCACTCCGGTCTCAATGCCGTGGCATGCCCTCACCTCTTCGATAGTTCAAGCCTGGTACGGCGGCAATGAAACGGGCAACGGCATTGCAGATGTTATATTCGGCGATTTCAATCCATGCGCAAAACTGCCCTTGACTTGGCCAGCTGACATTCGAGATACGCCGGCCTTTTTGAATTTTGGCAGTACGAGGGGAAGAGTATTATATGGCGAAGATGTATACGTAGGGTACAAGTACTTTGACAAGGTGGAAAGACAGCCATTATTTGCTTTTGGGTCGGTGATAAATCATGATCTCCCAACACGTTCGGATGGAGCAGTACTGACATAGTCTCAGACACGGGTTGTCTTATACCGAATTTTCCTTGTCGAATCTCTTGGTCACTAATCGTATCGCAACACTCAAAGTCAAAAACATAGGATCGCGGCCAGGCGCCGAAATCATCCAGTTATACGTGGCTGCCCCAAATTCACCCACCCAGAGACCATTGAAGGAACTACAAGGCTTTCAAAAAGTGTTCTTACAAGCTGGCGAGGAGAAAGAGGTTCAGATCATAATCGATAAATATGCAACGAGCTTCTGGGACGAGAGTGAGGGTAGATGGTGCAGTGAGAAAGGGGAGTACAAAGTAATTGTTGGGACGAGTAGTGTGGATTCTAATAGCCTGGAGGCACTTCTGGTAACTGAGAATACAATATGGTGGTTGGGTTTGTAGATGTGGAATAACCAGATGGAAATGGGGATTGCCCTGTAAGTAAGAGTGGTGTCTGGTTTCCTGTCGCCTCTTTCGGAACATATTAATTGGGATTCTTGGCATGATCCCATGGACTCCTTTGAAACAAGAAGTCTAGGAAACTAAGTGGGAATCGCGTAATCATTTAATGAAGCTTTTATTCCTAGGGAGCTATTAATGACTCCTAGTTGAGGGTCAGGAAGGTAGGATCGACGAAGAATAGCTAAGACAGTTATTTTTACAGCCTGGCAATTTAGCTGTGAACAAATAGGATGATGGCTAGAACGTAAGTATAAGATACTTTGCGAACAGCGCTGCGGGGATCATCCAGAGCTGGGCAGAGAGCGGCGTTTAATGAATGAAAAGGAGCTGAATGTGTTTGGGACTAATATTGACGAAACAGCCTCAACCTCATTTAGAGCCGTCCCAGTAGTTCCGAGATGATTTGAGCTAGTGCAGATACTCATTGAACCAAGCAACAGCCGAGTTCTTCGCTCTCTCCAACCCCGCCTTTTGTACCGCGTTACTTGGATCTCCCTTGACAGCAAACCCGTGAACCAACCCGGGATAATAATCATACTGGTATGGTATACCCAGACCAGGAATAACCTTGTTGCAATACTCCTTCAGCTCTGGCGTGAGTTGGGGATCCGTTTCAGGCGCCAAAATCTGGGTTGGGACACCAAGGGCTTCGATATTGCTCTTCTCAATACCCGTAGGATGAGCGACAGAGAGACAATCGAGGAGGTCCACTCCCCGAGCCCCAAGTCGAAAGCAACCCCATCCGCCGTAGCAGTACCCCATTGCACCGACCTTTTTGAAGCTGGCTTTGAGAGCTTTGGCACAGGCGAAAAACTCAGGTTCGCGGATCTCTTTGCTGTTGCGGCTGAAGAAGCCGGGCATATCCAGAAGCTCCATTTTTGCAGGATCCGCAAGTCCTTCCTCGAGCTTCTTCTCAGGAATCACCTCGCCTCCGAAGCTGTCTTGTGGTTAGCTTTGGGTACGAAGAGGGTCCTGGTGGGTGGGTTGGCCAGTTACAAGTCAGGCAAGTAGCAAGTGACGTTTGCCTCCTTTGCGAAGTGGTCGGCTAGAAGACGCAGGTTGGGCAATGTCCATCCGAATGCATCGTGGATGAGTAGGACAGCTGCTGTTTTGTTCGTCCCAGTGATATAGGCGTCATTGTCGTGGAGCTTGCCCACGCGACCGACAAGCTTGCCGTCCCATTTGAAACCGGTCTTACAACAATCATCTATTTCTGCCATTTCCAGTTTTTGGTAAGACCTGACCGTACTTCAAGTCCTGTAAGAGGCCTGAAGAGAAAAGAACGATGAGAAAATGAAGGGCTTGACATAAGATATGATGATACAAGACATAAAAGGGGTTGAGGATATGACCCACTTGAGTATGCTATTGCTGATTTGAAATCAGAAAGCTGTCAAGATGTATGCAAATTTACTGTGGGGTGGAGTGGGTAGAAAGCTTTGGTTATACTTCCTCTGTTCAATCTAAGCGTCAGCCCTTTCGGAGTAAGATTCAAGAAAGTGAGAGCAAGTTTATATCCTCGTCGGACATACTCGTTTCTTTTCTGTCTTCGGATATTGTCTTCGGAGATTGTGTAGTGTCCTTCTGATTGGATGATCTTACGAGCTGGCTCGTGACCTATTCGGCTCCGGTTGGAACTCATTGAAAGTAAAAGAGTGTAGGTCGATATCAGATATATACAGTGTGCCAGATAGGGTGCGTTTGGAGGGGAGTTTGTATAATGCAAACACAAAATAGCGCCAACCAAATCTATGACATTCCCAAATGCATTTCCATCAATTAGATTAGACAGAAGGGACAGAGATGAGAGTATGATAAGTGCTGAGTGCACTCATCTACCGGTGTCGTTACTCTCAAAGGCCACTTTTGTAATCACACAACTGCACCTTCAGACAACCTACCCTCCTTTCCCTTCAGTTTGATTCTCCCGCCTGTCCAGATCAAAGTTGCAACAGCAGCAACACCACTTAACAATCCCAGTGTCCATCCCATCGTGCCCCAGCCTGCCTTCTCCATCACAAATCCAGCCCACAGAGGACCGACCAAAGTCCCCAGAGCAAATGCAGCGTTAAACAGTCCAAAGCCTTGGGCAGCGGCTCCCTTCTTCCCAAGGCTCCCAGGTCGCCTCTTCTCTTCCAATTCGACAACATGATCGATTTCTGCCATCAGGGGTGCCATCACCAACGTCAAACAGAGCCCAATCAAGCTGAGTAACGCGCAAAGAAGAACTTTTTGGTTGATAGAATCGTATGTTACGAATCGTAAGCAGACCCAGAACGGGATGGCTCCAAATAGACCTATGGTGGTTGGTAAACGTGGTCCAGAACGATCGGAGAAGGCCCCGACGAAAGGTGCAATGAATTGTGGAACGATCAGGCAGACAAAGATCAGACCAGCACCATTTGACGTCCAATGGAACGTATTTTTGACGTAGAGCGGGAGTGTAGAGTCGAATGATGCTAGTGAGGTAGCTTGGACGAAACAGCCGAACAAGGAGGCTAGAAGTCGTGGGACTCGAAGAAGCGTGATCATCGGTGGAACACGGTGAATAGTCCCCTTCGTCGAAGGACTTTTCTCTGATTCGGTCAAAAGAACGGATCGCGGAACAGATGTAATCTCATCACTTGGCTCATAGGGCGGAGATGGCGTGTCCTCTACTGTATGAGTCGAAGCGCCACTTGGCAGGGACCATTGTACAGCACTCGACTTTTCGATCATGAACAAGCGTAGAAAGATATCAAAACCGATGAGGGCGAACCCCATGGCAAAAACAGCGTAGTAGCCGGCTTTGGCGTACACAACACCACCGAGAAGAGGACCTGCTATTGATCCGACGCTCATTGCAAGCGCAATATAACCCATAGCTTGCCCCATCTCTTCCTTCTCAACGCTGTCGGATATCAAAGCCAAGCCCACGGTCCACACAAAAGCCCCAGAAATGCCTTGAAATGCGCGTCCTGCAACCAAAAGAGCAAGAGATTTACCGACACACAGTAATGCAGTGGATGCTCCCACGGCAAGTAGACCAAGAAGAAGTGGGATCCGTCGAGAGGTAGTCCTGTCGGCGAACCATCCGCATATTGCTGTCAGGGGAAGTTAGGCAAGAAAGAGCTCTAGTATTCGGGCAGGAGAGCATACGAGATCCTACAGCTAAAGCTGCCCCATAAACACTCAAGAATATGGAGGTCCATTTTTGGACATCTTGTTCTTGAACGCCAGCTCGTACGGTCAAAGCGAAGGGTAGGACCGGCACTACCAAAGAATAGAGAAATATGTCCTAATTTGTGAGCATCGGTGTATATATCTAAGAAAGAATTTAACGAACAGTAAACACAGCCAATGAGATGGTACCAATGATGAAGACACTGGAAGACCGAAACCTCAAGAGTGGGGGAGGTGCCGAATTGCCAACACGTGTGCCATACACAAAGGTGTAGAAGCCAGCCTTGGAGAACATGACAAGAGGTGCTCTCGACACAGATACGACTGAAGATATTTCAAGATCTTGGGAATGGGAGGTGATGACAACAGAGATCTCAGAGATGAGTCCAACAGAGTCTTTCTCTCCGCCTTTGTCATCAAGCCGAGCCGCGTTGTGGATCGACTTGCCGGGTTGGCCTACCCCATACGGTAAAGCCAAACAGAATCTAGCGAAGATTATTGTCAGCAAGGCAAAACTGTGCTCCGACATATGTTGAAGAGGTGAAGGAAGATGCGATATGTTTTTATATATGAGCTTCCTGCCGGAACCCTTCCCTCTTGATACATTAATGAATCTCTTATTAATACTCTTAAATTCGGTTCCTACGCAAGTTTCACTAAAACAGAGATACATGGGGACCAAGAATGGAAAAGACCTTTGGCAATGATACCGGCGCTGTACGGCGATTGAAACTTCGGTTCCATTGAACGCGTGCGCCTTATAAGTGTAACTAGTAGAGATGTGTTGCTTGTGTACACCAGGGAGGCAGGCATTGGGTTGTGCAAGAAAACACAACAACGTCGCAACCAGAAATAATAATATATCTGGGAAATGACTAATTAATAGAATGCAGAGAGGATTTAGAACTTGCGGGATAGAAGCCGGAGAAAGGAATAGGAATATTTATGAATCGGTACTACGAATCTTTGACGCGGCTTTCAAGGGATTTTACAGTGATAGTGCTTATTACCACAGTTTATCGAGTCTGATGACCTTGCACAGAGATTTATTCGATGGTAGTTAATGAAGCCGGAATTTGGAGCAGTAACGGCGAGGGATTCTAACCGCCTCGACGTTTTTGAGCGCTGGGTTTGGAAGCTCGTGGCAGAGCGAGATGGCTTGTCTAATACGCAATGGCTGAACCTAAATTCGTGTACAGAAAGCATTGAACGGAAACAGTACAAAGTATGTGGGAAGAGGTAGTATGATCAGGGGAAACCGTAGGTTCACATGTATCGCATTTCAGCTGAACGCAAGACATGAGGAAACCGTGCTGCGAGTTTTCATGCACCAAAACCACTTGGAGCCACGCATACTTGCGGTAGAGAGAACTAAATTCAAATGCATACTCCCTTTGCTTGTGTATATCGAGGTCTCGATACTTGGTCTCGATACTTGGAGGAGCACGGGGAAACATGGGGTGAGCGCCACAATTAGTGGCTGAAGAGAGAGCATGACAGCCTTGCGACCAAGGCTCTCGGACCATTGACAACATCAACATCAAGGTTGAGGAATCCTTTGGGAATCCCATTGCAAGCTTCTACGACCTATGAATATCCTCCAACCGAGAAGACATTAATGTGTACATATAAATCCATCGATCGTGTGACTCTGGAGCTACCTCAAGGAACGATCCACCTTTTCCATGCGAGGTAGATCCCCTACTTCACGTCTGAGCAGCCTCGAACCTTCATCCCCTCTAAAGCAATCAACATGCGTCCCTTCGACCTGTCTCTGAGATTGCTATGGCTTGGGCCATGGGCTGTCCTGGCATCCACTCCGGTCGACGATCTTCGTCAATATGAGAAGGCATGTCCGGACTACAAGAGATACTCTACATTCCGCCAGTATGTGCTGCAACTCCAAAACCATCGCATCTGCTAATCATTATGCAGTCACCCTCTATCCGAAGGCCCAATGAGTCTACCTTTCCAACGGCCGTCAATCCATTGTCGGACATTCACGTCTCCTTTGGTAGAACAGGTTATCGAAGATATCACAAGCAAGATGGAGAACAAAGATCTGGCACGAGTGTTCGAAAATGCCTTCCCAAATACTCTTGATACGACTGTACGATGGCATGTTGACGGATCCACGAAGCATACCGAACTAAAACGTAGCATGCGCGAGGCTGGGAAATGGGAAGGTGCTCAATCTTTCGTGGTAACTGGGGATATCAACGCCGAATGGTTACGAGACTCTACGAATCAGCTTCTCCAATACCAGCCATTGGCGAAGAAGGATCCCAAGATCTTCAATTTGATACTGGGAGCAATCAACACCCAAGCGGAATACGTGATTGAATCACCGTACTGCAATGCTTTTCAACCACCCCCACCATCACACCTCGCTGCTACACAGAATGGACAGGAAGACTATGTGCATCCAGCTTACGAACCTTCCATGGTATTTGAGTGCAAATATGAGCTCGATTCTCTTGCTCATTTCCTGGCGCTTGGAAATACGTTCTACAACCATACCTCCTCGTTCGCCTTTCTTACTACTCGCTGGTACAAAGCCCTTGACACGCTCCTCCAAGTCCTTGACCAACAGTCCCAGTCCACCTTTGATGTTGAAACAGGAAGGTTCCAAAAGAATTCCTACACTTTCTCTCGCCGCACTGATCAGGGGACTGAGACATTGCCCCTTTCTGGAGTTGGCAATCCCTTGAACTATGGCACGGGTTTAATCCGCTCTGCATTTCGACCATCTGATGATTCTACTATCTTGGGGTTTTACATCCCAGCTAATGCCATGATGGCCGTTGAGCTCAAGCGAACAGCTGAGATCTTGACAGCTGCAAAGAATGTTGGAGTTGCTCAGGTTCTCAACAAGAGGGCGCAAGCTATTACAGATGGTATATGGAATTACGGCGTGGTGGAGCATAAGAAGTATGGCAAAGTTTTCGCGTACGAAGTCGATGGGTATGGAAGTCAGATTCTCATGGATGATGCCAACGTGCCCTCTCTTTTGGCTCTTCCAATCATGGGGTTTGTGGATAAGACACATGAAGTCTACCAGCAGACCAGGAAGATGCTGTTGGAAAAGTCTGGGAATCCTTATTACTTGGAAGGTAAGGCGTTTCACGGGATAGGAGGACCACATATAGGCTTCGAATATGCTTGGCCGATGTCTCTCCTACTCCAAGCTATGACATCGGATGATGATACTGAGATCGGCAATTGCATTTCTCTTGTGCTTGCATCGGCCCGATTGGGTCTTGTGCATGAGAGTATAAACGTGAATAGGATACAGGACTATACAAGGAGTTGGTTCGCTTGTAAGTCTCCTTCCTTCCACTCATTGGTGTGATTGTTGACTTTAGAAAAGGGGCAAACAGCGTATTTGCACAAACGATCTTGGATCTTGCAAAGCGGAAGCCGCATTTGATATTTGGGAAAGGGGCTGAACCATATGTTATTGAATGATGATTGATGGACCATGAATTATGGACAAGACTGCCTTATCTTCGAATTTATGAATGAATCGATTTAGACTCCTCGCTGTTGTACTCGCTACGGACACCCCTGAAAATTCGATGCAATACGCCCCCCCTCACTTATCGCGATAAACAAAAACATGCGCGACGTCAACAACTCCACATCCTGGCTTTGGAGACTCAATGACCAGAAATCTTCCACACAATGTCCAGTGACTCGCCCCTTTTAACATATCTCTTCAATAATGAGCCTTCATTTCGCAAGTTCGCCTCACCTTTCTCATATCCTTCCTACTGCCTCTTTCAGCAAAGCATCTGTCCAGCTAACCTCCCGCAGAGCACGTCTCCCGGCACTCTACTCCGACTTCACCACCCTCCGCACTCTCAATCCCGACGGCTACACAGCGAATATCTCAACCTGGACATCGGGCCTCTCATCCGCTCTCCGCTCCGGTGTCCTCCCATCAAGCCTCCTCATCCTGAGCCTCGACGAATCGCTCTTCCAAGCTCTCGAAACAAAAGAATGCGGAAGGCCGTTAAGCCTCGGGACTGTTGTCTCAGAAGCGCTTTCGAAAAAGACATACATCGGACTACAAGAGTTCCGGGATGCGAAGGAGAGCGTTTATGGCAGTAGGTGGAACATAAGAGTCCCATCTCTGGGCGAAGTGCTCAGCTGGGGACTGAAGCAACTGGGCCTTGGATTTGGTGGTGGAAAGATTGAAGGGAAGAGAGTGGTGGTGCTTGCGAACTTGGAAGAAGCAGGCAAAGCCTTCGAAAACAGGACGAAAGGCCAGAGGAGTAGGACGGACAGGATATGGAGCCTCGTTGCCTTCAAAGAAGAGTTTCGGGATCTTCTCTCCACTACAAACGAATTGAGCACCATCGATTTCGAAATACTCCTCCGGTATCTACAACGGGATAAAGCCCTCGTAAGCTGGGATGGCGAGACGGTAAAACTACGAGCGAAAGGCCAGGTGGATGAGATTACGAGCGAGGATACAAGTATAGCGAATCTGAAGACGTTAATCGCGGATCTAAGAATACAAACTAAAATACTTGAGGGTCGCATCGACGAGCTGAACATTACAGCACGGAACGCTGTTGAGAGGAAGAACCGCGTCGCTGCTTTGTCTGCGTTACGCAGTAAGAAATTGACTGAGACAACGCTGGGGAAAAGGCACGCTACGCTGGCGCAGCTGGAAGAAGTGTTTAGTAGTATCGAGCAAGCGGCAGATCAGGTTGAGTTAATAAAGGTTATGGAGGATAGTGCGAGAGCGTTGAAGGGGTTGAATGAGGAGGTTGGGGGTGTGGAGAGGGTGGACGACGTTGTCGATGGCTTGAGAGAGGAGATGGCGAAGGTCAATGAGGTTGGAGATGTCATTGCTGAGGTCGGGAAGGAAGGCGTTGATGAGATGGAAGTGGATGATGAGCTTGAGGCTCTGGAGAAGGAAGAGAGGAGAAAGGTGGAGGACGTGGAGAGGAAGGAGAATGAAGAGAGAGAACGCAAGGAAGCAGAAGAAACGAAGAAGAGGTTAGATGCATTGACCAAGGACGAGAGAGCGGCTAGGGAGAAGGCTGCCTCTGAGAAGGAGAAGGAGACTCAGAAAGAAACTGAGAAAGAAACCGAGAAGGAAGTAGAGGAGAGTACGAAATTTCTACAGCGGATGTCTTTAGAAGCTCCAGAGAAGGTTTCCGCATAGGGTCACAATCATTGTCACGGAGTCATGAAGAGGTGTTCGGCGTCTGGACTTGTCCTTCTCTGCAAACCTTGGCAATAGCGGCTAAGGTTGTAGAGGTCTAAGTGTAGCTATATCTGAACTCATATCAATGTCCTTGTCTAACATATGCACCTTGGCATTTTGAGACGAGGCTTGCTCAAAGGATGGCAGGCCATCCTCAAAGAATCGTCTCTGTGAGCTTGTTCTTGGAGGCGATACAGGTACTGTCTCGTTTCTGAGTTCTTCGGGTGTGCGGATCGCACCCAACGATGTCTCGTCCTCCATAACAGGAGGGCGGTTTTCGTTTGGTGGTTGTTGGCCTGATGCTACGGCAGGTAGAGGTGGGTATAATGAATTCTTTGCTGGTGGATTGGACTCGCTCGATGCTCCAGATTTCAATGGCTCTTCCGTTTTCACAGCTCTCTTCTTCCTTGCTTGAGCCACCAGGTCTTTAAACGCATCATCGTTGTTCTTGGACCATGCCAGCCCATCAAAATCCTTGTCCCTGATATTTCCTCCTGGATTCACCCTACTAGCCATTGGTGCTCCTCCTCCTTGAGTACGTTCCCAGACATCCAACTCTCTCCTTAGTTCACGACTCCCTCTAGGGGTCTTCGAATCGCAATTCGCATTCCACAGCGTGACCCATTCCGTATATCTTTTCTCCATCAGAGGCCTTGATCCTGACGTAGATATGCCCAAGTCTATCATCTTCTTTCTAAGGGCGTTATCTTTCACCATGCTGTAGTTTAATGCTGCTAATCGCTCTGGGCGTCTCGTGTTGACTTTGGAGACTGGTTGGGGCGGCAAAGAGGTCTGTGTAGATCTTGGTTTTTGCTTCTTGTTAGGAGGCTCGCCGTTGCAATGATCAAGATGTGCTTCAACAGCCCTTTCTGTGGGGAAACCGTCCTGGCACATAGGACACTCGATCTGTAAGGATTTCGCGTTTACTAACAGGACTTAGCACATATTCTCTGACAAATTTCCCAGAGCATACCAGGCTCATAATCATCATCATCATCATCGCCTGCTGAGTCTAGTATCACAATCTGCTGTGAAGATTGTTGCGCTCTGGTCCCGGCTCTCGTCCTCTTGCGCACTGGGCTGCTATCCTCCCCTATCCTCTCCTCCATACGTTTCCTTTTTGGTGAAGAGGTCCGTTCCACCTGGTGCGATTTCTTTGTAAGTTCCATAATATGCGGCCTCGCGATCTTAAATGCCTCTACCAGTTCTTCTAGAGCATAGTTATTCCTCAACTTCGATTCCTGATCGCCCTTCCTGCAAGCCGGACACTTTGCATCGTTGTTCAGGCAATGCCGTATGCACAAGGAGCAGAAAGTATGGGAACATGATGTGATCATTGGCGTATTGTAGAAGTCTCTGCAGACTTGACATCGCAGCGCCGAATCAACAGGTGCAAGTGAGGGGAGTGGCGTCTGTAGCCAGTCTGTTGAATCAGAGACATCGTAGGATTCGTGTTTCTCTTTGGGTTTTGACATTTTGGATCATGGATTCTCTGCGTCTCAGTATAAACGGCTAGGTTGAGCGATATGGGCGCAAGTTCTTTGTTTCTAAATGTTGATGTTGAATTTAGAAGCGCAGGGGGGGCGCGCGTAGAGTGGTGATCTCAAGAAATTCAAGTTTCGCGTCAGCCTCGCGTCTTCTAGATTGATGTCGACGTTCGACAACGACACAAGCAAAACCCACAATGGCGGATTACAGGAGCTATCTGGCGGCAAAGATTCTCAGCGAGGATGAAGTGGTAAGTACAGAATCTCTACAATTCCTATTACAGACAATTGACACAATCTCAAGGTCACCTACCGCCTGCTCAGTCGTGCACTCAAAGTCCATGTTAATTCGGCGAAGGAGTAAGACCTACATCTTACCATCTGTTTGCACCTCCGCTGATGGTCAACAGAATGTTATACGAGTTCCACCGTCAGCAAAATGGAAAGAAACCAGGCACAGTCCATGCAACATACCTATTGAGCGGGACGAAACGTAGGGAGGAGCCAGAAGTCACAGCTGCGCCCAAGAAAGATGGCGACGACGAGTATATGCAGAGCAGCCCATTTATGCACAGTTCCATGCCGCCGGCGGACGAAGGAACTGGTGCAAGCTCAACGCTCACTGTAACCTTAGCGCGGGAGGAAGACTTAGACCGTGAGAACTCTCCTTTCCTTCCCAAGTATTCCCACTAACGATAGAAGAAATCCGCTCGCATTACGAACACATAGCATCCATTCATATCTACAGTCTTGCTCCCCATCCATTAAAGGCAATTTCAACTCCATGCCATTGCAGAACAATGCTAATTTACCCAAGGACTTACAAATTCTGTCCGACTCCTCCCGCGAACTCCAATCCCTCTCCCTCTCCGAAGATCCTCTCACTCCATTCACAATCTATGGCTCGATAGCCAATCCTAACGTAAAGCGTCGCACAACTCGTCGTCCACCACCCGCTCCCACCTCGGCTCCCGCCGTTGCCACAAAGGCCAAGGTCGAAGCAAAAGAAGTGCCAAAAGTCAAGGCCGAGCCCAAACCTGCTCAAAGCTCTAGCGCCAAGGATTTCTTTGGCAAAGGGAAAGATAAGACCAAGACTCCATCGGGGAGTGCTAACCAAGAAACCACACCCGCCCCACCTGCATTGAAGAAGGAATCCAGCAGTCTTTTCAAGTCTTTCGCGAAAGCGAAGCCGAAGTTGAAGAGAGAGGGTACAGGAACGGACAGTGAGGTTGTGAGTGCCGTGGAGGATGAACCCATGAAAGATGTGAGCGATGACGACGAAGAGAATTACGTGCCTCCTGTGCCGAGCAGTGAAATAGTGGATAGTGATCGGAAGAGTAGAAAGGAGCGTGAGGCGGCTCTGAAGAAGATGATGGAGGATGATGATGAGGAAGCTATAGCTACGCCAGAGCCGGAGCCGGAGCTTGAGGAGGAAGATGTGGAGGTTTTGGAGGAGAAGGATCCTGTGAAGGAAGAAGAGCCTGTGGTTGAAATTAGTGGTGGGAGACGGCGAGGAAGGAGAAAGGTTATGAAGAAGAAGACTGTCAAAGATGAAGAGGGTTACTTGGGTATATTCTCTCCCGTTATGTATGTGTGGAGATGGATGCTAACAAGATCCAGTGACGAAAGAAGAAGCTGTCTGGGAATCCTTCTCAGAAGATGAACCAGCTCCTCTCAAACCGAAGACCCAAACATCAACAAACTCGAAAGCAAAGAAATCAGCTGCCAAGGCAGGGCAGGGGAACATCATGTCGTTCTTTGGGAAGAAGTGATGTTTGTATCAATATAGAACAAAGATCCCAATGCCAGAACTGCTCTGATTCTGCGCTTTCCATTTTCCCGCTCTAAGCTGCGTGATTCATGAAATCATGACACATGGCTTTGAGACCATTCTACTCGAGTGATTATGCTCCAAAATCTCTATCATATGCACCAAGACCTTCTGAACTCCCAACGCCACGCCATGCATTCGCCCCGATAGGTAGCGCCAAAAGATCTTATTTAGACACATCACTCGAACAGCGCCTGACCCTCCTCCTCCGGTTGTGCCTCCAAGAATGTCCCATGCAAAGGACTCGACTCCAAGCCCCCAAGCACAGGAGCTTGCGCACCCATTAAACTCCTCCTATGCGGCTTGACTACAAAATCCTGTGTCTCCTCTCCGACTTCTGTCTCAAGTTCCGGAATCAATGTCCCCTCAAGCGCACTCTCTGGGTACATGGCAAGATTGACCTCCCTTCTCAATCCTAATAAGAATTCCCTCGCATGTCCGAATTTTTCCAGTCCTTCTTTGAACCGCAACTCAGCATATTCTTGTTCCGCCTCGTCAAGGCGCAACTTCGCTTGTTGAGGCTTCCCTAGAGTCAGCCAAGAATCGGCGGCAAGGATAGACCAAAGGGCTGATTTCCGCGTTCGTGAGCCCCAGAGTCTACTTCCGGCACCTTTTTTAGACGCATAGCAGGCTGCGATTCGCTCTTTTATTAAGGCATCGCCTATCACGCCCACGACTTTATGGTCCAATAACCTTGCGCCCCATCTCGCCGCATCATCTGTTGCGGAGCCACCACGTAGGCGGAGGAGTTCCATCCCTAGAGCTAAGGCTCGTAGAGAGCCGTAGGAGGCACCGCAGCGCGTGATGTAGGAGTAGGATGCTGTCTCTAGCATCTGATCTACTGTCTCAGAGCGAATCTTTGAGCTCAGAGCTTGAGGGATGAGGAGCGTGCAGATAGCGGCCATTTCGTTCGCTGCAGCGTGGTATTTCCATGCTTTGTCGTTGTTGAAATCGGTTCGAAGGAGCTCGTAGGTCGATTGTGCTAACTTCCAATCCCGAAGCATGAATGAGTAATCTGCTAGTTTGCGCATTATAGCCTCAGCCATTTCAGGTCGATAGAAACCTTGTACGATATCGTAATTCGAGTTGCCGGCTGTAGTATTAGCACCGTTTGATAAGGTGCGAGAAGTAGATCCAAATGCCCATTTCTTGGATAAACTCATGAAGCGTCCACTAATACCGCGTCTACGGGACGCCACTTGATCATTCCAAGTTGAAACGCATCGTTCCATGGATGGGATGACGGACTGGGTCACCATTTCGCGGATGAATGTTTTGATAGCTGTGGTGTCCGATTCGTAGATGCACGGTAGCGATTCCTCGACATCTTCAAGATCGTCTCGCCTTTGTATCTCAGCCAACTCCTCGGATGCAGATAGCCATTCACAGCGGGGAAGTTGAGTGCTATCATCATCTGAGGGAATGCATTGGCTGCTTCGTAGACGGAGGAGGTGGCAGTGGAGGCCGAAATGGCGCTTCATTTGTTCGAATAGCGCTATGGACTTTGTGATATCGTCTTGCTCCTCATCATGGACAAGAACATAGTACCGAAGATATTCATTACTCACCCACAATGGCAATCGCCTCTCACCATTGCTGGACTCGTCGTATAGTTTTCGTAATGCTGGGATTGGATCCTTATTCCGTGAGCTGATGGCTATGATACATGCTACCGGGTGTGAGAAGGTTTCGTGAGGTGCCAAAGGGATCCCCGAGAGTAACCTCCGCAGATATAAAGTGTAAAACGGTGATGGGACGTCCGGGTTTCGTGGTCGAGTGTCTTTGAATGTTAAATAGTCCTCCCCGTCCATGATTGGATATTCCTCGGCGTGTGTCAAATGTCGATCTACTAGACTCTCAATCTGCCCAACATCTCCTCCACTCCTAGCTCGTTGCGCTGATATCGACGGTGGTATTTTGCCATTCAAGACCTTACCTTCCCCGCTTCTCCGCGTAACTTCTGGTCCTTCGAGGCCATCGCCCAATTGTATAAAACGCACGGCGAAATCCTCGTATGTCTTCCCAGAACCTGTACTGTCTCTAACATTGACTTTTCCTTGAACTCGTTCCCCAAATGGCCTTAAAAGTTCCCACAACCCACCATCAAATCCCTTGTCCTTTACAAGCTCGTGCGTATCCGCGGAGGTATAAACAGCAATATGCGGCACGAATGCTTGCAACACCAAGTTCCTTGGATCCGCCGCTGCTTCCCCTGCGGCCAGTGTTTGGCCTTCTCCAGGCGTACCTCCAAATACCGAGTTCAACATCATCCTCGAGGGAGTTCCTGCACCGCTGGGAGAAACGGATCGAGAGCCCGATGGCGTAGATGTGGATGCAAAGAGTGAGGATACAGAGGCATTTGAGGCTCGGTATGGCAAAGATGATATTGATGAGGCCATTGACTGATTGTCTCTTGTTTTAGGTAGTCTCAGGGAGAGAGGGGCGCTCGCGGCCGGGAGAGGTGGCTCGAATGCATGATTGGGAGATGTCATGGAGGGTGGTGAAAGGGTCGCCGTGTCTTATTGTATCGGCCTGTATCCGTAGACCTGCGCACAGTCATGCGTCCTAAGTCCAGGGACACGGCTGGGCGTTAGAATCGTAGGTTTGAGATCCGCTGGGCGGATTCGAGAAGGTAGATCAAAGGGATCTCTGGTGATAGATGTAATCGACATATGCAGACAGTTCTGGGGAATGCCAAAATTAACCACAAATACAGTCTTCTCTGCCGTTATGGTAGGTTCTTTGTTTTGCTGTGGATGCCGGCGCAAGACATTTTGTTGTCTGACATTTGACGATAGGATGCACGAATATGTTACAGAGCACGTGACCAGAAGACGGCGAAAACCTATATCTTTGTCGAATCTCAAGTAAACATTTACTCGAAATCACCCGCACACCGCCCATTTGCGAAGCCCTATAGAATGGGGTCTGGATAGTTTTTTGAAACTGATATCCACTCAAGGACCAAAAGTTTTCCAAGCTGATGAATTTACGAGCCACCGCTCTGTTGACAACGTTTATGCAAAGTTGTCGGGGTAGAGTCACAGTTGGCAGTTTCACACACCCAATATCGACAATTTCATCGATGAAAAGGAAGAAGCCCGATGCAGTGGAGCTGTCACAGCCAAAGAGATCAAAACGAACTATGGAAACCCAGAAGATTCAACTCACTCCTCGGGAGAGCCAGCTACGCAATCTCCTTCTTGATGCGGCCCGTTACATTGATGAATCCAAAGAAATCAAGAACAAGATCGAATTGAGATGGGCTGGAGGCTGGGTTCGTGATAATCTTCTTGGTCTTCAAAGTCATGACATCGACGTCGCCATTAATGCCATGACCGGTGTTGTGTTCTGTGAGAAGCTGCATGAATATCTCGAAGATGAGGAGAATATGAGAAAACATTCTCTTACCAAAAAGGATGTTGGAGGTCTGCATAAAATTGCGGCCAACCCCGATAAGTCAAAACATTTGGAGACAGTAAACACAAGACTCTACGACTTTGATCTTGACTTTGTCAATTTGAGGAAGGAGACCTATTCAGAAGATAGCCGAAACCCGCAAATGGAGTTTGGAACTGCCGAGGAGGATGCTCTGAGGCGAGATGCCACGATCAATGCTCTATTCTATAACCTCCATACTGATTTAGTGGAAGACTTTACTGGGGGACTGGAAGACTTGACAGCCAAACTCATCAAAACGCCTCTGGAGCCGTATACCACATTCAAGGATGATCCATTGCGGGTGCTGCGACTGATTAGATTTGCCAGTCGACTGGGTTTTACAATTGATAAAGACTCTAAAGCATCAATGAGTGATCCCACAGTCATGAGTGCTCTGAAGCTCAAAATCAGCAGAGAAAGAATCGGTGTTGAGCTGGGAAAGATGTTGAAGGGTAAATCACTATCTACACGGCACCAGCAAATAAACTAATATCTTGCAGGTCCTAGCCCACGCAGCGCACTCCAACTCATTGACCACCTCGGCCTGTATTCTACTATATTCACTGACCCGACAGCCCAGCCACCACTTTTGCCCGACTCTTCAAACTGGTACCTAGTCTACGATTCCTTGGAAGCCCTCCAAAACCGTAAGACTGTCCCTGGTTCGATTTATCCGTCTCTAGTCCGCTCAGAAGAGGCAAAGTATTATGCGTGGATTCTTGCAGCTCTCACCCCTTTACGCGCGCTCTCACCTTCACTCCCTCCATGGAAACCACCCCCCATTGCAACGAATGTCGCAAGGGAAGGCATCAAAGCTGAAAACAAGGTGTGCAATCTGGTCACGGCAGCTCTCTGTAATGCGGAATCCATTCTCGCTCTCAAACTTCTCCTTGCAAAGCAGAAGTTTGGTTATGATTACGACAACGAGGCTGAAACCGTTATCTCTAAGTGGGGTCTGAGTGAAGCATCCCTCGTTGACCGCTCAACTTTAGGCTTGCTCATCAGGAAGTGGCACTCACAAGGTGGAGATTGGCGACTCCAAGTTCTGTTTACTCTCTTCGCCGAAATAATTAAGGATCCCGGCGTTAGAGGTTTGTTTCACTCTGGCTTTTTGTTTTTACCTCAGTGACTGAAATCCTCGCAGATCATCAAAAAGATTCCTTTGCACATTGGCAAGCACTCATCGACCATCTTGAGAGTATGGATCTCATGGATGCGGAAACGATTAAGCCTCTCGTGGATGGAAAACGGCTACAGAAAGAACTTAATGCAAAGCCAGGTCCATGGATGAAAGATGCGTTGGAGCTTTGCATGGCAATTCAGTTGAAGTATCCCGAAGACGCGGCATCGGATCCTGAAAAGGTGATAGGTATGGCTATTGAGTACGTTCGACGAAGGACAGAGGAGTTAAAAATACCCATTAAGAGCAAGTAGAATATGCTTGTACTAGAAATTAGAGGCTAAGAAGTGGCTCATGTTATCAGAGGAGGAAAGGAAGAGTGGTTAATTACCTGTGGAAGCATGTAGCATCGTGGTAGAATCATATCCCGCATTCGTCCACGTTATCTGGAAATTGTGATACGTGACCTTGAATCGTAAATAGGCAAGTAGGTGAAAATTAAGTACACACTGAGAGTCTGTGAGTGATCGTAGCTGTTAAAAATACTTCCAGGTTCGCCAGACTGATGCCGAATTTGGCTTGGAAAGGGGCTTCTCGCTTGTGCATTTTACTTATGTCAGTGGCCAAAACTCGCAACCTCCGAAACCATCCACAAACAAGCTACCTCAATAGTCGCCGATGAATCTACTACAATCAACAATATGTTCGAGGTTGCACACACGACCGCCAAAGATACGATCAAGAATATTAGATCAGGGTCAACTGAGATACCTTTGATAAAGCCAAGTTGTATGTTGCTCCTTTGCTGATTGGAATAACGTTATTCTGAGCCCGGCGTAGCCTTGCCTCCTAGCTATTCGCTCTCTCATTTGATCGTGGAGATCGCAGCTAGCCATACGAAGGAGTCAGCAAGTGAAGAGGTTAGACTCTCATATATGATGACAACTCAAGTATACCTAAATGCTGAAATCGCCCCAGGAAAAACTGCAACAGATTTTGATTCTGAATAGTTGCCTCGAGAATTCCACGAGGGTTCCTGAGACAGAAGACCGAGCCTCTATTTTGCGTCTTTCCATCTGGGTTTCCGGGATCCTTCTTCCGGAACCTTCTGCTATCAACTACGATGACGACTCATCAGGCATGATTCCTTCTCACCAACCGGCTGGCACGCAAGCTAACACCTTGACAGCCGCTTCTCCATTGCAAGACAAAGCGATTGACTTCACTCGTCAAAAGGGACGCACAGGCCTATTGGCCCTGCAAAATCTGCTGAATATACAAGGCCCTCCAACACCAAATATTGACCCAAAGATCTTACTTTCACCCATAGCATTCACATCATCACGTGATCCATGGACAACACCATTGTCAAAATCGATCGCCACCGCTCTCCTCTCCAAACTTTCAAACCAAGTGCATACCAAAGACTTCATAATTGATCATGTGCTCCAGAGTTTCATCCGACCAATCTTCTCCAAGTCCAGACCTGAGGCGGTCACAGCTTCGGGGAGGAAAGCTATGCCTTCTTCTGCGCCGCAGCGGAGATTTGATATGAAGACGGCAGATGAGTCGGTTAAGCCATGGACTTTTGATATTCCGTATGCTGTTACTGTATTTGAGTGGGCTGTTGCGAACTCATCGGTACGTCTTGTCTTATAGCCTGCGAATGTTTCTCACTCGTTTGGGTATCTACTCGAATCGTCCGTGGTGATCTTGCTTTTCGTCCATGAAACGCAGTGTATCAAATGCCAATACCCTAAACTAAGTTTTTGATAATAGAACGAGATAGCAACAGCTCATTTTAACCTCTATATACCACCCCTCCTCACGCTTCTCGACTCTACTTTAACACCAATACGTTCCCGGGCCCTCGCTATCCTCTCGACTTTCATACCTCTCCTTACTCCAACACTCTTAAGTCAAACAGGCTTAGGTGAAGTGTTTGAAGACGCTGTCATACCTACGCTAATGTTTCTCCCTTCCATCACGCCCGTAGATGAAAGCGTGCAGCTTCTAGAGCCCGCTTACCACGCCCTCATCACTCTTGGCTCTGTGTCGTACAGCCATGATGGAAGTGTGAAAGAAGGGTCCATAGAGAAAGAGAAACTCGCAGAAATAAAAGCAAAGCGGCTGAAGTTTTGGGATCGAGTACTCCGAAAGGGCATACTGATGGGCTACGCGCATGCGAATGAACATCCTGCCATCGTGGAAGTATTGCTTCAGAACTTGGGCCTCATCGTACAGAAAATAGGTATACATGCTGTTAAACACCTCAAGGTTCGTAGGCGGTGCCATTACTCGTATGTTACTCGGAGATGATAACAGTTTTAGGATATTGTACCTATACTCGTCGCAACGTTGACAGACCCGTTCACACCCTCTCGTCCCTCCATCATACTAGCGGCGGTCAGAACATTACAAACCACAATGCTGAATTGCTGGCCAAGGATCTCGGAAGCAAAATACAGAATCGAGATTGTTGGTGCCTTGGTACTGTGTTGGACGAATGTCCATCAAGCCCCAAACCATGAGGACGAGGCTTTGAAAGACGTCAAAAGGGAGGTGTGCATTGCGGGCAAGATGTTAGTCAAAGCTGTTGAAGATGAAGAGGTTGGGATCGATTTGAGGAGAGAGCTAGAGAATTTGTTTGCTGTGGATGATAGTTTGAGGGAGGTTTTCGGAACAGTGGGATCGAAAGGCTGAACAACATAAGTGTTGAAATGAATCGAATCGCGTATTTACCCTCGCACTTCGCTTACACAATTTGGCAAAGAAAGTGGTATTCGTCCACCTAATCTGAGACTTTTAAACATTACTAAATGATGCGGGTATCTATGCAATTATCAAACCATTTTACCTCCGACGCCAATCCCATGCCCAACCGCCGAACCCAAACGTCAACGGACAATGATTAGTCAATGGGCTGCTGTTTGAACAGACTCTTCCCATGCAGCCACTTCCGATAAGCCTTATACCTCTTCTTCGGTGCATCTTCCTCCGTAACAGTAAGCGGGTTCTCCGCCACCTCAAGAAACGCCGTATACTCAGCAACATCCTCCCCATCTAGCACCATTCCACCGCCGTCCCTCCAAGCTCCGTTCACATAATCCAGATACTCGGCATCGATCTCCGCAGGTATCTCGGTACTTACGACTAAGGGCAATGTCTGAGGATGCGAGATATATCTTGCATAATCCTCTTCTTCCTGTTCGTTGACGGAGGGGTTTAGCGATTCATGAACAACCTGCGTAAAAGTCCATTGAGCGGCCTTCGATTTATCGAGCAGTGTGAGTTTCTTCTTCTCTTCTTTTTCTGGCGTAGCTTCTTCAGTGCCTTCTTTCATGATGCCATGATGCGACAGGTCTTTCTCATGGATTGGCTGAAGCCAGCGTTGGATGGAAATCCGCTTCGTCACACCGCTTCTGATAGATGAGTTATCATCTTCAAGCACAGATGGCGTAGATTCCTTTTCTTGTTCAGAGGGATCGAGGATTGTGACTTCTTTCTTGACGAGTTTCTTTTTTTCCGGGACATCTTGGTCGAGCTCGGTTCGGACTTTGAAGGGAGAGAGATCGTAACGTCCTTCGAGTGTTGGTCGGTTGGGCATGTACTTGAAGGTTGAATTCATCTTCCCGGGGTAGGAGAAGACTTTTAGGAGAGAGGACACGGCGAGGGGTTTGTAGTATTCCAGCCAGTAGTCGTCGAAGAAGCCCAGTGCTTTACCGGCAGCTGGACCACTGGGTTTAGTGCATGCAGCAACAGTTCGTCTTTCCAAAAATGCCGGAGTATACCATTCGATGTACGAGCGTCGTGTTCTACCGGACCAGGCTCGTGGATCAGCATGATGAAGGTAATAATCTGTGGCTAAATCCCACAGCATTGGCTGGCCTTGCGTGAAGATATAGTTTCCTAGAAAGAGATTGTATGCTTCTTGTCGTTGGCCATCAAGGAAAGAGTTGTTATAGTATCGCTTGAAGCTCTCCACCATGTCTCGAGAATGACTCGTCCACTGGTTGATCTTTCGGTATGTTTCCATAGTATTCACAAGTTGTGAGCCGCCGTATTGAATTGCGATGGTATCGCCATGGTCGTGGTACATGTGTGTAAACATATTCACAGCATCTGTATCATAGGGTATTGTTTTATCGGATATTATTCCTAAGGCGTGGAGTTGATAGCCCAGAGCCCGCTTTCCAATCACGAACTGAGCTGCATTAGTCCTGTCGAGGCAGTCGATACAATTCGTTCGAGCAACGCCATTTTGAATAGTAGGAATAGTGGTGTGACCGTCTCCATTGTGGAAGATACCAGTAGTAGTTACAACCTCCTCTGCAATACCCTCAAGCGTTCCAATCACATCCTGATCGCGGGATTTCGAAGCACGGGACATGTCCCATGCTCTGTGGACAATTTTCTTATCTACGGGAAGAAACTGATTTAGGTAATTGATAGCATTGGTGAATTCCTGAAGAAGTTTCGACTCTCTTGGAGTCCGTTCACGAGCTTTCACTAAATTGAGCACATAAACTGGCGCCCCGTATCGCTCGAATAGATTATCAAAGTGTAACGCAGCAGCACTGTAGAATGGATCCACGAGATTCAATTCTATGGGCGGTTTTGGTGTGACACCCGTGTTGTCTTGTGTCCAGTAAAGAGGTATACTACCTCGATGTTGAACGTATGAAGTCCAGTTTGGGCTCCCAAACAATTTTGGGCCTGGAGCATGGAAAGAAGTCGTGAGAACTTCAGAAACGATTTGTTCAGTCTCGACATCGTTCGCAACATATCCCTAACCCAGTCAGTTAATTTCCCGGACGGTATTAAAACGGCCTACCAAATCGTTCGCGCCACGCTTTAGAAATCTTGCTCCTGCGAAGTATCTAGATCGTCTCGCTATTATTGTAATATATACAGTACGTCCATATATTGAAAGAGCTGCGGCACATCAGTAGAATCCTTGCTTAGAAGACGTCTGACTTGCCAGCTTGGTCAATATAGCCATGGATAATCGGCAAACACCAATCGAAAGTATTTTTCAATGCCGCACTAGCAGGCTGGAGAAGATAGCTATTCCACACAAACATCGAGTTGTAATCGTGTACGTGTGGATATGGAGTACCTTTGGCAAGGGCATTTCTTTCGGTGCAGATGTTATGCTGCAACGTCCGAGTGATGTCGTAGGAATAGCTGAAGTAAAACGACCTTGTCAAATCCAAGTTGTGCAAGATGCTAAGAAACCTGGCTTCCTCTGAATTCTTCAAATCCGGCTTGAACCGAGAGCTCGAACCAGTGGTTAAGGGGACCAAGTCTGTGCCATCAATCTGGTACACCGAATGCCCTCCAATCATAGCAACCTGGCTCCTCTTCGTAATTAGTAGCATATAATATGTACCAGTAAACCGTATGAATCCCAGAAGACCCCACATACTGCATCGCAGCTTCATGCCTCCATTAGCCTTGTTTCCATCATCGACCGCATTCAACAACTGGCTCATCTCCTTCTTCGTGTACACAATGTCATCCTCCGCAATGCTCAAACTCCCAGTATCTGCAGTCCTATCGATTTTCAAGATCCTAAAGCGTTGATCCATGACGTCTGCCCCGACAATATAATATCTCATGGCCGTCTCATAGAGCGAGAACTTGTGCATCTTGCAGACTCCCTGGTCCCCAACTTTCTCGTATTGCGCACCCTTGTTCCTCTTCAGGTCTGAGCCCGGACTGGTCGTCCTCTCGAAGGGCTTGCAGACTTCAGGTTCTTCGCCATCTATATCTTCACCACGGGACGCTGGTCGTTTGGGTTCGGAGTTCTGAGGTCGGTGGAGAGGCGGGAATTTGGGGACTGCTTGATCATCATGGTCTTTGAAGTCCAAGCTCAATGGCGAGGTCATGGCGGAAGTCGATCTGGATGCATTGTCTGTAGATGACTGTCCAGCTATACTTGGTGCGTCGAAATGGACGTGGGCGATGTCCATTGGGCCAGGAGAGCGGCCTCTCGAGGGGGGATCGTCCGTGTTTGCCATGATGGCGAGCGGCAGATTATCGTATTCTCATGTCATGACTTGGAGATTGGAGGGTTGAGATGAGTATCTTGAAGATTCCTTATCGAGTCGGATGTCAACAATCGGGAGTTATTTCGGGGTTTCCGTTGATGTCCGCCGTTTCGCCTCTCTCTTTCACGTGTCACCCAGAAATTCCCATGTGAATGTCAATGCACCCCAGACTTCACAACGCAACTCCAAATTTTGTCCTCTCCCGGCCGAGGGGCTACCCTTCTCCCGATTTATAATATTATATCCTCAATCACCAGATATGCCCTCCTCTCACCTGCACATGCGTGTGTAATGCGTCCGTCATAACGCCATGTCTGATGACAATCATCAGACACAGAGCGACATTCTTGACCAGAAGGATGACATAATTCAAGGTGGGCGCTGAAGTCTGTAACATGTGATTGATTGCCCTGCTAACGCCAGTAGATGTCCTCCACGAAGAAGATGTATATCCTCATTCCGCTCCTCAGAGTCACAGTGCTAATATCGAACAGCTCTACAAAATACTCGGTGCACCACGATCAGCCTCTGCTGCTGAATTGCGACGATGCTACCTCGAGCGCTCCAAAATCTGCCATCCAGACAAACCGCCATTCCACCCACAATCCACCAGGTGCGTTCCCTTCTTCCTCATTATGCACATCCTAACATTAGCAGCGCTTTCCAACGACTCGGGTTTGCATTCGAGATCCTGAAATCACCCTCCGCGCGACGAACTTACGATCGAGCCAGCAAACCTACATCCTCTTCTCTCCCCGACAAAACGACCTTCCTTGGCGGCGAACACACATTCCGCAGTGCCGTCGAGGCAATTTTGCACGAATTCATGACAGGTGATTTCCAGATCGTGCGGAGATGGCTGGAATCGTTGCATGCGCAATATCCGAATCTAGTTTCCGAAGAACTTGTCATAAATGTTGAACGGAGTTTTATCAGGATACGAGAGTTGGTGTTGACGACCAGGACTTATGCACTTTTGATATACATTGAGCTGGGGAGGATAAATCGAGTGCAGAAACGACTTATGGGCTTGGGATACCTCGATGTTGTTGGGAGGACGAGGTTGACGATTCACCTTGTGAGAGTCACGCTTGCGGTGCCGATGAGGGTTGACAGGGCGTTGAAGCAAAGGGGTGAGAAGGCTTGGAGGGCCAAAGCAGCCGGTTTACAAGCGGCCGGTATCACGCCCACCGAACAGATGGGTAGAGCGGGAATACTTAACGACAGGGTTAGCAAAGTCTTGGAGTTCATTGTTGGGGCCGCTGGGAAAGATGAAGGCGCCGATGAGGCCTGGAGTCAAAACATGGGAGCAGAAGCAGCTTGATTTGGGGTCTGGATTACTTTAGCGGCATGGTAGAGGCGCTCGGGGAGTCTCTTTCGGTTCGAGATGGAAGTTCATCATTGTCTTGCCATGTGTTTCAGATTTCTATACCCGCTTTCGTTTCGTCTATAGAATTCCTATGCGACCTCAGGTTATGAGAGCGACAGATATTTTTCGGCGAGAACGTCAATACAAGTGCGTATAGAAGATCAGGACTCTTACATAAGGTGCATAGTTTCGTAAGGTTCCACATCTCCTCCTTCCACATCAAATATCCAAGGATATTTGATAGCATCTTCCATCGATACTCTATAGGCCATCACTCGTGGGCGGAGTCTTCTTCGCGCTAAATGAAAACTCTTACTGGACTCCATAACTTGTCAACCTTGATATCACCCGAATACAGGGTACGCAAATCTGATATCTTAAACTCCGAGTTTTATTGCAGCACAGATCAGGACTCCGGCTGAGTAGCAAGATGAAGCTGACATGCTTTTAGATCCATCCTGTTTTTTAAAAGTCCTCCAACGCTCAGACACTTTCTTGCTTTCTGATCTAAAATCCAAAATACACATTCACAACTCCTAAAACTGTGAGCTTTTAGGAGCAGTCGATCTCAAAATGGGATGCGCGTTTAAGATCTCGTTCAAACCATTCACGTGATACTGTCGTGCTCTGAGTGTATGGAGCTGCAGTTCTTCCTGTCAGACCAGATCACAGCACAGCAATATCTGGATGAACCCCTCATCCCTTTCCTCTTTTTCTCTCTTGGTCAGATTTTAGCCAATTCATTGGTTATGCATACATCTTCGAGCTACCGAGGTATTTCTTGGTGTAGCACCCCAAAGTCCTTTGTCTTCGTCATGGCCGATTGCAAGCTCTATGAAAGCAAACCAGTACATTTCAAGTGTAGCGGATGTAGATGCCTGTTTTGTCTAAGTCACAAGAGATACTCGTCGAGGCCGGAAAGTGGAACGCTATGAAAGAGAAGTTTATGGATATTGCCTAAAGTGGGGAACCCAACAGGAAGCACAGAAGATATGAAGAAGGATTAGAGATAAGCTAGAAGTTACATCCATTCCAACGCCGTTTTCCAGCCAAGACATTCTTACGACTTCTCGGCTCTTCTCCTTTAATTCACTGTATTTTTTAAAAAAAAACCCTCCAAAAGCACCGACCTCTTCGGGTATATTGGTTGCTGGCATTTCCGTTCCGGACAAGGAAGCAGGGAGGTAAGAGGCTGAGAGTTTCCGAGGTTTCCTCCTACATCGAAAGACTGCTCTTAACTATTATGCCAGCTAGAGAGTATCCTTGAAGGATGATTATCCCCTATGTTGAGTCTAATCTCTGAGGGAGAATAATCGAGGAAGTTCTTGAACTACAAATGGACACTTGAACAGGTAGACCTGGGTGCAGCTTGTAGCAAGTGAAACGAACGAAAGGACAGAAATAAACGTCGAAGGAAGTGAAGATAATTAGTAGCTTTCTCCGTTCATGTTCATAAGCACGGCTGACTTTGAGGGTTTGAACTGCTCATTGGCTCAGGAACGATATAGAGTACCACCGTACAAATAGCCTGAATTTTCGTAAGCATTCTCCACTAAACAATACAATCAATGGACCTCTAGGTCTCCGTCCCTGCAATTTGTAATCAACCTACCTTCCCTTCAATATTATCGTCCAATTATTTTCTCTCAATCCTGCAGCACTAGTTGCAGAGCATTCTGTCTCTTTTGTCGTCGCTCGACTCGCGAATTATATCAGAGGTGCTGAGCGATTCAGCTGTATAAAGAGATGAGCAATCTCTCTTCAATTCAATATCAATTCATCAGATCATTAAATCATCGGCCTTTTCTCTTCCTCGAAAGGTTATACATAAAGCAACATACATCATTGATCACATATCGCTGACAATCAACATTCAATTCATGTCTCGACCAAGGATCTTGGTTGTGCTCTCATCTAGCCCTCAAGGCTGGTACCTGGTATTATGTCATCTTCCTCCTCATCATACACTGCTCTGACCTGATTCAACCAGCCTGAATTTGCCCACCCATACGAAGTTCTCTCGCCAAAATGCGACTTGATAATTGCTTCTCCTCAAGGCGGAGCTACAGTCGTTGATCCGGTATCAATTGAATTGTTCAAAGATGACGCTATTTGCACCGAATTCAAGAACACCAAGGAAGCACTCTGGACGAAGACCGGAAAACTTGAAGATTTCATCGGGAAAGCAAATGAATTTGCTTCCATCTTCTACGTCGGTGGTTTTGGCCGTAGGTCAAATACCAATCCTTCTCTTCCCCCCATTACTTATTCATCACAGCCATGTTTGATCTCGTCGATAATCCCATCTCAATCCAACTCATCCGTGAATTCCACGATGCAGGGAAGAACACCACCTTTCTCTGCCACGGCACAGCAGCAGCCCTGAAAGTCCGCCTCGCTGATGGCTCTCTCATGGTGGATGGAAAGAACGTGACCGGGTTCAGCAACCAAGAGGAAATCGACGTTGACAGAGAGAAGGACATGCCCTTTCATCTCGAGACTGCGTTGGACAATGCAAGTGGAGGACATTATGAGAAAGCGGGGAAAGCTTGGGATCCGCATGTCACGGTGGACTCGGATGGAAAGCTCCTCTTTGGACAGAATCCTGCGAGTGCTAGTAGCCTTGCTAAGGAGCTACTGAAGGTACTTGTCGGATAGGCTGTTTGTCTTTGCTGTAGACGCATGTTTGGGCATGGTGGAGGGGAGAAGTACGATTTCAAGATATTAATAATTGAACACGTTTCATTTCTTCGCTGTTATCGTCCGCCTCTTTCTGGTTCTTTGAATGGAAAAACCACCGAGTCCATCCTTCCTTGGAGATGTGCATCAGGCTTGGGAGTGAGAAAACTTTCATAAGTCGCATGGGCAAAGATACCCAGTTCGCACAAAACAACAACTCTGATGTACATCCAAAGAACAAAGCGAAATGATATCAAAATCTCAGCCACCGATAACGATCTGTAGAGGCACTTAATACCCTCACTAGTCGGGAACCTCCGCCTTGGAGTCAGAACTCAGTGTGGATTCTCGTCGACGATTGTTTAGCAAGGTAAGACAAGTATTTATCAATCATGCAGCGTATTGATAAGAGCGGAGAGCAGCTGGCTGAGTGTGCGTGCAGGATCGAACTTATGCAGGTGTATGCAGCACTGTAATGGCGAATGGCATATTCATGCAGCTGTCTGCACCAGGTCAGCCCGCTTCTTAGCAAGGAGGCATCTACTGTGTGGGACTCGTAGAAGTATATCAGAGGTCAGCCATCTATCGAGATGCATGGTTTCTTATCGACATGCAGTTTCATGTATCGATTTGACTGGAACCAGCAGAGCAGCCAAGAATTCTTCGCTCGTCTCTGGATGTTGTTTTGACTTTGTGAATGACTCTACCCGGATGTATGACACTAGAATCTGTAACGTTAAATGCAATGATGTCGCACTCTGGCAGGGCGTGAAAGCACTGCTTCTTGAGCTACGTATGAGAATAGCGTTTAGAAATATAATAACCTCCATAATAAATACACCAGGTGAGTATCTCGAAGCTGAGTAATTAAATGCCTCACGAGTCACTCAACAGGGCACCACTCACCTATTGGGCTGCTCTATGGCCTCTATATACTACGCTGGACTAGAACCGGCTTGCCTCTCCTTACTTATTAGTGTGGGACTTGTTGTCTATATAACTTATCTTATGATGTTATACTTGCGTAAGGTACAAGACAAAATCAGGGTCCAGAATGGTGGGGCTTTGCTCTCGACTAGGTGCCCCATCTCCAGAAGTAGTCTAAAGGTGCTGATCCTCGGGGACTTACCTTCGTACGCCACGTAAGACTTTTCTTAGGGATGAGGAGCTCTTGAGTCTTGAGCAGGGGGAATATGCGGCTTTGTCATTCTTCAAGACTTTCCTATGAAAGTACTAATTACTTTATACGCTCTCTTAGGGACTCTTAAACAGGCTTTTCTGTGGAACTCCCGCCTCTCAAGAGCTCTCAAGAGTTTTGAACAAGTGGAATTTGCAGTGCAATAGAGGCGGTATCAGACCTCGATGGCAACAGAAATCAGTATCTATATATGAATGTTCATCTTATATGTACTTACATATATATATGCGCGCGAAGACAGCTCTGTGGGTTTCAAATACCAAGATTGCCCCGCAATCCTCCGCCTTTCCTCCCCATCCTTGGTTGGTATATCCAATAGGACTGCTTAGAACAGTGGAGCACTATCCCGCATCTCATCAGGTCCTCTCTCTTCGTGTTGATCGGAGCGTTTAGTAAGCAATAGAACATTCCACCTCAACTTCCATTTCGCTGACCCTTTATATACAAAGCACGGGTACTTCCCCTCGGCTTCAAGTATATGCCACAGCTTGTTTGGATATTGATCACCAGCTATCGGCAATGAACAGACGTGTGCGAACTGGTTGCGCAACATGCCGCCGCCGGCGGGTAAAGGTGGGTGTATTCGGCTCTTCCAACAGCGGGCAGCGAGACAAGATGTCCTCTCCCTAAGATCCTCGCGGCTCTTGGATAGTACTTGATTTCTGTTTAGACTGTTAGATTGCCCGGGAAAAGAAGAAGAGGAAGAGGAAGAGGCAGAGGAAGCGAAAGAAAGTATAATTACTGATTCTAACTTTCGCCACAGTGTGATGAGACCAGACCCACCTGCAATCGCTGCCGGACGGCCAACTTTCTTTGTGAGGGTTACGAAGAGCCAAAAAGAGCTTCTCCGCCGAAATCTCCACAGCATAGTGCTGCATCAGCATCGACATCAATATCAACATCGGCATCGGCATCAGCTGTAGCAGTCAAAGCAGAGCAGTCTCCAGAAATCCAAGGCCATGAGCTTCCATGGCGGCGCCAAGATTGGCGCCAGGATCAATTGCCCTTATATCACCACTTCGTCACATATACGGTCTTTCGTCTGTTCCGCGCTGACCATGTCAACTTCTGGCGAGATGAAGTCGCTCAGATGTCGTCCGGCATAGACATGGTATACCAAGCTCTTCTTACCATCAGTGCCGGCCACAAGTCAGCCCTGGGCACGTGCTTGAAAAATACTGAAGAAGCTACGAAATGGAAGGTTGTGGGATTCAGTGCTTATGGGAAAACGCTGAGCTTGGTTGCGACGAGTCTTCGGCAAGATGCCAAAGAGGAGGAACGAGCTGTGCTCATCGTGCTTCTGCTCCTCACGTACTTTGAAGTTGGGACCCCGTCCGTGTAACTAAAGTCTTTACTAACAGCCGCCGCAGTGCTTCATGGAGAATCCTAAAGGTGCCCTTCGACATCTTTGGGCAGCAATTCAGCTATTGCGGAAATCCGAGGGCCGGTTGTCTGGTGTTGATTTGGCCAAGATGGTGCCGGTCCAGGACGTGGTCCTTCGTCTCGATTTCCTTGCGCAAAAGCTGGTGCCATACGCATGTTCTTCTTTGATGCAATCATCAGATCTGGCTTTCATGCACGCTCCTTTTTGGAACAGGTCAACCACAGATTTCCCTGGGCTGGTTAGCCCAGACCCCGTCACGACTGAAGGACACAGTCTAGTCCGTCTTGTAGGGGGCCACAACAAGATCAGCAAAGTCGTCTGGGGGAGCTGGTATCCCAAAGCTGACAGACCACATCGAGAAGAGTTGATGGGCTTCTACAATGAGATGCTGCTATGGAAAAAGACCTCACCGGCCACGTTTGCTACCTACCCCAATCTCGACGAGGATCAGCCGTCCAGTATGGAGGAGCTCTATGCGTTACCCATCCCGCCTAAGCCAATTCTATCCTCCTGCACAGAGGCGGCTTTGAACATTGTAATGTACAATGGATATTTAGGCTGTTCGATGGCGATGATCGCGTCTGAAGACGAAGACCCTACAGCTCGGGAGATCGAGATCTTCAGACTGGCCTATCAAAATATGCGCATCTGTGCTGGACTACTACACGGTTCCTACAAGCCAGTCGAGGCTTTGAACATGGGGGTGTCGATATTCCTATACCATGGAGTCCGTCGATGTTTTTCGAAAGAGTGGCAAATGTGGACGCTCAATGCTCTCAGAGCACTTCCTCACGAGGGTCTGTCCAGTGGTCTGGCATTTGCAAACACCGTTGAGATTATGGAGAAAGTCGAAGAAGCGGATCCCGCACCACCTCCAAGCATCATGGTCAAACACGGATCTCCATTGGGCTCTATCCGTAACAGGCTGATCCCGATGCTGATGCCGCGTGGCGATGATGACCGGTTCACTGCATTCTATCTGCGCTACGGAACTTCTGCTGAAAATACCGACGAACGAGCAGTGCGCATCCTGGCCAAAGTGACTTGGGAGCAAGATGGAAAGGGGATGATGCATTCTTTAGTACTAGAGAAATACGATCCGACCGAGTCGTATTCTCTGGATAGCACAACTATGTTCGCACCTTGGCGCCAGTCCGTTGAACTTGGCTGGCATGGCTATATATCTCAAAGCAACATTAAAGTGGCGGCTGTTGGGTAAAGGGAAGACGAGACACGCAGTACGGTGTGAGTGATTAAAAGCTCGTAAATTGTTCCTCGGGAGGGCAGAGCTGTGAACAGAAGAACAGTTCCCTTTCAGTGCATACTTGGAGTTGGGGCAAGGAGTCTGGGAGTCACTAAAAATGGGAGGATATCAAAAAGCTGTGCTTCAAGTGATTGAGGGCGCAGAACACGTGAAATCCTCTACTGGATTTTTTCGACCACATCAATCAATCTACTTCTAAATGAGCACATTACCGAAACTTCGTGCAACACGAGATCTGGCGCCATATTTAGAGTGAGCCTGATTCGGTGTCGAGAGCGAGTCGGAAATACATTATCAGATGGAAGGAATCGTAATATCTGTTCAACGTAGCAGCGGCGAGAAGTACACCCTAAGTGTATACTAATTCATTTGCATCAATTTTGCAGTCAAATATCGAACAATTTGCCCGACTTCAGCGGGCCGGAGCAATATACAATCGAAATTTGTCAGCTTGTGCTACATTTTCCCGCTGTTCGGAACAACCATAGATACCGTTTCCAGACAAACCCTTACTGCCTAGACAAAGACATCAACATCAATTAGACCTATAACCCGAAGATTTGCTCATCCGATCGACCATGCACCTTTCTCCAGCCCAGAAACTCCAGTTCCGCATCCACAATGGGTTTCCTTGCAGAGTGGTGGCTAATACTAAAAACCTTCTTCGGCAGTTTCGAGAAGTCCTTTGAGATAATCCCCCCTGGCACCTCATTCGCTAGGCAGACCGTCCTCGTCACGGGAGCAACCAGTGGCTTGGGATTAGCAACCGCGGTTCTCTACGTGCAGCTCGGGGCGGAAACAGTATATATCACTGCGCGCAATGCCACGAAAGGGGCTGAAGCGAAGAAGACGATCGAAGAGCGTACTGGAATAAAAGATGTCGTCCAGGTACGGGTTCTCGATATGGATACTTTCGACGGCGTGAAGCAGTTCATGGATGGGCTCAAGAAGGATGTTAAATCCATTGGTATTGCTTGATTTCTTTCCTTTCGGCATCGCTTGGAAGCTGACTGCTTGGTCGAAGACGTCGTACTTCTCAATGCGGGCTTGCACTCTTTCCTCTATCGAACCCTGCCCGATGGATGGGAGTCCGACTTGCAAGTCAACGTGCTCTCTACGGCATTACTTGCGATCTTGATGTTGCAGTGGATGCGCGAAATAAGGAAACCGGATCAAGTCCAGCATTTGACGTTCACGGGCTCGGGATCCCATATGGTCCCTGACATCGGATCTTCGAAGTTTCCAAAGCAGGATATTCTAAATTACAGCTCTAAGAAACAGAATTTTAAATCTGCTGGTGCGCAGTATGGACTTTCGAAATTGCTGCTCATGTATGTCAGTCGAGAGCTGGCTGATCTTGCGGTGGATGATGCGGGACGGTGAGAGCTCGTGCTGGGTTTTAGACGACACCGCTGATGTGGATGCATAGGCCATCTCCAATTGTTAACTCGGTATGTCCCGGTCTGATTCAGACTGACATTGGACGAGGCTTCAGAGAAAAAGGCCTCATCTTTAAGTGGATCGAGGGCATCTTCATGGCGTGGAAAGCAGGCCCGGTTGAAGATGGAGCGAAAGCGCTTCTGGTTGCGACCACCACAGATGACCATGGGAGTTTTCGAAGGCCATATATGACTGATGAAGAGTATGCAGAGTAAGTTGCATGATTCCAGTAAATAGGGACGGTATTAATATATATTGCAGAAAAGCAAAGCGAAATGTCACGAGTGTGGAAGGGCAGAAGATGCAGGCGAAGGCGTGGAAAGAAATCATGGTCGTTCTGAAAGAAAAGGATCCTGAAGTTTCCAAGATCGTTAGATTGTAGTTTAAACAAGGAAAGCTCCATTTTGCGCTATTCATTTATTTCTTCAGCACCCAAACAGAAACAGCCCCTTTGACTTCAAAACGGGAAATTGCTGTTCAATGATCAACTCCTCATCCATTCGGAGTTTTTGATTACGTTGACATAGTTCTATAAAAACTTAGACACTGATCTCTCCCGAATCGTCATCTTCAACCTTCTTAGCGTTTTCCTGAGCTTGAATGCGATCGTCTTCAGAAACTCGTAAGTTCTCATCTGTTGGTTACATCACTCTATTGTTCCCGGAAAATATGCTTGACGGCTCTTCGCCCTCCTCCTTATCCGCAAGGGAAAAGCAGGGAAGTTTGTCTTCATTAGCTCTGTCATCGGCTCTGTAGAGCTTGCTTCCAAAATACCAATACTTGCCATCGTTTACTCTGTTTCCAGAGCAGTACTAAATATGCTCGTCTGAAAATGGGGTGCGGTATTGAAGTTCGAGGATATCGCGCTGTAATCTATCCAGACATGACTCTTTCTTCTGTTCGGTTGCCCGTCTTCCGCTTATGACCAATATATGACCGGCGTAGGATGGACTCCTACTGCAGATATCGCCAATAGCATTGTTGGGTGGGTTGAAAGATATGCAGCCGATTTGCCAAAAATCGTGGTTGTTGAGTCGGCAGCTGGAGTGACGATTGAAGAGACGAACTGCGTCTTCAATCACGACGGATCGAATATTCCCTGATAGATAGACGCTTCTTCAAAGCTTGACGTCTGTCGGTATTGGGACGGAAATGTCTGGAGTTGATCATATACCTGAGAGCTTGCCGTCCCTACCTAGATCTCTGAAACATGATACGGAAACCAATTTATGGCACGTGGCTATATCTATCACCTCCTTCATTCCAGATGTCTCAGGAAATTTTAAAGCTTGATGAATCTACTAAGTAGAATAGTCCGAAACGCCCACGAAGTGGGATCTGTCATTGCAAGAAAGATAGAAATCATCATGACCCAACTGAGAATATTGCAATCAGCTCCGACAAAATCCAGGGAAGTTGTATTATATCTCAATCTAATTCTCAGAGGAGTTTTGAAGTATCTTTAACTTGGCCTTCGTTGAAGTCATAATAGATATAACCCGAATATTTTGCTGTCTCAATAGAACTCCTCGTTAGCCATCTTGATTGAAAGAGCTGTAGCGAGGATTTTTGGGTCATGCATACTATGTTCAAAGTTGAGCATTTATCCTTGATGGGTGAGTTAAAATTGATAGCAAGAGTGTAACATCACATCAGTTCTAACTTCAGCTACCAGAAGAGATCTCGGTAGAGTCTGGAAGAAAAGGGATTTAGGGCTGTCGGGTCGCTAGGTCGCTTAGTTGATTGACTGCCTGGATCTTCCTTCAGGGGTGAGCCTATCCGATCCACCGAATCTCTCGACCTCGGCATTATATTTACCATCAGCCTCGCGATTCCCCTTCACTTGTGTGAAAACATCCCCAGCTGCTCTCAATGCGCAGCCATGGAGTTCATGACCGCCCTTCAGGGCACCTTTGATGATCACAAACCCTCTCTCTTCGAACTCCTCTCCGAACAGCAGCTCTCCTCCCTTCTGCCACCCTCTCTCCGATACCTTCTTGCCGTTGCAACCCACCGACATCCTCGTTACCTTCTTCGTATACTCAACTCATTCGATGAGCTCTACGCACTGCTTATGCTCGTTGTCGAGCGGCACTACCTCCTCACCCACGCTGGCGGATTTACAGAAAACTTCTATGGCCTCAAACGTGAAAAGGCCCTCGCTGCCGGCGAAATTCCACGAGCAAGCGTCGCCGCTCCAGAGCTGGTTCGTGAGACCTTGAAGCTTACGACTGGAGATGTATGGAGAAATTTGGCAGTGATGGTAGGGATACCATACTTGAAGAGGAAGCTGGACGAGAGTTATGATATCAATGCGCCGCGAGCATTGTTGGGAGGGAATTATACACGCATGCCAGTCAATCCGACATGGAAACAACGCTTCATGCACTATTATCGGTGGTTCTTACGGAACGTGTATCCGAGCGTCAACGCGGCATATCATTTTTCTCTGCTGGTATTCAACGTCGCATACCTGTTCGACAATTCGAAATACCACTCGCCGTTCATGTGGTTGATTGGGACGAGGATGAGAAGGCTGGGAGAGGCAGACTACAGAGCGATAGCAGAGCTGAATGCGCCGAATGATTCATCGCCTGGGAGTAATCTGGGTGTAACATCCATCTTTGATCCTAGAGTCATGGGTCCCAGGATATTGAGCAGCTTGAAGATCCTCCTACCCACAAGCATATTTGCGTTGAAGTTTTTGGAATGGTGGCATGCATCGGATTTTGCACGGCAGTTATCGAAGAAGGCAGCCGAAGGCATCGAACTGCCCCCGCCAATTGTATCCGGTCTATCGTCTTTGTCTACAAAGTTTGGGCCGGCTGCTCATAAAAATTCTGCTCCAACAGGCACGGCAGACGATGAAGAATCCAAGAGTTCTGACATCGAGAACCCGCCGATATCATCCATATCCCTCCTTCCTATCTTGACCGTGCCTCCGCCAGGCGACTCAGACACATGTCCTATCTGCAAGCAAGAAATCACCACAGCGACGGCGAGTCAAACAGGGTTTGTGTTTTGCTATACCTGTATCCATAGGTGGGTGGAGGGGAACCATGATAAACAAGAGGAATTCATGAAGGGGAAGGAGGGGAAATGGGAAAGCGGAAAGGGGAGGTGTGCCGTCAGTGGCAGGAGATTGTTGGGAGGAACTGAAGGATTAAGACGAATCATGGTATGATTTGTTTTACAGAAACGAGATACGACCACATTTGTACATCTATCGGGGGCTACCGACGGACTGGAGTTTTGGATACCTGAAGCGACTCGTAACATCGGCACTAGATTGCACAGTAGATCTGGAACACAAGATTGTATGATCCTTTTATTTTTGGGGATATCTCTCCGGCCGCGCATACCGTTTACTGCGTTGTATTAAATCCATCTTACAGTCACCAAGGGATTGTCAATTCCCTCTTTATTTCTTCGCCGATTATAGACCCTTTGACAGGCTGCAAGCATGAAATATGTGCCTCTCTCTTGTCGATATCGAAACCCATTTTGATGCTCCGAGCTGCCGCCCAGTCGGGTACGTATTCCTCCTCCTCGTCCCCGAACCCAAGTCCTTCTTCTTCAATCCCCGCGAGCCAAGCCATCATCCTGCCGACCACTATACCGTCCCATACCCCTTCCTTCCGCGGACTCCTCATTAGGAGCTCAATAGCTTCCCTCCTCAAGGCTCTATTCCGGTACACCCAGCCTACCGTCATCAGAGGGACGATGATCTGCATGTCAAACACAAACCCGCAATCCAGCTCTCGGTTCGTCTCCGAGAGCAGAACGCGGGCTATGTCGACCAGCTCTTTCAGCTCTTTCGTGAACCGCCCGCCATTCACCAGTGTATGGCGGCTGTTGTTCGACGCGATCGACAGGTACCCGGAAAGCCAGTGCAGGCGCAGCGTCGAAGCACGCAAGAAGGTTTCCTGGCGAGCTGACCGTGAACGGGCATGCGTCAGGAGAGGTTGGAACGCTTTATCCCATCGCTCGTATTCCTTCAGGGTAGCGGACTGCTCCTCGTACGTCGGATCTACATCGAAGAATAGGCTCATGGGGCTATCGGTATCGCCGCCATCGGCCATTGGGGACGAGGATCGTGATGGCCCGGAGAAGTTGTGTAGGTGCATGGTGCTCCGCAGCCAATGCATGCTCCTCCGAATCACCAGTTCCAGCAAGGCTCTCGCCTCCGGTAGCTCACGGAATGCGGTGGGCATCTCGTCGATGGAGGCTTGTCCACACTGTCGATACTGCTGATGCAGATTCGCATTCCGCCCGTCCGCATAGCTCATGACCTGTATTTCCAGGCTCCCGAAAGCCCGCAGGATATCATCTTCGACCGTATCCGGGCTCTCGCTCCCTATCTTCGTGAGCAGATCCCCTTGGTAGTTGGGCCGGTAGAATGATGTCGTCCATTCTCGTATCATCTTCAACCCCGTGTATACTTGGTTCACGGCCAGCTCGTGGTAGCCGTGGAAACTCTCAAAACAATAGAAGAGGAGACATGTTATGAGCGTCGTGCGCAAATCGTGTCGTCCGCCTGCGACATCTCGCCGCATCATGCAAATGGACTTGCTATATTGTCGAAAGGCGAATTGATGCCGCAGTGTGCCGACTTCGTTCGAAGGTGTCATCGGCGAGGAGAGGTTTAGAGCGCCAATCGCTATGATGGCATGTCGAATAGAGGGGGAGGTTTCGCAGGCTTGTAGCATGAGGCGAGTCCATAGTTCCTTATCGAAGTGACTCGATAGTTGGCGCGAAGTATGTGAGCAGAAATGCTGGAAGAAGCGATGCTCTTGTTCGTTCTGGAATAGCCGTTGTGAGGGAGTTAGAGGGAGGTCATTGCTGAGTGTTGGAGAAGGGGAGTTGTCTGTTGATAGAGGGGATTTGGGGACGAGAGTCCGCGACCAGTTGGGGTTGGTTGTCGTCGAAGGGTTTCGCTTGGAGTATCCATCGCATTGATGGCCAAACTTTTGACATCGTAGACAGCTTTTCAGCCTCATTAGTAAAAGGTCTATATGAATCTGCACCGGCTCATCAATTACCTGGGCTTGGTCTCATCGCATTTGACTCGACGAATTCTTGGGAAGTTGTGTTAGCTAGACGTAACTTGAGCATACAGACGAGGCTGAGCCTTATCGCCAACGAGGGGATCACGCACTTGCAGGTCAGACAACCCGTCTTGACCTTGGGTTTGCTGGCTCTCGATCTCTTAGACCGGTCTGTTCCAAGACCTGTGTAGTCCTCCATGTTCTGCGACATCTGTCTTGCTCCCAATCGTCAATATCGTGGTGATGCGCACGCAGTGAGAGCCCAATTCGAATCTGATAGCCCGAGCCTCATCCTTCCGGGTATCGAGCGAGTCTATATAAATCCCCGGTTACCCTGTCATTATGGAATGGAGAAGACAGGAGAAGATAAGAGACGAGGAAGACGAAGAGGAAGAGGAAGAGGTCTGACGGCGAAGTACCAACGTACTCGTGGAGACTCAATCCAAGCTCTCTGCTCTGAGTCTTGACTTGCAATTTCCGCTCGACTGGAGTTGTTATCTCGTGGGGGCAGATACAGGAATGGGACAACAAGAATCTGCCTTTCCGAGTGCAAGCAAGACATGGAATAGTTCATCTTCTTCATACGCGATCGACAACAGGCGCTTACAAAGGGAAAGCCGCAACAACAGCCAATTGTGGGTATATTCTCGTAAAGCACATCCAACAGTCAGCAGCTAGCAAGTGTGGTGGTGACTTCGCCGATGACACGAGCTCCCTCGGTTCGCTATGCGATCTGTGGCATGGCTCTGCAAAAGCTTACTGCAGTCAGTACTCAGCGCTTCCTGGGGCAGCGACCGCGATTTGTACGTAGTTATACTTCACGCTGGCCTGTTAGAGTTGTCGATTTGTTCTATATTGTGGACTTCTTTGTTAGTTCAGACCCGGCTTTCTGGTACTGTTTGAGGATTACGTCTCCCCGTTGCTCCCCGTTGCTCCCCGTTATCTCCCCAGTCTCCCGAGCTAAGCTCTGATGCTCTGATACTTGAGGTTTGACAGAAGCTGGAGACCTCTTCCCAGATGACGGCTGCCATAGGTCAGTTAACGAGGGGGAGGATAGCATGCTAGAGGAGTCCTCAGCAGAGGCAAAGCAGGCAAAGCAGGCAAAGCAGACAAAGCAGACAAAGCAGAGAGACGCCCAAGTTGAGCCTCGTGGGGTCGGAATAGTCGAAATACTGCAATGACATTACAGTAAGTACTTATGTCAAACAGACTGCAGCCAGGATTTCTATACCAAACTGGGCTAAGTCAGCACTACTTCGTACTCGAAACCCTGTTGAGTCGGTTGAAGTTCGGCCTTGTCGGATATAGACCCTTATTGTTGCAGACCAAGGCACGATCTGGATGCCTTTTCGTACCTGAAAGTCTCTCTTCTCGGCAGACTCATTGAAGCCAATCGCTGCATCTGGTGGGTCGTATCTTAGTGCGATCTTAAGCATTTCCATGCACAACCCCCCCACCCCCCAAATACAAATAGATACTGCACCATGACGGTCCTTCGGGATTTGATGCTCGGCATTTCAAGATCTTGGGCCAAGCCGGGACGATCACTGGTGATGCGGCGGTAACGCTTCGATTTCTTTGCCAAGACCGAGTTGGAGGTATATTTTTCTTTTTCTCATAAAGTATCGGGCATTCTCCGACTCCCGATATCTGTGTTGTTGTCTGTGTCCACAGACTCAAGTGGCAACACCCCGTCCTCAAACCTCTTCCTGCCGAAACCTGCTTGATTTCACGATCCTTGCCGATGGATGGGGACCCGGGGTGTACGTTCTGATATCTTTTGCCCGGCCAGTTGCGCCTACGATAAATCCTTTGGAATATTTCGGGCCAAACGAAGACGATTGTGCTTGGAGCTCAGCTAGGACGATGGACAAGCACAGCCAGAGCTTACGTCCTCAGAAATGATCTCTAGGGTGTGCACAAGCGATGAGAGAGATAGATCTACAGAGTACGTCGACGAAGGTCTTGAAGGAATGGGAATAGCAATTTCCGGAAATAACCCTTCTTCATCTGTCACCTATTGCTACGTAAGTGACAATCTATGCTTATTTGTTTCTCTCTTATTCGCAACCGATTCAAGGCTGCAACCGAGACCATCCGAGACCGCAACTTTGACGTTGACAAATGCCTCTACTCAACAGCCCCTGTATTCCTCATTGCACAACAACTCTTGCATTTGACCTAAACACTCTTGCTATTCTCCTAACTACTTCCCTTGACGCCGATTTCAAGATTGCCACCAAAGGAGTACACTGGCCTCAAGGTCACTAGCATCTCCCCGAACGGCATCACTGGCCAATCCTTAGCTCTCGGGCTATGCGTCGTATCAACGGTGTGCCAAATTTCATACCCTCATTCCGCTCAATCCTTTCCTCGCCTTCTCCTTCCTCTTCTGTGTCTACGAACAGGTCTTTTCACCTCCCGTGGACTGTATCGTATGCTTACCTCCAGCATAACGTTCGCCATATGTATCTTATTACCCACAGTGCGTGAGCTCCGAATTCCGAACGCTTAACACGGTGTTAAAAGACTGTGCGAGGAGTATTTGAGAAGGGTGGGAACTAATCGATACCCTTAGGGACTGGAAGGCCGTTGACGGAGTTGGAGACGCATTCATTGAGGATCTTGAAAACGCGGCCATTGGAGATATCGAGGTCGAGTGGATCTTCTGTTCCGAGACAGTTTGCGTAGTCATATCCCAACTCCGAATGGGTTGTGAATCTTGGGGTCATCTATTAGAATGGCATACGATTCTTCAACTACAAGCGAGTTCTTATAACATCAAAAACCAGGTCGATTCGCAAATATAAGAGGCGCTGATGGTATGGCGCCATTAAACCAGGCTCGACTACTTGAGCGTATGGTACTGAATATTCGATGTCGATGGGGCTTGTGGAAACGATACTGGTTGCTCGCAGTTTGTAGTTGATTACTCTGGCTTGGCAGAATTGAAATGCGAAATTACCTCGTAGTTTCCTACTTTGATGATAGTCTGCAGAACAAGAATGCCAGCTCTCGCTATAACCGCATTGTTAGTTTTATAGTTCGCGTGTTTCCATGAAATCTCATCATCGATCTCATAGCAGTACACGAATTTAGGGACCTTAATAGGATCGCCAGCTGCAGTATGTGAATAGGTATCGAAGTGTTTTATGTGGCTAACCAATTCACACCCTGATGGTCAGAGAAGGCTTTATTCTTGGAAAGAGGGATGCAGTAGCGGGCGTTATTCGCGTTGACACCAGCCCCATTATTTCCAAGATCAAAGGCCGCATTCCGAGGATAGAGGGTTCGACTGTTCCCATACCTGTATGGGATAAACATCTCTGACATTCAGAGGCGATAGAGTAGCTTCCTCCGGTCATATGCAACGTCATGGAGGGTCAACCTTTCACGCTATGTACTGTCAATCAGTAAAGTCCTCAAAAAGGTATCGAGATCACTCCTGTGGTTGGATCTAACTTTTAACCTCCATTTCTCCCAGGTCATCAGATATCTTTCCGTGACAAATGACGGTCCTTCAGGCTGTTAGGCGATGTACGATTTTGCATTTTCCCTCGTCTTTCCAACCAAGCCAGGATAATACTGTACTCGCTAGTCGTGTGAAGCTGCCTTCGATCGACTTTCTTCGGCTTTCCCGAAGCTTGAATCCTTCATATCGGCATTATTAGAGGGTAGTCGAATGCCTTTCAAGACTTTTCGATCGACACCTCGGCACAGATATCCCAGGAATACACAAAGTGGTTAGAATTAAGATGACTCCCGATTCTCATAGCTTATACAGGTTCTGAACTTTGCCTGCAGATATACCATGAGAAATCATTTAGTCCATATCTTCTATCCCTTCAGGAACATGTGTGTAAGGATCAATGCAGACAGACTACTGCATGTCGGGTAAATCCATAGCCTCGACTACCGCCTGGATTCGTGGGTCTGAAAAGCAAGCAGGCTGAAGCAGCCTCGGCGCGTGGCATCTTCATAGCATCTGTGTATGAATAGCGCCTACCAGGTGTTGTTTACTAACATAATCTAGTTGCCGATATTTACCATTCCATCTTAGAAACTAGTAATCGACTCCAGGTAGTATTGAACAAGAGCACCGCGCGCCGGGTGTCAAGGTAAATTCTCTAAGACACTCTCTGCCTCGAGGCTCGAGATACGGGAACATGTCTACCTTTGAAGGTCTGAGAGAGTTATGACTCGAAGAATGACATTGGTGACTATGTATTCGTTTTTGACGATTTTTAACATCTAGATTTGTTTAGATGACATCTCGGTAGGCGTAAAAGAATATAGCGACTAAAGATATTTCAGCTGGTTCGAGGGGGTTGAAAGGATAAGAAGCTATTCTGATGATATTACTTTTATGGAAAGATTCTATAAGCGGCTATCAAGTTGTAGCATATAGATATAGAACAGCCCCAATCGAATTCACCGAACAAATGTACGCTCGGCGTTCTTTGTCGTTTCAGACTACTACCCAGATGTGACTAGAACTCACCGGCAGGCATTCGCTCGCTTTGATACTGATGTTGACTTTTACGCATCTCATTTGGCAATTCACGCTCTTCACTTTGAGAATTCAGTAAAACTACCCCTCCCACGTTTACTACATAAGTTTTTCAAGCTGGGCGCCATGTTAATGTTTTAAGAAAGGTTCGTTGTCTTGAGTAACGACTCGCGAAAGGAACGAGTGCCGCATCGTCTTTAAATCAAATCAATTCCTCTAAACTCCGGGTATCATTGTATCCACTGCTCCAATTGCCCCATTAAATCATGACAGCATCAAACGCCATTGTTTCCTCGTCAAAATATCCATCCAGTCGAGTTGCCTCCCATCCGGACCTCGAGCTCCGCTGAATCTGAGCCTCCACAGCTCCTCCAAGACCTCCTGCGCCTTCCCAATGTTCCCAAACCCTCTTACCTTAAGCAATGTCTGCATTCGCAGCCTTACAAGCTCGATAGTCCTCGGCTCAAGAGTCTCGCCACCCACCATAAATAAGGGAAATAGGAGACCGCATTCGGGTAAGGACTGAACGGGTATTGCCTCGATATGAGCGACGGTAGAGGTGATAGATTCGGCCACTTTGGTGGCAATTAGGGGCAACGAGCGTCCAGAACTGTCTTCAGGGTTCATTGCGAGGTATGAACGTTGCTTCCGGTATAGAACGATGAAAGCAGAGTGCCTATAAGCTTCGGCCAGCTCGACCAGAATCGGATCTTGACAATCCGGGCACCGCCACTGTTGTAACTTAATCTCCAGCTCGTCCGCAGATTGCCAGAACCGCGAATCGAATTCAAGCTTCATCTCAATGTCCTTGTCATCGCTGTCTTCAATCTCCTCCACAATGGTGTGTTCAAGAGCCGGAAAGGGTGGCTGTGTATCTAAACCGCAAACTTCCGAAAGGATACCCAATACTCCTGCACCAATTCCAACATAAGAATCCACAATTGTTTCCGTAGCGTTCTCATCTATCCAGTAAACGTCCTTTAGAAGCGGCCCTTGGGTACTCGTCACACTCCCCAGCACATCATGATATGCGAAATTCCTCAAGAGCCATTGGCCATCGGCGCTTCTCATATAACACTCGGCTCCCCTCAATTCTTGTCCGTCCTTTCCATTCCCCCTCGCTGCCAGTATAATTTGTCTCGCGCCCAGTAAATGTCGATACCAGTTCTCTGTGTCTCCAAGTGCTATTTCAGTAGCACATAATACCAGACAAGAAGCAAGCATGGTATCAAAATCGGAGGGTGTGACGGGGGCTACGCATAGTGATGATGCGACATGTACAAGTGCAGAAGAGCGATTCTCAAGTGCGGTTATTTCGTGGTTTTTAGAGAGGCGGGATAGGTGTGCAGAGGACCATGCGACGAGGCTGATCTGTAGTGGTTTTGATTCTATTGCCATGGGGAGGAAGACTGGACAATGCATTTAGTTCTTGCACATGTGAAATCAATAGAGCGAGGGGAAGACAATACCTGAAAGGAAAGAGTTATTATCATGATTAGTTGTGAGCTGTTATAAGAACAGTGAGTTAGTTGTTTTAGTTTAGTCGGGGAGATAGCAGGAAGAGGTCTTTCTCAAGACTAACAAGTACAGCCAAAACCGACGTATAGTACCCCAGCATCGCCCTTCTATCCTGACTTTTCTCTGGATCTAGCGACCATGTATCGACAAATCTGGGTAGTTTCGAAGACGACTGTCGTCGAGCCATCGCAGTACTGGCCTCGGGCTCCTCCTTTCTGACATCCGGTAATATCTGTTGCGGATCTTCCCTCTTACAAACAAGATTTAATCGTCTGCAATGACCACAGAGTGGGTAGAGATCGTCACACTTCTTCCTCCTGTGAATAGAGAACAGTCAGTAAGTTGCTAAGAGGCCTGAGCCTTCTATGGCTGACCTATGCCGACATGTCAAACATCCCAAGCGCTCTCTCGTGGTTCCCGCTCTGCGCTTTGTAGGACGTTGAATTGAAGGGCCAGCAGGCACTGGTAATAGGAAAGGATCCATCGGCATCTGGTGCAACAGATCGGAGGAGGAGCCTCAAGTAGTGAAGCGTGGGGATTGATGGTAGAGTGAAGCATGAAATTGAAACGCCGATACGATAAGCCTGATAAGGCTAAAGCGGCATCCACGTACTCGAGGGGCTCCCGTCGCACCCAATCATTTGGTGAGAATTACAACTTTGGATTTGTTGTTGTTTACTCGTCATTACTCCGTTGTATCGACCTAGGGGAGGATTTATTGAGATCATTTCGTAGGAGAATTAGGTATGGTAGTAAACAATCGTTCCCTCGGGTTGTTCGGCTGCGATCCAACTAAGACTTCCAAATACTTCCGCAAGTAGAGCAGGCTCACAGCTTGCATTTGATTGTTTACTTACTTTGCCCTCATTGAATGGCAAAGAGTTGATTAGATCGACTGCCTGTTTTTCTTACTCTTTTGAAATAAGTCGAACTCGTTTTATACCTTGTCATTGTTCCTACAAACTTAGAGAGAGGAGTAAACGGAGCACAGTTACTGAATGCAGTCGAGTGGCTCAGGAGGTGGGTCAGCTATGGTACGCTACCAAATACAACACATAAATATCTTCTCTTCATCTCGCGACGCTTTCTTCTCCATATATATCAATCTTCTCAACAGCAAATGCAATTGCAAATGATGCAGAACAACAGCATGCCAGTCAAGTGACAGGCTTTTTGGAGTGACTTACAGAAAGTTGAGACTGGCGGCCGTGTCGTAAGAGCTTACGAACGTCGTCGGTGGCAAATATTCGAGCATATCACGTAAAGATGAGACTGTTAGCGAACATGTAAATGCTTTCTTTTGCTTTCAAAAGGCCTCCTGGCCCCAGTGTAACATCATTGATCTCAAACCAACAATTGCTTCATAACCAAACCCCCCATCCTTGGAGATGCTTACGCGTTCCGTTTTACAATCATAAGTCGATCACTCTGAAGAGCCGTTATCTGTACTCAACGCTCCTAGATAGTTGAATTTGACTTTCTTCTTTGCACACCTTTGAGCGGGTCAACCTTACTATCTGGCCCCTTGAAACTCTTCACGCCAGGCCGCAGCCATCTCTGGACCGTCAGAAACCCTCTCAACATCCCCATCACTACATCCCAGTCCACAAGTCCGATAGCAATAGTTGTTGCCGCTAACATGCCCTTCAAGAACCGTCCTTCCTGCCTGTCTTTCGCAAACGGCGTTACACATAGCACGATAAAGAAGAAGATTCCTGGTGTCTGCTTCCAGTGGGACAGGGGTATGCGCCATATATTCATCCACAGCTGTCTCAGATTGCGTGCGTTGCATGCCCCCGAAAGTGGTGTACGATAGAGAATCGCTGCGCTGTAAGTCGTCGATGCAGCACGCACGCTCTGATAGATAAAGTCACCCGCAAGGTTCGGATCCACAGGCGCGGCGAGTCGTTTGTGAATCCAAGTTGCCGTAGCAAGAAATTTCTCTTTCTCTTGAGTTGACGAGTGTTCATTTTCAGCCATCGATATGACTGACGTCGTCAAAAACCGCATATCATCCAGAATAGTGGCCGTTTCCGGACCGATAAGGAGCTCCGACGTGGAGTCGACGAAGCGTAGGCGGGATTGCAGGAGAGGAGAGTCAAGTTGCGGTGGATATATCACGAAAGTTGGGATATAATGGGATTTGAATCCCTCATCGAGGAATGGATCGCATTCTAGTGTGCAGGCCACCTGATAGTCTGTTCTGAAGTCTTGTCAGATTTTGATATTAAAGGCATGGTGGAGTTCTGCTCACCTAAACAGCATCTTTTGGAGCGTGCTGAGAGAAACGCTCTCAATTCCACCTCGAGTTCGAAGCATCTCTCGAAGTCCTTTCATGTGTGCCAAGACACTCTTACTGTCGGCATATATCAACTATAATGCTTGTCAGAAGCCTGCAAGAGGTGTGGGCTTATTCCTTGATCCTACCTCGTTGTACGCCAGTGCCATGACTGCCGCGATTGCTTCATTATCCACGCCTCTGCTGTGGGTTGTAAGGTGTTCGTTGATCAGCTTGATCAGCCTGACCCTCGTTGCAATGACATCTACCGACTTCTCGACATCGAACCCTCTTGCAATCGCCTGAAAATAGGAGGAAGTCAGAATACCGATGTAGGCGATGATAGGCGATTGAATCATGAATGGCATCCATTCTTCATTGAAACTGGCGACCGGGCTTTCACCATCGATGGAAGACATGTATGGGGACAGTTTCCCGATGACTCGGTCTGGTTAGCATTCCTCTTTTGGTGTGCAATATGGGTTGCAGTTACACATATGCATCAACTCCGCATTCCGTCTTGTGGCTTCAATGGGCAGCGAATGCAGTGGCTCTAAAGGGGAGGTACCAACATCGGACAACATAATGGCGAAATACGAGTTTTGGCAATCCTCGGGAAATGGAAAATACGGACTTCTGGTATTCATGTGGGACTTGTCCTCCTCGTACTCAGAATCCAGCCTCTCATAGTCACCAAAAATTGGGATCTGGAAGGTCGACCCTTCAGAATATGAAGGCGTTGTTCGTACAACATTTGGTGTCGGATTTGCACTGCTTGCAGACTGCACATGATCTGCGTCATGAAGCGGAATATCTAAAAACAGATTTGCAGTACCATACGGGTTGAAGGTCTCAATTGCTGATATATCAGGATAGTCGTCTTCTTCAACTTTCGATTCCGGGTTAGGGAGCTCGACAACGGTCGTTTGAACTCTAGACTTGCTGGGATTCGTCAGTGCTTGTCAGTCCTGTCGCACCAAAAAGATTCTAACCTGCTACTTGCATATTCGCACAATACAGGTGGGTATCGACGGGCACAATTGCTACATGGTCTATCTCTGGCTTGATTACACTATTCTCGACGCTCATTAGCAACCAGACTGTATTTTTCAGCGAGTGGAGTAGTTGCCCTATCATACTTTTTGCTTTCTTCGCCGGCACTCGGTACAAGAGGTAAAAGTTCTCTGCCTCGATCGCGACGGTTTTCGTTCACTGGTGTCGCTATGCAGCCCTTCGGAGTTATTGGGCATTGTGGGTCGAGCGTCTGAGACTACAGAGAGTTGCAAAACGGCGGAATGCACACTACTTGACGGTCGATCACTTTTAGTGATGCATGACACAGGGCTTTTATGGCTCAGGCGACCAGTACTGGGAGAATGCAAGTTGTCGGAATTCCGCTGGTTTAGGTTTAGCTGTATCTCTTTCTGGTGGTCGATGGGTATTTGCCGAGCTGAATGTTTCAATCAAGGAACCGGCTCCTACAAGATGAGGACCAAAGAACGAAATCCTTTTGGGTCCAGGGAGGTGTGCGTTATTTTAAACCCTTCAAAGTTTCAGAGCTGAACATGAAGCTGGACTTCAGGCAAGATTTTTGTCAACTCGGCCACAGACTTGTAGAATGACTCTATTCCTGACGCACGGCAAAACCCGTCACTCCTGTAGGCTCCAACAAACAATATTCAATATGGCTCATATATCAACCAGAGAATGGATAAGCTACGAGCTCTTGGCATTCATGTTCCTGGTATTTCGTCTACCTTCGATACACGTCGAGCGGTGAAGCGGAATTTCCCATTTGTAGTCTGGGATTAGAGTGTCGTGGAGCTGAAGCTTCAAACGTTTCTATCCAATCGAGTAATTCTCCTGAAGATCAATAGGCTTTGCAAGGCATTCTATTTACGGCAATGAGTCAATCATGTCCTCATCCTACCCGCGAGGCTGAACATTGGGGTCTCAGAGAAGTATTGACACTGGCCTGCCTCCGTATGTTCCCCATTTCTCCGTTGAACTGCCATGTCTTGCCAGATCTGCTGGAAATTCGCTACTGTAACCAGTTCGAAGACAGTACGTCAAGTAGAGTTGCCTGGAGCCATATGTAGACATCAGAATACATATCCCGCGAAACGAATTCTGCAACGCTGAGTTTCGCCTGCAATATTTGAGACGGAAAAGGGATCCATGTCTAAGACACGGTATGAAATTGCGAAAATGTAATAGGGCAAGGCTTCTTTCAATCCAAACGAGAATTCCAGGTTGCGACGGGAAGTAAAAAAGAGTAAAACCAAAAGATGCGACTGGCCGCCTCCCCGGCGATTCCCTTTGCCAAGCAATCGAGTGAACCTAGACCAGACCAAAATCGCTTCATGACTGCCTCAACAGCCATCAGAACATGGGTTTTCCATTTCCCTCAGAGTCACGTGCACCTAGCAGTCAACATAGCCTTGCACAAGGCACAAAGATACGAAAGGGGCGGATCTTGTGGTGGAAATCTTACATTGAGAAGAATTCATCATGGGTAAAGACCTCAGCCTTTGAGGAAGCCGCCGTAATACGCTTCCAGCCAATCACTTGCTGCTTCACCTGCTCCAGAACTGCCGGCATGAAATCTTCCAATACTTCCGACGTAGCCATCTGCTCTGACATTCACAATGGCAACTTCATCCAAACCAAGTTCTCCCAGCCACTTCTCCGTGCAGTTAGGTTTCATCACATCATCAAGATAAAAAGTCCATCGACTATCCTGTAATGCTTTCGGGAGATCAGAAATCTCGATGTCCACTTTGGGCATTGTAGTCACTGTGGCAAGCGTAAAGAGCTTCGATACAGTGGTGTATCGTTGAGGCTGTATAAATTCGTCCATCTCGGTGCATGGAGGAGGCAACGCCTCATAGGATGCCTCTGCAGCCGTAGAAGTACGCCCCAACGTGGAACTAGTGGAGGTGATGTCTTCACAGACTTTTTGGAGCAAATTAAAAACAGCTTTAAGATCTCGAGCAAAGAAGAATATCCGAAACTGTCCGAGCATGGGAATGTCAAGCTGCAGATCGACAGGATTCGCATCAATGTATCGGGTGACCTTCGCAGGTGATAGTAATGCTCCGGCTCGCAGGCCTCCGCGAGGTGCCTGTTCAGGATGGTTCAAGACATTCTGAGAATACTCGGCTCCAACGCCGGATATGAACCGGATGTTTTTTGCAAAGTTATCAGCCAGAGCCTGAGGATCATTGGCAGAAAATGCGTTTGCGTGCTCGTAGTCGAAGTCGATTAGATCTTGGGCGATTTTACGTCGTTCTTGTTCGTATGTTGAGAGCAGACCTGGTTTTGCGAGTCCTCGTACCGCAAGGTTCAGCTTCCATGCTAGGTTGAATCCATCGTGCATGCTGACATTCATTCCTTGTGCAGCTTTAGGCGAATGAGTGTGTGCAGCCTGGCTATATCAGTCTTGGTTTCGGCCAGCGGAGATTGACTCACATCTCCAGCAATGAAGACCTTCTCGTCATGAGATGAGAACTTATTTGCAACTCGTTGCCCAACTTTGTACACCCCGAACCATTCTAGGCAGTGTTAACAAGTGGTGCTTCCGACACCCATTTGATTGACTGACCCACTGTCTTCCATGACAGTTTGAAAGGACTCATGATTGCTCTCGCCCTTCCCATAACGAAATCCTGCGATTTGGCTTCGGAGGATGGTGTATCAGCTGACGCGCTTGGGTGAAGTTCGATATATAGCCGAGTCATATTCCTTTCTCTTGGGATACATAGAATTGTGCCTTCTGTTTCCGAACTGATCACAACTTTGCTCCAAAGGTCGGGAAAGTCGGTTTGAATGACTCCTGTTGCGTCGGTTAATACTGAGAACTGCGATTTAGATCCACTGCATGAGACTGACCATCGAGAACACCCCACGCAGCTCGACTTGGCTCTCCTACCATTTTGACTCCTGGCATTGACTGCCTGACAAGAGAATGCGCTCCGTCGCACCCCACGAGGAAATCCGAGCTGAAGAAGGCGTGCTCTTTAGGATCTGAAGTTTCACATTCGACAGTTATTCCTCCATCCCCAACCGATTTCTTCATTATGTGGTTGATGAACTTGCGATTTCGAGTTACCTCGACACCTCGAGCTTTCAAATCTTGGAGAAAGATATCCTCCACCATCCCTTGGTGAACGAGAAGAATGAACGGGTCTTCTACGTCTACAACTCCGGAAGGGTAATGGACCTCGCGCTGAGTTCGGCACAGCGGAGACGTAGCTGAGGAATTCTGACAGAAGTGTAAGTTCTTCCATGGTCAATGCGAATGATATTGGTTCTCACCCAAAAACAAATGTCATATATCCTGACGCCTTTCTTCAAAAGCGAATCTGCGAGACCCAATTGCTTAAATGTCTCAATTGTCTTCGGTTGGAGACCATCGGCGCGACCGGTGGACGTCTTGTCAGGTCTGTCGTCGACAATGGTAGTTCTGATACCAAATCTAACGAGATTGGCACTGTCGAAATCAGTAATTGAATATCATGACTCTCAATGGACTTACGCAAGCATGAGCCCAGCAGGACCAGCACCAGCTACAATCACGTGCTTGATATTGTCCTTCCCATTCCCCTTCGCCTCTTCATAACCAATCATATCCTCGCGCTCTGACCTGGGAGGAAAGCCCTCGTCGTTGATACCGGGAGACATTTCTCGTGACACTTGTGATCTTGACCGCTTCATGGTCGGGGTCAGGCTGAAATAGTCCTGATTTGGAGGATCTCATTACCCGAGACGGGCCATCTGTAGTATCTGTGAAGATGCTTTCTATGACATGAGAAAATGGATATAGAAGAGTGGGGGCTCAAAATCTCCTGATCCATCGCGCCAGTGCCCATTTTTCTGCCTCAAGTATTTATCACAAAGGTGGGGGTGGATACCTGTATTGAAACGAGAGATTTCCACTGCTACGGTAGCCGAATGGTAGGCGATCTCCCCCTTTTACTACCCCTTTTCGCAAATTAGCGAGTTAACATTCCAATTTACTTTGCAAAAATGAGCAGCTCAGAGACAGTATCCGGCCAGCTTGAGTATATTTCAAAGGTTTCGGCAAGGTCATATTGAAGGGTCGACCTGAATCAAATTACGGTCGTTGGGAAACAGCTAGGAAGCAGACCAGTTGGAGACACACCCATGGTGAGACTCGGCAGTTAAATTGGTATATTGAAACACGAATATGTCGAAGACGTACCAGTGAGCATTGTGGAAACTAGAACAATATGACTCGTGGCTGGACTGAGTTTACAGATCAATGTGATGTCAAAGGTGACAATGTCGGCATCTACATCGGAAAGTCCTTTAGCGAGAGCCAGCCTGCAGAACTATTGATATAGATCAGATGAAGCTCTGGTGAATATATAATGTGAATCTTGCCTTTCTCGAGATACATCTCTGATGATTCAAAAAATACTGAGATAATTGTACTCTCGAAATTCTCGAAAGCTGAGGATCGCAGGACGTCTCTTCCGTATGCAAACTCTGCTACCTACCCCTTGCCCTATTTGGGAAATTTGGCTTGAAATCTTTTACGGCAGCTCCAGGCTGATCATAGACCATCACCTCTCCTTGTCATTATGATCTCCAGACCTTATCCTATCCCTTCTCAGACCAATCTCCGCCTGTTTATAGCTACCATCAATTGAATATCCCAGAAAAAGCTTGAACGCCCGAATCATTTTACATTCTATACAGATGTCCTGTACTATTTAGGTCTTAGAGACAACGCAGGACTCATTGTGTCAAATCACGTAGTTTTTATATAGTCTCTCAACCAGCTTTATCAATATCAAGCACCAGAAAGCAATTATCAAGTAAATACTTGCGGAAAATATTATTGCACAAATGGAAGGATCGTTTGTTAGAAAATTAACATACAGTTTGGTAGGTTACAGAGAATGTATAGTCTTGACGTTACCTCTAGGCGTAGCAGTCCGACTTGTAGTCACACAATTTACATTTTGACGCCAGGCAAGTATCATCGCCGCCTTTTGCACAGACCTCAGTAGACCAGCACGACTGCACACATATCGGATCAGTACAATCAGGGCATGAGTAGTACATCTGCACAGCGTCGATGCCTGTGAAGGATGTTGTGAAATCGCGGGCTATATAGCAGGTCAGCGGGTGGGTCAAGGATCGAAAAGAAGTATTATGGAAATGAGAAAGGGGGTAACAGAGGATAAGCTTACATTTATGTGTGAACGTATAAGAGTCACAGATTCCGGTAATCGAGAGCTCGTAGTCGTCCGAGATACAACCGTCGGCTGAACCCGTGCCCGCACCCCATGTTCTGGTTGCGTCATATGGACCGTCGTGGTCGATCATCCATGTTATATCGCATACTCTTTGGCCGTCTTCGTAGATTTGGGTGTCGATAGTAGTCCCAAGGCCCTCGGCCCTAAGAGAATCAGCCTTACAGTGGAACTCGGCACATGGCTTTGGCGTCGGAACCGGTGTCGGAGGGGAGATCACTATAGTAGAGGTGCATTTGTTATCGGTACAGCCGATGACTTCGCCATTGCCCAGCGTCGATGTGACTGGGAAGGTAGCCGTAGTGTGCAGAGGAGGCGTGGTTGTGGGAGCAGCTTTGGTTGTGGAAGGCTTTTCGGTTGTGCTCGACGCAGGAGGTGGTGGAGGAGGTGGAGGAGGAGGTGGAGGAGGAGGTGGTGGAGCAGCGTTTGCTGGGTCACTATACGATGGGCCGTGGCCGTTGGGGAAAGAAACGCAGTAATAGCCCTCGCAGACGGTTCCGCAGACCTGGTTTTGCCGTTCGGATAAGTAGGGGGATTTGGACGAATCGAAGTTTATGTCCTTGATGCTAGCGGCAGCACACGTCGGCGAAGGTGTGCCAGCCTCCCAGTCCATCGGATCAGGATCAAGTCCACCGAGATCCTGACCCGGCGTGTTGCCATCAACGGGTCCTCCGCCTGGTGGGGTACTGCTCGGAGGAGTACTGCCCGGAGGATAGAGGGGCAAGCAAGTATCGAGGGTGTCCCGTTTACTAAGGTGATGATCGTCTGTCTCACGCTTGGCCTGGCCATGGCAGTTTATGGTGAGGAGGTCGGCAGGTATTATTGGACAACCTGCGTGGCCAAATGGCGGTAGCAAGCATGATATCTCATTCATTTGGCCATTCCATATCGTCTTTCTAGTGGAAGTTTCTGAAATGCTCCGAGCCAAACCAAATACTAGAAGCTTAGCAGCCGCAGGGTTCCTTAGCTGGTCCTTCCACGGCGAGTCGAGACCGCGATAATATGCAATCAGTCCAGACACTTGAGGCGCCGCTACGGGACAGAGAGAAGCGATATTAGGACATGGTACTACTGATAGACACGGGATTTGAAAACTTACAAAAGGATGTTCCATCGCTAGGGTCCTCGAGATATACCCCCAGAGGTGATTGGGTGGATGGGACCACGATATTGCTGCCCTGGGCATAGACGAGTTTTTGCGAACCGAAAAGGAAATGCTGGCTAAAAACAGTAGGGTCGCCGTTGCTGTCGGTGGCCCCGACTACAAGCATGCTCTCGAGCGGTGTGTTTTGCTGCATATAAGCGCTAGGAAAGTCAACGCCCGCAAGGACTCCCTGTTGCGCGCTGTTTCCAGCCGCTGCTACGAGGGCAACGCCGTAGGAGGCACACATCTCTAGAAGTGTTCCTGTAATTTGGGGTTAGAAGTCATGGCCGAGACTTGGAAGATCCATTTCACTCACGGAACGTGTCTATAACGTGTTGACTGACATATTGACGAAATACTCCGAAGGACATATTGATTACCGATTGCCCGTTCTGCCTTGACGGATTTGTGGCGATGTCTTGGAGAATCAGTACGATGTGCTCAAGCATGCGGTCCTCAGGCCAGACGTTTCCCCCAGTCTGTTTGATTGAGGAAAAAATAAGTTGAGCCCTATCAGCTATACCAAGGTCAAAGCCGCCGGCTACGGCTCCAACCTGGCTCCCGTGTGGATTGAGATCCCAGTCTCCAGCGCCATAGGTCCACCCCTTGAGACCGAGGGGTTTGTGCGTGATGTCTGTCAAGCTCTACAGGGGCCAGGTCAGTGAGTGGAATCTTTGCTTTGGAAACGGGGAGGCACGAGAGGTGCGAGAGTCAGCTTGGGCAATGGGTAGTGACGCACGTAATGATTTGGTATCGCCTGTCCCGTGTCCGCGATATATATAGTCTGACCCTCTCCAACTGTTGGGTCGCGCCAGTACACAAACAGATCTTCTGATACCCGGGTGGTGAGGTCGTCTATCCAAGGAGGATTGCCGCACGATACCTTAGACGCTGTGGGGACAGTGGAAACGGAGTTATAGCTGATATCGCCTGGATCAGCGCGCTTCTCCATCTCGTCGGCGATCTCAGATTCCGTTAGTGAAGTGTTCCTGCTAGGATACACGTCGCGCGAGGATACTGATGTTAAGTCTCGGGGAACCACCGGGGCTCCGGGGTATTTCCTTTCGTCATAGCCGTAACATCTTGACAGCTGTCGTATCTTCGGTTAGCTCAACTTGTCTGTGTCCATACAGGTAGATATTACTTACGTATTGTCCCACAAGTGGGACAAGGCCGTCGATTTGAGCTTGGTTGATCATCGAAATATGGAAGTAGGCCGTAAACCCTACTGCGGGAGCGCTGACCTCCTGGAAGTCGAAGCCTCCGAATGTTAGAGCGTAGCGGATTTGTTGATTATTAATCCTATTTTTTTGGTCCAATGGATAGCAAACATAGCTCTGCACTATGCAGCCGTTATTCTGTCTAGGAAACACGCGACTGTGTTCCTGTTCCTCATGTAGATCATCCGCAGGCTCAGTCTCGGAGTCCGAGGGGGAGGAGTCGCGTGCCTTGATCTTGGGGCTCTCACTTGTTGTTGAGGAGGCTGAGTTCTCTTGAGCAGCTCCAGTCGCTCCCGCCGTACTTATGCTCTTGGTTAGAGTCGTGCCACTAGGGGAACCAGTATGCCCGGTTCCACTCTGCGCAGCCGTTCCTGTAGCGTCAGACGTGGTCGTTGTCGCAGTTGCATCTGTAGTTGTAGATATCTGAGCTGGCTCCGTTGCCTTGGCCTCGACGGCAGCTTTGACGCCGGCCCCCGCAATCTCAGAGGCGATTGCGCAGACCGAAGTCGTTGGCTCGTAGTCGGTGGCAAAGCAACCAGAGTATGTGATGCAAGTGCTGATATCCATCCAGTACGTTGTCGACACAGTCGGGCCACCGGTGACCACGGTGGCTTCAGGGCAAATGGATGCTTGTTCTGTTTGACAAGGCTTGTCCGGCTCCGAGGGGAACGTGGGCATGTTATCGGGTCCAATACTGTTACTGGTTAGCATTGCACACGCTATAGACTCTGGAGAATGGAAGGGCTAAACCCACTCGATTTCAGGCCACGGAATAACCGGTCCCTCGATCTCGAATCCAGGCAACGGGGGGAATTGGATGACACCAGGTGGAGGTGGTCCCGGGCCAATCCGCCAGGGACCAGGAGGAAATGACCAGTGCCAACCGTAGATCTTAGGAAACCTGGGGTCGTCTATGTCCAGGCAAAAGTCAAAGAACCACAGATGGCAGGGTACTGTGACTCCATAGCCAGTTGGATCGGGCTTCATGCTGGCGACGGTCGTGGTGACAGGTTCCACGAGCAAGTTCCACTCGGTAGAATAGTAGCCTGGGTCTGGAGTGCTCGTCGTGGTTGAAGGCGGGTCTTCCAACGACCAGGCAAACCCGGACGACGCCGGCGGATTATGGGTAGTAGTTGGGGTAGTGGTCGGCGCTGCATCAGGGGGAGTTGTACTGGACGTGGGGAAAGCAGCCCAGCCTTCAGGAGGACCCTTGGTGATTTGAGGCCAGGGAGGAAGTATAATATCCCTCGTGGTCGAAGTTGTGGCCCCGTCAGTTTCGAAAGAAACGACCCAATACGTCGGCGGCAGTATGATACTGGGCTTTGGCTGTATAAATGTCGGCTGCTCGCCGGGGGTAATTGCAATGTTTGATACTGGGACAACATCCGTCACGATCGGGGCTGGGAAGAGCGTGATGGTCGTGACGGTGGACCGCACCTCCAGACTGGTTGTGTAAGGAGGTATCGTGAAGGTTGAGAGCGCCGGCAGCTGGCTCGGTGGCAACACCAGCACGCAAGGGTCTATACAGTTCGCCGTGTGATGAACCCAGACATCGGGGTTGATATAGACAACACCAGAACCGCCGCCATCTCCCCCAGAGCCGCCGTCGCCGGGGCCGATAGGAGTTGTGCCAGGCTGCACCGGTAGGTCAGGGTCGTCGCAACAACTCCCGCCGTCGCCCTCGTGGTTCACGACGGTGCAACTGGGACTATACCACGTTGCTGCCTTGTTGCTATATACGTCTCGGATCACGTGGATATCAGCAACACCGTTGCCGTCGAGATCAGGGAAATAGACGCAGGTCCCGGCTCGGTCGCTGTTATACACCGCACTTGAGTGCTCCTCCCAGTGGATGTATGATCCCAAGTCCGCTGTTCGATCGCCGGGTCCGCGGTTATACGAGACAAAGCCGTCGCCATAGAACTTATCCACCCAGACCAGATCGTCGAAGCCATCGCCACTGACATCTGCAAATCGAATGTTGGCACGATCCCTCGTCTCAGCGAACTTGATCTGTCCAACGTCCTTCCAGGTATTGCCCTTCTCGTGGATGAAGCCAGACACGTATCCGTTCCGTTTGATGCAGAGATAGTCGTCGAGACCGTTGCCATCGATATCGGCAAACTGCACGGCATGGTCGTGCAGGTTGAAGCCTCGTGTCTCGTTGCAAAACAGCACGCCGTGCGCAGACGATTGGGCATTTGGGAAGTAGCTCCATGTCTTTGGATCTGACCAGGAGCCGGTCGTGCGATACAGGTTGAGCCACACCGATGGGCGATGCTCGTTGTCGGGATCCGTCCAGACGATATCGCAGTCACCGTCCCCGTCCCAGTCCATGAGGTGGAGATCGCGACGGTCCAGCGGCTTGCCTATCGCCATGGTCGTTGGGTCGAAGATTTCCACCTCGGGCCCCCAGAATGCCTCGTTTGGCTTGACTGTGTACTTGCCGACATTAGGATACATCATCATCTTGCCGGTCGACCATGTCCACACGTAGTCCATACTGCCGTCTTCGTGGCCCATCATATTGCAGTACTTGTTTCCGTCGGCCTTGACCTTGGTGCCACCAAACCCTGAATTCTTCCAGGCCCTCATTTGATAGGTGTGAAGTGAGCCAGTCTTGTTATGCTCGAGATAGACATAATCTTTTCGACCAAAGTTTCCAAAGTCCTGAGGGGTGCCCCATACACGACCAAAGAGGATGCGAGTGCGAATGTCGCCCACGGGGTTGAAAGCGGCAACACCTTGATGCGTATATCCCGACGTTGCCCCTTTCGCAAAGCCCTGACGCCAGTCCACCTGGAGTCCGTTGCCTATCTTACCGCTCTGGCAGGTCCTCGAGCTTGTCCAGGTCTCAACTTGACCTATGTCGCTGACCCAAAGCCAATCTGGCCTGCCGTCTCCATTCAAGTCGTGAAGGTGGACACCAGTGATGTTCCCTTTTCCTTTCGCGTTGAAGTGCTGGCCGAGGGCCTGCCAGTACTTGGGAATGTCGTCTACCCAGCCATTGCGCCAGGCTTGGATGTTGCCGCTGTCGTCGATGGCGAGATAGTCACCACGGCCGTCTCCGTCGATATCGGCCATGCGGATGCGATTCTGTGCGAACCCCTCATTGTCCTTGATCTTGGCATCTGTGCTGACGCGGTGGAAAGTAGGTGGCTTGTCGTCTGTGCCGTCTTTGTTATTGATGGAGAGATAAGCATCGCCATTTGGACTAATGCAGACAATGTCTTCGTATCCGTCCGCATTCATATCAATGAACTGGATTCCCTCAGGCAGGCAATGTAGATCAGGGAACAAGTCAGTTGCCAGCCTCTTGAATTTGCCAGCGCCCAGATTCTTATAAACAGCAAACGCGTTGCCGTACTCTATATCTGTGCCATTGTACCAGCCCACAAAGTCATCGAGTTCCGGGCCATATAGACCAGCAAAGAAGAACTGCCCCTGATCTTCGTACGTAGAGTTGTGTGTCAAAATGATGCCCTCGTATGTGCTGTCGTGGAAGTAGGTCCCGTCGTCGATGCCAGAACCAAGTTGCGTCAGGCCGGCGTATTCGCCTGAGTTATACACCTTGTCACAACCCCCGGTTTCAGTCGCAGTTACATTATCAATTGGTAAAGGAGGCTGGATGACTCCAGCATTGTTCGCCCTGATGATGGCTTGCCAGAACACATAGGCCATTTTGTGGTGGCCCGCATCATTGGGATGAATGCCGTCGCTAAGCATATCACTCGGAGTAATCCATCCCTTTGCAGGCCCGCTGGCTGGGTCCATGTCGGCCAGATAGATGCAGTGGCTGCCTTCTAACTCTGATACCAGTTCCCTGTAGAATGCATTGAGGGTAGGGTTGTTCTTCATGCCACCTGCTACACCACTAGGGATCAGCGTAGACAGCATGATACAGGCGTCGGCCATGTCTGGAGAGGTCCAAATAAAGTTGAGTAACGTTGACATTCGAGTTTTCCCGTTGGCAATATCATCATTTGCATTGGCGTCGTTGGTCCCGATGTTGATCATAATCACGTTGGGCTTTAATATTCGTGATCGTATAAACTGGTCTTCCATCTGAGCAATGTGGAATCCGGGGTGACCTTCATGATCCTGCGGGACACGTCTTGTTAGTAAAACCATTGGTAACATGTCCAAGCAGACGTTTAAGAAAATGAGCATACATTATCTTCCATTGTCCCAAGGTGCTGCGAGCCGACCATATCCACGGCAAACCCTTCAAATCTCAACGCCTGTCGCACTGGCTTTCGAAAACTTCACATGATGATTAGACTATTGTTTCTTCATCTTCATGAGTGAGGAAAACGGGAAACAAACCCATTGTTGTCACTAGAACCCACGCCAGTGACAATAGAGGCACCCAGTGGCATGATTCTCAGGTCCACCAGAGTGGTGGCGCGCTCATGGAGTGAGTCGCCATAGTAAGGATCGAGATCAGCAAAAGGGAAAGTGACATTGTCACTCGCAAAGTCGTAAGGTAATGCAGAAGTAGTCGCGACATTGCTGAACTGAAGCAGACCATGAAGGGCCGGTAGCAATGCAATGGACTTCATGCCCACTGAACTGCGCCGAGTTGTATTACGGCTGAGAATGGAGAGAAAAGAACTTGGAAAGCTACCATAGCCTTATATAAATATCAAATCGAGTCCGCAAATACAAAGATAAGAAATTACTCGGCCATACTGTGCCTCGTAAGTGAGTAGAACCGGAAAGGTGTATCAAATGTAGATTACTTTTGCATACTTGCTAGATATGCCAAGATACTTTTGACATACTGCCCCGATATGCCAGGATACTTTTGCACACTGCGCAGAGGTGCCAAGAGTTTTATTTGACTTATTTTCCTACGGAGTACTGATAGAACAGGCCGTAGTTGTTATGTGATCTGTGAGTAATGCCAAGGAAAGAGGCTCCACTCAGTTGTGTATTCTACTCACTGATAAAGTGCGTTGATAGTCATCCATTTAACATACGCCCAAGGTCCAATAATGGTCCATCTCGATGGTGCTCACGGAGTATTCAACAGAGGCTTCAAATAATCCACTTTGAAGAAAGGTTGGGAATTTTCCACAGCCGTAAGCATGAGCCAGATTGCTCACCCTATCGACACCGTGAAAATGCAGCGCAGAGATTTATGCTTGGAGTATAACCTCAAGTGATATATACGTAAGGCATTTCGGATCGAGAGCAAGGCAATGTAGCGCAGAGATTTTTGCTTTGGGTATAACCTTAAGTGATATACGTAAAGCGTTTTCGGATCGAGAACAAGGCAATTTAGCGCAGAGATTTATGCTTGGAGTATAACCTTAAGTGATATACGTAAAGCGTTTTTGGATCGAGAACAAGGCGTACACCTGAATTACGAACGTGCTTTGTACACACACAACCAACTAAATTAAGCGGCAACGTGATATTGAATTAGCAGGGGGCAGAGGGTTTAAGCAAAACAGGGAGCGTATCCTATTTGTACTGTAACAAAGGCCAGAAAACTGTTTTGAGTAGCTAAGCTCAAATATCAATCCCGTGTACTACGTACAAACAAATGCCTTTATACTTTCTACTAATCGTCAGCCTGCTTACAATACAGACCAATCCTCCCGTCGAGATCGTTTGAAGCAAAATGGGGTGACAAGTAAGATGAGCTAAAGTTACCGGCGAAAGTTACCGACGGAAACTTTAGTCAGGATCTTGAATTGATGACCCCATAATATCACCAAAACTCATCCTTTGATATTAAATATATACTTCTGGCGTTTTTCTGGTCACTTGAATCACTCGGAAGAGGAAAGTCAATATCATCGTCTTGATTATTAATCAATTTCTCGATATGGAGATATACATTTCAAGCTCATTTTCCTCCTTTCCCTCTTTCTCCTTCTCTAAACTAGAGGATAAGTAAACCCTACACCGAACTCCGCCTCCCAGCTCGGCCAGAGTAGAATAATTAGCGAAATTATGTGATCCTATCATCGGTCATATGCTCCGGATAAACTCTAGCATGTCAATAAAAAATAGACAGTAAAGCCTTGCCCCTTGATTCTAATTTATTTCCAGACCAAACCCGAAACTGACCCTTCGAAATCCAGGCTAGTCTGAGGCCAAAACGTGTACTATATATATGCTTAGTATACATGGCCTGCTCTTGGCCAATCTTGAAAATATCTTTTAGAATAGCACGTTCAGTGGTCAAAGGAATCTTAGAGTAAATTAAGTATTCAACTCTATCAATACTAGTCTCTGGATAAGTAGGAATATCGATATGATCAAGGACTTTGCTAAAAGAGATAATGTATACATACTCCGTACACAAAACTGTTACGGATTGATTACTAAGTTATACCTATCTGAGCTTTTTAATTTCGCTCATCCTTCTGCTCTGGGTAAGCTTCGAGCTCGTCGCGACTTCCCCCCAACCCGAGATCTTATTTTCAACGGATCGAACGGAGCGAACAGTGGGACTACAGTTCTGCCATTCATCATCCTGGGCGAACACTTCAAACCATCTGCTGCGCTGGTACTCTTTCCGCCACGCTGTTGAAATTTTCTGGAACCGAAACTATATAACTAGCCGCCAATAGAACCGCGAGACTGTAATGACACAGGGAAATATCAGAGGGTCACGAGTAGAAGCATATGCAAGTGCGTATTAAGTGATCGCCTTATTCCAATGCCATAGGTCTGGTACGATGGAATAAGCTTGTTTACACCCCCGGACCTGGTCTGGGACTCCGCCGGTGGGATATACGTACATTGCCCCTGAGGCGATCCCATGAGCGACTCACGTGTCGCGGTAAGGCGCTTGAAGACGGAGGCTCCGTGCGAAAGGAGGATTATTTAACTACTTTCGGTAAGCAGACTTTACGTACATGGGATTACGAGCACGAACAGACGACGACGATGATATTGATATTTCTTTGCATCCAAGGGCTATGGTAGGCCAGACCTCCCGAAGGGTATGGGGACGTGCTAAGCTAAGGATTTTTATATTAAGTCTAATGAAACAACTGTCATAGCCACAGTGGGAAAAAGGCAAGTCCCTTTAGATAAGCCCGGGTCCCTGGTCCCACGGAGTTATACTTCCGTTGTAGACCATAGAAAGCATTTCTTGTACAACTACTGTCCTTCATGTGTGACCTCCCATATAGTATTTATTACCAATCCTCAAATATCCCCTTCTCCTGACCCCTTGTGTTCCTCCCTTTGACCTCGTCGTCGAGTCTCTCTAGAAGAGTTCTCAAGCTTTATATTCCTCCCTTCGCCGTCCGTGCCGGATATCTCTAGAAGGTGCTATTTGTAGAGTATATTTGTAGAAAAGGCTCGATCTGCGCAAATAGAAGGCGACGTTGAAGTAGCTATTCTCTCGTATAGACAGCTGCGCACAGGAGCTGTGTTTAAGCCACCCTATAATGTTGTTGTGTAGATATAGGGCTTAGGTGGTTGTGAGGTCGCGTCGTACGTATTATGAAAAGAATTTTCGACGGCCGCGGCGACGGCGGCGACGGCGACGACGACTTGCGAGAGATCCTGTTGGCTCTACAGACTCCAAAAACGCTATAGGTTCGTAGGCTAGCACAACGTACAGGTGGGAGTTCGACTTTGCCAGCCTGAGTACGAAAAGATCAATGAGTCTTCTACGGAGTTCAACATCAGACCTTGTCAGGGCCATATCGGATCCCTTGTGCCTCTTGCTCTCGTCTCATGCGATCATTTTCTGTGCCTCACTGGTTGAGATTATATACTAGGATAAATATTACCTCGGGTTATCGCGGAGGTACAGAGAAGAAGATACTTCCTCTTCTTCTTCTCTGTCTTTAATCGAAGTACAAAAAAACTTTTCTACTTAGCCTTCCTCCTCCTTACAATGTTCCAGCCGGTATCTTAAAAATTCTCCTTTTTCGCTCTGCAGCCACACGACCCCACATGTCTCTCCCGCTTTTACAACCCCCACTTTCGAATCCCCGTGCAAAACCGTTACATTCTCCGACGGCCGACGGATTCCTGTCTCTCTTGTGCAGAATCCCATCTTTGATCTTCCACTCAGCGCCTAGCTACTATCTCTTATCTCTCATCCAAAGGCTCTGTCTCGGGCGTGCTGTATCATGGCTGCTCAAGATTCGCCCCGTCGGACTGCAAAGCACTACCGTGTCCCATTCGATTCCAGAATGATGTATCTCTTTTACTCATGATAGAAAATAAGCAGCCTTAGGAGAGCTTCTTTTTTTATACCTCCTTTCGTCTATATAAAACATATAAAATGTCCGTCCGTCACGTGATCGTACCAAAAGCGAAGATTCCACGCAGAGAAGACACGAGGTTGAAGGCAAGCCAGTCCTCGCAAGGCCGATCCTCCTTTTTAACAAACACTCTCAGGTAATAGTCGTTGGTGCCGGGCTAGGAGGATTGGGGGCAGCGATCGCCATCCTGCTCGCCGGCCACGACGTCCAAGTCTTAGAATCGGCATCAGAGATCGCAGAAGTCGGCGCCGGAATCCAGATTCTCCCAAACAGCTCGCGGATCCTTCAAACATGGGGCATGTAGGTGACATTTCAATCTCAAACTGCGCTTCCCGATCGCAGAGTTTCTTCGCCCTTGTACCGTCCCACTATGCATCCCCTTTGCTCTCGCAGCGTCGATATCTCGTCTACTTTGAAGAAAACTGTATAGCGGATTACTGACTCCCGGCCAGGTACTCCATGCTTGAGCCCTACGCCACCAAGCCCAAGAAGGTGAACATGCTAGGATGGAAAGGAAACCACATCTCATCCCTCGACACCTACTCGTCCGCGTCTCAGTATCCAGGGTCGTTTTACTGGGACTTCCACCGTGCGAACCTGCATCGCTGTTTATACGACCGAGCCGTTGAGCTCGGTGCCGTGGTGCGTGTAAATTCACGCGTTATTAACGTCCTAACGGGCCTTGGGGCGCATGGAGAGAAAGCCGCCGTGGTGCTGGACGATGGGAGGGAAACGCTGGCGGATCTTGTGGTTGGCGCTGATGGGATTAATTCGAGGCTGAGGGAGGTGATGTTAGGGAGGGAAGATCCGCCTACGCCGACGGGCGATTTGGCGTATCGGTTGTTGCTTAGTACGAAGGAGATGATGAAGGATCCGGAACTGAGGGGTTTCGTGGAAGATCCACAGGTTAATTATTGGTTGGGTCCGGATGCGCATGCTGGTGAGTCTATCTGTGTGTTTCAAGAGTTGAAATGCTAATGAAGAGGGGACAGTGAATTATGTTTTGAGAGGCGGGGAACTATTCAACATGGTGCTTCTTGTACCGGATGACATGCCAGCTGGTGCAACTACATTAGCGGGAAACGTAGATGAGATGAGAGCGCTTTATAAAGATTGGGATCCTAGGCGAGTTCCCCTTTCCTACTCCGCCTTTCAGTCCATCTGTGGCCCTTTCATAGCTTCGCTATAGGCCAACCCCCCTCACAGAAAATTATCATTCGACGACCGCTGACGAAAATATCAGAATACCCAAGCTACTGAGCATGTGCGAATCAGTCTCAAAATGGAAACTTCAAATCCGGCTTGGAATGAACAGCTGGTCGCATCCCACTGGCTCCTTCACCATGCTCGGCGACGCCGTACACGCAACACTCCCCTATCTAGCCTCAGGGTACGCCTTCCACATGTCCCTTCATAAATAGTTCCTCACAGCCACTGACATTACACAGTGCAGGAATGTCCCTCGAAGACGCTGCCGTCCTCGGAGAAGTGCTCTCTCGTCTGCCTTCAAATCAAGACATCTCGCCCCAGCAAACCATAGCATTCAAAAAGCATGCGCTCGAAGTCTATGAGAAGTGCCGTGCCCCGCGAACACGGATGGTGGTCGAGAGGGGTAATCTGCAGCAGTATCTTTATCATTTGCATGATGGGCCGGAGCAGAAGGAACGGGATCGGAAAATGCAAATGGTACCCACGCCGCCGGGTGAAGCGTTGGCGTGGAGGGATCCAAATTTGAGTCCGAGATTGTTGGGGTACGATTATGTGAAGGATGTTGAGAGGGCGTGGCCACCAGAGGAGGGGATGACTGAAATGATGGCTAAGCTTTGATGGTGGCTGGCGAAGATAGGCTGATCGGATGTGAATGAGCGGTATTATGTATCCACGATTCGCCGTCAGGCAGATATCTCTACTTTGAAATTCCAAAACACAAACCAGATCACTCAGATCCAGCAATACCGCGGGCTCAAGAGTTCTCCTTGCCAATCAAGCCACGTAGCACAATCATCCCTTCCTGTACCACAGCCCACCTGATAGATGCCAAGTGCTTTGCCATTACCCGCGGCAGATCACTGGTGCGGTATTTTCCAGCCACTCTCCAAAGATCCTCGAGACTAGATCTTGTCATTGCACTGACAAGTGCATTCATCTCGGCTTTACTGTCCCAGTCCGCATCGTCATCATCGCTATTATCGCCTTGTTCTCCATTGTCGCTCCCTAAGCCAGCTTTACTAGCAACTTGGAAGGCCCAGCAGGTGAGAGTGGCAAGGTAGAGACACCAGGGGTAATGAAATACATCATCCGCATCCCAATGCCTCAATTTCCTTATACCGTCTCTCAGTATCCTAGCCGCGTGAGAGCCTGCCTTCGCAGCAGGTATAGAACCTCGCTTCGCCCAGCACTCGATCCGTTGTCGAGAGCGGTCCCGATCTACTTTTGTGACTTGCCGCCCAATGATGTGACTCGCACCAGCGTATATTTGGAGATCAATGATTTCGACGTTCAGGATGATGTGTGCAGCATGGTAGATAGCGAGGTTAGCCGTGCAGAACCTCTGAAACTCATCACGCTCGGGAGAATTGTCGAGAACGAGTAGAGATTCTTTTGTATAGTTATCGAAATCAAATTTCCAGGTGTCGTATGAGTGCGCTATTCGTGACTTCCAGGACTCGCCTGCACCTGTGATTGCGATTCCTACCTTTGTCAGCTTTCACTAAATTCGAGAGTATGAAATGCGTACCTAGTGAGGTCTGGTCTCTCCGATCCAGATCCCAGGCAACTGACATCAGACCGTGAAGCATGAGCACTCGGGAGAGACCGTTCAATTTGGGCGTCCGTGAGTTTGGCCCAGGGTTAACATAAGATTTAAGCACAGAGAGATAGGATGGTAGCGGTGATGCTCTTAAACTCGCTGCGTGCCATTCCTCCGCAGTGTCGGCTTCCCATAGAGCTGAGTCCCAAGGCAATGACAACTTGAGCTCTGCTGCATTCATGCATAAAGACTGCGAAAAGAGAACTGCGTGCTGAGTATCCCACATGAAGCATAGAAGAGCCAACCTCCGCTTTTGTTCTGCTTCAACTTCTGCTCTCCACTTTAGATGTGGATCTGATTCTCCGTCGTTAAATGTCCGGCAACGAGCTGACTGAAAATCGCTTCTCCGGATCAAATTAATTAGCAGACCGTGGAAAAGGTGCGACATGTCGTGTTGCAGTTGTCCTGCTCTTGATTTACCAAAGCACTCAACCAACAAGATCGTCTGCAACATCCACAGAGTCGGTCGAGTCGTAAAAGCCACACTTCCAAATATCTGAGTCCGCATAATATTGTGTATGCATATCGAGAACAAGTGGTCCTCTTTGTTGCTATACGTAGCTCCAAGCAGAAGCACAGCCGTCAAGAGCAAGGGCTCCGTTTGTGATGGATCAAAGGTGGCTTGGTGGAGTAGAGGATAAGAGACGTTGAACCGCCCAAAGAATAAATCGCTCCATTGTTGTAAAGTTTCCATTGCCAAGAGTGGATGGTCTCTCGTTATTTCAACATTGTCCGATGATTTTGGGTGCGCATGATCAATGATAGATAAAATAGCTTCCCTGGCGGTCTCGTCAATTACAGGAAGCTTCCGCGTCCGTCTCAGCTGGTCGTGGTTCAGTGTGACTTCTTGTGATATGTTGCTCATGGGAGTCAGTAAGTACTGGCTATTCATCGAGCCGAGCCCATGTGACTGGACAATTGATTCATCTGATATACTACTGCGAACATCTGAAGTGTATGGAGGTGGGAGCGATTGCCCACTCTGCAACATGAGTAGCAGTTCCGCCGACTGCGAAACGGCACTGTCGTGCCTGTCAGCCGAGTTGCTTGAGTAATCCGAGGCGCTCCAGCTCGGTAGAAGAGTCCTATGAGGGATATCGTGCTGTTGAGGTAGGCCGACCCGGTGGGAGTCGTCGTATCCAGTCAGTAAACTTCCAATATTCGATACATGTGGTGCAGGCCTAGTCGATTGGGTATGTGTAGGAGGTCCTAGAGGATCATAGCCCGCCGTCTGCCATGGATCATTTCCAAACAGCCAACTATAGTATTGCATAGTCGTGAAAGGCATATTGAAAGAAGCAGCTACGGGAGTGTTAGTAGCTTGTAAATATATGTAGCTGTAGATCTGCATACCTGTATCCGGCATGAATAATTCGTCAAAGGGCAAATCGGTGTTCCCTCCTTGACTATCTTGCAAAGGCTGAGTGCCCCACGATGCATTGCACAGAAAATCAAACGAGTCCATAACAGTGTCTTCGAGCGGCAGTATAGTATCGTCCATTTGTATAGGCCATTGATCATCCGCAGACACAGAGACCGCATTCCCAGCGTTCCCATTCGCCTCCGAGCCAGTAGGATCTGATGTAGGAGGAGACAGAGGTGCGCGCGCCTCGTTAGCAGGAGGAGTGCTAGACTCGAGCGGCCTGGACAGTCTACTCGGAGACTTCGTCCCTTGCGAGGTCATCGAAGGGCGCTTCCGTTTCTTCTCGTGTTCTGGTCTTCGATCCGCAATGATTGCACCGTTCGAAGCCCTCCAGAGTCTCTTCCTCGTCAACAGCTTTCCCATACCCTCTCCTCCAGCTTCATCATCCTTCTCCTTGTGGCGCTGCATATGCCGATCTTTGCGACGTTGTCAGATAAGAGGTTTAGGGAGTAGTCAGTCAAAGACAAAGAAGAGCGCATACCTAGCAAATCCTTCCTCTTGAACACGGCATTACATCGGGCGCATGTAGTGCCATTTCCATCGTTGTGATTGAGCGCATGGCGATGCAGATGCTCAGCTCGGGAGAAAGACTTCGTGCAGGTTCCATAACTGCAGCGAAATTCCTTGACGAGGGCAGTACCGGAGGTCGGGGACGACGCAGGCAAGGTTTCTGTCATTGCGATGACGATGGCGATGCGATGGCGATGGGCATAATCGGTGAAAGGTGGAGGTTCGAGGATGGAGGTTGAAAGGTGGAGGTTGGATGGAGGTGGAGGGACTGAAGAGTGGAATGGAAGAAGGGAGGAATGGGAGGTTTATCAGATCAGATCAGATCGTTATCTCAGCGAGATAATACCGAATGCGGATGGATGGACGTTGGTCAATGAGGTTTCTTTGCGCCGGCTCGCAAGGAAGCGTTTTATTTTCATGGTTATATCTATGTTTGTTTACCTCTACTTTTGCTTTTGCTTCTACGAGTACTGCTATTTTCATTCTTTGTCAGATGGTGCGGATGTTGCGGATGCAATCCCATTGAGATCTGCGCAACTGAGGCCGGGTTTTCATGCTTAACAACCCCCACCCCCTATTCAAAGTTGGAAGGTTGCTTCAATGAGCAGATCTTGACATTGACTAAACCTCAGAAAATAGGAGCTGACAGTGTCCATTGTCCTTCACTTTTACTCGAAATCTTGCTGTCTTCTTCAAACCTCCCATCTGCCATCTTCTATCTTCTGTCTTAATCATCCATTCCGCCGTGGCCTTTCGCGATCACCCCCACCTTTCACCATGCCACCACTGTTATCACAAGTTTCAATCCGCTTTTCGCACTCTAGGCGATGCTATATGCATCGATCAGCAGAATGCCGAAGATAGGAATTGATAAGTCAGCTTGATCGGTTCTATCTACTGCGCTATTGCTCGGCACAGTATATTTCATCCTGGAGAGTCCAATGTCCAGGTCTGGGCTACGACAAGCCAAGGAATGTGGAATTATGTGATTCAGCCTTATTTCAACCTTCTAGCTTCACAGCCAACTTCACCTTCGTAACGACGTAGACCGTTAGGGAGCCTTTAAAGTAAAGTCGCACGTCTCTGGGGAAGTCGGCATTTCTCGAATATCTATGATTTTCTTTTGTTTCATAATTTATAATCGAAACAAAGATTCATACTTGGCCGAAGTAAGGTAATATCGCGCTTTTGAAGACTGGGAAGCAACCTGTCATTCCTGCTACTGTATCGCCAAAGCTGGAAACGTGGTCTCGATGACTATCGACTCTAAGCACGAGGTGATACGACATTCAATTGTCTTCGATTTTGTCCCACGTCCGAGTCAAGATAGAGGTTTCGAAGAAGAATCTGAGAAAATAATACAACGGATGCTGAGGGACGGCCGTATATTTTAGAATGCCAGGTCTAGTGTTCGAGAAGTGTGAATATTATAGAATCTTAGAGTATATCCCGAGGAGCAAGCTTACGATAATCTGAAAGGGTAGTATTATTTCTTAGATCCTCACCTAGCTAGCTGATGCCTTCATGAGAGAGATACCGATTTGGCTTGTGATATCCGAAGAGTTGGAAGGGCGAATATTTGACGTGCCAATATAGTTCTTTAGACTTTGGTTGTCAACCCCTCGCGGCATGATTCATATCTTCTTTTAAGAATGCCCATCTCATTCAGCCTTCCTCCAAGGCTAGCTTCAAATTACCAAGTGTTCCGATTCGAGGTAGACTTTAGCAATTTTGCAAATAGTTCTTTCAAGGTATTTGCTGTACCTGAAAATAGCTTCTATCACAAGGCGTTGCGATTCAACGGCACCTCTGACGAAGCATAAACATGCTGAATATCTTATCGAAAAATTATAATCTACTTTAACATCACCCATTCACAAAATTCTCAAAATCAAATCTACAACAGATCACATTCGAGAGTTCGAGCAAGCAAGTGAGCAACTGATGACCTAACCACTACATACACAACTTCATCATGCCTCTTGAACCAGTAATTACGTGCCCAATCCACGGATTTTTCAGGGCCAACAGTTTCGTGTGGGTCTCTGACGGTTTTGGATCTCAGGGAGACATTTAATTATAACCATGAACAAGCTAATGCTGGACCCTTCCATGGGTAGATCTATGCACAAGGTAGTCCTCGAGATTTGAATGAAAACGTTCAGTATTTTAACCCAAACGTCATAGGTAATATGGACAGAAAAACCGGGGACGGTGGTGGTAGTGTTATATGATCGTTGAGTGACGATGGATGCATTTCAAGGGGAGTAATTGAAAATTCATTAATGTCAGACTTTACGACTTGAAATTTCGTGCTCCCAAAACCTTGTCTGGCAACCCTTGCGGTCAGTTAGACTTGTGAACAGAGGTCTTGCACTTTTACTTTCCGGCACATACAAATCCTTCATCCTATTTGAACAATCATGATTCATTAAGCAACAGTAACCAAAAAGTTTCTCTCCCCAGCCTTCGGTAACGCAGTCCCCCTCTCCACCAGATCATCCCCCACAGCTAACCTCAACCTCTCCGCCGTCGCCGGACTATCCAACACCAATTTCTCTTCGACCCCATTGCCCCTCCTTGCACTTACCAGCGCCTCTCTTAGCGCAAACAACACTGTCGCACCCATAAACAATGGCGGCTCACCAACTCCCTTCGAGCTCTGAATGCTTCTCAAATGACTCCACTCCACGCCCTGTAAGAAGCTAACATTGAAAACCTGCGGGATATCCGAAAAGCCTGGGATCTTATATGTCCCAGGGCCTTTCGTAAACAGCTGCCCGGATTGCGTCCAAAGCGATTCCTCCATGGTGAAAAGGCCCTGCCCTTGAACAAACGCACCTTCGATCTGCCCGTAATCGATAGCTGGGTTGATGGAGCGACCGATATCCATTTTGATATCAGTACGCAAGACGGTATGATCGCCAGTGAGACAATCGAGCTCGACCTCAGTGCATGCTACTCCCTGGGTGAAGTAATAATACATCGGTTTGACGGTCTCGACGTCATAGTTTCCCCACTTGTAACCAATGCGAGGCATTTTCCAGAACCCGTTCGCGGAAAGGTTAACACGCTCTAGATACGCTGCATGAGCGAGTGTTTTCATCGGTGCGTCTGCGCCGTATTTCTCGCGGAAGGGCTGCAGACGAGCGTTGAGTTGATCGCAAGCATCTTTCACTGCCATGCCGTTCAAATCGCTACCAGATGATGCGGCTGTGGGGGAGGCGTTGGCAATCTGATATGTTGCGGTGTCTTGAGTAAATATGGCGTCAACGGGGACATTCAGCTCTTGGGCGGCGACTTGGCACATCTTGGTATAGAGGCCTTGACCCATCTCCGTCCCTCCGTGATGTAGGAGGATGCTACCGTCTGCGTATATCTTGACGCTTGCGCCGGCTTGATTGAGATGTAGAGCCGTGGCAAAACTGAGTCCGAACTTTGTTGGGATCATGGAGATGCCGCGTTTTCGCCATCTGTGCTCTGAGTTGAATTTAGCGATTGAGGCTTTGCGTTCGTCGTAGTTGACTTCCTTGCGAACTTGCTCTAACATCATTGGGACATGCCAATCTTGGTCTATTTTTTGAAGGAATGGTGTGAGTTGGCCCTCTTTGTAAAGGTTCTTCCAGCGTAGTTTGTCGAGATCGATGTTCAACCCTTCGGCGACCGCTGTCATGTAGCTCTCAGCAATGAACATAGCTTGCGGGCCTCCAAAACCTCTAAATGCCGTATTGCTATGTGTGTTTGTCTTGCAGACATGGCCTCGGATAAGGACATTAGGAATCTCATAGCAATTGTCGAGATGGGTACAACATCGATCCATCACTGCCCCGGACATGTCGTGAGAGTAACCTGCATTGTCATAGGCGTCTACTTCGAGTGCAATCAAGGTCCCGTCAGCTGTTGTCCCAACTTTCCATCGGGCTTGGACTGGGTGGCGTTGACCTGTTGTCATCATGTCTTCGTCCCGATTGAGCATACATCGCATTGGCCGCCAGGTTTTCTTTGCAGCAACGGCTAGGAGACAGGCAAGTTGTACGCTTCGAGACTCTTTTCCACCAAAAGCTCCGCCCATTCGTTTCACACGAGCATTGACTCGATTACTTGGGACACCGCAGACCTGGGAGACAAACTCTTGAGTTTCCATACTATAGGCAGTTGTCAGTTGGGTCAATATTGGAAGAGTAGGTGGAGTAGACCTGTTCTGAGTTGATGACCACACTTCGAAGGATCGTTCTTCTTTATTCGGAATTACCAATGCAGCATTGGTCTCTAGATAAAAGTGCTCTTGGCCACCAATCCTTGTGACTCCGTCAAAAATTCGATCACACGTCTCCCATACATCGTCCATTTTGTCTTCTAGCGCGGCTCCCTTTTTCAGCATCTTCCCATACTTGAAGAAACTGTCCGCGTGAATCGCCTCATCGATAGTCAAGATAGTAGGGAGATCCTCATACACAATCCTCACGGCCCGCGCAGCAGCTTGAGCTTGAAGTGCAGTCTCCGCATAGACTAGTCCAATTGGCTGGCCTTGAGACAAAACCTCATCAACCGCGAAGAACGGCTCATCTTTGACAATAGAGCCCCAAAGGTTAGCATCAGCTGGAATGCTGTTCTTATCAACATACCCCAGCGCGAGCCCTGGACCAACAGCAGGACTCCAATCCACCTCCACCAATTTAGCATGGGCTCGTTGAGACAGAACCATTGCACCAAACAGCTCTCGGTTTTGAGGTGGTATGTCATCGACATATTCTGCTTCTCCGGCACTTTGTTTTAGAGCCGAGAGATGCGGGATTTGTTTGCCAATAACCCTCTGTTCGTGGGGATTATAATTATCCCGAGATCCGCTTGAAATTCCGCGATGGATTTCACTTATGAGATCTGGATCAACTTCGCCAAGCTTGAAATCTGCAACAACTTCGTGCCAGAACCGGAAGAAGAGCGAGAGCGCTAGGGTTCTTCGATAGCTTGCCATCCCGCCCGGGACGCTATATGAGAGATCGAATTCCTGAGCAAGAGATGCCATGGCATCGTTGAGCGTTGCCAAGCTGTGCCATTTCTTTCCTAGCAACTTCCTTACTGTCTCTACTGCCAGAACGGTCTTTGGGGCCATCCCGCCGTATGACAGCGAAATATCGGTGATGCACTCCTCATCGTCCAGTCGTACTCTGAAAGCTGATGTAACAATCGCAATATCGTCATCTTTGCGTTTCGCTTGCTTGTAAGCTTTCGTGATCTCTCTCACACCCGGTGGTGGAAGCGGGATATGAATTTTCGTGATGATAGCATCTGGTGGGAGCATGGTCGTCCGGTAGGCGGTGAAGAATGTTAACATTGGCAAGATGAAGACACCATTCGCTTTGCTCTGAGCTATCACAAATGCATTCGCCGCCATCAGGACGGGGTTCATATCCGAGATAGGAGAAGCAGTAGCAATATTTCCTGCCAGAGAAGCAACATTTCGAATTTGCCTCCCTGCGAAATATCGGAGTTGCTTTCTCACAGCCTCCAAAACGGATGCGCGCTGCCCTATCTTCACAAACAATTGTCTGCAAATACGCTCCACTTCCGTCAATGGAGTATTTGCACCTAGAACGAGTTCTTCAAGCGAAAGCACCTCATTCTCAGTCTTGGGGAGCTCGATACCACGGAGCTCGTCGATGTCTGAAATGTATACAGAAATTGGGAATGAGGAGTTCTTGAACCGCACTTCAACTTGAACTTCACTTGATCCACTGACCAATTTCGCTGACGGATAGGTATCTTTGATGAGGAGGAGCTGTTCCACAGTCACCGGTCGGAGCCAGATCTGGGTAGAATTACCGTAACGCAACGCAGTTTTCTCGTACTTACGAAATGCAGACGGGAATATCAGCTCAGATTGGGGTGAATAAGACGCAAATTTGTATTGAGGAATTCCTTTCCTAGATTTCGGAGGTGGTGCATCGAGTTTGGAAGTAGATTTAGTTCCTTCCACTGGAGTGCCATCATTGGAGACCTTCTCGTTCGATTTGATCGCCTTTCCATATGCAGCCTTGCTGATATCGATGGCGAGGTCTTCATCAGGACTACTGGCTGAGCCCTCGGATGTGGTGGTACGTTCGAGGTTCCCGGAATCTGAAGACGTATCTGAAACTCTGGGAGAGTCTTCGGTATCCGCCAGTTTATCTCGACAACATCCGCCAGGCCTGCCACAAGAGCCTTTTGACTTGGAAGGCCCGCGAGAACTGCTTTCTGACATGTATGGACTGTCCGAGCATTCGTTGAAAGATACATAATAATTATCATCAGAGCCTGAAGTTACGACCTTGCCGTTCAAGTCCTCCGTAATAAATGTCTTCGCAGCTTGCAGTATGGGTTTGTATCCGGTGCAACGACATAAATTCCCATCTAAGTGACCTTCAAGTTCAATGTCATTGGCAGTCAATCGGAACTCCTTTGTCTCCGGATCATAAGAATTTCTGATAAGCGCATATAATGACATGACAATACCGGGAGTGCAGAAGCCGCATCTAGACTCTCACGTCAGGTCGCTCAGGAAGAACATGAATCACGTGAGCTCACTGAGATCCATGAAGCTTTGCTATACGTTCCTGGAGAGGATGGGGGTTCTCGGAGTTTCCAAGACCCTCAACTGTGATGACATGTTTTCCAGCGACTAGCTTTTGTTAGATCGTGCTCCAGCCATCAACCAAATACTGGGCAAGAGAGAGACCACCTACCTCCTATTAAAGGGAATAAACAAGCATTGACCGACAGATGGTTTATTCTTCCCATTCGTCCTGGTCTCTCATCTAGAGTTTGCAGAACTACGGTACATGCTCCGCAACCGCCTTCGCCGCAACCCAGCTTAGTCCCTTTCAGGCCATGTTGAGATCGAATGAAGTCCAGCAGCGTGAACTGAGGGTCGGGATTCTCGAGTTGAATACTCGTGCCATTGAGGTAAAAGTCTAAAGATGTCTCCTTGAAGATAGACTGAAGGCTGGGTGCTAATTCCATTGCGAAGCAATATAGATCGCAAAGAAGTAAGATGTCGGTGAGTCCACTTGGTGGTGGAAGCCATTGTGGCTGCCCAGCTCTGACATGTCTGACAAACCATCGCGATTGGTTTCGCTTTGAAACTTAGGGCCGCATATCGTCCGATAAGTCTTCTGCTTGACAGCCTTTCGGATTCTTCGTTTGTGAAAGTATCTCGGGAGTGGTGCACACGGAGCTTGAAGAGTGGGATGTTGAATGAAAGCCTGCGCCTGATAGAGTATGGATCGCTGTTACCTAAGCCGCCACCCCCATTCTGCATGACCGCCACTCTTGCGCCGTTACAACACAATCCACAATATGATCGTCCAACAAAGTATTGAAGTATACCCTCAACTTAAAGTACGAAGCATTCCCACTGTTGGTATTCCTTGACCGCCTTGGATGGCGTAATTTACCCATAGCTCAGGCCCGCCAGTGCGGTGTCGCTGTGATTCCTTCCAATCTTCGGAAAGTCTCTGTTCTTTCACATTTCCTACCTCAACTGCACTCAGAATTTCAAACAAAAGTTGCAGCGTTATCTTTCTTCATTCTTATTTTCAGCTTCGCATTCTATCCGTTAAAGATGCCTTCGAGATTATCTCCCGAGGGTTTCAAGCCACTGGCCGACACTGCTCTCTTCACTCCGGTAGAAATCGGCGCTTCGACGCTTCAACATCGTATTGTTCAAGCGCCGTTGACTCGTATGAGAGGGTCAAAAGAATCTGAAGGAATTTGGGCGCCTGGCGATTTAGCTGTCGAGTATTATTCGCAGCGAGCAAGCAAGGGTGGATTACAATTGACGGAAGCTACGAATATCACCCGTGGGGTAAGCTATATTCACAACTTCAAGCCCAAGGCCGTCTCTGACAGATTCATAGGCTAGTGGATATCCCGGAATACCAGGAGTCTTCACCGTAGGACAGCTTGCAGGCTGGAAACGGGTCGTAGACGCCGTCCATGCGAAAGGAGGATTGATCTACTGCCAGCTTTGGCATGTGGGCCGTGCAACCGTCCCTGCATTGATCGAGGGCAAGGATACATTTAGTTCATCTGATATCCCGATCAAGGGGCCTGCTGTGAATGGTGCTGATTATTCAGCCACTCCACCAAGACCTATGACTGTTGAGGAGATCAAGGAAGTGACCGCAGACTGGGCAGCCGCTTCGAAGAGATGTATTGAAGATGCAGGGTTTGATGGTGTTGAGATCCACGGGTAGGAAGGTTTTGGCTTATTTCTGAGAGCTATGCTAATCCTAAATTCAGAGCAAATGGATATCTCCTCGAACAGTTCCTTCATGACAACGTCAACAAACGCACCGACGACTATGGCGGATCCATCGAGAATCGCTGCAGATTTCCTCTCGAGGTCATCAAGGCAGTCACCTCGGCCATTGGCGCAAAGAAAGTCGGCATCCGTCTCTCACCATATAATTACTACCAAGACACCCGCGATTTGAACCCAAACGAACATTGGGCATACCTCTGTAAGGCAATCGCCGAGCTACCGACAGAGAACAGAGTTGCATACGTTCATATGGTAGAGCCGCGATTTGACGAAGTGCTCGATGAGGAAGGAAAGATGGAAGCGCTTGCATCTTACTCCAAGTCGCCAGCGAAGAATGTCGGAACTGATATCACAGCTAGTACTGGCGTGAACTCTCTGGTTCCATTCCGGCGCATTCTCGCACAGGCCGGTGTGAAGTTTTTGGCTGCTGGAAGTTTCACAAGAGATAATGCCGAGCCGAAACTCGCTACTGGGGATGCGGACGCCATTGTTATGGGCAGATGGTTCATTGCAAACCCGGATCTGCCGAGGAGGTTGGCAGAGGGTCTGCCGCTAAATGCGTATGATCGCTCAACTTTCTATGGCGCTGACCCGCCTGAGAAGGGATACACTGATTATGCTTTTTACGAGACGAAACTCGCTGCATAATGTGGTTGTTCGGAACGGCGGGAGATAAACCATACTGAAATAGCATAGAATAGATTTGATATTCTGTCGGGCTTTCTTCTCTATGCGCCGGAAACTGAGAGCAGTAAGTGCCGCAACCACCTGATCACAAGGCCCTCCTATTTGAGAAAACTCGAGAGATCCTGCTTCCTGCACTGATCTCTAACTGGAAAGGAATACAGTTCTCGATTGTTCTCCGTTTGCAGCTGAGAAGGGTTGGAGAGTGCCCGAAGACTCGGCATTCCGTGGCAACGTGTGACCATCTCCAGTACGGTAGTTTCTAGCCTTTATGGCTTATTGAGTATAGTGTGATACCTTCCGTCTTCATCCTGGCGTCAAAGCTGTGCCCGCGAGAAGATTCCAAACTTCCCCTTTGGGAGCTCAGTGGCTTTTATAACGCGCTGTGTCACGCGAACGAGGGCCAGACTGCATTCCCAGCAAGTAGCGACAAGTAAATACAAAGCGTGACCTCGGAAGCTATAGAAAGTCTGGAAGGACTCTCCCTCGGACTGAAGCACCCCCACATCCTTCTCGCTCCTCCGCCATCCTTGCGGTCTAAGGTTAGCCAATCGGCAAAAGGAGAGACCGGTACTGCATTAAGCGAGAAAGGGGGGTGTTTATGGTCCAAGCGCGATTGGATTGTATGCATGTAAGAAGGATCGTCACTTTCGATAAGGAGTCGTCTTGTTAGGGCAGGAGGTTAAACGATTTCCCCTCTCCTTTTGCACACCCCGGATCAGACCGTCGCCACTTTCACTGCCGACCAGCAGGAGCCGTCAATACAACGAGGCTGTTATTCTCGGCCAAATTCGAAAGCAGTTGGCTCGCTTCTCTCTCCACCAATCATATCTCCGGAGACCAGCAAAGCCCCTTTAATCCCTCCGTCCGCAGGTTCGCGGATCCCTGGTCATCTGATCATACCTTGTGTATATTCGATCGTGATAATGTAAGTAGATACGGTCTCCAGTAGCATGTGCACAGAGACACACTTCCATCGGGGTCCATCTAGCCATCTCAGGAACCAGTGGCTATCGCAGATCCCGCTGTCCTCATGCCCGATAAGCACCTTCTAGAAAGCGACCACGGGGCCGATCCCCAAGTTCAACCTTATTTCACCTGCATTGAGGGGCTAGAGACTTATTCGCCATACGAAAGTTGTATGTATATATGTGAGCTGGCAGGGCGCAATAGCGGGATGGCTGAGGGTTGCTAGCGACCTTGATTTCCAGTCTCTTGCGTGGATAGTTCCCAGCCGCCAAGAGGGATTGCAGCTGAGAGGGCAAGGTTGTTGTTCTTCAAATCCCATGAACCTTCCCGTTCTGGCTGCACTGCCCAAAGCTAGTTCCTTGAGCATGGTATCTTATCTTTATCGAGCTTTGCACAGTACTATACGGAGTTTAAAGGCCCAGGCGTGGAGAGAGAGAGAGAGAGGACCGATGCCCGGAGGAATCATGTAATGATAATTGTCAACTGATGCGTGCATGACTGACTCATGTGAGGAAGGTACTTATCTTCGTAGTCGTTGATATATAGTTCATCTGATCCTTCGTAGTTTTGGAGAGGCGTCTCAGCCATTTCTTCTCTCTTCGTCTCAAACATCTCCTCAGCCATGAAGCTCTCTGTCTTGGCAATCGTTGGTGGCTTTGCGGCTTACACCGCAGCCGCACCGGCACCCACAGCTCATGTCCTGCATGAGAAACGTGAGACTGTGTCTGAAAAGTGGTCTCGTCGAAGTGATATCAAACTCAATCGTGATGCACTCATTCCCATGTCGTTTGGCCTTACTCAACGAAATCTTGAGAATGGCTACGAATTCTTAATGGATGTCTCTCATCCCGAAAGTAAGAATTTTGGCAAACATTGGTCAATGGACAAGGTATGTAAGCTCTAGACATTCAGATCTAGCTGCTAATGCATTCAGATTGCGGACACTTTTGCCCCTTCGACAGAGACTGTTGACGCAGTCAAGTCATGGCTTCAGGGGAGTGGCATTGAGGGGGAAAGACTTAACGTGGCCAAGGGCCGCAACTGGGTCAAGGTCGACCTAACTGTTGAGGAGGCTGAATCCTTGCTTCGAACAGAGTATCATGTCTACACCAATACTCAGACTGGAAAGGATCATCTTGCTTGCGATGAATACAGCGTGCCAGCTCATATCACCGAGCATATCGACTTCATCACTCCAACAATCCAATTTGATGCAACGGTCAAGCAGAAGCCGAAGCGGGATCTTTCAAAGCGAAATATGAAGGTCAGGCCTTTCCCGATTGTTGTTCACCCAGATGTAGCCCCACAGCCAGACGTCACCTATAGCTTGGCAAACTGCTACGAGTACACTACCCCGGACTGCCTCCGAGCCTTGTATAACTTCACCAACGGCACGTTGTCAGCGTGAGTACCAAAGATTCCTTACTGCCTAAATCTTGAATCATACTCATGTCACCATTTAGATCTTCATATGGTATTGTGGAATACACACCCAATACTTATCTGCAAACCGATTTGAATGTCTTCTACACGAATCTGGCACGTCAGATCCCATCTGGGACAGGACCAACTGTGGATCTTATTGACGGTGCTACCACTCAAGGCGGCTCCAAAAGCTTTGATAATCAAGGAGAATCTGACCTGGACTTACAATATGCCATTGCACTTGGTAGGCGCTCAACTCCGTACCATAGAAGATAGATATGCTAACGTCTTTAAAAGTCTACCCACAGAAGGTTACCTTGTACCAGACTGGAGACTCGGTTGAGGGAGCTTCATTCGGCAATTTCCTTGATGCCCTTGATTCAAGCTACTGCTCGGGAGATAGTTCTACCTATGATGCAACTTACCCGGATACAAGCTCTGGTGGCTATAAGGGAGCTGAAGCTTGCGGCACCATCCAAGCTGCATCCGTCATTTCGACTTCCTACGGCTACAACGAAGCCGATCTCCCTGCTTCGTATGAGACCCGTCAATGTAATGAGTATATGAAGCTCGGCCTTGCAGGTACCACATTTGTCTTCTCGTCCGGTGATTACGGTGTTGCTGGAAACGGGGGACAATGCTGCACCAAAGCCAAGTGCGCTGGTGGAACCTACAACTCTGGCAGCTCAGGAACATTCAACCCCGCGTTCCCCGCAACTTGCCCGTACGTTACCACCGTGGGTGCTACACAGATCAAGCCTAACACCGCTGTCACTGCCACTGCTCCCGAAGAGGCTTGCGAGACAGTCATCTACTCCGGAGGTGGATTCAGCAACGTCTTTCCCATCCCAAGCTACCAGTCCTCTGTAGTAAGCACATACTTCACTTCGCACAAGCCCACATATACCGCGACTCAATACAACAATTCGCAAACTGTTCGCGGCTACCCAGATGTCTCAGCAAACGGTGCGAACTATGTCGTTGCCGTTGACGGCTCTTTGTCTCTTGTGTATGGAACTTCTGCGTCAGCTCCTGTATTTGGCTCGATCATCACTTTGATCAACCAGCAGAGAATCGCCGCCGGCAAATCGGTCGTGGGTTTCCTCAACCCCACGCTCTATGCCAATCCATCTGCATTCAATGATATCGTCAGCGGTGGGAACCAGGGATGTGGAACGTCTGGATTCACAGCTGTTGCGGGATGGGATCCAGTTACGGGTTTGGGCACGCCGAATTATTCGAAGCTACTCTCGGCTTTCTTGGCTCTTCCTTGAGCAACTGGTGAAGGTCTAACACACGTAGATATGAAATGAGCCTATGTATCTAGCTCTACTGGAGAGCTTATTGAAATGTCAAATAACAATTGAAAGACTTTGAGCACAAACTTTATGTCCGGAAGGAACATCAAAGATACTAGATGTCATGTGACTTAAAGTATTATGAAATTATATTTTGTAGCCATTTATTGAGCAGAATTTTGTCAAGAGTCATATAGTTGCTTGAAGTCAGCCTGACGTAATGATTAATCGTGGAGTAGATTAAGGTTTAGAAGAGCTTTTTGGACGTTCACTAGAGGGTGAAGCTCGACTGCTTGAGACTAGTGGCTTCAACAGGGAACGCGGAAAAATCGGGATAACCGAAATGGAACTCCTCGTTCAGGTTCTACAATCTTTCTCCCTGACGTACTATCGAGGTGTTAAGTCTATGATGCTTGGATTGATACGCACACGAGACCAAACGACAACTTCCATGATGATGATACAGAAGCAACTGGATTACTTCTCAAAGTTGCCGTCGTCTGCACAGGCTGGAATGGCATTTGCTGTCGCAGCTGTCCTTGTAGCTATTATCTTGCTTCTATTTACAGCCAAAGGGCCTTCCAAGAGTAATAATTCCAAAGGGGAGCGAGCCAAAGAGATGAAGAAAGCCTTCCAGTTGATGGAAAAGCGCGCTGAAATATCACGCTCCTCTCAGTGCATGAAAGTGAGCGGCCGCTCCTTTTAGAATATGCTTTCATTCACTGACAACAAGCGAAGGACATCCAAGATCGTGGAGAGCCAACTATGGAGGTTGCTCAGCTTTGGATATATCCGATCAAATCGATCAGAGGGTGCCGGGTCTCAAGTGCCTTGCTTACCAGGTGCGTACTAGGGAGCAAAAGAGAGTGTTGAAATGTATTCTCTTATGGATCTCCCCTCGGCATCCTGCTCGAGTAAAGACTAATTTAAGAAAGACAAGGATTCGCTATGGATCGAAAATTCATGCTCTTGCATGTCCAAGAAGAATTCCCGCAGAAGCTGAAGAATATGCACATAACGCATTACCCTGCAATGTGTCTCTTCCATCCTTTGATGCAGAACGACAAGATTATTATTGCATACCGAGCCCCCGGTTTGTCACCAACAGCACCTTCAAGCTCTGAGTTGGAGATACCTCTCGTGCTGTCAACTTTCGAGAATCTAAGGACAGTGCAAGTCAATATGCACCATAGTTCAACCACAGCTTATGACATGGGAGCGACATACAATGACTGGTTCTCAAAGATTTTCGGCTTCAAGGTAATATTCGCATACTATGGTGGTAATACTCGACAAGTGCTGGGAAATCTACCTGGCAGGCCTGCGACCGATACCCCAAGGCCAAGAACTCCGTTGTCAAAAATGTTCAGCAGCCTCCCCGTCATTGGACCGATGCTTAAGCCTGATGACGAGGTCATTGCATTCAACGATTGCGCGCCTTACCTTGTGATTACCGAAGAGTCAGCAGAGAATGTGAGCTCCCGCCTTCCAGATGGGATCAGCATGGACATAAGTAAATTTAGGGCAAATGTGATCCTCAAAGGCTCGAAGACCGCCTTTGATGAGGACTTCTGGGGTGAGATATTGCTTGGGGATAGCGTGCGTCTCATTCTTACCGCCAATTGTGGAAGATGCGTCTCCCTAAATGTCGACTTTGAGACTGGCGAAATGGGTACCGGACCAGAAGGAGGTGTGCTGAAATTGCTGGCCAAGGACAGAAGAGTGGATCCCGGAGTGAAATACAGTCCAATTTTTGGGAGGTGAGCGTTCTCCCTGATATATTTCTCGGCACGAGAAACTGCATACTAAAACATGGCTTTTCAATTGGGACTTTTCAATTGACCGAGAAGAAGTAATGCTAACTTCAGGATCTCTACGTAGGTATGGTTTTCTCAGTAAGCCTTCGGGAGGAAAGGTTTTGCAGGTAGGAGATAAGGCAATAGTCTCGAACAGGCTTGATGAAAGGACGAAGTTCTGTAAGTTTCAATCTTTACATGTGGTTTCGATTTAGTATGAAGAAATCAAAATGCATGTTGATTTGCTCATCACATGTTCAGTAGCTGACGTGATAGATTGGCCGGGACTCTCAACAGCCTAACGTGAAATATCGTCGTAGGATGGAAACTCGAAAGAATTCTTTGCTAAAAGATCACTTGAGCCATCGTTAATTATTGAGGCTGGTCAAAGTCCCGCGTCGAGATGACCAAGCTGGAAATGTTTGGGGGCAGTATTTCCTCTTTGCAGTGGAGTAATTGCCAATATAATGATCAAGAAGGCAAGACTAATTATCCGTTAGAATTTGATAGCATCTTGCGATTAAAATATTTTGACTATGGTTTCTCAAATTTTGTGAGAATGAATTTGCTCAAGGCAGGCTAGTCATGGGCAAGTAAACCATATCGCTACAACCAAGATCCAAACCACTCGACAGCTCCTCTAAAGGTTCGTTCTTTCGCATGGCGGACCTCCTTAATACTCAAATCTCCCCTGACACTGAATCCATGCTCGGTTCCACTAAACACCGTACTCATCCAAGTAGCGCCACTTTCTGTCAAAACATCTTCTGTTGCTCTCCTTTTCTCAGCTGGAAGGATATCGTCCGTTTCAGCTGCATACATAGCCAGTTTCTTCCCACGACCGATTTTACTAACCTCTTCCAGGGTAAAGAATGAAGGATGGTTGACAACCCCCACTTCCAGCACGCCGGAGCCCATCAACCTCATGACATATCTCCCTCCAAAACAGTACCCCACTCCTCCGACCCTCACATCTTCTCCATAAGTGCGATATATGTATTGTACGATTTTGTCCAAGATTGGGTCTGTGACAGGCGGCTCATAGGGCTGCTTCCAAGCATCGAGCCCCAATTTCCCCGAAGAAGCTCTCTGATGGTAAGGCGGCTGGTCAAAGGCTTCAGGGATTTCGGTCTTCCCCTCTGGAAAGTGCGGAGATTGTCCGACTGGAACCCTCTCGCGGCCCCCAAATTGGTCGGGCATAATAACGTCGCATCGAAGTTGGGAGGCGAAAGAGTCTGCAAGAAGTTGGGCATTGATGAAGTAGATGCTATGGCCTTCCGTGAGGAAGAGTATCACTCGTCTTTTGTCTCCATTGGCAAAAGCTGGAGCAGTGGGTTCCTTCTCGCTCCTTGGGTGCGTAATGTAGGTTTCGATGCCATCAATTGAGTTGATTGTCCCAGCAGGGTTTCCTTCCCAGATAGAACTCGGAGATGTGGGGTCACAGCAAGGGTGATTATTGTCCGCTGGCTGTGCCATTATCATACCAGACCAAGAATGTGGGAAAGACTTGAACTGAGACATAGAAATCGGAACTAGCATTCTTCCATTTTAAAGGAGACCACGCCCTTCCCTTGTCATCGGAAGAAAGTCCCATACAAACCCCATCTGCTGACACATGCGAGTATATGGCATAGGCAGCTGCACTTATCTCCGGCTTCGAAGCCAATATGACAACCTCTGAGTAACACCTTTAAACTTTATTAAACAGTCCAGGTCAATTCTGGGAGCATTTTGTATTGATCTAAATCAGTTCAATACTTTTCGTTAAGGATTAACGTATTCGTACCGTCTGTGTGTCACGTGCAGGAATGACCGACTTTGACTTGGTTGAATATTGAGTGGTTAAATGGTGTATAATGCCCAAGTGCACGTATTGAAGGACTAGTGAGCAGAGACTTGGACTGATCTATGCAAGTGATGGATGAGATGGATCAGCTATTTTTCTAGGAAAATAACAGAGTTTTCATGTCCAGCCAATTACGTACAGGTAAGCATCACAATTTCCCCTATTTCTCAACAAGACTTCTCCAGGCCATCCTCGTCTAAGTGTGCACCAAGCAAAAACTACAGCCTGGAAGTGATTTCCTGATCGCTCTTGGAGGCTAGGACATTCATGATTCGGCGAAAGATGTAATATCTTGGGTTTGGGTATGTCTAAGCAGCTTGCTGCATTGAAAGACTATCTTACATATTTCATTTCACTATTCCAGGCCCTGAATCACATAGTAGGACCTTTACAGAACATCTTTTAGCTCTTAAGATATAAATTGAGTCCGAAGAATCGCTACTGGTTTTAAGGCCGTCCATAGGAAGGGTGGCAGGTCAAAAATGATTTATGCGGATAGCTCCATCCTACGAAGTATCTTTAAATTCATATAAATCATCCTTAAGTCCGTGTAAATATAGTCAAATCTCTATGAAGGCATATTCCACGGACCCCACCACTCTCCCTCCACATCAGGCAAGGTGCGTGCACAAGGCTGGCTGCCGCGTATTTCAAAGTCGCACTCCCGCATCTCCCTCTTACATACTTGTAACATCCGCCTTCTCAAATCATACTGTAGATCCAACATCATCTCGTCGCAAATTACTTATTCATAGATGGCTCCGACTACAAGCTTGACTACGGACGAATTCCGCCTTTTGACCCGTCCGCGCTCTCAGCCAGGTCATGGACACACGATTCAACTTCAATCTCTCCAAAGACATTGTCCACTCGACAATGGCCGACACCAGCAACGTACAGTTTTGGAGGCGGAATGCACTGCTTCTCCTTCTAACATCGGGGTTTTAGAAGCTTTCCCACTCGAGATCATCAATTCGATTCTCGACGTACTTGACTTGCAAAGTCTGACGGATTTCAGAGCTATTAGCTGGAGCGCTCGTGCTCTTGTTGACAGCCTCCCATCGTACAACGCAATAGTCCAGCACTCCCTTGATGCATTACGCGCCTTACTATCCACACACATGGCTATGCACTTTACGGCCCAAGATATCTTCGATGCACTCTGCACGCAAGCCTGTCGTATTTGCGGACGATTTGGATCATTCCTCGACTTGTTTACCGGTCATCGATACTGCTACACATGTTTAAGCGAATCTGATAACTTTTTGTACATGACAGTATCTATGGCCAAACGGAAATTCGATCTGAGTCCGGAGACCATGCGCACATTGCCGACGTTGTTGACCCTCCCAGAGGAATCCCCCAAGCATAGAAGGAAATATCCAAGTCGAGAATCTTTAGTGTGCATACTCTCGGCAGCTACAGCCATATCTATGCAGCAGGAGGACTCGAATACCTCACATCTAAGTAAAAGTACACTGTTGCTGAGTCTTTTTGGGGAGCCAGCAGGGCCGCCCCAGCCTTCTTCTATGTGTCAGTTGCGGCGACCGATCTATCGTTATGTAAAGAGTCGACATCGCTATACGTCTACGATAAGATTCCCTTTCCTAGATCGAAGAACTGGAAACCTTGACTGGGGCGTGTCATGCCAAGCATGTCGTCTCGGACGTCGAGATAAGGATAAGGGACGTGGATATCCCAATGCTGCCTACTCTGCTGCTGGATACATGGAACACTTTCAGCAGTGCGAGTTGTCTCAGGTAGGGAAAAGGGCAGTGCGAAAATATCTTGTTCCTATCGGCGGCGATCAAGTGCTGGCCGATGCTCAATTCTTAGAATTTCTCAGCAAAGTCAAATATTGAGATAATTATACCTTGATAGTCGCCAGAGTGGCAAACGACCTGCTGTTATTGTATATTCTGTACTATACCCACGCCTGCCTTGCTAGCATTTCCTTTGTGATATCTAGAAGCTTGAAACAACTGCCCCATGGCCACCTCCGTTCGACAACTGTCCATTGAAACTGCGCACCTAGTTAGCGCGTATTACACAAGGCACAGGTATTATCAGAATTCCCAGCCCCCCTATTTCTTATAACTCCTTAGATATTACTTAATATACTGCATCCGGTCATACATTCATGGCGCAATGATACAGCGTCTCTCCAACAAACATTCCCAAAACAAAAGTCCACATCAGTCTACCAAAGGCCTCGATATCAGCCACTCTTCGAATAAGCCAAGTCAACTCTTCTTATCAACAACTTCTTTGGATGTATATCATAAGCACCACTCCCGCCAAAGCTATGTATCCTACCCAGGTCGAGATTTTGAATCAAGAAATTGATCCAGAGGATGAGACCCCTAGCTTTTATAGAATTCTGGTAAACAAAAAACACTTCAAATATATCACTATCGATCCAGGAATATACGAAGTAGATGATCTATGCTTTCCACCAATCCTGGTAGAAAAGCTGCCACCATTTCCCGAAGGTGACTGGAACTATGGCCGCATCTCACAGAAAATGGGAAATCCAATGCCATTCTTCTCAGAGGCTCTCAGGAAAACTCTTCCTTCAATCAGTCCTCTGTGGCATCCGAAGTCCTACGAGTACCTATCTTTTCAAATCGGAGAGCGACTCAGATCAAACGTATATATGGCATCTTCTCCAGAATTCGAGAAGCCAGTAATCGCCAAATTTGCCAGGTTCCACTGGGAGATCGGGTACTATGTCGCTGAAACTCGAGCATACTCATGGATAGAAGGCCAAAATATCGGCCCCGAGTTCTTGGGGTACTTGACTGAAGATGGCCGGGTGATCGGATTCCTTGTCGAACATGTTGAAGGTCATCACGCTACCATTTCGGACCTTTCTGCCTGTAAGGTTATCGTCGGAGAGTTGCATAGCTTGAATATACTTCATGGGGATGTGAATAAGCATAACTTTTTGATTTCGGAAAGAGGCGCTGTTCTTATTGATTTTGAGACGGCAAAGCGACCCGGGAATAGGGAAGCTATGGAGAAGGAAATGGAAGGACTGGAGGAGCAATTACTAGACAAGTCTGGACGTGGTGGAGTGATTTTGGAGGAGGAAGCTACTTGAAGACTTTACGCGAAAGCCTAATCAGGGTGAGGATTGTTGTGTAAGGAACGCGATATAGACAAATATCTGCTAAGCCTTGGGTAACCCTCTTGAGAGATTGAGACTCAAATCAGCATTAAATATCCTATACTGCTTGCTTAACACCCTCCCTCTCTTACTTATCCGGTTGTGCAATTCTCATACCTGGCAACTAGAGTTTGCCAGGGCGAGATGAGCCTGCACACCTGGCAAGGGGTTATTTAGGTAATAAACTGCATGTTTTGCAACATCAGAGCTTTTCGACCAGCAGCTCCCGATATTTTTGCTTGAACTTATTGGTGTTTTCGTACACAGCTGTACCTAAAGCGAATATGTGGCCATTAATATCGTGTTTCTCGGCCCTTTTGATTGTGGTCTGGCATGACGCGGTCTAGGAAAATCGAATATCTCGCTGCTATCAAATTTATAGCAGCCCACATGGCAGTGAATAATGGCCCTCGAATGGGTAAATGCTATTCCTTCTGCTACTTGTAAAAGCCATCTCAATAATTAAGCCTACTATATGGAATTGTATATAAATTTAAAGTTTACCTGCTCAAGTCTCCTCCTTGTCCAGCAAGAAGTGTTGAGGTCCTCTCCAACCTTTGGGATCACCTCTCCATCCCTGCGAATGAGCCTTCTCCTTATGTCCGTCGTCTCCAATGATAGATGCAAGATGTCCATCCACCAATGCTCCAAGTTTGGTGTTCTCCGTTACTAGCTAACCATTTCGTTCATAGCTCCAGCCCAAACACGATTCCCGTCCACTATCGCTTGTGCTTGTTCTGATCCTCAATTAGGTCCGGCCATTCGTGTTGATCTTTTTCTTCGAGCCGTTGCTTCTTTTTCGTCCGGGTTTACCAGCGTTCTCTCTCCGCTTATTTGGGTCCCGAAAGAAAGCCTTATTGGACCTATATATTATACTTTCAGTATTTGTGTACCTGCTTCTACTGCAAACTTACCTGTTGCGGTACAACAGCCAGTTGGTGTTAGGACTGAAATACTGAACGTGCTAATATTGCAGTTATTATTCTGCAGATTTCAATAGAACAAGCCGAATCAGGGATGTAGAGAGTACCTGTTTGCCAACAGTCTTCAGACAAGGTAGCTGAGAAGCCGTCCACCAGAGTTTTTGTATAATGTATTTGATAACCATGACTTTGATAGTATCGATGACTCGGAATTTGGAATGGATAGGACTTTACTTGGAACTGGCTTTAGGACCAGCTAATATAATGGTTATGCTCCTTCCATTTATTCTGATGGCTGGGCCAATTAATTGTGTTCTTACTGATACCGTCTTCGGTTGGCCAACGATATGCTTGGGAGTAGGTAAGGTGCGACAAAGCCTCTGCAAGCAGGGTGCTTCTGCGTGTGCAGACACACCACTGCAATCCAATCGTCTTAATCATGCGTTCCCCTTGAAAACTAATTACTGGTCCTATTTCTGCGATCTTGTTTCGACCTCAAAACAGAACACCAATCCCCAATCAAGCGACGGCTATCTTGCAGGGAGCAGATAATACCACAAGCCACAAACCGGAATCTATTCCAGTAGTGCTTGGGTGAAGAAAGATCTTCAAAACTGATCCTCCAGCAGTAATGTAAAAGCACTCCAAACCGGCTAGATCCTGTAAGATTCTATGCTTTAGCGATTCTGCACTAAAAATCAAAGATACATCTTGTCCCAGAACTCTCTCAGCTTCACCGATTACAAGCCATTTGATACTGTAGAAAGGACGCCCTGCCCGACTATGAGGCGTGATCTGACTCGGCTCGAATAATGCATTCTTAAGTACTCTAATCTTGGTCGCCTGATTATATACAGGTATCGTTAGAACATCTTTACGAAAATGCGTCATTGCACCGCAGAGGGAGAATGGCCAGAACAACCATCCCAAGCCCCGAAAAAGATATTGATTTGCTGCCTAAAAGGTATAGATTGAATGACTCTGAAGACTTGGTATTTAGACTCGTGACGCTGTACATATCATTATTCGGGGGTGAATCTATCATCGCTGGTGAGAGCACTTTCGAAGCGACAAACTTGCTCGACCTCGTTTCTGCTTACATCCTACCACCAATATCCCATTCCCGTCAGCAACAACCGCAGTGCATAAGAGAATCGCCTTTATATGATGTGTTTCTATTGCTCCTCCAACATCTAGTCACAAATGCGCAATACCCTTCGCAGATCATGCTCCAGCTGCGCGAAATCAAAAGTTCGCTGCAGTCTTCAGTCACCGAAATGTTCGCGCTGCGTCAAGAGGAACATCATTTGTGATTATGTGAATGAGCCACTTTCTTCAGGACGAGTCGCAGCGGAGACTGTTAAGACTGTGGAGGACTTGAGGGGTAGTCCAGAATCCGCACTGTTACTGGTCAACGGCATGCTGAACGTAAATCCGGATATCTCGGAAATTCCAATATCTCTGGAAGGCCATATGCTTGACCCATTTGATTCCTATCCAGAGACGAACCTACCCCGACTTCGAGTTCAAGGTCTCGTGCAGCATTGTACGTATCACCAGATTCTAGAAACTACAGCCTTCACTAAACACCTCTAGTTTTGTCAAAAATTGCTTTTCAATACTACCCGTTGGACCTGAATGCAGCCTCAAATCCATTTCTCGCCTCATGGTGGCCATTGTCTCTTCATGACCCTTTACTCTTTCATGTCACTCTTCAAACCGCCTCTTGGGATGACGAGATGAATGCTAGACGAGGCTTCCCTCACTCGGAGCTCCTTATGAAGGATTCAGTATCTCTATTAAGGCATAGGGTTCAAGATCAATCACTTGCATTCCAAGATGCGACAATGAATGCAGTAATCACCTTGGCGGCAATCGAGGTAAGAGAAACCTCGCTAGCATCGATTTTCAAGACCTGTACTAACGGCCCTGAAGTATGGAAAAGGAAATTTGCTTGTGAGCAAAATGCACGTCGATGGAGTGAAACGCATGGTTGGTGTCAGGGGCGGACTGATTGAAGTCAAAAAGACGAGTCCATTAACTGCACGAATGGTACCTTGGTAAGAGCATTCTTCATTCCCGGTTCCTCAATGCTAAGGGTCAATTCAGGGTGTCTCTGCTAGTCACCGGCTCGCCTCAATTCGATGCCCAAGATGATTATGGAAGAGGCAATGGAGTCTCTGCCATACGGCAATGGTACCATGAGTCGCCTATTGATTACGATGCAGATTTTCTCGAATTGGGTGGGCTTGGTATCGATCTTATCGTTGAAAAGACTTTGAGTAGATTACGATATATCTTCGGCGAACTCCAGTCGACGGACGACCTAGGGACTATCTCTACGACGAACTTCCATGACTTAACCTGCTTTGTTCTCCATCGGCTGCTGAACTTGCATGCTTTTGAAAGCGCTGATCCTTTTTCTGCAGACACCTCCGAATGTCTCCGTTTTGGCATTGCCATTCACATGTTGACTGCCCACGGCCCAACTTACTATTCGCACGCAAATATCCTTCGCTCACTGCTGCTACATCTGAAACATCATATCGAGCTTTTGCTGCCACTAAATGCGCCGGATTCCTTCATGCTTTGGTTGCTGTCGGTCGGAGCCATTGCAGCTATTGGAATGGATGAGAGCGAATGGTTTCGAGAACAAATCTCAGCGCTCTGCGCAAAGCTAAACCTTCGCTATTGGAAAGATTTCAAATCTCATTTGAAAATGGTCCTTTGGCTGGAGTCCAGGTCTGATATTTGGTTCCAGCAATTGTGGAAGGACATCACATGCATTTCATCGTATGGTTGAGCTTGTCGTCTATAATAGACTTCCCTATGAACATACTCGTCCTTCGACTAGATGCGTTCAGGCCATAGGATCATGAAAACTTTCTTCCTCTTATGCGGGCTGAAGGTATGCATTTAGATCGCCGGAGGGCTTTGAGCAATCGGGATCATGATAGCGAGGTTCGACTGTACAGCCTTGTCGCTCACCGAATACCCGCGCCCACCTCTATTTTCCCTAGAGATGATGGTCCGACAGCTAATCATTCAAGGTTCTCGTACGAGTTCATCATTGGATTGTTGAATTCTCGTCCGACGCTTCCGTCGTACGCACCTGGGTGGCACCCCACCCCTGCTGGAATCATTTCGGAGTCTAGTCCTATTTTGGTTGAACAGTCTGACGAAGTTCATCCAAAAAGTCTCCCGGGGAAGAAATATGGACAAATCGAATGCTTCGGAAATTATTTGCTTTAAACCGCTCCTTCCGGTCGTCTCGATCATGCGCCGTCACAGCCTTAGGAATCTGAGCTACAGAAAGCAGTGTTTCGATCCTATACACAGTTATTGCTAGAGTGAGCACTCTATATCACCTTCCTATACTTCACTTGGGCCCCACAGCTCTTCTGTCAGTGTTCGATTCCAATACCAAAACTCACGCCTTCAACCCGTCGATCCAGTTGCCACCATGGCCTCATAAATTTCGGGAAGCCTAAGACACCATACCGTCTGGAATGGTTCTGCAACGCCGGAATCATGGCTGAGAGATGTGACGTCCTGCTATGAGAAGCTTGTGGGTACTATCAGTGCCCGGCGAATTGCTGTTATCATTTTGCTACTTCTCATAGCCTATGATCGATCTGTGTTCTTCAAATATTCACACCAGTCAAATTAGGGAGTCAAGTATATTATAACTGCGTCCCCAGCATTATACATAACTTACTATGACTGCGCTGCTGGGGGAATCAGCTGTGAATCTTGATTGGGTTCATTATTCGACGCCAAGACCTGAGGAGATCACAGCTTTTGCGACATTGTTCCCTACAATTAGTGGAGAGATAGACCTCTTGGTGTTCTGGGTACTGGTCCCTTCGTAGTTACGAAGAGATCTTGAGAGTGAGGTTTATATACTTCAGTTTTGAGTGAGAGTAATCACTCACATTTGAGGGACTTAGCGGTTTATGAAAAAGCGCATGTGTATTTACTAAGCTAAGGCAATACCTGATATGGTGTGCAGAAAGTACAACCAGGGTAGAATATAACACAGTGAATAGCTGTAGTGTGAACATGAAGTCCATGCACCAATACGATTCCTCTTTATCATTTCTGCATCCCTCAAATCAATCCTTTGTCAGCCATTGCAATCAGAGACTAGTATCCATGCAAACCGTGTCCACGTCGAGTCCTTTCCTCCTGAGCACGGCAGGAAACCTTTCTAACAGTTTTCGTATCGGACAATGACATTGTATTGGTCAGAGTCAAACTCTTGACCGCCAGCATAGAGCTGACCGTTCTGAAGGGTCTTGCAGCGATTGAAGATGTCCTCTGCATACGTAACAAGGTATGCCATAGAGGGGCTGATGTGATTGGGGCTCTGAGATCATCCATTAGCACAGTGTTAATCTATTCGGCAATGGGGAATACAAACGTCATTGCAGAGCCAGAAAGCACAATGGCCAACACAGCTGAAGCTGACGCAGGAATGGCCATTGACACCGACTCTGCCTGCGTTGAGAAGCGCGTCAACAGCAGTTTGGATGTCTCCAGCGTACGCTGGGCCCCAATTCTGATTGGCAATTGGAACGCAGAGCAAGCCACTCTAATCACGGTGGTTGAATATCAGCACGTGTTATCTGTTTGCCAGGGGAGGTCTGACAAACCTTGTTGTCAGCAACACGAGGACTCAGGTCATCAGCAGCGGCAGGAGTAGCAAGATCAGAAGAGGTGAAATCAGGGTGTAGGACTTCCATCTGAGACAGAACCTCCTGCTCAGGGTCAGCAATCGATTCACAGGAGCAGGCTATGGAAATTCTCACCTGGATGGTACCGTTGAGTTGAACATCCTGGCCTCCTATTTCAATATGGCGGAGTTAGTACAACCTAACGACATAGAACGAGTGGCATTTGGGAGCACTATCTCAAGAGCCCCAAAAAGTCAAGACTTCCAAGACATTTGAACTGGGAAATTTTGCTCCAAGGACCTCACTTACCAAGAGTACCGAAGTATTGGGCTAGCTCGGCAGGATAGGGAAGATCGAAGGCATTGTTGATGGCAGAGACCTGACGGAGAGACAGTCAGTCAAGATGATTCCACAAAGCTAAAGGGAGGTTCTCTGATGCTGGCAAGGCGATTCCGTTCGGGAAATGTGAATGCCCGATCACCTACCAAAGTCAAGAGGCCAATTAAGACCAAGAGATTAAGGGACATCATGTTGTTGGATTGACGAATCTCAAAGTTCAACAAGTATGAGAGGGATTTGAAACGAACAGCGGCTCAAAAGTGAACGGGGGAGTGTTGGTTTGACGTGATGTTAAATGAGAGATGTGAAGCTTTGAGCTTTGTAAATGGTGTGCAGAGAAGGCTTTTGAAAGTAGCTTGATGGGGAAATTATAGTGAACAGACAGACGTCATTGTCGAAGCGTGTGAAATATGAAGATATACGCTAGCGTGCGTCTACTTTGCTCTGGCGACGAGAAGACGGATCATATTCAGCCTGGAATCCTTTCGAAGATTGCGTTATTGTTTGATAGTATAAACCAAGAGGAGAGTTAAACTAGAATTTTGGAAAGAAATACTTTGTTTATATGTGCAAATCAGGCCAGAGATAAAATGCAACTCCTCACATCGACATCCCACTTCTCGCTCTTCTAATAGGGCTTTAGTAGCTCTGCGTTATCAATAATGTCATGATTTTAGGTATCAAACACCTAGATACTAGCATAAAATACGAAAAATTAGCTCTCTGCGTAGTGATTGAGAATGGCTTGCGCGTGGTCCAGAAGGGAAGGCCGCGCCAGCTAGATAGATGCTGTGTAGATTCTAAGAGAAGGGATCCGTACTACATTGATGCTACTCACATTAAAGAATACGAACATCCTTATAGAGACAAGTAGATTACTGCCAACCTATGGTAGGCCAAAATGCTGCATTTTGAACCATTAATACCAACTCTGACGCTTCCGGCATTTTCCAGAGGCTGGGTGGCATTTTTAATGTTTCCGTGATAATTATGAGTATATAGAAGCATCGCGCGACGATGGTTTGCCTCAAGGGAGATTGCTGCTTTCACCTGACGCACTCGAGGCCTGGAAGTGATCTCTTTGAACCTAGTAGGTTGATCGTTGAAGTCAGAGCAAAACAACACGAAAAACAATCTCACATTCTAAACTTGCTAGATCTCACTTGAAGAAACCGCTGTTATAAGAAGCAATCGTTTAATTCGTTTCCCTGAGTTTTAAGTCTGTCAAAATATAAACATGAATTCTCCACTAATTTTCATCTTGATTTCAAATCATCAACCCCCAAAATGGATGAGCGTTACAAGAAGAGTAAAATTTGGGAAGACGTGGCCCATACAAATTTACTCATGCTGACCTTTGTGCGCAAACTAAGCGTCACAACTCACAAGTATCATCATCTACTATCGCAGTAGCGGAAGGTAACCCAGAGGAAGTACCCTCAGGAAGAGCAGTGGTAGGGGAAGCCGATGAAACCAGTGAAGTGGCGAAAGTTGTCGGAACAACACCCGCAACAGGCACAGAAGAAGTGATAATGGACCCGCTGACGCTGGTCGAGCCAGAAAACCCTGAAGAGCCAGCGGTGTAAACTGGGGGACCAGGGATAGTGTAGCTCAATCCAGTTGTGTAGATATTGACCAAGATACCCGGATCGCTCTCGGCATAGAGATTCTCGCCTAGAGTGCCGACTGGAGTGTCCGAACCACCTCCGGTAACCTCAAGGTTGATGCACTGGGGGTAGTTCTGCGCTCCATCTGCGCTGCCAGCGCTGTGAAGAGCGATGATTTCGTGGCGAAGAACATAGTTGCCGGAAGAAATAGTAGAGGGGATAGTGATAGTCCACGAGTTGTTGGCGGCAATCAATTGATCAGAGGCCCATGTTCCGGGGAAAGAGGTATCATCGATGAGACCAGCTTGGTCGATTTTGAAGAATTCGAGAGTGGTCTTGTCGACGGTTGAGCAATCACCGTTGCAGTTGGCCAGATAGTCGATGACAGGTCCGTGATGACCTTCGGGCCAGTCTGTCCACTCCATCACAACGGTTCCTCCAGCTTTGACGGTAGCGGAGAGCTGAGCATTAGTCGCATCCTTGTGGCAGATAATGTCACTGGTAGTGAATGCATCTGGAGCGACGAATCCAAGGTTGGTCGCTGTTTCAGCCCAACCAATCGAGGGAGGAGGATCGCTCTGGTATGGGTACTTCGTCACCAGATATCCAGTATAACTTTCCAACGTCAGCAAGAGCCATAATGTCTGTTCGGATGGCACAAAGCCGGCTTACGAAGTGCCGTCGACGACTACATTCTGGACGAAACCATGTGCCGACACTTTGGCTATAGCAACAAGAAAACCAATCAAAGCGGAAGTCTTGATTGTGGGAGTCATTTTGAGAGAGTTAGAGCAAGTTCAATGAGTGTGGAGTAGATGCTACAAGAAGAAAGTAGACTATTGCAATTTGCAAATGAATTCAGGCCAGCTTTAATCACCAAACAACGAATCGTAATCCAGACGAGGAAAGAACGAAGTCAGGTAAAACGAATGTAGACAGTCAAGCTGCGATGTCGAATGAAAGAAAGAATACATGACGATCAGAGATTAATATAGACTTTGTATGTGGGTGGAGAGCTCTTCTGCAAAAGCAACAGACGAAATTTGATTGCAGCCGTTTCAAAGGAAGATTGAGGCTTGTCCACAGCTCTTGGCAAGTCGGCACGTTGTAGGATGTATATTGGAATCGGACTCTTGATAGGGGGGCAAGGGAAGCGAAAATGCGGCATGAAGGTGTTTTGAAACAACCGTTCCGTTCAACAGAGCTAAGTATGCGCGCCTGTCTTGCACGGGACGGCAGACATCTTTGGCTTACAAGACACTAAAACGATTTCCACCCGAAATTTTGTGCTGAGAATCAGAATCCAAGAAGTTTGCGCTTGCTCGACTTAATGGAGCGCAGCGGTTCGCTTTGGAGACTGAACCATCGCGAAACTTGAAGCGTGAGCTGCTATTGTGGATAGAAGTCGTGGCTTGCAGAGTAATAATCGGAAAAATAAGAAATAAGGGAAAAGAAATCAGGTACAACGCGCCATAAGACACCGAATGCCAATGAAAGGTCATCGGTGGGTTTGTTGTCCACTCTCCATGCCTCGTACCCAATAACGTAGAGTACACTGCCGCTCCTCTTGATAAGGGGTTGAGTCACGTGCATACCCTTCCTCCTAGTATGAAACCAATCCTGAGGACCTCCATTGGCCTTTGTTTGGTCGCGGAAGCTTATAATTAAGAGGGTGCTCTAGGGCGAAGGATACTAGGAAAGCCCTCTTTCTCGGCTGCACATAAATTCAAAGGTGCGGATTCAGAAGACCTCACTCGATTCTACGCCGTCAAGGTATGCTGTAAGCCATCAATGACTGTGTCTTGACCTGAGATGCAGAAATGCCAGATCCAGATCCAGATCCAAAAATCCAAGAATCCCATGAAAATCGCAATTTCGGTCTTAGTGTGCTGCTAATTAATTTTAATGATGCTAAGGTCTTCCGAAATTGTTTTCGATGCATTGACGTTTGAATGAAAAAGTGAGAGGACAGTGAGCTGTAGAATAGAGATCGATGGGACTGAGATACATTAATGAAGACCACCACAAATGTCAATTATCCTCCGTCCAAGGCCAGGAATCCATGTCACGCATGGCTTCCTTGGCTTCAATCCATTCTACATCAAAAGCTGGGGGCCATCCACGCACCGAAAATATCGCTTCTCTTGCCGATGTTAACCACATCAGAGCTGTGGGTGGGGAGGAAAACCGAGAGGGTACCCGTAGCGTAAAATCTGTCCGACGTTCCTCGAACGGCCTTCCAATAGGTATTATCGATATCGTGTGCATAGTCCTGTCTTCTTTCTATGAATCTATTCACTTCGTGGCCCTCCAAGAGTATGTCGAAGCGGACTTTCGGGTTCGTCCATTCCCTTCGACTCGGAAGACAAGGTGCATGACTCCGAAGTTGCTTTTCGAAGTCTTCAGAAATCTTTTCGTAGCTTGTGGTTCGCCTGTCGACACCTTCTGCAAAACCTCTCTCCGTATACTTGTCATGCGCTTCAAAGCCCCAATACTGCATGCTATACGGAAACCAATGATGATGATAGCCCCAAAATTCCTCGACTCCAAGATCGACCATGGTATTTTCACCATCACAGGGGTACCGATACGGATTTTCTCGACCTAGATCATAGTGCTTACCCTCTACAATGAGCAGCTCCTGCAGATTCCCACACGTCTGCACTGCTTGATGCAGACTAGGCGGGACTAATCCTCCATATTGGAACTCCTGATGAAGTTTTACCGGAAGAGCAAGCTCTCGTAGCCGATCCAGGTCATCCCAGTTTTCCTCGCCGCTTGAGGACTCCGCGAGCCGGCGCAAGGCTGCCATCAGAGAGAGCATGATGGGTCCATTCTACAGACTGGCCAGAGGCCGAATCTGGTGGAGGCGTAGGTTGTGGATGCTTCATCCCTTGGCTTATATCCTCGCAATTATGAGCACGAGATGAAGGTATGGACACAAGAAACAGATCGACTAGCCCTCCATAATTTAAAGGATTTTCCACGACGGAGAGGGTAGTAAATGGTCTTAGACACCTGGCGGTGAGATCGTTGGGAATCAGCAGGGAATGAAGCGAAACAAGGCTTCCTGCATAAAGTCAGGCTTCTTCGCAATACACAAACTCCGTTCATTTCATCACCTAAGGCCATCTGGATCCATTGGGTAGACTCGCTAAAATCATTTCATATATGATACAATAACACTAAGAAGAATGGGATAATATAACGTGGGAAAGAACTGTGGCTTGACCAGAAGAGGCTGGTTTGAGCTCCAGGGCGTTGTTTTGAATCTTGTCGTTGTTGTTCTCGTAGATTTGTTCTAAGATATATATGTTGGAGTGTGTGTGCCACCTGTAAGTGGTGCATCCTGTATCAAAATATATCTTTGCAATAAAATAAGGGACGAGCTATTTCAACTCTTCGAGGGTACACCTAGTAAGCTCGCCTACCCATACTAATTTGTATATAGACACAAGGATAAATTATATTGTTAACTCAGGGCTAGCCGGACATATCGACTAGTATGAGCCCGGAACTCGAAGGGAAAGGGCATATACGGGGGGCATCTCATCGATATATAAAGACGATGCTCTTGATAATACAGCTACAATTGTAGGGAGTATTCTACAACGGGAGGTAACAGGGGGGATTGAAGTATATACTTAGGATGCGGATTTTGATTTAGATGATTTAGATAACCTGGCATAATTATACACACTCTTCACTCTTACACATATATAAATTTATATATAGATATACCTAGGTGTGAACCCTGACTTGGGACTAGTGGAGTTGAAATAGCTCGTCCCTAAAATATTAAGAGAGCTAGTCACGTGACTACGAGGCCAGGCTGGCTTCGCACATCTCCCCGGATTGCGCTAGCCATTAACCGCCTAGCGTATATCTCTAGCCGCCTTACGCGACCGCCAAAATTCCTAGGATTCTCGTGAAATTCACGTCCATAATTTCGTGCCTCCTTTCCTATTCAGCTTAATCCGATCTCACCCCTATCCCTATCATTACTATCCGCTATTGTATTGCCTTTTCTAGATGTTTGTTTACTCTCCCCTATTGTTTCAATCAACCTCAAACACGTCAAAAGCCACCATCGTCGTCTCCTCCCGTACGCGGCACGCATGGCGTTGCCAGATTCAGGGGGAGCTGTCTCCACACTCGGTCTATCCAGCAACCAAGACACATTGAAAAGTATGTCACCCGGGAAACTGTTCGCCTCACTCCTCGAGGCTCTGAAACCAGATATCCTCCACCGCCGCAGCAAGAAGCCACTCAAACCCACAGCTTGGCTCGATGGCCTGCGTGGTTGGGCGGCCTTCTCAGTCGTGTGTTTGCATTTATGCGTCTACACGCATCCCTATATCGAACATTGCTATGGCTCCCCGATGGGCAAGGGAGAGGTCCTTACCACGCCCGGTTCTTGGCCTTTCATCCGCCTCTTCTTCTCCGGTGGCCATTTCGCAGTCATGCTGTTCTTCACGATCTCTGGATATGTGATAGCCATGCGATTGCTGCAGCTACTGCACGAAGGTCGAACCAGCGAGTTCATTGAAGCAGTGAACTCAGCTATTGTTCGTCGACCATTCCGGCTTTATCTTCCCGTCATATGGAGCACGTTATTCCTCGTGTTTTTCTGGCATGTGTTTGGCGTCGTGACGCCTTGGCCCGAGAGACAATCCAATCTATTATGGGAACTAGTATCTTGGGCTCGTGAAACCGGGAAGTTTTGTGATTTCTATAGAATGGGCTTTTTGTATACGTATTATAATATCCATACCTGGACGATTCCGGTGGAGTTAAGAGGGAGCATGTATCTTTTCGTATGGCTTTTTGCGTTACATCAAATGGATAACAGGATCAGGATATTGATGCAGGTGGTCATGGTTGGGTTTCTAATTTTGGGCAGCCCGTCGGCGTGGTATGCGTGTTTCTTTGCGGGAATGCTGACGGCTGAATTGGATATGCTCTCGGATGGAGCGTCGATGGTGAAGATCAGCCTTCCCTGGGATGGGTTTTTTAAGGGGCTCAGGAAGAGAAAGTGGCTTAGGAGACTTATACTGCATGCAATGTTAGTCGCGGGGTTCTTTCTTGGTGGGCAACCTTCGGACAGTTCTGCGGGCCAGGAAGAGGTTCTGGGCACTTGTCGTGGTTGGAAGACATTGAGCAAGATGATACCCTCGTCGTATGCCGATGACCACGGGACATTTCGCTGGTTTTGGCTTTTTTGGGCGGCTTGGATGACTCTTATTGCCGTCAAGGAGATTCCATGGGCGAAGGCGATTTTCGAGATGAGGTTTTCCCAATGTAAGTTGAGCGTGTGTTCATTATTACCTTTTGCCCTTGCTAATTCACCAAAGACCTTGGCAAGCATTCCTTTGCCCTCTACCTAGTCCACGGCCCAATGATCGGCCTTGTAGGAGAACGTCTCTTTTATTTAACCGGCGTCAAGAAAATAGAATCCTGGGACACCGACATGCAAGCAATTTGGGGCCACCTAGCAAACCGGTGGCACGACGCCAGCTGGTGGCCCTTCTCCGACGAGGGTCCATATGGGATGGAGCCCAATTTTTTATTCTGTCAGGTCATATCAGTGGTCATTTCGCTTTATGTGGCGGAGATGGCTACGAAGATGTTCGACGCGCCGAGTGTACGAGTAGCGCGATGGTTATGGGGGAGCATCAGGAGGGTTAAATCTTAATCTTGTAGGGCACAGTGTATTTGTATCTGTATGAGTACCCATCTGCAATATCAACCTTTGAAACAATATATTTATAATCCAATGCCGCTTAATCCGCATCATCGTCCCAAAGAGCCTGTGCTTGTATTCACAAGATCGGTTCGCGCACATCATGTCACATTCGTTCGCACTGTAAGTTTGCAACGACTGATTAATCACCTGAACTTCCCATTTACTATATGCACCTCATAATAGAGGACGACGACAGCAGCGTGCCCCTCGACAGCCAATCCCCACCCGAGTATTGCATCCCCTCTTTCCCCTCTCCTCTCTGCGCAAACAACCTCGCGGTTTAATCCAAATGCAACGCCTTCTACAATGAAGCAAGCAGCCTCTGGACCCCCTTTCATAACTCCATATCCAAATCCAACGCGTGAGAAGTGATGTAGCAGCCACCAAACCATGTTGAACCCGTGGGATAGACTGATGCATTGTAACTGAGCTCCATTATCTACTCCGTATTCTCCCGCTTCATCGGGTAAAGGGAAAACTTTTCGCGCTTCGAAAGAAGGGAAAGAGATATGAGTTTAATAGCCACAGTGATTTGTATTTACGCCGCATGGAACATTAGCCACTTTCTGTACCTCGAGGAGGACGGTGGAAAAGAGATCAATATTTAAAGAAATAGGCATACGCAGTGACCAAAGCGGGTAGTTGCCATCGATCTCACTTCGAACATGGGTACGGGCATGAACTCAATTGGAATCCGAGGCTGTACCCATATGAATATATGAAGAGGTCTCAGTACGGACAACTCGTTCGATGGTAGATATTTTGGATCTAAATAAGTATACTCCAACTCTATTTACATACAAAATCAACAGTAATCCACACTAACTTTTCGTTTCCACAACGCCAGGTATAACACAGCACGGAGGTGCGGTATCAATCTAAGGAGCCATGACCAAAGCAAGCAGCGCCATGCGGCAGTAAAGCCCATATCGCATCTGTTGTTACTTGTCAGCATTCTATCCAAACTCAAAAATAGTATGAGAGCAAGGGGCAAATATACCTGTCTAAAATAAGCCGCCCTCTGATCAAAGTCCACTTCTTCCCCAATCTCATTATTCCTCGGCAGCGGATGCATCACAACCATTTGAGCCTTTGCATGCATCAGCGTTTTATTGTCTACCACAAAACTATCCTTCAATCGCTCATACTGCTCCAGATCGTCGAAGCGCTCCTTCTGTACACGCGTGCAGTATAATACATCGCTCCTCGCTACGATTTTGGGCGTCAGCTCACTGGAGACAGTGAGGAGTTGGTTGGGTTTGGACTTGATCAAGGCCAGGATATCTGCGGGGAGGGACAAGAAGGCGGGTGACACGAGTTGGATTTGGACGTCATAGTGCTGCAGTAATTTCACCAGTGAGTGAACGGTTCGTCCGTACCGCAGGTCGCCAATGAATGTTATGGTCAACCCAGTAACGGTGCCTAGTTCCTCGCGAATGGTGAATAGATCGAGGAATGCCTGGGTAGGATGTTCCTTGCTTCCATTCCCACCATTGATGATTGGCACAGGCGAGAACTTCGCGGCAGTCCCAGCGCTGCTCTCTTCAGGATGTCGCAGAACAATAGCGTCACCGTAGCAGCCCAGTGTTCGGATGGAATCCGCGAGTGACTCGCCTTTGACGGTTGATGAGTGCGAAGTGGTGATCGCCACTGTTCGCCCGCCAAGACGTTGCATGGCTGCGTCAAAGGAGGCGGATGTGCGGGTACTGGGCTCATAGAACATCGTACAAAGAAGACGGCCTTTGAGAATTGAGAGGACGCCTTCCCGTTGAACGCCAAGTCGCATTTCTTGGGCGACTGTGAAGAGGTGGTGGAGGTCTTGACGGGTGAATTGGTTCACTGACAAGATGTGCTGGTTTTTGAAAGAGGATTGACCAAGAAGGTTTTGGAGAGAGGGAGAAATTGTTGGTTGTGGGTAGAGGGGCGGTCCGAAATCTTCTGTAATCGCAGAAGCTGATACGCGCTGGGGTGACTGAGGCATTCCTGATGCCCCGTCTAGGAAGCGTGAGCGGTTTGCAGGACGCATTGCTGGTGCACCGAGCATCGATTGACGACGGCCGTGGGAGCTGTCTGGTCTTGCCAAAATCAAGGGAGATCCAGGCTGCGCTTTCACAACAGGAGACATTGGCGTAGCAATATGAGAGTCAATAAGATGGGAAGACATATCTTTGCCGTCTACGATGTCAAGGAAAGGGGCACCATCCAAACAAGCTGTCTTTTCCTGGAACATGACTCGTTGAACGGCACCACGCATCACTCTCCCAACGAATGGCGACCAGACTGAGCCAGGTGTAATCGTGTATGGACGGTCATATTCGATCTCGACCGAGGCTCCAACCTGATCATGGAGCTCGAAGATCTCCTTGGGATTGTCATGCAAGCGAACCTTGATATCGTCGACAGTCAATCTTCCTTCTGCGACGGCAGAGAAGAGCAGAGGTAGAGTATCAGCAATACCAATTGCAGCATCAGGCTGTTGCTTCGCGGCATGGGCTAGCTGGTATGGTAAGCTACCAACAGAGAAGACATCGATGATGCTCATGTGCTCCCAAAGAGCTTTCTGATCTTCAGCTGTGGGCAGGAAGGTTGCTTCAGGGAAGTCGGCCTGTGTGAGGAACAACGAATATACAGAGACATCGCAAGTGACTTTCAGTCCCTTCTCTTTCGCAAGTGCAATCAAGTGCATGTCATCCTTTGTCGTGACGTTGGTAACGTGAATCTTTCGGCTGTGAAGGCTTGCCAGCAATAGAATGGATGCAAGCTCGGTCGTCTTAGCATCGGTGACAATAGGCTTAAAGTCTGGCCAAGCTGCAAAATGATGTGTAACCGCCGCAACCTTGCTGATGTTGTCTGATAGGTGATTAAATGGGATGAAGAGAGACCCGACTTCACCAGTAACCTGGCTGATCTGATCAGCGTTGTCGGAAGTTGCGGCTACAGAAAAGTTGTAATCGCAGCTAGCACCACGCTTGCTGTTCGATTGGGCTGTTTTCAATGCTCTGGCATCAGTGACAGACCCTTCAAGTCCGAGAGGCATGATGCGAATCATGCTGAAACCGGCAGCGATAGAGGCCCTAGTCACAGTCTGGAAGTCGTGGCTGCCTCTGGTCGCGATACCAGGAACAAATGCAGCAATATTAATCAATCCAGGAAGAACAACAGTTCGATGACTTGTGTGAGCATCGATAGCGCTAATCTCGAGATCGAAATGGCGAGAAATGGCTTCGATAAGAATCTTGGCATTCTTAACATTGGTCACTAAAGGAGTCTGGTAGTCAACAGCCATTCGGCGTGTCTTGTATCCCTTACTCATATAGCTCGCTGGACGTCTGTATCGGTTGCTTGATGGCAAATTGATGTACAGGTCGATCATATTGTTTGCAAGATGTTGAGTCAACGAGTACTCCGATTTCTGATCATCTTCATCCTTGCCAAGAATCTCGAGATATTGGACGGGAACATCGTGCTCTTGCAAGAAATCGGCAGTTCCGGCAGTAGCAAATAGTTTGTAGCCCATTCGTTGAAGCTTGACGACGGATGGCAGCATCTCTTTCTTGTCCTTGTATGAACCGATGGAAAGCAGAATATTGCGGTTGGGAAGCTTGAATCCAGTGGAGATCAGGGCTTTGATATATGCTTCATACTTATCGATACCAAAGCACGCAACCTCTCCGGTGGACGCCATTTCGACACCAAGAACAGGATCAGCGCCAGAGAGTCGAGAGAAACTGAATTGAGGAACTTTGACACCAACACAGTTGGGTGGGAGCTCAGTCGGAGGATACGCGACAAATGGAACACCCATAATAGCTTTCGTCGCCATTTCAATCAAGTCGACGCCCATCACCTTCGAAACGAATGGAGTGGAGCGGGAAGCTCGTACGTTACATTCAATGACCTTGATATCGTTGTCCTTGGCGATAAACTGAATATTGAAAGGGCCTGTGATGTTTAACGCTTGACCAATCTTTCGCGTTGCTTCCTCGATTCGCTGGATGGTAGTTGGTTCAAGATCCTGTGGTGGGAGGATCAAAGTAGCATCTCCGGAATGCACACCTGCATTTTCGACGTGCTCGGAGATGAAGTGTCCGACCATGGTACCATCTTTTGCGACTGCATCCATCTCGATTTCTTTAGCATTTTCGATATATTTCGTAATGACAACTGGATGCTCCCTTGAGACCTCGGTAGCTTGCGCCAGATAAGCTTCAAGATCAGCTTCGGAGTAAACTGTGTTCATTGCCGCCCCAGAAAGAACATAAGAAGGTCGCACAAGTACTGGGTAGGAAACAGAGTTGCAAAACTCTTTAGCATCCTCGTAATTGGTCAACTCTTTCCATGTCGGTTGATCGACTTCAATTCTGTCAAGCATACGAGAGAACTTGTACCGATTCTCAGCAGTGTCAATCATTTCTGGCGAAGTACCCAATATCTTGACATTGAGACGATGCAAAGGTAAGGCAATATTGTTTGGAGTCTGGCCACCCATCGCGATCAGAACGCCACTTGAGTTTTCGAGCTGGTAGATGTCAAGAACCGTTTCTAGGTTTATGTTTTCGAAATACAGCTTGTCCGCTTCGTCATAGTCAGTACTGACGGTCTCGGGATTGTAGTTGACCATGACTGTCTTGAAGCCAGTCTCGCGGAGGGTTCTGATAGCCCTCACGGAGCACCAATCAAACTCGACTGAAGATCCAATACGGTAGACGCCGGAGCCAAGAACCATGACTATAAATACGTTAGCAATATCACCTAACATGATCTGCAGAGATCAAAATCCGGGAAGCTGTTTCAGGGGTAATCATGATCCTTCATTTAGAGAAGGCTATCACGCAGCTCTCATCGAAAGAATTGGAGTTAAGGATGGAATGAGCCTTACCACCGTGATCGTCAAACTTGATATCGCTCTCAGAGCCATTGTACGTCAAGTAAAGATAGTTCGTATAGGCGGGGAACTCAGCCGCTACAGTATCAATCTGCTTCACGACTGGTATAATACCAGCTTCAACTCTCATTCTCCGGACGGCAAGTTCGTTGGAGCTCCAAAACTTGGCAAGCTGTCTGTCGCAGAAACCGAGTTGCTTGGCTTGTCGAAGCATGTTTGGTGTGATAGTTGTAGCGTTGTACTCTGTCATTCTCTTCCCGAAGTCACTTAGACCCTTCAGCTTGTTAAGAAACCATTTGTCAATCTTGGTCATCTCCCAAATCTTGTTGACGGTATAGCCAGAGTGCATGGCGTTGGCAATTGCAAACAGGCGTTGGTCTGAAGGCGTTTGGAGCTCATCGTCAATAGACATGAGAGCTTTCGTATCGTTAAACCCCAAATTATGGAAGTCGATCGCCCTGATGGCCTTTTGAATGGCCTCCTCAAATGTCCTTCCAATACTCATAACCTCGCCCACACTTTTCATAGATGAACCGAGCTGGGTAGAAACGCGGGTGAATTTCTTCAAATCCCATCTTGGCATCTTCACCACAACATAATCAAGCGAAGGCTCGAAGCATGCACAGGTGACTTTGGTGACGGAGTTCGAAATATTGTTCAGAGGTATACCTAGACCAAGCTTGGCCGCAATAAATGCCAGCGGGTACCCGGTAGCCTTTGAGGCGAGAGCGGAGGAACGAGACAAACGGGCATTGACCTCGATAATACAGTACTCTCTCGAGAACGGGTTGAGAGCATATTGTATATTGCACTCGCCGACCACTCCAAGATGACGAATGACATTGACAGCAGTCGTTCGCAACATGTTGTAGTCTTCGTCTGACAGCGTCTGGGAAGGCGCGACGACAATCGAATCGCCGGTATGGATACCGAGAGGATCGAAGTTCTCCATATTACAGACAGTGATACAGTTATCTCGTGCATCTCGAACGACTTCATATTCAATTTCCTTCCATCCTTTCATACTTCGCTCAATCAGGACCTGGGGGCTGGCGGCAAAAGCCTTGTTGCAGAGTTCGATCAATTCCTGATCATTGTCTGCAAACCCGCTTCCGAGACCTCCAAGCGCGTATGCTGCTCTCACGATAACCGGAAATCCGATATCCTTGACGACTCGGAGTGCTTCCTCAGTCGAGCTTGCTGAAGCAGACTTTGCGCACTTCTCGCCTATGGACTCCATGCTTCGGGCGAACAATTCGCGATCCTCGGTAGTGATGATAGTGTCGATCGGGGTTCCGAGGACTTTGACACCTAGTTCCTCAAATTCATCTTTCAGTTGGATGCCAACTTGAAGTGCAGTTTGGCCTCCGAAGGTGACATAGATCGCATCGGGGCGCTCATGGATGATGACCTTTCGCACGAAGTCTGCAGTAACTGGCAAAAAATACACTTTATCCGCCAATCCCTTCGATGTTTGAATGGTGGCAATGTTCGGGTTGTGTAGGACTGTGAAGATCCCCTCTTCTTTCAAGGCTTTGATAGCTTGACTTCCGGAATAATCGAATTCTCCGGCTTGGCCAATACTTAATCCACCACTGCCTAAAACAAGGACTTTCTTGACATCGACCTTCGGGTTTAACCGCTCAGTCTCTGCAGCATCGCCTCCCGGGAAATGCACTGGCATAGCAAGATGCTTACTGTCAGCGATCGTGCCCATGATGCTGTCTATAAAGACGTCGAATAAGTATTCCGTGTCTCTAGGACCAGGAGTGCTTTCAGGATGGAACTGAACGCTGAAGTAAGGCTTGGTCTTATGCCGGATACCCTCGTTGCTACCATCATTGGCATTGACAAACAGCTCTTGCCACTCAGAAGGCAAGCTGGCAGTATCAACAGCATAACCATGGTTTTGAGACGTGATGTGACATTTTCCAGTCAACATATTCGTACATGGAATGTTATGTCCACGGTTTCCAAACTTCATCTTGAGGGTACTTGCACCAGCAGCTCTGGCTAGCAATTGATGTCCTAGACAAATACCAAAGATCGGCGTGTGGGTTTCTTTGAGAGCAGATGCAATGTGCCTCACAGTCTTTTCCATCATCGCAGGATCGCCAGGACCGTTAGATATGAACAGACCGTCGTAGCCTTTGCCAGCAAGACTTGGGAAGTCGTAGTCCCATGGGCACACCATGACTTCCACTCCACGTTTCAGCAGGCAGCGCAATTGATTATATTTCAATCCAACATCGAGACATAACACACGTATGGGTCTACCGGATGGATGTCTCAAAGCAGTCGAGGGATTCGGAGAGTATAGTTTAGGTTTCCGAATCGAGACTTCGCCAAAATGTCAGCCCTTGCTCAGGGCCGAAGATCAGAATAGACTCACCATCAGCGACAAGATTTTGTTCATTGGGATCTACCCAGTCTATTGTTTCAAAAGATGCTCTCCAGTCCTTCGTAGATGCAATTGGATTGCCATTGGTCAACCCATTTGTCAAGCCGTTGGGGTGGTCGCTGCTTGGATCCGATTTTCGCAGCAGCATCCGGCCGAGCATGCTTCCCTCCTGTCGAATTCTCTTTGTCAATGCTCTTGTATCAACTCCATATATGGCGGGAACACCCTGTTCCTTCAGCCATGTGCCCAGTGAAGATGTTGCCAGGAAGTGTGAAAAATCTTCTCCCGAGTACGAAGCCACAATAAGCCCCGCGATGTGTACCTGAGACGACTCGAAATGAGCCGGCAGATCTTGGAGGAGGTCGTCCAGTGTTTCTCGAGAGGGTACCCCATAGTTACCAACGAGGGGGAAAGTGATGACAAGTATTTGGCCGCGGTATGAGGGATCCGTTATTGATTCTGGGTACCCCACCATGCCAGTCTGGAAAACCAATTCACCTGCCGCGCTCTTCTTCGCACCAAAGCTGTAGCCCTGGTAGACGGCGCCATCCTGAAGTTCAAGGGTAGTCAATACCTCGTCCTTGGAATCGATCTGGGCGATGACGGGAGGATAGAACGTGCCAGACATGTTGTATGGGTTGTCTTGAACAGACGTAAAGACGCGTTGGAGAAAAATCAAGCGCATTGGATGAGAAAAATTACCAGGAACCATCGGCCGGATTAATTAGAAGATCCGGACCAATCCCAAGCGAGACCCTAGTCTTGGAATCTCAGCCTTGCAGAAGCGCAGCCTCGGCGCAAAGCCTTGTTCACGTCAAATCCAGAGCCAGGCTCGTCCACATGTTTCAGCAACATGCACCAGCATGCGTTTCTCCCACTCATTCATTCTTTATTAATTGTTCATCTCCAAGTCTTGTTGATGTTTTCAGTACAATACACCAGCTGCCTTTCTGCATCGCATTGTTTAATCGAGTTGCGGTGAAGGCGTCGTGGAGCCTGAGAAGATAGATGATTGGTAACACCACACAAGGGCAAAGTGCCATGCACTCAAGACGAGCGTCTAATCACAATTGAGTATTCGACAAAAGAGGCCTTAAATAGATCTGCATAGTCTTAACGAAGCTTTACGATCAATTCTTCGTAGATTCTACGAAACAGCTGTCATTGGCTCTGATTCTGAGTAGTAGAAAGAAAGAATAGGTATCAATTCATTCTTTCAAGGTGATGGAATGAGTCGTCTATGTCATACAAAGCACATTTGGATCGCTACACCATTTCACAAAAATCTAGGGGGCCTATCGTCTTCAAATCCCTAGGCAGCTTTGCTACTCGGTCATCAATTCCGGGTTTTCATCACATGTTTGCGGCTCCTATAGTTGGTTGAGGATCTGTGCTTGAATAAGTGTGTGTATTGCTCTTCCATCAGACTGGTCCTTATGTCCGTTCAATCATTTGCCGACATTTAATAGGGTTGCAGACTTGTAGTGGAGGTTACCCGAAATGCTACCCTATTCATGCATAGAGACGCATTGGGGAGCTTTGGGGAAGGCTCAGCAAAGCACCACTATTCATAGCCTTATTGAATTTGTTGTTGATTATATATGTCTGGAATGGAAATAGAGGCTGTAGGATGATGCTCCTAGCTACTACAGGAGATAAAACGTACGGCGCATCTCTGTTCGTTTCTTGCAACGCAGTCATCTCCAAGTATTGTTCTTTCTTGGGCCGACCACAAAATCATGGACCCCATCAGTTTCTCGGCTAGTCTTATTGCTATTACTACCCTCGCTGCCGCAGCCTTCAAGACATCGATCCTGCTGCACGATTTCGCCAAGGAAGTTCAAGCCGCGAGCGAAGACATAGAGAGAGTCGCGCTGGACATCCGAACTTTCGGGTACGTAATAGATTCCGGGCACAGATGTCTCAAGGATTACTGTGAAAGGGAACCCAACTCCCAGGTTCTCAACTATTTCAAGGACCTCCAGATTGTTCATTCATTGGGGAAGCAATCAAAACGCACGAACAAACAAATAAATCGTGCGTGTGGCCAGACTGAGTCCACCCAAAGCCGCATCAAGATACTTACCCATATAAAATGGGTAATTCGCAACAAGAAACTCTACGACGCATTATATCCAGATATCGCAAGCTTGAAGAGTAATTTTACTCTTGTGATGCTCTTTATAAGCTATGAAATGTCACAGAAACGAGGAGAGCCAACTCAGGAGATGTGAGTGCCTCGTCCGCATAGCAATCTTTTTGTTTACTAATACAAGCAAGAAATCGTCTTAAGAGGCAAATACAAATCCAGCTCGATACTATCGAATTTCTGCAACAAATCGAAAGGAGGAGATCAGAGGAATCCGGCCAGACCCAACTCGCTTCCCACTCTACTTCCGCACCTCCTAGTCACAGGATCCAGGACAAACTATCTTTTCTCGGCACGGAGATTGTGGAGCGTGACACAATCCCTGATCCAAAGGAATACACTCCCTTTTCTTCCAGGATATCCATTAACGAAAACGCTGGGCACTCATATTCTATCTACACTTCGCCATCTCAATCGTCGTCCAGCGGGTCATCCCAAGCCAGATCACAGCGCAGCGAACTTTCTGCTCCAGCAACCTCGCCAACATCCTCCGTACTTGCAACGATCGAGTCCCAAGAAGTTCGAATTCGACCAACTGTATTGAGGCAAGAGAGACGTCAGATTTCTTCTAGGCACGAACAAGAGAGTCCGACCTCAAGCAGCGCCCCTCCAGGTCAGCTCGGCGCTACCAGTCCCATGGAGGTCGAAAGAGCTAGTGCAAGACCAGAAGTAGAAGGAGATTTTCCCTTCATCCGCCCAATTATTCATCACCTCAACATAGCTCCCATTCTCGGTCTTGAAATCAAATGCTACGATGGCTACATCAACTCGCCGACCGAAGGCTGGACTGAAGCTAAAATATGGATCCTCCCCGAGCTCTCTCAGAATTTGATTTCTCTTGCCTATGCGAAGGACCTTGGACTCGAAATCAAGCCCCCAGACGAAGCAGACAAGCGTTTTTCGATCAGAATTGATACTAAGAAAGAGAGGCCATGTCTAGGTTCTGTGGTATTGGAGCAGAACGAGGGATCCTCATTTGATGATACAGCATTTCGGGTTCCTTGTTTGGTCTATGATCACGATAGTTTTAGAAGAATTCTCTTCGGAGCACAGTTTCTAAAGAGGAGAGATTATTTGAGGAGGGCCAGCTCCGTTGCTGAGAGGGGCAGTAGATAGGTCATGTCTACAGAAAGTACCTTCATGGGCTATGGGATGGGGTCTCACATGCTTTCTTTACGAATTTCATTACTTGAGTCAAGTCTGTACTTTATCGACGTCTATATTTTAATTCTATCGCAGTCTTCAATCTACAAAAACCTCAAAACTCTTCTTCGCTGCATCAGTCTTGTTCCAAGGCAGCGGTCTCTGCTATTCAGAATCGATATTGCAGTTGAGCGTTTAGAAAATAGGCCGGGATAGCCCGATAAGTAAGAAACAATGGGAAGTCTTTCTGAAAAGCCTTTGCAGCATGAAATCCCTTTTGGCTATCATAGGAAAGTCTCTTCTGGCTATTATAACCTTGTAGAAATCTATGCAAATAATGGACTACAGGTGGCGTCGTATAATATCATTGAGGAACAAGCGTTCTCTACCGTCAAACTTCCTTCCATGCTCCTGTGTCTACTAATTGATTCTGTCCAGTGTAGTTAATCTCTGTATTTGTCTCTGAAGGTAGACCCATCTTGATGGCTATGGTGGGAATAAGATTTCACTTCGAAATATGCCAAAGGATGCCAGGTAGAAGAAAGAGTTTCGTCATTCCGAGGGCCTTGATCGCGAAAAACTCTGCTGATCTCTGTCTCAAGGTTCTCAAGCATGAAGCTGTGGCGATGGTGGAGAAAGCTGTGAGAAGCATCGGTGGTGTGATGGTCACCTGACAGGCTGAGAACTCTTATTCATCAGGCCACTTTTTGAGGATCAAATTCTGCTTTAAAACAAGATTTTAGCAATCTCTTTGTATGATCATTCATAATTTCTGCTATCCGAGAAAGACTTCAAAGATTACATTTCTCAGCCCAAAAATGACGGCCGCTCCTCCCCAGTCAACAATTCAAGTCACGGACCTCATCGAAGAACTCAACATCCTCCTTAGCGACTACTCACTCATCCACGATGCCCCCAAAGCTGTCACTGAAACCCTAGTAGATCTTCATTACCTTCATGACACCCTCAACTACCTGGAAATATTATTCGCAGATTCGGAACATGAGCTCTGCATCCCGGAATCAAGGCAAGCCTAGAGTCACCTTTCCTCCTAACGCCTAAGCGATCCATCTTCTAACGTATAATAGAGTAGAGAAGTTCAAAGGAACTAAGCTGGCATTGAAGATCGAGCTCAGACATCTCCAAAGCATCTTGAGAAAATGGCCAAATCCACCAACTCTTGCCGCTAAGGCGACATTTGCCGCACTGCATGGCAATCAAGTGAAAGACATCAGACAGAAGATCATCCGACACCAACTGGACTTCACCGGTATTCTAAGCGACGAGACTGTGACAAGCCAAGAAGATGACTTCGTGAAGCAACTCTCGTCCCAACTATCTTCGGCGATTGCAAAGGAGCCAGAAGTGGACGAGAAAAAGGATACCGTAACGGTAATTACGGATCGGGATGTGAGTGATGTAACCGAGATTGAGAACAGAGATGCGGATGGACTCGTTATTTCGCCGGAGCTGGTCAATCTCTTGACGGAGCTCCCACTGAGCATGAGACTCAGCATTCTCGTGCAGACACTGCAGCGGATACAAGACCTCACAACACCCCCCGCTTCGAGCATAGCAGAGTTCAGCCGTGACGTGTCGAATATCCTCAGTCTGGCTCATGAACTGGACAGGCGCTTGCTGAGCCCCAACCACTTCTCCTCGGACGTGATGAGGGAAATGTGAGCCTTTCAATTTCCACCTCCAATCTTGACGAACGCATCCGGATTCTGAAGCAACACTGACGAAAGCAGGCACACCGCGATCGACCTCTCGGTCAAATTCCTCCTCCACGAACTAACGCTTTTCGGCAGTCTTTTGAATCAGAACACCGCCTCATCGGACCGGGAATTCTCATACGGCAAACATCCCATGCACAGATTCCTGCAAGATCACAGGGTCGTCTTCATGATGTTGCTGACACTCGTCGCGGGCTCTAGATTCACGAAGATGGATCCGAGGCACCAGGACGGCACCAGGAGAGATCATGAGTATGAATCCGCAGTAGCGGCTGTAATGGGGAGCTTAGCGAGGCATTCAGCGACGGTTAATGGGTGGTGGGAGAAGAGGAGGTATAGTGTAGCTCCAGCGTAAATGGGTGTCAATTTCGAGGCGTCAATGGGTATAGAGGGGAATACTGAGGGCAAGCCCTGCGGATAGAAACAATAGAAGGCTTTCCAACCACACTCGCCCAACTTTCTATACTCCATTCCCTACTCGCGAGTTCATACGTATGGGTACAGTAAATGAATACCACCCAGCAAAACAACAGGAGGTCTAAAAACCCTCAAATAACACACAGGATACAACGTATATAGAAAAGAAAAAGCATCTCTCACACAAAATAGCCGAGGAATCGCAAGACAGATACAACACGATACGAGAGGAAACCCAAGAACCTCCCCCAAAACAGACCACTCACTCTTGAATCCCCGTCCACCACCAACCTGCTATATGAGCCCCACATACTATACACAACAACCCTCTCCTCCGATGCTCCGCGCCGCATCTAGTTCAGCCTACATGATGCGAGAGCAGCTTCTGTACACCATCCATACAAGCCTCTGAAAGATCTGCAGTGCGAACTTCAAGCCCGCGAATCGCAAGCAGAGAGTCGAGCTGAAATTTTATGTCCGCTTTGTTGCATGTCGCGGTTCTTGACAGCGGGGATCAGACGGTGGCGGTTTGAGGGGAGGGTGCGTGCGAGGACTAGGGTTGGGTGGCTTGACCGTACCAGACCATGATCGGGAAGGCTCCAGCGCGAGGGGATGAAGGAGTTAGAGTATGGGTAGATGGGGATTATGTGCAATATGGTCCGAATTGTATGTCACATAGAAGTTTTCGTATGGAGAGAGAGAGGTGGGGGATGGGATGGCAGTTTTTAAATTTCATCCCAGTGCAGCGATTTCCAAAGACATCTAGCCAAGATCAAATGTAATTTCGATCTCGTGCTTGCTCAGTTGACGCTCAAGTTTCTGATGCCCTCCTCTAAACCGACATGTCCGTTCGTCTTGTAAGCAGCGCTACTGCGTCGTCTGTCCTTCATGCGTCTCAATGTCCTTATCGCCTCGCCCTCTGTATTCGAAGGGATCTTCACTTTACCATCTTCCGCTTCGTCGGTCACACGCCTAGCATTCGTGTCCCTGTTTGTGGTCGAGGAAGGATTCATGTCTTTGAGTCCTGGGAGCATACCGCCTGACCCATAACCCGAGTCTCTAAATAGCAATTCCTCTTCTCCTCTCTTGCCTGCGGCACCGTCAACAGCACCCAACTCGTCGTCATCATCACTGTAGTAATTTTCTCCACTAAGATCGCCGAGTCCTGCGCCGACATACATAGGCTGCGTGTCCCCATTTGCTGTTTCGAAAACGGGTGGATGGCGCCAGATGTATTCGGTCGTAGGAACACCGTCCTTGCTAGTGTATTCTCTCTTACTGGAGAGAATTGGATCGCGCTTGGAAGATGACTGAATGCTGGCTTTAGAAGTGCTCCGGGCACGACGAGGCTCTCCTCTGGCCAAGGGAATCACGGGGCCATCCGGTGCTGAATCTGTTGATGCGCGGCTTGCACTTTCGCAATCAATACCTTGAGAGAGCGTTGCAGGACCAGGCTTGGAGACATGCCAGTTCTGATCTAATCTGCCAGTGACCTTGTGCTTGGGAACCATTGACTCAGGGATCTCAATGATTGTATTTCCGTCTTGCCCTCTCACATAATGCTTGGTAGGAAGGATTTCGGTCTCGATGACAGGTAAGACACGGTGATAAACGTCGTGGGTATGAATTTCCCGAGTGATGAGTTCCTCGCGGATCTCATGTCTTTGAGGAGTAACGTGTTCATGTACAACGGCTATAAGCACGTATCAGCAGCCGTTGCTCATTCACTCTGCTGTATTGTGCTGGGGGAGAATGTGGGTGCTGTAGGCGACGGCAATGGCCAGTCTGCTGGGGGAAAGGAAGGTGGTTCGACGATAGAGTGAGGAGTGACATGAATTGGACTCAAAAAAGGCGCCGAGCGCGGTGAAGAGCGTGAAACAACTGAACTGCGATAATAGATAGAACGGGGGCGTGGGTATCTACCGGGAAGTTGTCTTCTTGTTACATCAGTATCAACTGAGTCTTCCAAATCGACGATGCCGTCGAGGCTTGGTGGTTGGCTTGCTCCATCAACAATCATGCGCTTCTCCATATTGACTGCTGACGTTTGGGTATGCGTCGTGGGTTCTTGGAAAGCAGCGAAGGTCACTGATCCTTTTCTTGATCTCGTTCCACCATTCGTCGTCAGGGATGTTACCGTACTCTGGCTGGCTGACGATATGCTGCGTCGTTTGGCCTTGGAGGATGGTGATACCCGAACCTTGGTGTCTGTTGATCGCGCACTGTTCGGGGACGAGGGAATCGAGGGGATCCTGGCTGGTGGTGCCACTGGAGGCGGATTTCTCTGTGTAGGTGAGGTCGTAGCTATCTGGGTAGCGGCGACAGGGAGTGTCCGTCCACGCTCGGATACAGGTGAGTTAGACAGTGCCCTGATAGAGTTCACGAACTGTCGAGGCCTACGAGGCTCTTCAGCTGCGGAGTTGGTTGGCGAAGACACAGCTCTATCCCTCGAGAAGACATCCCCATTGGACTGTGCGGAGCGACGATCGTCACGAATTGGAGCAGTCCTGTATGGCGCAGCAGCGGAATCGACTCGAGGCGGGTAGTTAGAAGAACGCTCAGGCCCGTGGGAGCTGGCAGAGCTCGTAGAGTTTGCTCCGGCCTGGCCCTTCAAAGTATGAGTGTCGTCACCACTGCTTCCATCTGCACCTAGCACATGCCCCAATGCAGAGTTGGCGCGGGAATGTGGCTCTGCACGTACTATCCCTCTTTTTGGATCGTAGACCGATTTGAGGTAGCTGAATTCTGGCAAGTTTAAATCCAATTTGGGATCTCTTTCTGAAGATTGCCCGAATGCTCCAATGTTTCGATCCGCGACATCTTCGCCATAGTTTCTCGCTCCAGATGCTCTGTATCGGTGCAATGAAGCTTCCCTCGTCTGCTTGATAGTCGAATGCGCGTCTAGTAGATCGACATAGGATTTGTGTGAAGCGTGAGAAGAGTTTCGGTGGTGTTGTGCGAAAGGGGGCGTGAATGCGACTGGAGGAGTTGGGGTTGTATTGCCGCGTGTTGGGATGTAGGTCTTGAACTCTCCTTGGACAGGCGAGGAGGCTCGCGCAGTCGAGAGAGAAGTAGAGTCAGAAGGAAGAGGGGGAGGCGTGGGAAGGTCGAAGACGGATCTAATCGAGTTTCGTCTACTGCTGCTGCTGCTGAATATACTGGGAGGAGATTTCATGGAGAATCCAGTCATGGTACGGCCCTTTGTACTTTTGGCACTCTTCGATCTGGTATGTCCTCCGCCAGGTGTTCCATCGTGCGGGGCAGTCTTTGGTCGTTGAATAGTCTGCGGCCGTTGAATAGTCTCCGGTCGTTTTATATGATCTTCTCGTCGGCGTGCGACACTGGGAGCTGGTGCCGCAGAGCTGTCAGATCCTCTCCTCGCCCGCGACCACTGGATCACCTTTTCGAGCACATTGGGTCCATTGCCAGCGACTGGATAAGATCCCTTGACGGGCGGATTGGATGGAGGGATAGAATCATATGGTTTTGCTGCTTGGAGATTGACGCTGCTGCTATTGTTGTTGTTGTTGTTGTTGTTGGAGTTCCTGCCAAAGAACAGACTCTTGATCCGCGACCCCATCGCCGATCACGATGCACCGGGGAAATACAAGGGGTCTCTCGTCTGAGCCCCTTTTCCACAGGCGAGCGGATGATCTACGCGATGCCTGCAAGAAATCGTAACCCAGTTGAAGATCTGATGACGGCGACTTTTAGTTGTTTTGTGAAACTTATCATATCAGCATTAGCTGATGTGACAGTCGGAGAATTCTATGATGAAATGAAGGTGCTTGAGCTGAAATCGAGCCAGAGTTTTGTTCTAGTTCCCACCCGCCGGGACAGCAAACAACAGGCCGGTTTGGCTGGCTGCCGGCATAATCTCCTCCTCATTGGCTGGATAGTGGCTGTTGGTGGCAATATGAGCAGGCATTTCATCGAAGTCTTGACCCGATTGAGCGTTCAGGAGAGTCAAGGCGTCTACTAGTTCTGTTAGTCCTGCGGATCTTTAGATCTGACTATCTGCACTGGATGCATGTCCTCGGGGAGAAAAGCGGCTCGGAGGATATGCTGTCGGTGGTAGTCCCCAAGAGAAGGCTTGACAGGCGTGAAGTGCATCTGACAATCTCTTAGCTGCCTACTAGATGGAACGAATCAACGTCTTCCAGCCTTCCAAGCAAAGCATGGCCGTGCTCGCACTTGGGACGACAGGTGAAAGCGGTAAGATAAGAGGGAAGTAGGGTAGGAGAGTAGTAGGTAGGAGAGTAGTAGAGTGGTAACGTAGTAGAGTAGTAGGTGGAAGAGTAAACATAATCCAACCTCCACCACTACCTCCACCCCCATTGCTTCACTCAGACCACCACCCAGTATCAAATGCACGTCATCCCGCTCGCTGCTTGCTGTGCTGGGAGGGCAGGGTTTCTGATAGATGATGCAATTCCATTTCTGGGCCCGGCCGATCATGGGGATGCGAGCCAATCTGATAATTCCCATCACCACCAGCATCTTGCATGGTTGATGCTTTCAATTCCTCGCGTTAGTTTTGCTGTTGCTTCGTTACATCGAAATGATGTTTCCCCACTCAGCAAGTACCGTAATTGTATCCCTGCACAGCTGAATCCGGCGATGCCATGTTCGAAGTAAAGCTTGTTGTTGACCTACGGTATACCGTTCAAATACTCGCGGTGATCTCGATCTGACACATCGTGCGGATCTTAAGGAGCTTTCCTCTGTCCTCGTCGTACCAGACATTCCTCCAGGCTCACTAAAGCTCATGGAAGTCAAAAGTATTGACCGATGGCGAGGATGTCAGTTTGCCTGCCTCAGGCGAGGATATCAGAATTTTAGGTCTAGCAATCCATATCGATAATCCATCTACGCCTTATTCACTTGTTCAAAAAGAATGGTACGGGGATCATATGAAGGATATCATTCTTCTAACCCAGATCTGTCGAGCATGCTAGCCAACCAATGCAACTAACCCTAGTCTCACACCATCCCACCATCTCTACGTGCATGCTTCACGACATCATCATCATCATCATCACTACCACTACCATCATTGGGTCTCTTAGTAGTACCGAATCGCGCAATAGAATGCAGGAACTCGGTGGTTTCAAGACTCCTCTGCACCGCCACTAATCAACATCATGATTTCTACCGCAAACAGTCACATCAGTCTGCGAAATCTAACATGCTTAAACTCAAGCGAGTCTACGGCGGAGCTAGTCTTATATACACACCAGCCTAGACTACTTCTACATACCTTATTCCCTTTCAAGACAGCTATACTGGAGCTCATCATTGATGATGTAGCCGCCTCTAAGCCCTTGAAAGTTGTAGCTACGTAATGTTGACTCTCCTTTTGAGGGGTATATTATACACTCTTCACCTCTAAATCTTTCACTTCTCATCCCAATAATCATAATCAAATCAATATACCCATCACATCAATCCAATATCACTCAACATGGACAAGGCAAAAGCAGCAGTTTCCTCATTCCTTTCCAAGGACGGAAAGCACGATACCACTGTGCACGAGGTATGCATCAATAGCTTCTAGTGAGCTCACATCTAACCCCACCAGACTGTCAACCCAGCGATTACCAACGAGAACGTCACTCGTACCCACCACGAGAATGTTCAAACAGCCGTTGATCGTGAAGTTCACCAACATCACCACCACACCTCCGTCCAACCAATCCAACACAAGGAAGTTCTCCCAGAACAACACTCCCACAGCATGGCTGGCGTCGAGCACCGCCAAATCAAGCACGGCGACGATTCTCACATCAAAGACCGTCTCGCAGCCGAGAAAGCTCAGTTCAAGGACACCCGTACCGTCGGCGAAGCAAAACAGACCTCATCTGCCGCACCCGTCATTACGGGTGAGCACGTCCACCACCATGTCCACGAGAGCATCCAGCCCGTAATCCAGAAGGAAACCGTGCAGCCCTCCGTCGTTCACACCACTGTGCCGGTCCACGAAGTACACCACAACGAGGCGAAGCACCACACTGCCACTCACCTACCTACCGTCACCATGGATGAGTTCAAGCGTCAAGGTGGCTCTCTCACCGGTCGTGAGGAACGCAGCGATGCGTTTGCCGGCCAGCCTAAAGCAGTAGGCGGTACGCTTGGAGGAACCGGTGCCAAGGGTTCGACATCTCTGACAGATGGCGATGATGCCTCTTATGGCACACGCCACACTGGCAATAACCTTGGTACGACTGGCACTTCTACATCCACTCATGGCACACATGGCAATGGCCACAACCTTGGCACGACTGGAACATCTACCACCCGTGATTCGTACGGGACAGGTCAGAACTCTGGCGTGACTGGCACAACCACCAACTCCCGTGGTGCATATGGAACGGGTGAGAATTATGGCGCGAACGGTGCAACTGGCACAACGACCAGCTCTACCCGTGACTCCTACGGGACAGGCCAGAGCCTTGGCAACACTGGTACAACCACCTCCGCTGGCACCGGTACTTCTGCCACCACCACCAGCACGCGCAAGCCAAGCTTGTTGGACAAGCTTAACCCAAAGATTGATTCTAATGGTGATGGAAAGGCCGGCTTCATGAAGTAGATGGGCAGTGCGTTGTTACTGTACAATACCACATGGCGCTTGGAGGAGTAAATAAGATTATGAAGAGAAATTATACCACTTGCAATTGCTCAATGTTCCAGAAGTGATCAACATTCTTTCTCATGCACCCTGAAATCGACAGTAGTTTACAGAGCAAAAAAGAGGGGTAAAGATAATCATGAGTATAAAGATTGGACGGAAGTTTCATCCGTCCATGTACTTGACAACTTCAGATCATGATAATCTGATCGTCGTTTGAATAATGGACGAACGTATAAGCCCGAAGGAGGGACTTTGTTACGCTACCTCTAGCTAGTCATGACCAGGATGCTCATCTCACTGTCCCAGATGTGATGGAAGCGAGGTAGGAAATGCAAAAGAACTTTTAAGAAACTTTTTATTGAATGCGATATGTACCCACGTCTCTGACCGTTTAAATGGTTGAATGATAAGAAGAAATGGAAATAGGGGTGGGAAGGTAGCTTTCCTTCTTATTGTATCAACAGATGCTGGTTTCGTCGTGGTGTCTTTCTAGGGAAGTCGCACTTGCGAAGAGTTGAGAGCTCATGGAATCCTTGTAGAACAGTCCATCCCGAAGGATGGATTTTAAAATATCATGATAGTCTGCTTTTCGATAAGATTCGGTGTAGCAATCGTATTCGTATTACTATATCCATAGGGGGAGTATCGAAGACTCGTCTTCTGTTCAGCGCTTGAACTACATCCCTCCGCATTAGCAAGCAACCACCCAAGTTTCCGAGAAATACTCACAATCCTCTTAGTCAAATACCACATCGCGCCGACGAATTTGAAAAATGAAAGCCCGGCTACGCTCCATAGTACTACAGTCAAATAAACCTTGACGACAGAACTTGCATCGCCCTGCTGAATCTCCTTCTGTACTGATATCCTTTCAATGCCACCCGTTCTCAAGATCGAAGCAACAAGCGCCGCGTTGCAGAACATCCAGGCCAACACCACATAACTTCTGAAACTTGCGTCGTAGAAAGCCGTCTTTTGCGTCACCGAGAGAACGGGCGGTTCCTCGTCGGGGGCTCTAGTCGTGAATTTTTGCAGCTCGGCGTCGTAGAGTGCATCCAGATCGTGCGCTGAGATTTCCGTATCCGCGTTCTCGTCGTCGCCAGTGCCGATCTTGGTCGTGCCGAGATTCTTCTTCGTTTCAGCCTCTCGGGTCCCCCATGTTACATCGTGGACGTTGCAGAAGGCGTAGATGTTGATCGTGTTGACGTATGTGGGAGAGAGCAGGAAGTATTGGAAGGACTTCAAACGTCAGCGTCTCTTCTGACTGAGTAGGGTCAGGGACGGGTTCTTACAGAGGTCACAATATGCCACGCATCTAGAGAAATGACTGAGATGAATATCCACAATACGTAAGTCGACAGCAATGATACGATCAGAGTGAAGAAAACCGAGTTTGAAAACAATTCCGAGAAGGTAAAGTTCTTTTCGGCCAGTTCTTCCTTCACTGCTTTGTAAGGGATCAAAACCAATGCGAAGGTGAGATATCTGTTCGTTGTCAGTTGTTGCAATGGTTCTTAGAGAGCTTCACTGACAGCATGATTCCACCAAAAATCCAGGAAGTTGCACGATAGAACGTGGGCGAGCCTTCTGGCTTGTTTCCAAGAGCTAGAACAAAGCACGTAACCAAAGTTGCAAGGTAAATCCACTCGATTATAACGGAAAGTATTGAGCCAGTCTTTCCAATAAGGTCTGGGCCACCCAGTGAGGAAGTAAGGATTTGGAAGACCAGGAAAAAATTTCCAATAGCGAACCAGGCGAATATCATGTTGATGGTTTGGAATAAGAACTCCACTAGGAACATGAGCTTCCGGATAGGGTTGTGTGAGCTGCCGAAAATTTGAGTGAAATGAGTGAGTGCGTATACGGCGGCGAAGAAGGAACCGTTCAGCCAGCGTCTCCTTTGCTTGATCAGCCCCACCATGCTCTCAGGGACATCGGTTTCTCCAGTAGCTGACTTGACGTAGGTCAAGACCCAGCTGGCGTTCTTCTTGGCCACAAGCTCAAAGCAGAGGATACGATCTTCTGCTAGGTACATATTCCGGGTGAAGATTCCGGCTGACGCGTGCTTGAATTCGCCTGCAAAATACTTCTCCAGAGGACCCTCTCCATCTTTATTATTCTGCAAAGCAATATATCGATATGCTGAGAAAGCTCCCGGAAGGACCGATATGAATCCGAAGGCCGATTCCATTGGCTTGTCCAGAAGATTGGACATCTTGTACTCGAAGTTCTGACATGCGACCACGGGGTTTTTGAGCGCAAGGCGATGCCCTCTCCCCAGCATGGCCTTGATTTCACCGCAAGCCCCACCGCAATCTGGATCCAGCAAGAAAGCCCGGTATAGTTGATATATACTGGTCTTCCCCGGTCTTGTTCCTGCATCCAGAAGAACTACAATATTTGGTCCTTGTAGCCCCTTCCCAATAGCTTGAAATGCCCATCGATGCGAATTCAACTTTTGCTTGTTTTCTTCCTTGAGGCAGAAAATCATCTGCACTGGGATGCTCATTCCAGGTTTCGTCTCCACGATTTGTGTCTTCTTATTGACGGTGATACCAACCCGGGTGGTATATTCGTATATATGGCAAGTGACGGGTTGTCCGTTCAGAGCCTCCGTTCCGATATCCTCCTGGTAAACTCCAAGGGCTGTCATGACTGCCTTCGTTCTCGCGTTAAGCTTCGCTCGACCATCACTAACAACACAAACAACGATCGACTTCCAACCATCTTTGCCAAATGACCCCCCATATTTTCCTTTGCCATTGCACATGTATTCAATATTCTCGAACACGCCGGCCATTGTTCTAGCAAAGAGCAGGTCATCTTCGTTGTACATAGTCACAACGATCATAAGTTCAGTTGAGCGTTTCTTTGTGAATAGTGTCTGCCGCAGCTCATAATTTTGCTCTACGAATTCGGCCGGATCGCAAGTAGCAGCCGTATATCTCATGTGTGTGAATTCATCGCGCCCAGATTGCGAAGATTGAGGATATGACTTGAGGAGCTTTGGCGGTATTGGGCAATCCCGGACTAGATTGCCCTTGTAAAGCCTCCCATCTATTCTCTGTTCTGGGCTGTACTGGTTTGCGCCAGTGCTGGTAGCTGGATCTGGGGAGCCTGGGTTTGGTGTCGCTGTTTGAAACCTGTCCATCGAAGGGTGGTGCTGAAGGAATTGTAGCTGATCATCGCGGGGATCGTATATCATTTGATGTGCAGGCACAGAAAGAAGAGGTATGTCGTGGGGTGTGTATTGATATGGCTGCTCGTAGCCACCCGGCTGTGGCTGCTCCGGATGAAATGCTGCATCTTCATCGTCATATTGTTCATATTCGCCCTGAGATAAATCGCCATGATATGTCTGTGCGGGGTAGCTTTGCTCTGGATAATCGGCACCATTGTATGATTGGCGCTGGAAAGGAGCTGGGTTCTAGCCAATGGGTCAATGGATGCTATCCTGCTATTCAAGATGCTCTTGAAAAGATGGTACATACAGGCATGGGTGTATGCCTTCTACCCTCGGTATGGGCTTCTAGGTTTTCTGCTAAATATGTTTGCTCTTGGCCATCGTGACCCAATCTGGAATACATCTCCACAGAGAAATTGTCTGATAGCCAAACGAAGTAATCAATAATAAACTCCGCGAGGTCGTACTGAGTGTTCCGTTTGCAATCGAGTAGCAGGATAGACAAAAAAAAAAAACGAAGCTCGAAGATAATACTTTGAGAGGATGCCGGGATAGATAGCTATCGGGACATCGAGACAGCTAACGGAACAGAGAAATAAAAAGCGAGACATGTCCCGCGCCAGCGGCTGACAGAAGTAAAATAGGGCCCGTGGCGTACTTTAGGCCTTTCAGCCTCAGCCTCGTTGTCCAAAGCATCAGAAGCTGACGATCCGGACTCGTGTTGACGTTGACGGCCTTTCCACTTGGAGCTCAGCCATCGACTCATTACGGGAATATAACCCAATCTTTCAAATTGATTCACAGGCTTGCAGGCCCCAAGGATCAAAATGGCAAAGCCTAACACCAGCGTGGGCTTCTTTGGTGGTCCATGGACGAGGATGCCTGATGGCGTTGGGGCTGAACTGAACTAGACTCCCTCGATCGCTCGAGGCTTTGCAGCTTTGAAGTTATTGGCGCAGCGCCAAAGCTAGCTTGGTCGACTTGCTAGCCTCCGAGACAACGCATCTTTGACCTTTCTTCAACTCGAGAGACTTCGCCATCCTTCATACAACTCTCACGATGTTGAAAATTGGTCAACAAGAACTTGTTTGGAGTTTGCGGAAGTAAACGAGGAGAATACCAGCAATGCGCTGACAGCAAAGATGGGGGTCAACTCTGTCCCACTCGTATAAGCACTAGATACGCATTGAGTAATCTCACTATATATATGGGAAACTCTTCCATATCATTAGAAAATATCATACAATTCACTCAATTCATAGCCAACGAAACTTGGCGGTACTGTATGTATCTAGCTACGCATGTACATCTCTGACAGGCGAGCTACTTACTAGACTAGTAAGATCAATCTATCCCCCATCTTTCTATATCTCCATAAAGTCTACCATGCCGTCCAAACCCTCTCCAAGGGTATTGCTCTTCGGCACAGGTGCGATAGGAGCAGTCTACGCTTTCATTCTCTCACGTGCAGGCTGCCACATCACAGCCGTCTGTCGCTCCAACTACTCCGCCGTCAAGTCCAACGGCATCAGGATCGAATCTACAATATTCGGTTCTCAGACTTTCAAGCCGGATGTCATCGCAGACCAGACACCTGAAGGGGAATACGACTACGTCGTCGTGGCCGCGAAAGCATTCCCACTCTCCAACCAAGCCGAGCTCCTTGTGCCAGCGATCACGCCGGGTCATACGACCATAGTTTTGGTGCAGAATGGCATTCAGATCGAAACTCCGTACCAGAAATTGTTTCCGGAAAATCCGATTCTGAGTTGCGTTGTTTACCTGCCTGTGACTCAGTCGTCGCCTGGCTTGTTTACACACATAGAGGTGGAGCGACTTATCATCGGCACATATCCAGATACTGCCCCGCAAAGCCACAAGGACAGGGCCCATACATTTGGCTCTCTTATCGAAAAAGGAGGCGCAACTGCGGAGGTCCATGACGACGTGCAAGGCGAGCGGTGGAAGAAGTTGCTAGTCAACGCCTCGTGGAACCCGATATGTGCACTGACGCGCTGTCGCGATGCTGAGTTCCTGTCTTCGAACAGCAGTGAAGTCTACGGGCCTGTATTAGGTATCGTGGAGGGGGTCATGAAGGAGATCTCGATGCTGGCTATTGCTTCTGGGTATCCGAAAATCAACGAGAAGAAGATCGCGTTCCAGCTGGAGACAGCTGCGGCCAGGATTACTGGGGCGAAGGAGCAGGGCGTGGAACCCTCTATGATGGGTGATGCTCTTCACGGTCGACAGATGGAAGTTGATGCTCTGGTTGGGAATGTTGTGAGGATAGCAGAGGGATTAGGACTGGGATGCAAGGTCCCGCTGCTGAGGATGCTTTGGGTTCTTGCGCAAGCATTGAATGACAGTCCAAGACGTTGAAGCCGATGATGAGAGTACTGTCAACCCTCGAGGAGAGCATTTCATTCGATACCCTTCTGTTATTAGCCGGGATGAGGAAAGTAGAGATTCCCACTCAGGCATATTATCTGAGCCGTTTGTTTCAAAGCGAGAATTGTTAGAGCAACGTTGAGCTGTGTCGAGTTTGATAGTCTAGAAGTAGATTTTTTGAATAGTAATTTTTCAAGAGCGAATCACTCGCTCTGGTGAGGTCGCCGAATTTCGATCGTGGTTGAGTGGGTGGCTGTTCATTGCTTTGATATTCCTCTATACACCCCAATTACTCAACACGCCCACAGACCAATCCCTCTGGAATTACATCCTCCAGTTCTCCATCATCTTCGAAACTTTTTTCTCCGTCCCAGGAATAACATGGACAAAGATCCTCCCACTCGGAAGGTGGTACCATAATTAGGATAAATGATGGCGGGATACAGAGGAAGGAGGGGCATTTAAAGCCTAAACGGTTCCTTACGAGACTACGTAATACAGGGGCAGCAACAGGTAGTTCCGGATTTGAAAGTTGTTGCATGAAGTTAAGACTGTTTTCCCGAGCTCAACATTGAGGCGAGAGCTTGGGGCGGGCTCAAGAGGACTGGTAGCTTGTCGAAGTCTGAGGGGAAATGATTGCTGCTTAGCCAGAGTGCAATAACATATATTCATTTGGCTTGAGAGCAATACAAATTGCGAGACAGCAAATTGTACATACAATGCAATGAAGACTATCCCAAAAATACCGCATGATCCCATATTGTTCACCCAAAAGAAAATTACAAAATCTGGCTAGGTGCATGCCACCACTATCCCTTGGGTGCATTCGCGACTAAAGTTGTACTCTTTCTGTATGACTTACTTTGCCAACTGGTCCTTTCATATCATGATTTGCTTTTCACCCCCAATTGAACACGGAGCAGATGGGAATGTAACTTATCCGCCGTCTCTATCCGCTTCTTCCACGGAACTGTCAAGTAACGAATTCTCCAGGCAGGAGTGAAAACGCCCCTACAGCTAACATAAATATTCTTAGCTCGGAAGAAATGCGCTAACATGTGTCAGCAATACCCTACGCTACTTGATGGAGTATGAACACTCACTAGGTAGATCTAGCTCGGCCGGTTTATAGCTAGATGGATGGTTGAAAGCGGAATTGTGATCAATTGAGACGCCAATGTCTAGGTACAATTCATCCCATTGCTCAAATTTCAAGACTAAACCCTTCGGAATTCTATGGGTTTCTTGAACATGGTCCCTCCATTCGTCGTTTCCAAGATGGATCTTTCTGATCATTTGTCTCTGGAATGGGGTTCTCGTCGTGCGGAAATTCTGCCAGGTATAGGCGTGATAGGAATACTGAGGTCCAAATGGGATGAACGAAAAGAGGGTCGTGCTCCCTTTATGCCAAAGTTAGTCGTATCGAACCAACAATACTTGAAATATACGGATGATACTCACAAAATATTTGACTACCTTCATCATACATCTTTCGACTAACTCTCAACATCCTGAGATCCAAGGTCCTTCGAATAACGCTTGGGTCGTTGAATCTCCGGTGACATTCTCGATGTCTTACCTCGCAACAGCGCTCGTCAGGCATCTGATCATTACGATGGGCATTACGAAGGGCATCATTCTCGTAGCTCTCGCTTCTAGACAGCTCATATGCTTCGCGCTCCGAGATCGTAGCTTCACAGATGATATGAGACGGGCTTTCAGTTGCACCGGTGTGTAGTCCGTTGCGCCAGCTGCTCCTCGATCTTATATGTATTGTTTGATGGCCCAGGACATAGCCCCATATACTTAGTCGGATTTCGAGAGGCAGCCGTAGGAGCGGAGAATCTGCAGCATTTTGCTCCATTCTAGGGAACATGTCAGCACTTAATTAAATTCAGGTGACAATGCTGCCTACATTTCCTTGATTGTCTCATCTTTGGGTGTAGAGAAAGGAAGATCGACTGGTCTTCTGCGTACAATCACTGGTTTGGGCAGAGGCGCAGGCCTTTTAATCTTTGGTGCATTAACAGCCTGAATTGGCTGCTTCTTCGGTGCAATGGACGGCCTAGATTTCCTAACCTTTAGGGAAGAGACAGCCGGACCCAATTGCTTTCCCCCAGCGGTGGGTGGTGTGGCCGCCTTCTTTCGCGAGCTCCTTCGTACGTTCACCATCGTGATTGTACTGAATCAGGGGTGAGAATCGCGCTTGTCTCAAAAGACTGAGCTCGAGGCTGTATATCAAATTAGCTACCAATAAATATTGGTTAAGAATAGTGGAAAATCTCAATTTTGGAGTGTTTGGTTCCGAGATCAAGAGATCTATATATATGCTTACCTTGATTTTGAGATTCGGCGAACGTTGTGTCAATATCGATGTGAGGTCTGATGTAAGTGCTACTGCTGCTGCCTGCCGTCAGGTACCTTATAGCAGGTGCTTTTAGTAATTCTTAGTAATTTTCTAGCTAACGTCACCTTATTTTGCGGAGGGTGCATATAGCAAGGATCTGGATGCTGCTAAACCAACTCTCTCTCTGTCTCTCTCAGAGTGCACTTCTCTTGCGTATTTCCAACCTTCTATAGTTAAATGCTTGCTTGGACGTCTTATGCAGCATGGAATGGCTTCCAGAAAGGCTCTTGCAGGAGAGTATTTGACCAAAGTCTAGCCTTCAATCTTCCCTATGCCACCAGCATCCTTCTCCAGTTTCGCTTCATTGAACTCTGCACTCTCAGGCAGCTCTATCCTGACATCTTTAATCACCGCACCACTCATCTCTGCATCCATGGCGTCCAACTCGAGAACATGACCACCACAGTCCCTCTCTGCTGATATGAAATGCAGGTGCCCGCCCGCCACCGAGATTCCCTGAGAAAATGGGGGTGACCGAAAGCCAAAGACGGTTCCGCTGATGTTGGTATACTCATTGACTGCTTGACCATCACCCATTTCTGACTATATCCGCGTTAATATGTGACATCTGGAATATATCGTAGAACATGACAGACAAGCTTTTAGATCGACATGTTTCAGGATCTGGAGGGATTTGCGTACTAATGGTTGTCCCTTGTATTTTTGTCCCCTCACTGCCCTGACTTTCATTCTCTGGAACGTACTGTCAATTTTCAATGCCAAGTACAAGTTGTTTGAGTTGGGAAACATTTCTTTGGCGATCTTGTAAATGTCGTCTTTGTCCAGCAAAGAAACCTTTCGCCCAGAGATGGTTGGTTTGAAATTCGTTACCATGGCGAAAGGGAGCCTGTTATGTGCCGTGGCTGTCTCTATGCTGCCGTCTGCTCGTAGGTGATAAGATACGGAATCTATCATCACCATCTCGCCATCAATGGACTCGAACGTCCCTAAGCCGTGGTTTCCGAGTTCTTGAAGATTGGAGAGTTCGATTCCACCGGATGCCACGCCATCCATTAGAGCACTAATTATGGAGAACTGGTATAGTTGATTGGCCATTTTAGACGACTTGATCATGCTCAAACTACTTTCAGGAGATGTGGAAGCCCTCTTCGACCTTGCATTGTTTTGATGTTTGTTGAGAGAATACCTGCCTCTCGTTCGGCCGCTTGTTCCCGCCCACGTTATCTCGAAGATTAAGAGATGAGTCTCCGAGATGATTAAGCTCTAAGCAGGAAGACCCCTCGTCAACTTCCTCGATACTCAACTCGACTTTCAACATTTTCTTCACCTGTCCCAGGAACAACCATTCGAGATTCGTGGTTGCGAGAGCCATTTACACAGCTGCTTGAACATCTACATTCCTGCGGCCTCTGATTCATCCCGTTCGGCATCACCGGCGCCAACAAAACATCAGGATCAGGATCAAAGCCTCTGCAAGTGTACGCTCAGAGCCTCAGACGCTATATAGCAAAGTTTTGCCGAGGACTGACAGTTTCTTGACTGAACCAATGTCTGCCGCAAAGCAAACAAGCCATGTCATCGTTGAGAGTCTTTACAATGCCGGCGTGAGGATTGTATTTGGTATCCCAGGAGCCAAGGTTGACTCCATTTTCAATACGTTGTTGGATCATCCCGAGATCCACCTCGTGGTATGCCGGCACGAGCAAAATGCTGCATTCATGGCCGCTGTCGTGGGGCGACTGACCGGTCGACCAGGAGTCTGTATTGCAACATCGGGTCCCGGAGCCAGCAACCTGGTGGGTTTCTCAATTTCTTGACTCTCAATGTTCCTCATCGAGCAACTTGACTCTAAGAACCTGGCAGACGACGGGTCTGGCAACAGCCACAACCGAAGGCGATCCCGTTCTCGCGATCGTTGGAATTGTCCCTCGCGCTCAGTCTCACAGACACACGCATCAATCGCTCAGTATTCCCAATCTTCTAAGCTCGGTCTGCAAATCTGTCCTCAATATTGATGTCGAAGACCAAGTATCCGAGGTTGTTCTAAGATCCATCCGCACTGCAAGCCAGTTCCCGCAAGGGGCTACCTGCTTCGCCATTCCAATGGACGTCGCTCAAAATACTACAAAAGTCCCAGCTTTCGGTGCAAAAGCGTTTACTGCCCCTAAATATGGCACTGCACCTACCTCAAGACTTGAAGCTGCTAATCAGCTAATCGAAAAAGCAAAGTTTCCGGTCCTCTTCCTTGGGATGCGTGCTGGCAGTCCGGAAGTTGTCAACTCAGTCCGAGGTTTCCTGAGACGTTGCCCGCTCCCGGTGGTAGAGACTTTCCAAGCAGCTGGTGCCATCTCCAAAGATCTTGTGCATCTATTCGCTGGCCGAGTTGGTCTGTTCCGAAACCAGCCGGGCGACAAGTTGCTAGCAAAGGCAGATGTCATCGTTTGTGTCGGATTCGATGCGTACGAGTACGACACCAATTTATGGAATAACAATACTTCAGATGGAAAACTGATACACATCGATTACCATGAAGCGGATTATGGGGTTAATTACTCTCCGGAGGTCGAACTTCTAGGATCAATTGAGTCGAATCTAGATCTTCTCTCCCCTTCCAACAACATAAACTCACGTCCAGAGGTGGCAGCCGTTTGCTCGACCCTCCGAGATGAGTTGAGCGCCTGGAAAGCAACCGCAAAATCCCAGTCCCAGCCGGGCGGACTTGTTCACCCTCTGCATTTCATTGCTCTCTTACAAGAGTCGCTTTCAGAAGATACGCTGGTGACTGTTGATATTGGGACAGGTAGGTGCTGGTGGATCACCATTTTCTCTATCAGAATCTTAGACAAAGCTCTCCTTTCCATTCCAATAGAACCATTCATAATGAAGCAATTACTGACTTATCCGTTACCACAGTATACATCTGGATGATGCGGTATTTCTATGCTTATCAACCTCGACGTCTGCTCAGTTCGAATGGACAACAAACCCTCGGAGTTGGTCTACCATGGGCAATAGGAGCCAGTTTGATCCAAGATCCTCCATGCTCACAGAAAGTTGTCTCTCTCAGTGGAGATGGAGGATTCATGTTCTCATCTCAAGAGCTAAGCACCGCCGTCCTTCAGAAATGTAACATCACACACTTCATTTGGAATGATGGTCATTACAACATGGTAGAGTTTCAGGAGGAATTGAAGTATGGAAGGTCTTCTGGCATTGCGCTTGGAGGTGTTGATTTCGCCAAATTTGCTGAAGCATTTGGAGCGAAAGGTTTCCGGGTGGAAAAAGCCAAAGAGCTTGAAAAGATTATGGATGAAGCGCTGGCATACAATGGTGTTTCTATTGTGGATATCAAGATTGACTACTCACACAACTTGGAGTTGGCACAGCACATTATTCCTGAAGATTATAGATGACGAGTCATAATCTCATGACATTTTAGTCGCTACCTAATGCGTTCTCAAGATACCATCACGTGATTGTATTGCGAGTTGAGTGAAGGGGGCAACCAGGAGGCTGAGTGACTTACGTAATAAGCTAGGAAATAAATATATCCCTTATTCAATAGAAGCATATTGAAAATAGATTCGATTCCCAATAAGTGGTATATTTGATATATTCATTTAGGAGTACAGAAGAAAATTCCAGATAGGGGTTGATTACTAAGTGATTACTCTTTACCTCCAGTCACTGCCTCTTGTCTCGTATTGCATTTAGCCTGATGATTGTGGAATCTGAGCACATCAATTTGCTGTCTCTGCTATCATATCCGTATACCAAGCAGCAAACTCTAAATCATAACTTTTCTGAAGTTCGATATCGCCATGGTCGTCTTGGCTCAATTATTGGGCGTCTTTGCCCTGGCCATTCATATTGTCCACGCCCAATATGCCAATTTGTTTGCAGTCAACTGGCCCGTCGTTGCCTATATTTTAGCTTCAGTAAGAACCATTTGAAAGTCCTTGATTAGTTGCTGATAATTAAAGGAACTCAATTCAGTAACTACATATCTGGTCGCTTGCACAGCCAGCGTGACCCAGACACCTGGCTATCAGAATCTATGCGATTTCGTCCAGCCATACACCTTGATACAAGGTCCCAGCACCGTGGCCTATAACTACACAGGATTAGGAGGGATTGGATCAGCGTATGCGTTCCAACTTTGCTCCCAACCTCCTCGAACCCAGCCGTCAATTCTTGACTTCAATCTTGACCATCGTGCAGAACCATATCAATGGCGTGTAATTTGACGAGCTCGGTATTACTCGATTGCACCGTCACTGGAGGAGTTCGCCCGAGTGGAGTGTCATCCACCATTTTCATGGCCTACCCTAGCCCTATAACCGTCAATTATGACAGCTCCGAGGCAGCAGCGAACTATCTTTTCAGAGACGTAAGCCTCGCGCAAGCTACTGCAAGTCTTCTGACATATACTCCTGCTGGAGCAACAGCAACTGGATTGACAACTGTGACGACAGATTTTGGGGTCTCTTCAACGACATCTGGAAGCGGGAACAGCTTAATCACATCGGCGCCCACTGGGTCGCCAGCCAGTTCCACGGGTGCGAAAAAGGGAACTGGATCAGTAAATGGAGGTCCCGGGCCGGTTTTGGTTGCGTGCTGGGCATTGCTAATACTAGCGGGCGCTTTTAGAGGACTAAGATAGCAGGTTGAATAAAGAGCTTTTCCCGTGTTGCTTTTACCGTGCTATGAAATAAGCTCAATCATCCAGTACCATCAAGATATTTGAACACTCAAGAGGTCAGGAATCGATGATATCGTTCTGGACGCCGACCTGCTCCTGACCTTGACGAAAGGGCACAACGACACATGAGATGAATTCGAGCTTGCAAATGCTTCGTGACAGGAGCTGAATTCGAAGCAGGAAACGCCTTTGTTGGTATATAAAGACTATGCAGAATTACAAAATGCGTATATGCAATGAGACAATGCTGCAACGCTCAAACAGGCATATAAAATGAAATGACCGCAACGCTAAAACGTGCTCCAAACGAGCAATTTACAGCGAATTGCCCTTCATCAAATACTCGTCGAGGAAATGATCCTCAGGCGTCTCCTCATTGCCTGGCACAACCTCATTCTCCTTCTCCTTGCCAGAGCTCTTAGTCAATATACTAAAATCCACCTCATTGCCCCCCCTCCTGCCCATGTTCTCGGGCCTCCTCTTCTTCGCACCAGCCCTCTCTTTACCCTTTTCCCTTCCACCGACTCCTTTTAAACTATCATTCTCAACAGAGCTATTTCCTGCCGTCCTCATCCCTCTAAACTCTCTAACCACATCCGCAAACCCCTCCTCTAACGTCTTCATCCTTGCCAACATCAATCGTCCCATCATACCTTCCGTATCCTCCCTGCTAGCCCGTGTACCAAGGCCCTTCAACGCACCAGTCGCCATCGCCATCTGCGTCGCAAAGGAACTCGGCACCGCGCCCAGCATAGCGTTAGGGTTCGTATATAGTCCGAGGTCTGACATGCCCATGTCGAGGGAAGAGCGACGACGACGCCCTTGGCCTTTCACTGGACGTTCAATGGTTGTGTCTACGTTAAAATTTGGCACAGATTGAAATTGTGTGCGTGATGGCATGATGGGACGAGCCTTCGGTAGAGCAGTTGTGTAGATTGAATGGCGTGGGCTGCGATGTCCTGCGTTAGCGCCTGAGGCAGGTGTGTGCGTGCCAGGGTTGCCTTTTTTCGCTGTAAGGGGACGGGACTTTGGTGGTGAGGCGGACGAGGAGTGATCTTTGACGGGGTTGAAGAGGATAGTGTTTGTAGATATGTTCCTGGCATGGTGGCGGCGGCGAGGAGGTGAGATTTTGGGTATTGCGAGGGTGTTTGAGGGGAAGGGTTTTCGAGAAGATGATGCTACCGATGAGGGCATCACTTCGCTGAGTCTGACAGCGGCGGGTGTGCAGAAGTAGTCTTCTTCGTCTGAAGCGTTCTGTTTTTCTGAGCTATCGAGGTTCTGGCTTCTGTTGGGGTTCGTCCTGCTTCGTTTGTCCAGAGTCTGCACTTCGTCATCGTCGTTTGTCACAAGTTCGTCGTCTCCATCTGCGTCTGTTTGGCCAATTAAATCATCAGTGCTTTGTGGCAGGTAGTTTTCTGAGGCTTGCGTATTGTCATAAAAGCCACCATGGGATACGAAGTCCGCTGGATCGCTTGCTACAGATCTTGCGCCTGAGATGTCCTGGCTGATGCCGCGTCGTCTAAGAGTTGCCTTGCGAGCTTGTCTTCTCATTTCCAGTCGATCCACAACTGCTCTATCCTGTTCTTGCGGTGGGCTAGCAATCCCACTTTGGTGATCCATCCAATTGCTCACTACATTATGTGTTTGACGTCGGTCCACACTTCTCCGACTGGCTCGGAGAGGATCGTCTTTGGGTGCCAGACGGAAGACTTCGTCGAGAGCCTTGTCTTTTTGGAAGCCAGCCACGGATTCTTGACGCAGCCTCAATGCGGGACTGAACAACCCTGGTCTCGAATCTTGGAATGAGACGAGTCTTCCCCTGCCATGAACGGCGTTCTCAACCAGGTCAGTAGGTTCGAATACCGATCGAGCAAGGAACAATCTCTCGTAAGTGTATATGCCAAACAGTAAGGGGAAATGTGTGACTTTGATGACAGTGCGATTCGTTTTGATGAAAACTTTAAATGGCAAGCAGAACCTCAAGGGGGTTAGGACCCAGGCGAATATATTGGTGGGCGCGACGTAGGAGAACAGTGCATCGTTCTTGACCATCGAAATCGTGTTCACGGCGAACACGAACTGGTGTTCTTCGTTCGCATTAGAGACAATTGCCATGAAGCTATTGGTCAAGACTGTAATCAAAATCGTGACAACCAGGAAGTGACAGATGAAGAGGAACAGCACGAGGATCGCCTTTCCAAGCAGGTTATACGTTTCCCAGGCCTCCCAGGCTGCCGGTGTAAATCCCATGAGGATTTGAAAGATCTATCCAAAGTCAGCTCAAGACATGATTCTAGATTCATCTCACAGTTTTGCGTACCTTATATGCCACTTGGCCAGCATCGTATTCGTTTTTCCCGTACGAAAGGGTGAAAGCAACGAAGAATCCGCTGCAGGCGATTAGGATTAATACGAAGACCGCCACTAAGTCGATAGCCATTAATCTGAAAGCAATCAGAAGCTGCGAGAAGTATCGGTAGTGATCCAAAACGCTGAACAGCCGCGGAAAAAGTAGGATCGCATTAGCAGCCAAAACATCGTACGCCATGCTGTTCCATTCATGTCTTCTCCCAACATCGACAAGGAATATGCCATAAATTCTCATGCAGTAATATACCATCAGTATGAGAAGGATTCCAACATCAAAGGTGTTCCAGAAACTCATAATATATAATGAGAAGCCTTGCTCGTTGAAGCCCACCACTTCGTCCAGCATGAAACCGGCGCTCCAGAACCAGAATATTACCTCGAGGGTTGTGATATTGGAGGATCGCTGGCTCAGAACAGCAATGAACAACACCAAGAGAATGGCCAAAGAACAAGTCGAAAAGAATTGACGATAACGAGGCACTCTCAGCCTAGATAATTTGAACAATGAGGCATCTCGAGGGTCATATAGAGTAACAGTCCTTCGTGATAGGACCTGATGGAGGGTTTTTAATTTCTTGTCAGGCGAGACTCGAGATTGAGGAGAGTTTATGGCCCCATATCTGGCATTCTGCCCTGGCACGAGGAGGTGTTGTGCGGTTTCATTTGGTCGTCGGATCTCTTGCATTTGCGTTTGCGCCAAATGTGGCTCACGACGATGAAGGTTGTCTGCAGCAGAATGGAAAATAATTGTGCCTGCCCATATAGCTTCAAGTTGTTGAACGACAAGTGGATGTGCTAGAAATCGTTTGGCTGAGGCCCGTATGGCAACTTCAAGAGTCGATATCCGCACCGCAGCAGGTTTTGGTCGGGGATTCAACTTTCTTCCTGGTGTCAAAGGTTCTGCAGCAGCGATACCTTGTAGTGGGAAAAAGTCGTAAGAGAGGGCATCGATAAGTTCTCGAGTGTTGTATTCCTTCAATAGCTTGATTGCTAGCAGCTCGCAGACCATAGCTCTTGTGCGACTGTTTCCAGCATTTGACAGGTTTGCCTGACTCTCCTTCGCAAATTGTAAAGCATTCGCCATCAGGGCATATAGGGTCGCCCGATTGAAATGTGAGGTTCGGATCTGTTGTTGCATGGGTTTGACAAGGAATTGGGAGACTTGAGGGGATCTCAGCTGGTCCCAGGTGAGGGTCGTCTCTGTCCTGGGAAGGACGATCAATCGAATTGCGTGAGTGAGATTGTAGACGGGTAGTGAATCTGTAGTAGGGTTAGCATATATATATTCGTAGACGAGAGAGACCTGCCTAGATGTGCCGCAGAAAAGATGGGCAACAGAGGCGTATCCTCATGCCCATCTTCGTCGCCGCCTCCATCGTGATCTTCGACGTCTTCCTCGTCGCCTTCCTCGTCCTCCTCCTCTGTGTCCTCGTCATCTAATTCGGTCTCGGTGAAGTCCGCGGTAGCATGCCTGCGGGTATTCAGACGTTTGCTCCGTTCGAGGATAGGTGAGGATTGAGCATCGAAATGTGACGAGTAGGGCGAGTGATCGCGTTGACGTCCTTTCTTGGGTCTAAGTAATGACGAGAGCATTTTCTAGAAGTTGAGAGTAAATATATCCTCTCCCAGATTCCACCGCTGCAAGATACCAAAAGTGGGCGCAATGGATCGTATTCATTGCACGGCGATGAGACTGGCTGATTCTTGAAAATGTAAACGAAAGTCGCGCCTGGCCCGCGTAAAAGTGGCTTGCTATAACTTTGTGGCGTCAATTCTTGGTGATTGATCAATGCGTGTTCCTGAGGGTAAGAAAAGTTGAAATAAATACAGATTAATATAGAATAAATACAAAATATGCGGTAGAACCGCCCCAGCTATACTCCATGCATTTCGCTGCTTATCTCTCCATGGCGAGCACATGACTCTGGATCACCGACTTCTATGACGGCGTATGGCATTCTGGGGATTCTGCATCAGGAAACAGAGCGATGCGGCCGCTAGTGTATTCGCTGCTGCTCTTATCCATTTTAGCCATTACCCTCGACACACGACGAATATCCTCACACAGCAAACTCGCTCACAAAACGAACATCGACACAACGGAACACTCTTTCAACACAATGGAAGACTTCAGCCAACCGAGTCCGGAACGAATCGATCTTCTTCAGCTTCTACAAGAAAAAGTGGGGAGTATACAACCACAATTTTGGGCTATATGCTAGATTTGCGACCTTGGTGCTCTTAAACATCTTTTGAACCAACCCGCTCCGATTATTAATTGGTATCTCTCAAAACGCGAACCAAATGGTTCGCCATTGTCAGTCAAATGGCCCTATTCCTCTGCTTTAATATTGCTCATGAGAACTTTATAGGGGGTTCTTCTCCTAGATACCAATCGTGGCCCTCAACACTAATACCAAAGATATCTACACCACAGAGATTTATCACATCGAATTCGGGCCCATCACCTTCTACCTTACCTCCACCTTCAAAGAGACAAAAGATTACAGATTCACCGACAACACCAAAAATCCCATTTCCTCGAGCTACAAATATCAAAAAGCAAGCTAAAGAGAGAGAGACAATTTTAGCTGTGTTTTGACGGGACAAGGAATAGTAAAAGTTGCTCATATCTACCCATATCACTCATTAAAACAAAGGGAAGAAGATAAGGGTGGGCCACGACATGAGTTTTGGAACCATTTGACGATGTACTGGTCTGAGGAGAAGGTTCTTGCTTGCCAAGCAAGAATTTCCCGCCAGGATATACACGAAATCGGTCGCGAAGAAGTCTATAATCTCATATCATTCTCGCCTGATGTACATGCGCTCTGGGGATGAAGACTATTTGCTCTTAAACCAATCTCCGAGTCAACCGATAAGAAGACCTTGACAATACAATTATTTTGGCAAGAAAAGGGAAAGGTTTAATATCCAAAAATGAGTCCCACTACTATACCTATTTCTACCAAAGGCCTTAAACAGACTGCAGTAGCCCATGGAGGTTATGTACGACTACTTGATGAGAATGGGAAAAGGATCCAAACCGGCGACTGGTTCGAGCTCCATACAGACGATCCAATACGAAAACCATTACCGAGCTTCGAGCTACTTGAGCTACAATGGTTCCTTCACCGTATTCAGGGCATGGCTGGTATTGCTGATATTGACTGGCCGACTTTGTCAGATTCGGGTTTGGGCTTGGACTCAGACGATGTGATTTGCGAGGAGGATTACGATGTTTCTGATCTTGAGCTTGACGAAGTGGGGGAGGTAAGAGAAAGAGCTGAGGATGGTGGGGAGGTAGCTATGTAAGGCAGGTTAAGCAAGATGACTTTGTCCGCCTTTGTGGTGTATCTTAACAAATTAGCTCCTTGCTAGATTGATACATTATGCTTTGCATTATAGATTTTAGGGAATTATAAAGTCAAATATCAAAACGCCAGAATTTTAATGGGTCCATTTTAACCCGCAGGAAGAGGCGTGGAATATCTTTTTTCGGTTGATGTGGGGTAGCTCCATGACGATTCCCTGCTGCCTCTTGATCTTCTTCAACCTCTATATTTCGACAGCTCCATCCACAAATCCTAAACAACTCCAAAACTTAAAAGGGGATATTTAATCAACATGGCAGAAGCTATAGACAACCCTGACGTCCCAAAGGATCGCAAGGCATTTGTCCCCTTAGGTACAACCCCTCGAGCTTCCCCAAGACATTTGCTAAACTCCGTCTCGTGCAGAAAATAACCCTGAAGTTATGACATCTCTTGTACACAAGCTTGGCCTTTCTCCCACCCTAGCATTCCACGATGTCTGGTCAATCGACGACCCCGAAATGCTCTCCTTCGTCCCTCGCCCAGCCAGTGCTCTCCTCCTCGTCTTTCCAGTTTCTAAGAATTACGAGGTGTTCCGCATGCAAGAAGACGCCGACAAGGCTCTCTACGAGGGAAAGGGTGAGGCTGAACCGGTCATTTGGTACAAACAGACAATCAGAAACGCGTGTGGCTTGATTGGGATTCTACATGCTGTGAGCAATGGTGGCGCCAGAAACTTTGTCGGTATGTTATGCATTCTACAAGATGGACATAGGCAAGGCTGATAAACATGCTACATGCAGAATCCGATTCCGACCTTCATAAACTTCTACAGTCCGCGATCCCTCTTGCCCCGATCGAACGAGCCGACCTTCTATACAACTCACAAGCACTAGAGAACGCACATGCGAGTGCGGCATCGGAAGGGCAAAGTCAAGCACCAGGTGCGACAGATGACATCGATCTACATTTCGTGTGCTTCGTGAAGGACGAGAAAAATAACTTGTGGGAGATGGATGGACGGAGAAAAGGCCCCTTGAACCGAGGCCAACTGACAGAGAGCGAGGACGTTCTGAGCGAGAAGGCATTGGATCTGGGCCCGAGGAAGTTCCTGAAGCGGGAGGCTGAAGTTGGTGAAGGAGAATTGAGATTCAGTCTCATTACTCTGGCTCCGAGCTTGGATTAGAGCTCGTGCCGATGAGGAATTGCATAAAGGGGCGTTATTGGTCATCGTAAGCTATGTGGAGCAGATATGGGATTCAGAATCTGCATCTTCGAGAAATTGAGGCGCTGATGGATCTTGAGAGGCCAGACTTCAAAACTTTGGTCTGTCACACATCCTCTTGAGATACGAAATCGAAGAGGCGTCATTTCACAATCATCCATCTTGAATGGAAGATTTTTCCTGATGTTCCTGACCTCCTCTTCTGAGTATGATGATGCAGGGAGGACCAAGCTCCCCTCTTCAGCCTTATTAGCGTCACTAGCGCAAGGCTGGGCATATCCCGCTACAGTAGCGTACAAGTACTTCGTCACCACAAAGTGGTCCAATCCATTCCACCTACCGAATAGCTTCATGAGAGAATCATCGTATGCAGTTCACAAGAAGTCTACTTTTCCGTCCAAGTCTGCTCAGAATGGCGCTCCACCCTCCCCAGGACGCCTCGAAATTGATCTGTTCGTGCCCCTCATGCCACCAGCCTTTCTCAGCACGAACAGCCCACTGCTAACCAATATACAGTTGCACCCGCAAACGATAAGACAAACTCCCAAGCCGATCAATACACCAAAGGATCATTGGAACGGTCCCAATTGGATCCCAGCCCCTTCACTCAATTCCACACCTGGTTCACCCACGCGCAAGCAAATGGCGTGCATCAACCGGAGACCGTCTGCCTCTCCACGGCATCCCTCCCGTCCGGCCGCGTCTCAGCGCGAATGGTATACCTCAAAGAGCTAGACACCAAGGGTTTCGTCGTATATTCAAACTTCGGAACGTCGAGAAAGAGCAAGGATCTGGAGAATAACAAATGGGCTAGTCTTACCTTTTGGTGGAGGGAGCTGGAACGACAGGTTAGAGTGGAGGGGCTCTGCGAGAGGATGACTAGTGAGGAGAGCCAGAAGTACTTTGATACGAGGATCAGGGGAAGTCGGATTGGTGCTTGGGCGTCGAGGCAGAGCGAGGTTATCGACGATAGAGGGGTGTTGGAGGGGTGGGTAAAGGATGTCGAGAAAAAGTTTGAGGGAGAAGAGCGTATTCCTGTACCTGAGTTCTGGGGCGGCTTAAGAATCAAGCCTGAGGTGGTGGAATTTTGGCAAGGGAGGGAAAGTAGGCTGCATGATCGATATGTGTACACAAAAGTGAAGGAAGCAGGGGAGAAGGAGGGAGAGTGGACAATTGAAAGGGTTAGTCCCTAGTTGAGTGGAGTCGTACTGAAAAAGGGTCTTCCTTCATGTACAGTACAGCTTTATCTCGCTTTGCAGTCTCGAGTGAGCTAAGCTCTATAGTATAGCTATCTCCATTCCGTCCTGTCTAGCCAAGTGGTACCATCCTCCAAGTGAAGTCACTTCTTGTACTAAAAGCATACAAACTGGTAGCGACCAGAAACTGTTCTCCAATTGGTCTCTTAGAGAAAGAGAAAGACGGGATCTCAAGATCAAAGAAAAACGTTGGTCTTGAAGATCAGAACGATCTATTCGCTTCAACCTTCCATATCCAGCTTGGCATGTCATTCGCATTTCCCCGCATCTCCACAATGTCCCCGAGAAAGCGTTCTAGGAAGAAGCTTGTCAAGTGCTGGTTTAGGTGAGTGAGGGGTAATGGATTGTGGACTTGTTTTTTGGAAAGTTTTTCCAAACCCTCTCTCGACAGTGACGTCGGTCATGTGGAGTGCCTGTTGTGCTCTGGGGATTGGAGTAAATCCATTCATCGGATGATTACAAGCGAACGTTTGGTTTGTCTATAAGACTAGAGGACTTATCCATAGTAGAGTACTTATACTATATGGACTCGTTTCTTAATAATCGGTTTTTACTTATTCCCATATCAATCTCAGTCGGTTATGGCACGTCCTTTGGTAGCTAGCCTGCTCCTCTCCAGCATCCCATTCGCTCAACCTATCCCGTCTGAGACTTTACAGCCTTGCGGCGAGGCGTTCTACTATCCATCCAAGGTACGAACTTCGGAAGAACTCCAGAGAGCTCTATTCACTTTCCTAGTATACATGCTATGATGGAGACTTCCTTTGCCCAGTCTTGAATGGAGAGCCGACATTGCGATGTGGACCAGACTGTTACCTGCCAGAGATGTACTCGTGGGTATTCCACAATCTGTATACTCTCAAGTCGATGCTTATTCATTAGGTGCGGAAATGATCATTTGATATATCCTCCCACGGGCAGCGCCTCTTCAACATCTCCCTCAAGTCCGGCTGCAACATGCACAAGCGAGGCGACAACCCTTCATTTAAGCTCTCCGCCATACGAGAACTATTTCTATTCAGATTGTCACGCTGCCTCCCAGGTCGTAGTAACCTCTCCAGAGCCAGATAGCAATCTAACGATCATTGGGCCGAGACTCATCGTTGCTTGGCCAGCTGGGAACTCGGGAGTCGCAATCTACTTCGAGCCAGAGAACGGAGTGAATGGCACGCTGGGCATCCGGCTCCTTAATTCAACTGTAGGAAGTCCCCTGGGGCCAGTTTACAGCGCCACTGGTGGGAATGCAACAGTAGGCGTCACCACTCAGGTCGAGTTCAACAGCTCAGCTGTCCTCTCGGTAGCCATTTTAGGCAGCATCCGAACGATTCGAGATTTTGTGGAAGGGCCAAGTCTGCTAAGAGACGATATTCAGAGCGCTATCATATACTCTAACATCACCGACGGGGTCCAACTTAGTCGTCTTTGGCTAGATAACATCACAACCACGACAATATCTTTCATCAGCCCCAATGGGTCAATTCAAATCGACAATACAACGTTGAGACTTGATTCTGGAATCTATACTTTCAATGCATCCTTCGACTATCCCCAGTTGACCCAACTCAGCTCCGAGGAGGTGCTCAGTCCACAGTCTACGGACCTAATAACGCAGTCTCCAATGCAGACGACCTCCCTATCATTCTTGTCCTATACTTCGAAACTTACCGCTGGCGCGTGGAGGTTCTTGACGTATTTTGGCCGAGACTCCATGATTTCGGCTTTGTTACTCGAACCAGTCTTAAGCGATGGGAAAGGGGGGGCAATCGAGGCTGTGATTGCGGGGGTGCTGGAAAGAATCAATATGACTGATGGCTCAGTCTGTCACGAAGAAACCATTGGGTAAGATAGTAACAGCATCATTCTCGAGGACGACTTTAGGGCTGACTTTGGAAGCGATTATGCCACTTGGACTAATTTGCAGAACAACATAACTAGCACCGCTCCTCTGTGCTCCTACATTATGGTGCACATTCCATCAAAACTATTGTTAATTTTGGCTAATACCTTTCCAGATTGATTCAGACTATTACTTGCCAGTGCTGATGGATCGATACTTCGTCCAAAATAGCAACGGTTCCTCCCGTGCGTCTGATTTCTTCGACACAACGGCTAGCATTTTCCCATCGAATTCCAATCTCACCTACAAACAGCTAGCCCAAATTAATGCACAAAAGATTGTCTCTCTTGCAGCTCCCTTTGCTGCACCTGGCAACCAGACTATGGAAAATTTGATGCACCTGAAGGATGGTCAGATCGTGGGTCAGTGGCGAGATAGCACGTATGGAATAGGTGGAGGTCGTATTCCTTTCGATGTGAATACAGGTTTGGCGCCAGCTGCACTCCGGTCCATCGCCTCTCTTTCTTCGGCAGGAATATTGAACTTCAACGCCACCTTAGTAAACGAGTACGCCCAAGTCTGGGAAGATTATACTCTGCAGTTCTTTGAAGTCAACATCCCTGTTTCAAACGCCACAACCCTTCTCCAGAACTATGCCAGCGAATCAGGCATCTCTGGTTTGGATTCGCAAGCTGCTTCCCTTGATGACGAAGTCACTTTTTATGCCATCTCACTCGACGGGAATAACAACCTCTCCCAAGTCCAAGTCATGAATACCGATTCGTGCTTTCGGCATTTCATGCTCAACACCACAAACCAGACGCAACTGACCACGTTCCTGAACTCGACCGCGAATAACATCCGCCTTACCTTCCCAGCAGGACTGATGACTGACGTCGGCATGCTTGTAGCAAACCCTGCATATGGAGACAACCCAGTCTATGCCGCAAATTGGACGACATCCGCCTACCACGGGACAGTCGTTTGGTCATGGCCTCTCGCAATGATGGCCCGAGGACTCGAACTCCAACTATCTCGCTGCAACACCTCTGCCACCCCAGATTTCTGCTCCGACAGCTCGGTTTATGGGAATGTGAAGAATGCATATAACGTACTATGGGATAGCATTGAAGCGAACGCAGCCCATTTGAGTACGGAGGTTTGGTCGTGGACTTATGATGCCGGGGCGAAGAAGTTCGATTATATTGATTTGGGGGCCTTGCCGCCGCCGCCGGGAAGCTCGCCCACTGAGAGTGATATTGTGCAGCTTTGGAGTCTGACTTTCTTGGCTGTTACGCGGGATGAGGGGCTGAAATAGGAAACCCTGAGGAGGAAAATTAGTATATAGAACCGACTGCAGATTATAATCATGATTTAATCTTAGTATTTGCAAATTGATTCTCAAGAAGTAACCTCTAACCCGCTCGGACATTGGAGGAGAATGCTGGTATTTTAAAGGTTCAAAATGGTACACTGATGAATTGGGAAAGCCTGATATCGTTCAAGAAAGGCAGTCTTAACTAGATATCAACTTTATCTGCGCGATGAAGGCTAGCAATCAAGTATGAATGAACTGAACTAAATAAGCATATCGAGACGACTAACTAATGAAACAATAATGTCTTTGGAATCGTATATCGCCGAATCATGAGCTAGGATTCTTGATAATTTTAGCCCGATGCCGATCGAGCAGCTTGATTCATGAGAATCAACACATTCGCATATCATCTATCAACTTTTTAACTTTGACTTTGAAGTGTGGAATGCTAATTCTCTATTCTGTAGATCATACAAAGGCTTCCACCACCAGGCGGTCCTTGTCCTTCCGCTCCTCCCTGTAAAAGTTAGAAAGCACTCGGTAAGAGGCAAAGAGTTGAAATTGAGGGGGAAATAGAACTTCAGGCAGATCAACAGGTAAGAGATAGAATATCCCACGCACATGGCAAGTGACAAACCAAAGACGAGTTATGTCTCCTAGAACCACTTACCGATACGTAGACCTGGGAATCACCAACCAACCCAGCAATCAGACCCCCAACAGCCGCTCGTGCATGCCTTGTGCTATGAATATCACTGTCTGTATTCATAGTATGTCTTTTACCTCTAATGCTCCCCGTCGGATCGGCTTCCGCTTTCGCTAGCACTTGAAGAACCTTTCCCTTCTCGCGCTTGACCTGCTCTAACATGCGTAGTATTGTCCCTGCATCGATCGCATCATCCATGTGAGCGGAAACAGCACGCAGATTACCCAGAGAGGGGTCAGATGCTAAGATAAGAATATGGTTGTCTTCCAGTTCCGCCCCAGAGCTACAGCTGGCCTTGCTGCTCCAGCTGGTTTGGCTCCGCATGGATTCGTCGAGGTTGCTTTCCTCGAGCTCATCCAGGGCTACGGCTATCCCGATGGCGGAGGCATATCGAGATTTGGCCATACTATCGTATGTGTCTGTGGTTACGGGAGTCTTGGACGCTGCCTTGATGATTTGTACTTTTGATGAGGTGAGCAGAGGACACTTTATCAGCACGAGATGCACATGAGCTTTGGAGATCCCAGATTGCTGCAGCATGTTCTTGACTGACAAGGCGACTTCCCGAGCATGTGCTGATGTCCCGATTTCATGAGCTTCGAGCATGCGTGTTCTCCCCACGACAGCTTGAAGGCCTGTCGATTCTGACTCTTTGACAATGAACGTCACATGAGGACTGAGTACACCTTCCGTTCCGCCGGAAAAGATCGTGATAGCAGAGTCTGGAATGAGTGGCTCCCAAACATGCGTACTCAGTGTTCGTGAGAAGTCATTGACACAGCCGTTCCCTTGATCGTCAGCTTCAGCACCCAAAGGTGGGGGTTCTATCAATACCCTCTGACTTTCCAACTACCCCAAGGATGTCCTTGGCTTCGTAGCCTGCTGCTTTCAACTCCTTGAGTGGCGTGGTATCTGCGGGTGAAGAGACTCCAAACTTCAGGATATTGACTGAGGCCATTGAGATGATGATTTAGTGATGTAGAACTTTTCAAATCAATTCGACCGCTATTTCAAAATAGAGCTAACGATCGGTCTTGATGATTCGGACCAAATGCAGAATATTCAACTGAAATAGTTGGATCAGGCCAGGTCAGTCTAGGAAACTTCCTGTCTTTAGGATTGATATTAAGTATTTCGCCGCCGGGCCGCCGCCGTCACTTCAACAGCTATGATAGCAAGAGAGTCGGAAGAAGTAAAGCTATCCACAACTGTTTTTTATCTTTTTTTTGGGATGGCCTGCTTTACTAGAACGTTTTCTAAAATAGTATGATATGAAGATTGATGTTTATCGGCCGACATTGTTTTGGTACCCGTACCGACCTTCATCGGACCACACCACGTGCCCACCAAGCATAACACATCTCTAAGTGCCTCTCTCCTAAGATTCTACTCCAGGAAATATTCTGCATACTGGGAGAGCTCGGGAGAATATGTTTCTCCCGCCCCTCTGAGTATCTTTCCACATATCCTCTGGCTGTGTTCAATGATAATTCATTTATTTGCTATTCTTAGTGTTTGTTCTGCTTCCTGCAGCGTACGCTGGACTGGTCAAAGCACGCATTTAGTAAATTGGGCGAACAACAAGCGTACATGAATTCCTACACGTTGAACAATTCCTATGCTCAAGTTGAGTCTTTTAAGCTTTGCGTCAAAATGCTCGTCGTCTCCAACGTCGATATAAGTTGAGAGTCATCGGTCCGCGAACGACAATGATGATCAGATACGAAATGAAGAGATGTCATTCGGCCGCAATAGCTCGTACTTTGAGGATGCATTCTGTTGAAACTGCTAAGAGAGAGCTAAGTGCAGCCTCTTTTAGACGAATAGATTTTGACTTACCAATCACTTCTGGGGCGTGGGCTTTGGAGATATCATGTCTTCGGGCGAAATTAAGCAGTGCCTATCGAAATTCGTTTTCACCATGATAGCATACTTGTAAGCTAGAGAACCAAAAGATTTCTCCCTTCCCAACAGCAAGGAAACAAATGCCCACTGGTCCTGTCCTCCCTTCATGGATTCGTGCTTTTGGTTGACAAGCCATTAGGATAGCCATGTCAAATGAGCACGAAAAGATATCGCGACGTTGAAGTGCTGGTTGTAGGGCAGTTGCGCTAGAATCTTCATGAGCTAAATAGGGGCAATCTCAAGAAGAAGTGTCAATACAGAATACTCGGCGCCCGTAAAGACAAACTCCTTCTTGCTTGAGGAAAATATATCCAAGAACTTGCCTCTCATCCTCCACGTAGATAGGATAGAAGCGGATTTTTGACCTAACAGCCTTCAAATCATCAGATCGTACCATGACAGGGTAGATTTTCTAGAAGGTATCAGGAGATCTAGCGCTCATTCAAACTCAATTCAATAGAGATAAAAGAAACAAACGCAATACAAACTACGAAGACATACAGTTTGACAATAGTAGAGACAAAAAAAGTAGCAGTATGACTTATGGCTTATAGTGGTAACTGCCCGTTGGCTGTTCGTCCAAATTTATATCGTTCTGGCGGTGGATGAAAAAATGATGACGAAGTAACTCACACGGAGAGCCTCGATGACCGTGACGGGATTGGCGCTGTGCGCTAAAGCCCGCTCTGTCTCGGAGCCATGTTTCTGAACCCCGCTAAGATTCATGCCACCACTCGACTCCGACCTTTACCCTCTCTGCTTCAATTATACGACTTCGAATCTCTTCATATATGCCGAGAAATTAATCAAATTGTACACAATAACAACCAGGAATCCATAGTCACGGCGACAGAGCCCAGATTCCCAATATGGGGCTGAGTGCGATCCAGGAGCAGCGCGATGGTGAGACTGGAACATATGCTGCTTGGACAATAGCTGATGGAGCTCCCAGTCATCTTGGAAACAATCAAAGCAATCACTCGAGGAGATGTACGCTTTCTTCCAAGCCAACTGTCTGTCTTGTACTGACTGCCCACAGTGGAAGGTGCTGGTTGTCGACGAGGGAGCCAAGAAGATCATAGACAATGTCGTCAAGGAAGATGACATTCTCAACGAGAATATTGCGAGTGGGTACCCGAAGTGAGAGCTGAAGCTCATATTTTAATTTTTCTGCCAGATATCGAAAGGATTGAGGAGAAACGGGGCATGAATCCAGACATGGACGCCATATACATACTGTCTCCGCAGCCACACATCGTGGATTGCCTGATGGCAGATTTCGAGCGTCGACGATATCGGAAATCCTACCTTGTATGGCTCGCCCTCCTCGATCCCCAACTGCGCCGGCGCATCGACTCCTCGAGACAGGCACAAGACCAAATGATGGGGTTTGAAACCCTGTCAATAGACTTCTTCCCCCGGGAATCACATTTGATCACATTCAGAGATCCCTGGAGTTTCCCAATATTATATCATCCCTCGTGCAACAATCTTGTTCGGGAACATATGCAGATTATTGCTCAAAGGGTAGGAAACTTCTGGAAGCTGTGTAGAAAGGGGCTAAATTCTCGTCCTATAGATTACGGGAATTTGCGTTTCATTACAAGAATACCCCAAAGTTCGATACTACAGGCCCCGAAATCCAACACACGAAGCAAGCGTCCTATGCTCTCACCTCGCCCGATTTGTACAAGAAGAATTGGACGCATATGCACAATATAACCAAAGCTTCCCTCCACCTACTTCCCGACCTCAAGGCGTACTTCTGATTACCGATAGATCAATGGACTTGATGGCTCCCCTCATACATGAATTCACATATCAAGCCATGGCCCACGATCTTTTACCCATCAAAGAGACAGACAAAGTTTATTATAAGACAGTGGTGAACGAAGGAGCCGCGGATGAGAAGGAGAAAGAAATGGAGATTGGGGAGAAGGACAAGATCTGGGTCGAAAATAGGCACCGACATATGAAGGACACAATCGAGAAGTTAATGGGCGATTTCCAGAAGTTTATTGATGAGAATCCGCACTTCACGAGTTCAGAAGGAGATGCTACGAGTTTGAATGCCATCAAAGATATGTTGGCAGGATTGCCGCAATTTCAGGAATTGAAGGAAGCATATTCGTTGCATTTGAGCATGGCGCAAGAGTGTATGAACATCTTCCAGCACCACAAGCTTCCCGATATCGCGTCTGTAGAGCAATCCCTGGCTACTGGTCTAGACGAGGATTTCCGAAAACCCAAGAATTTGGCAGATCAACTCGTACGATTATTGGACGACGAAAGTATAAGCTCTGCCGATCGACTGCGGCTAATCATGATGTACATTATGTTCCGCGATGGATTAATAAAGGAGGATATAGAGCGACTTCTAGCACACTCTTCGTTACCATACCCGGATTTCGAAAAAATCAGTAACCTCGAGCTATTGGGCGCCCGCGCAGTGAAAGCCCTCAAAGATAACAGACCACCTCCGCAACCGCTGTTTCCTCGCAAAATGGCGCCAACAGAACAAAATGAAGAATACGCACTTTCACGTTTCGAACCAATGCTAAAGCTCATGCTCGACGACTTGATGAAAGGAACACTGGATCAAGGAGCCTTCCCATACACCAAACCACCACTTGATAATTCCGATGAAATAGCTGCACAGTCACAGGCTTCCCTCAGAAGTGCCAAGCCAACATGGGCTCGGAATCGTATGTCGACCGTCGAAAGCCGACAGAGGGTGATTGTTTTCATGGCTGGTGGAGCAACATATTCCGAATCAAGGGCCTGTTATGAAGTTTCCAAAACCAGCGGGCGAGATGTCTTCCTCACAACGAGTCATATGCTCAATCCCGCTCTATTTGTTCGCCAGGTTGGAGATTTGGGCGTTGAACGAAAGCGTCTAGACTTACCGGCTGATAGGCTGAAGCCGAAAGCTCCAGCTTATCTGTTTGAGCGTAATGACCCCCCCAAACCCCCGGCAATGGGCGGACTCCCTGCTCGTGGTGCACTTCCTAAGAGCCCTGCCGCGCCTTTGCCTCAAAAGGGCTCAGGATACGACAAGCGAGTAGGTTCTGTAGCACCACCAACGGCGGGCATGGCAGCTATGACTATGAATTCTACCAATCTACCTGTGAATGGCAATGGGATGGCGGATGGAGGTAAAAGTAAGTTGGAGAAGAAGGCCAAGTATAAAGATGAAAGTGGTGAAAAGGAGAAGAAGAAACGGCATTTCTTCAGCAGCAAGAAGTGACTCTGTTGTTTTTGAGCATCTAGCTACGTTGTGGATAGACATTTGGTGGCGTTGGGAGCGTAGCTTTGCCTGGGAGCATCGACATACTTTAATGACTTGATGTGAGGGATTTGGAGTCGAACATATTCTGCACGTGGAAAGATGGCGTGAGGGGTTTCTGCAAGCAGAATCATAGGATTCTAATGGAAATAATTTGATCTTGGGGTAAGATGCCTCAAAAGTATCAATTTCTTATGGGTTTTTGAGTCTCAGAAATAGCCACTTTACCCTATGTCTATTCTAGGCTGATACATACTTTCCCAATCTGGCCACCCTTTTCCACGAGTTCAAACGCCTTCATCACCTCTCCTTGACTGAACCCGAATACTTTGTCTATGGGCATGCGGATTTTCTTCGCTACAACAAAATTGACCAACTCTTCCATCAGCTGCTTTGACCCAACGCTTATTCCGCGGACGATGCAGCCATGCTTCAAAGTCAAGGATACGACGTCAGGCATGTCTTCCTGGGTGGCCCTCGATAAGAATCCAATTAAAGCAACAATACCACCCATTACAACACACTCGAGGCTCTGTTTGATAGTCCCAGACCCACCGTTCTCAAAGATGAAATCTACTCCACGTCCTCCGGTCAACTTCCGTGCTTCCTGTGCCCAGTCTGGGGTTTTCTTATAGTTGATAACATGATCAACACCATACTTCTCTTTCACAATTCCAAGCTTCTCGTCTGACGAAGACGTGATTATTGTCACCGCACCAGCTGCTCTCGCAATAACCAGCCCAATAAGCGACACGCCTCCAGTTCCTGACAACCGGTCAGCTTCGAAGATCACAATAGATTGTTAGAATCATACCTTGAAATAGAACACTTTGTCCCGGCCTCATAGGTATATTCCCAAACAACGCATTCCAAGCTGTAACACCCGCACAAACCAAACACGCCATCTCGACAAAGCTCAACCCACTGCCCTTTGGAATCCTCGTAGCCGAATACTCCGGCAACGTAACATACTCCCTCAGCACCCCATCGAAAGTAGCCCCCTGGCTCTGATTGCGATGCAATCTCGGACCGTAGAAATGCTTCAGGTCAAAACTCCCAATGACTTCATCGCCGATTTCGAATTCGCTCACTGAGGAGCCCATGGCTACGATGATGCCGGCTCCGTCGGAACATGGTACTAGGTTCTCCTTTGCAGAGAGGGGGTAGCTGGAGTTGGAGATTGCGATGTCGCGGTAGTTGAGGGCTACACCGCGGATCTTGATGAGGATTTCGTGGGGCAGTGGGGTGGGGACGGGTTCTGTGGAGAGGTGGAGGTTAGTGTACGAGGTTCGGGCTCTGAGGCGATACACGCTGTGTGTTTCTGGGATATGAGGCATTGTTTTTTAGTTTCTGAGGAACGCAAAATGATAGAAAGAAGAGATGCTCAAAAGGTGCCACTTTCCAGTGGAGTTTCAGCAGGACTTTGGGGTTTATATGAGCTCTTGGAATGGGACTTGTTAGCTAGTATCTTTGCTTGCTTTAGATCACCACCTTTGATGCCGATGACCCGTTGAACATAGTTCTCTGTTCCATAAAACGGTTTTGCTCTGCAGATTCTGGTCGTATCAGAAGGAGAAGTGGGTCTGAGCAGGAGACATGATTGATTCCTGTGCGAGGGATCCAATGAGAATGCGATTCAGGTCTAAATCTTAGATTGAGATCAGAACAGCTGAATTCATTCTTGCGATCACTTTTTCCAGTCCTTCGCTTGCTTTATAGCAAGCTAGATTATTCAACGAGCTTCCGTGTGTTCTTGCTTGAATATCTGAGAAAATGCAAAGGTCATGTGACTATCTTCAACTCGTGAAGCTCTCTATGTTACCTTGGGTTCAAAAAGTGCCGACCCTAATGATACAACATACCTAAAGCCTTGCTTTTGGTCTCAGGATAGCTATATCGCTACCGGAACTTTAAGGTATAGATATCCAAATTGTTCACTCTTCATCACGGGTTCGTCGTAGTAACACCTTCTATTCCAGAAGGCACACTAATCATACAAGGACCGATAAGCATAATGATCGTGCTCAAACGAGGAGACTTCGGGCACAACCCTGCCTCAATACTGCGCCATAGGCACTCTACCTCCTCAAGGATACCCACTCCAAATTCTTGACCTCTCCGTAAACTCCAAGCCAGTCTCCGATTCGGGTCATCGATATGCCGATCTAGCTGTATTCTTTGTGTCGAGTTTTGGATCCAGCCTTGGATCCAACCCAATCAGGATAAGTTGAGCATATGGAGCAGCTTGGGTTTGAAGAACCGTATGAGGATCCGAATCGTTCCTAGCGATTGACTGGCCAGGATGAAATGACTCGACGAATTGCAGTTGATATGGGCCAAAAGATGGCCGGTTATATATTGGATTCGACGGAGATCCAATATACATCTGGGAAACAGGTTGTAGAGGGAGAAATTCAGCAAGTTGACCTCTAATAACTTCCTGCTCCTGCCCACAGGGTTGGCGTTGGAGTTGATCGGTCGGGCCCCTCACATACTGCACCTGGTTCCTCGAGTAGTGGACCTGGTCCTTCGAGGATATATGGCAGTCCCGTAATCGTTCCACACCCCCCTCAAGCTCGGTCTGCTCATATCTCTTCTCCTTGTACGTCCGAGCCGTCTGTTTGTGTTTCTCGAGGCCGCTTCTTTTCTCGTCTTCGAGCCCGGCCTTGGTGTACATCGCGAATCTTCGTCTTTGGCTTCGTTTGCAGAGAGTCGCTGAGGTGATTGATAGTTTATGTTGAATGCTCACAGTGGTCGGTGTTGGAATAATGAAGGTTGTTATGGGAGTCACTTTGATGAATCCGAATTATTGATATTCTGTTGGAGTACCGAATGGTTGATTCTGGTTGCAATGATCGAAATATTGACAGCGTGATGAAAGTAAAGAATGCATTCACTTGCGTTGATAGGAATCAACCGGTAATGCCGACGTCGTCAAATTTGCTTGCTGAAGCTCCTTCCCGTTTTACTCCCTTGGGAAGGTAGCACTTGCTAGATTTATGAAGTAGCTCATACTGCAGGTTTGAGATCGGAAGAAACTTTCCAGCTAGAAATCGGAAGGACTCACGTATTCAAAACGAGGTACACTGCCCGATCCTTCAAATTTACTACTCCAAATCCCCAGAATACTAAACCGATTCCTCGCATTAGAATCGTTCAACTCAAACAGGACGAAAGGAAAAGCTCGAAACAGAAACTATACACCGAGGCATTCTTTACTCGAATGCTGACATATTTGAGCTTGGTGGTATTTGGAAATTTTAAATCCGAATAGGGGCCTACATATCTAGCTGGATTATTGTGGTTGAGCTATTGGGATCTCAGGAAGACAGGAAGACAGGAAGCTCAAGCTCAATCTTCCCTTTCTTTCAAACTGGGTTACTTATGCATTTATTGTACATGAAGTTTATGCCTCATCAATCATTATCTCCATCGTGTAGACCAATTACGACCAGGAAATACTGTTGAACCTGTTAGCTACACTCATCAATATCACATGGAGACTTACTATAGCATGATTCCCGCGCCTGCAGCCATAGCCAGAAACTGTTGAGCCGTCTTTTTCAATTCCACACTTCTATCCTTTCCAGTCTCCAGCAACTCAGGGATCACAGCCACGGTTCCAACGTACAAGAATGTGCCCGCTGTGAAAGGTAACAGCATGTCGCTCCACGCCAAGCTTGTGCCCATCAGACCGTCAAAACGACTTGTTGGCTCACTGGAGCCGCTGCCGCCATATTCTTGCACTGCGATCCCAATGACTGTTCCTAGCAGAGCTCCAAGAGCAGTCACGAATTGCGCACCCATTGCTGCGCGCTTTGAGAAGCCAGATTGGATGAGCAACGCAAAATCTCCCACTTCGTGAGGAATCTCGTGGAAGAAGACTGCGACTGTTGTGGTAGCTCCGATCGTTGGCGACGCGTAGAAGGAAGATGACATGGCCAATCCATCTGTAATATTGTGTGTGAAATCCGCACTGTTGAAGATCAGCTCAAGGTCCCAATTTTTGAACAAAGAAGCGCAAACATCAAGTTGAGATACCCAGCCAGCTTTACACTAGCATTGATCTCCTTCTCCTTCTTAACGACAGCCACCTCTGTACTCCCATTCTCCTTTTTAGATCTCGACCTCGTGCTCTTGGCAGGCGAATCTTCCAACGCACTACTCGATGCAACAGGCGTCACCACCTTGACAGCCTCATGCGTATGTCCATGATCATGCCCGCCCTCTCCACCAGTCGCAATCCGCAGCCCCTTATCCATAGCCACAAACGTCACAAAGCCGACCATGATCGCGACTCCAAGCAGCAGATTCCTGTTCGGCTCAACGAGCACGAATCGCGCATGCTCGGGGCTGTCCTCGCCAAGGAAGATCTCAGGAAGCAAGTGGAACAGCGTGTCTCCCAGCAGCCCACCAACCGCGAATGCGACCATGACGGATAGAGAGGAGGGGTTGATGTTCGGAGGACATAATGCTAGCAGAAAATTCGGCGGTCCTGAGATGTACAGCGTAGCCAAGAGGGCATTGACAGCTGGCGAGCCAGGGAATAGGACAGCGAAGATACGGGATGTCAGGGAGGACGTCGGAGGAGAGGAAACGAGCTTGTAGTTATTGAGATCTTGGACCAGTGCGCACTCCTGCAGGGCATTATCAGCGATTATGATGCTTGGTGGGGAGGCTTGAGCTTGAGCTTGAGCTCTGTGTTTACCTGGAGCTTCTCCTCGATTTCCGGCACGCTCATGGACGCGATTGAAGCGGCATGTTTCTCGGCGTACACGAATGCGACAGCGACGAGTAGAATTACCACCAGACGCCGCGGAGCAAAGAAAGCCATTGGGAGATACTGTTGCGCTGAAGGGATTCAGGCCAAGCGTGGGTGAAGACAGAAGTCGCTTTTGGTGAGCATCCGATTACGGACGGAGACAGCTCGAGTCTTTAGCGTGCCGTCGATCAACAACATCTTTACGTACAATGGACTTCTATAAAAGATCTAACTACGTCGCTGAGGATCCGCGATAGAGTGAAAGTCATTCATTACAATTCGTCCTGTTAATATGGCAAATAGCAATATGTCGCAAACTAGTGTCTGTGTTGACAAATATCAACCCAGAGAGGGTTGTTCCTGGAAATGGTGCGTGATTGAGTTAGGCTTCTTGATTTAAACAACTGCTAAGTGGCAATGAGGACGAAAGTATTGGAAACAGTCCGATGGAAAGGTTAAGTTAGCTGAGGAAAAGCTAGGTTCGGCCCACTAGGAAGCGGCTCGAGTCATATCATAACGACGCTCTGCGCCTTGAACCGGGCAGATTTGCAAAGACTACTGGCATTGCGAGACGAGTAGTGGCATCGTGCTGAGAATGGTCTATGATTCACAAAGTCTGTATCCTGCTGGCACTTACCTCCATCTCTTGCTGCATTCTGCTTTATATCCGTTAATAGTCCCGTCCATAGCTAGCATGTTGCACTCTGCTAGGCTATCAGGTTGTAAACAATTGCTATCCTGATCCAAGCGAAGATCTCCAGTGTTTGTGATAAATTCTTGGATTGTCTCAAAAATGGCCCAATAGATATGAAACCCGCCTGGAGTTGAAATCCTTTCACCCACTTTCAATGAAATTATATCATGGTTTTCGGCCGTATACAACATATCTAATCGTAAGACTTTAGTCAGTGCATTCAAGCTGCTGCTTAGCGGGGCAACTTACATGGGCCAATAAGCATGAATGTTCCTATCCTCAACACAGGCTTTCAACTCCACCAAGAACCCATCCAGTTCTTCCACAGTCCATCCCAGAACTCTAGTGAAGAAGCCCAAGCTGGCGGCTTCAAATCCAAGTCTCTGATTCGCTTCGTTCCACATGCCTAACTCTTTCAAGTGCGCGTTTTCTGGCCACGGATTTGTAGGCCATCTGTATTGTATTTCGACAACATCGACGAATCCCATTCCCTCCATGAGCTGTTTTGCGATGGGTGCCACGGAGCTAGGTTTATCAAGGCGGCGTCCGCATTCAAGCATCAATGAACACCAGCGAGACAAGACACTGTACGGTGTAAGCGTCCCATCGTCAGACCGACAGGGGACATGACACTCTTGGAGCTCAAGGTAGCCCCCGCTCTCAAGGTTGCTGATATAAAGTAAGCATTCTATGACTAGAATATAGCTCTGAAACGCACTCAAAGGCTTGCTCGAAGAATTTCGGCCAGTTTTCCAACGCTTGGCTCATTAGCCGTGTGTGGATATAGGTGAAATTCTGCTGGTACGTCCAATCTTCATCCATGTCATCGATCTCGAATTTGCAATTCGAAGGAACGCTGAAAGTATTGTTAGCGCAATCAGAATGATTAGAATTATGTGACAAATTAGGATCATTGTGAGAAGTCTCGACGCATTGGAGTTGAACTGACAATGCTGGTTGAACTGGACTTAGATCCACACCAATAACCTATAAGAACCAGAGTATATTAGCATGTAGAATGCTTGAAAAAAAGCAGTTGGATTGACCTCTGATTCCGGGTGCTCTTCAGCGAAGTCAATAGCCCAGTGGCCTGCTCCTGCGCCAACATCCAGTACTCTGTGAACTTGACTACCAATGGGGGCTAAACCCAGTTTGCCTCCAAACGTCAATAACCACAGCTGATGTTCCACTTCTGGTCATGTGTTAGACTGGGTGCCCATCCTGACAGACTCAAACTTACGAAATCGATTTTTCTCCAACTTTCATCTGGGTCAGCTATTGAATTGTGGCTTCAAGCCATAGAGGTCTTACCTCGTCATTCGGGAACAAATACTCTGTGAAGCATCCATTAGTTCAAATCACACAGCACTAAGATCTCAAGAGAGCCTCACTTCCGTCTTTATATGCATGGTACGATCGGCCATTTTCAACTCTGTACCGAAAGATGCTAGAATCGGCCGTACGAGTCGTGGAGATGTCGGACTGGTCAGCATTAGGATACTCTAGATTATAAGATGAAGGGAGCGTGCTGACCCCGCCGAACGCTGAATCTCCATCAAAATTCCCCTGTCTTGAGGTAAGCGCGCTTCGTTTCGCCTCCTCAGATTTCGCCATCCCCTTTCAGATGGGACTGGGCATACCTCGGGTTGTACGATAGGCGGTATATCAGGTTCTTGACCGTTACTCATTGTGTTACGTCCAGTTGAGGAGCTCTGTGTCCATGTCTAGGAGCAAGAAGACGGCGATTTGCTCTTATCGCATTGTGATTGCGAGGTTGTTGGAGTCGTAGTCAGTGGAGGTGGTGCATCAGGTCTCGTCGCGTAAATTGTGGCTGAGGAGTTGGACTGGGCCTGAGCAGTCAGGCATGGCACAGGCCCCTTTCTGCCTACGGAAGCACCTCGTGGTGTTCCGGAACTTCAAACGGCGAACTAAGACGGAAGGGTTGAAGTTGTCTTTAGAGTTGTTGGCTAGGGGACAACAGACAACAGACAACATATCATTACAAGTAAGTCCCTCTCACAAAAGCTTCATCATCAGGATCTAGATCTGTGGATCAGAATTTGAAGTTCTTGAACTGTAACTGCTCCGGCCTTTGAGTTCCCAGCTCCTCCTCTTCATCCAAGCTGGGATATATCGATTCCCGGAAAGGCTTCATACGCTCGATAACCTCTATCTCGTCTGCTCCATTTGCAGCTAATTCCCGTTCCAATTGCTGTAAGACCTCTTCAGTACTGGCACTATCTTTGCTGTTTATACGCTCTCCAAATATCTCCAAAAGCTCTCTCTGGCCCTCTACAGTCTCATCTTCTTTCTTCCTCCCCTCTTCCTGTTCCTCGGCCAGAGATCCTAATCTCACAATCGATTCCCGCCTCTCGCTGTGCGTCTGCGCATCCATCAATGTCTCCATCTCGGAAATACTCTTCCTGTGAATGAGCATTTTCCCCTTCAAACTATCCAGCTTCGCTTTGTACAGCACGTGATCACGCACTTGATCAACGATGTGAAGACTAGGTTTCCGTTTACTGCTGCGCTCATGAAGAACTTGCTTCATTTCAACCAAGTCCTTCTTGATGGGTGCTAGAGAGCGCTGCATAGCTGAGACTCTGCCTGGTATTCAGTCTTTGTTGTTCGGATGTGGAGAACAAGAAGCCCTACATCTCTGGCCGTGAAGCAACAAACGCTTTCTCATCCCCCATCTGCTTCGATAGGCACTGGAGATGCGAACGCATCAGACACATATCCGCGATCATCATGCGCGCGTCTTCCGGCTCATCGTGAAGACCTCTGTTGCAGAGATCGATCGCTCCTTTGCACAGCGTCAACGTGTCGCCGATTCCTAACCGCAGTGCCATTTCTTAGTGTGGGGTTAACGAGAGGCATTGGTGAGCATGAATTTGATTATGGGTCTTCATTTGCGATCCCCGTTGAGGAGGAGGATAGGGATGAGGATGAGGCATAAGAAGATGAAGATCGGTGATGTACTGTAAGTGGGGTTGCCTTATCATTGCCGTGTGCCATGCATGGTATTGGACTGCATGCAGCCAATGATGGGCGTAGAAGGGCTGCACCACCTGCACATTCGCAAGTCGAGATGTGCGCTATCTGGGTCATTTGCATGCGATTTTGGTATTGTGCAGCAATTCTAGCTGGGCTGTAAAATAAGGTTGGGCACGAACGTCCTTCCGCGCTTCTGTTCGAAGAGCAGCTACGAACTTAATCTAGTCAAGATAGCAAGAACATCACGTAGGCTGCTGGTATCAGACAGTGGCAGGTTCAAAGCGTACGTAGTAAGAGCACTCTCCACGTTTCCAAGAGGAACTTTTCTGCTCTTAAAGACGGTCAAATCCATCTGATTTTGGTAGTCTCTCCTGACCAGCTGGCTGTGATTCTCGAATCACATCGACTACAAGCAACATCCACTTCAGCAAATGCTACAATTTCCAGTTCGCGAAAAGTTTTTGCAGACACAAGATCGAGGAGGTAGATTATGAAAGAACAGCCTGTTGGATTCAACTTTCAGGTGTATTTGCTGAACAAGAAAAGGTGCACTGAACATCTTCGAAATACTGTGCGGATGATGAAGTTTTTGGCTGCAGCAACTCTGTTTGAAAACCCGTTATGTCGTCACAAAGCCCTTGACATGAGTGCAGGCCCAGACCAACATAGAAAAGAAAATCATCTTGGTATCGGCATCATCATCAATCATTTCAAAAGCCATCTACATTTCAAACGCTATCACCCCGATAAAAAACCCAGAACCTGACACACTCTCTAAATCTCTTCTCCACCCCTTTCCATCTGAATATCCGGCCCCTTCTTGTCAACCACCCCGAAATGAGATAGCTTCCTCAACACAAGCCAAGCGCCGCCTATAATAGCCAGACATCCCCAGAACGGCGTCCTCTCCAGGATCCACCCCTTTCCCAGAACACTTGAGAACAAGCCACTCCATACAGCCGTAGCGATCATCCCGCCAATCGTCTCAACCATTGAAATACCGAGGTACAGCTTTTCAACCTCCTCCTTCTCACCAACCAGCCCCGTGCTGAAACCCCTTAAGCTATCTACCAGCGGTATGCTGAGTGTAGAAGCTGTTAATGCGAGCACGTAACACACGCGGGTCGGTGCTATGCTCATGAGACCTAATCCCACGAATAAGAACATCAGGGACACTTTCGAGACGAACATATCGATTGCAGACGAGATTTTGAGGCGTGGAGCTAGGTATTTCGCCGTGAGGATGGGGAGGGAGAGGAGGAGCGTGCCCGAGACGATCATCTCGAACGAGAATAAAGCTTGGACGTCTGCGAGGATCCAGTGGTATGTGACGGAGGCCCATTGTGTGTAGATGATTTGAATCCCGTCGACAATTTTCAGGAGGAAGAAAGCGATGATCGTGAGGCGCGAGAGCGGGGATATGTAGAGGATGCTGGTGAAAAGATCGACGTTGTGGCGATGGCTGGATCTCAAGGCCACGATGACAGCTCGAAGTGCAGAGGGCTGCGACGTGTTGCATGATGGGCATGAGAGGAGGGAAGTCGCCTCGGATGATACTTCGAAGGCCGACGCCGGTTGTTTGCAAGTATGGTCTGGCGAGGAGGATCCCGCCGAGGGTGGCGATGAAGGAAAGAGAAATGTGACAGGTATCATGAGAGCTTGCGCGGTGATCCCAATTCCGCAAAGTAGCCAAACGTTAACTCGCAGCAAGAAAGCGCTCAAGCTTAGCCCAATGAACACCATGCAGAGACATATTGCGCTGAATTTGTATAGAACCGCACTCCTAGTAGAGCTCAGTTTTATAACGCAAAACCACAACGAGATACGTACAACTTCTTCGAGTCGACTAATTCCGCCACGTATGTCATAACGAGGGAAGATAGAATGACCTGGCCTCCCCCGATGATGTTGAAGAGAGGCTTCAGCCAGATCAAGCGAACGTTGAAAACTTGTCGATAATAGCCTGTTTGTTCTCTTCAGTATAGTCTCCGAGACTGCCATAAGTAACCTACAAATAACAATAAAGTAAGCTGTGCCAAGGAGGATGCTAAACGTGTTCAGGAACAGGACTTTCCTCCTCCCAAACACGCGCGCCAATTTACCCCAAGGGCCCGTGAGTATGAGAGCTGGTGCAATTAGTAGTGCCCATTGTACCAAGTAGGTAAGTATGTACCAGGAAGAAAGCAAAGGAATATGTAGATCCCATTTATTTGAGCTACCGTTGATTGAATTTCAGGCAGTTTGCAAAGACTTTCGTCAATATGCCCGCCCTCTGGAATTCTCTGAGGATCATATTTGTTGTAGTGCTCATGGCAGATGTATTGCTCTATGAGATAAATGTGGGTGCCTCCTAGTGCACCGGAGGCAAAAGATGCAATGCCTATGAGAGTGAATGCTGCGATCAGCTGTGAGTTCTCTGTACCCGCCATCTTGGTTTCGAATATACTCCAGGGCACTGGACACAGGGAGAAGTAGGGAAAAGGGGACAATTTGCCACGGAAGTGGGAAGGCTGAAAGATGGAGGGAATGAGATAATGGTACACGAGATAAGGGACCCGTTGTGTGGAACATAACAACGCGAACAGCACACAGTCGTTTCACTTGACGCAGGAAACCTAGTTCTTTTCTAGACTTCAAGTTCCACGAAGACGGCAACCGCGTGACAGATGATCGGAACATTTGTACTTCGTTGCATCGCGACTGGCCAGTCTGCCCGGTTGGAAGCACAGCGCTGTGCATGACGGGTCCAGCACAAGTTCGTTCATTTCCAACGATTGAAAGGTTGAATTGAGACTGGTCACTTCGACATTAGACCATGAAAACTTTCTGATTGGCCTATGCGCCCAATCTAGCCAAACGAGAGATCTGCTATAACGGAATATGCTTTTGAATTTGGTTTCTTCACGCCGGGCCCAAAGAGCCCTGAACTCTAATACAGGAGCAACCTACTCCGTACGTGGCTTCGGCGCCTTAGCCTTCTGAACGGCATCAAATTCCCCTGCCTGCTTGACAAAGAACAAATCTTTAAAGGTCTTCCTCGTGTTGTACTTCTGTCCACCGTATTCGAAAAGAAAACTCAACGGGAAGCCGATCTTGAAGGGGGCAGCATCATCAATCTCATCGATCTCGTCATCCGTCAACTCTACCTTAAGGCCCTCAATGTTTCCCTTCAGATGCTCGACCTTCCGGCCACCAACGATCGGGAAAACGTAAGGTGCTTTATGCATCACATAGGCAAGAGCAATACTTGTCGTTTGAGCACCCTTCTGCTTTCCGAGCTTGCCCAGAACTGCAGCCACAGCTTCAATTTCTGAGGTGGCTTGACCGGCCTTCCGACCCTCGTTGCCCTTCTTCTCGAGTTCTTCTTTGGTTGCAAACAGTCCTCTCCCAAGCGCTCCCCAGGGAGCCAATGCCATGCCTTCCGCTTCACACATAGGCAATATGTCTCTCTCAAAATCCCTAACAGCAGCGCTCCACAAGCCTTGGTAAACGACGAACTGGGCTAGACCATGATCCCTCGCATACTGATTCGCTTTACTGACGATCCAAGCTGGGGTATCGCTGATTCCGAGATAAAGCACCTTCCCAGCAGCCACGACATGATTCAACATGTTCATGACTTCAGGAATAGAAGTCGTGTGATCCCACCAATGAACATAGAGGATGTCCACGTAACTCGTTTGCAACTTCTTCAGACTTGCTTCCAGTGAAAGCTTCAAGCTTTTCGAATGATTGCCTTGAAAGTTCGACCGCATGCTGAGCTTCGCGGTTTGTTCTGCTCCAGGATAGTAAGTCGTGAATTTGGTAGCAAGCACCATCTCATCACGGTTTCCACGCTCAGCCATCCATTCTCCAATCCAGGTTTCGGATTCCCCGCCTTGGTAGTTGTTGGCGGTATCGATCCAATTCCCGCCGTTCTCGTAGAAGAAGTCTAGGATTTCAAATGACTGGGCCTTGTCACATTTTCCCATGAAGCTTCGAACGAATTAGCACTAGTGTCAGACAGGAATTGAATTGTCTCTAATTTCCAGATTTATTGCAGAACACCAAGTGGCAAAACTTACGGTTCCCAGGCGTTACCAAAATTCATAGAACCTAAGCACAAAGGGGACACTCGAATTCCAGCGGTCGGGCTGAGGAGCCTGTGGTATCCCAGGCGGGACTTGGGAGTTGGTGCTGGTGCGAATGCCATGATGCTATTTTGAGATGGTGCTCGTGGCTTGTTAAATCGTCTTTGGGAAAAGAAGGCGGTTTGGTGGCTTTGTAGCTAGGGGCGGCAGCTGCTATATATCTGTCTTCGAGATCAGACGAAGCGTTTGATGTTGACTATAGCTGCTAGGCGGATTTTATGCAGATTCCGGATTTAGCGGGGATTTCGTGAAGCCATCACCATCATATTGGTCCCGTCCCAAGCAAGTCCCGAATGAATAAAGCAACGCTTCGTACGAGAGAAGCTAAAGGCCGAAAATTCGCGGTGGCTTGGTTGGTCGGCGAGTAGAAAACTACCGTATCGCCGAAAGAGTGGTCATGAATAGTACCGAAATAGTGGGTAGAGTGCCGTAGATCACGCCGGTTGGAATCACCAGACGGCCTGATGTTTCCGTTCGACCTCAAATCTCCAAATCTCCAAATCTTCAAAACACCCATCTTTTATCTGATCCATGCCAATTGTTTCCACTCAGTCTCTCTACAGTTGATTCAGAATCATGTCGTATTCGTCGCTACCTATGCCGGTACCTTCGCATCCCATATATCATAAGAAGATCATCCACAACGCCGTTTCATTACCCTCCAGCCCTCCAGCCCTCCTAATGCTCAATAGACAAGCCACCTCCTAGACCCCTGAGCCACCATATCTATGTAGCTTTTATATCAATATACAGTAATCCGCACAGGCGCTGTCGATTTAAGTTAGAAATCGTCCGCGATGCGTGGGTCCGCTATGCGTGGGAGTTATACGCCGCCACCTTCATGAGACACATCAGCAATTCATCCGCAGCAGGTACATATGTACCTTGCGCTTGGTGTGATCATACCGCTTCTTCCCGTCGCAACTGCATAGTTTTCCTTCGATCCCGATTTCTTCGCAGCTTCAGACTGTTGCAGCACTGCTCTCCATTTCAATCCGATAAAGAGGGCGCTCCCGCCGAATAGAGCGACGAAGAGGATGGGCCGCCTTCTGCAAACACGGAATCATCAGTATGGAGTTTAAGTAGCGGAGCAAAGCATAGTAAGAAGGTGATGTCGTACGCAAAGACACTTCGCCGAGCAGCCATTGTCGATGCGGTGTAGGGTCGTAGAGCTCGTGTCTAGAGCTGCAGCTTGCCTGAAAGTCTGCGGCCAGATGCGGATGCAGTGTAAGGTCGTAACAATCGAACCTCGAGCTGCAGCTTGCTAAGAGGCTGTTGACAGAAGTTGCGGGTCGTAAGAATAGTGGTAATTTGGAGAAGTCTGGGTTGATGTTGTTGAAGCTTTGATAGATGCTCGCGTGCTCCGAAGAGCCCTAAGCCTTACTTCCCCAGAATGTGCTAGGGCGTGCATCGGGACGGACTATTATACTCCCGTCTGTGATGGTGAGCTTAAACTCTTCCACCTAAAAAGTCTTTTGGGCAAAGAACTTGAGGTATTTCCAAGATGGTCAACATGAAACTATTTGATTAAGCTGGTAGTGGGCAAGTGATGCAATACTGCGATGAAATAAGCAAGTCAAGTCGACTCATTTGTGATGGCAGTATAGTCGTGAAGGACCCCACAATATTGTGAGCAAAACAACAAATATCAAACCCGAGACGTACTCTTATATTGCCTTGTCTCTAGGATTCCTTACTCCTCGAACAAAATATAGTCATCCAGGCTCGATGATCTACAATTTTTTCTCCCTCGATTTTCAAATCGCATTCTGTAATTGATCATTTAAGCTAAAAGCACTTCTCATACGGTAACAGTCTGTCGGATCACATATCTGGTATCGACGAAATATTATTGTCTACCTCTGTACTATCTGTCAATTCCGTCTTACCCCCACGTCTATTTATCTCAAACGGTAGTCATGTGGAGCCACCGTCGGAGGACTGTGAGCGGCTCGAGCACCCAGAGAATTATAAGCGTCTCAGATGCCAGTAGCCAGGGGCACGATCCAAGGCCCAACCTCTTTGTTTCCAGTTTTCCCAATCTGCTTTCTCTCCGAATTATTGGTGGCTTGATCGGAGACTTGGTAAGATGTATGCTGTGGGACGAATATGACGGGACTAAAGACGATCAAGTTGCCATGTTAGAATAAAAACCATGCAATAGAACGATCGTAACCGATGGACATTGAAATACCTTTTGTAACCTTGATTTATCCCCTCGATATGTTCCTGCCCTAAACTTGACTCTTCTTTCGTTCATTCGCAAGGGACTCAAATTTTGACCAAAATCGTGCCTCAAGATGACATTTGAGCCATTCCATTGCCTCGGGATTTTCCTCTAAGAAATCGAAATCACTCTCTGAAAGAGCCATCTCGGAACGGAGTTTGGTGTGGATGCTCTTGCATCTGCCACCGGCAGACAGTGGCGCCATCTTTGGGAGATCTTTGAACGATGGTCTCATAAACGGGTAATTTCTGAGCTCGATTTGTATTTTTTCCGGCAGAGATCCTGGAAGAGCCGTACTGTGTAAGAGATGTTAGAAAATGACTACATTACCAAGAGCAAAGGGATTCTGACAGAGGTTCTTCGGACCTAGTGAACAGATACCAAAGTACCTCAATTTCGTCGTCGTTCGTGCTTTCACCGTTATCGAGAAGGAAGTAGCAAGTCCTATTAGGATAAGCAAACCGACAACCATGTGTACTCCAGCGGTCTTGAGAAAGGTCGTAGTCACGACGCCAATGATGCTGGCAAATGCGATCAAGCATAAACATCAACTTTTCGTCGAAATCTTTGCCTGGTACTAGATGCGTCTTCGTTTGTACTAGTATCCGCTTAGGTTTCGATGAAAGGAGAGTTCCCTCAGACATGCTGTCGGTTGTGTCTATGATGGTGTTGAAAGGATGAAAGAAAAGCGTTGAAGGCTAGATCGCATCCTAGATATATGTTTTTCTGCAACCGATAAATTTTACCGCCTCTAAAATTCACTGGCTTAAGACTCCGATGTCGTTCATGACGCTCGGCTAAAATCAAAGCATATATAAATTTTGTGAGATTCGAAAATTCTGAGTCACTTGAACTCGGAGTACCTATGATTTGTTTCGTTATAGGGTGCATTTCGCTACACAAGGACAGACGTTATTTCTATGCTATGTTATGCTATGCTATTCTTGGGGGTAATAAATACATCCCATCTTCAACCGGCAGCCAAAGCATATTCTGGTCAGGTACATTGAGAAAGTCGCTCAGCCATTGCTCTCCGCGCAAGTTTTGGAATCTTGGTCCACGCACTCTCTCGCTGTACAGATATTCTCTCCTTCACGAGCCTGCCTAAGCAGACGGCGCAATGAAAAGTTCGCATCATCTGGAGACAGTGAAAGACCAGAGACACTGTGAGCGCTGGACGACATATGCAAGCATCGCGGCCAGCTACTCATTTCCAAAGATTGGATAATCCGGAGATAAAACCTCTTGCGAGGAATTCAGGGATTAAGCTGAATAGAACAGATACTACACTTGATCAAAGCCTTTTGGCAAAGAAAAGATGAAGAGAAAAGAAGACGATATGGGAGGTGGGCGAGCGGAGGTTTTATACTTTTCTGACCACTGGATGGTTACTCTGTTTGCTTTCCCCTCCTTGATCAGTTTCCCTATATTTCCCAATCAGTCCATGTTGCCTAGTCGGCGTGTGAATCATGGTGGCGTAATTTGGCAACCTGGTGAGTTAAATTACTGCTTTAGGAAATTTTCAAGTGCAGGCAGCCTAGAGCCATTCCACTTCATCGGTTGGAGTGTTTGCATCGTTTGCTCTGAATTACAAGTTGAATGTTTTCTAGCGAATGCCTTGTAGCTATGAGGATCGTCACCCTTTCACTGTGAAAGGGAATTTTTCGTTCAAGATGCGATATCACTTGACAGAGACATCACATGATCAATAGTGAAACACACTCTCAAGCTACAAGCTGGACAACGACAGAGCTGGTATCACATATTTGAACTCGTTGCGAAGTAATCCTTCAAATTTCCTCTGCCAGCTGCTGTAAAGTCCTACGACTTGACACGAAGGGCTCAGAAAGAAGGTTATTTTTCGAAATATGGGTCTGACAGAAAGTCTAGATCAACTTCCTCGGGTCACAAGTAAACTATTGCGCAAGACTTTACGGAGTATTTCGTAAATGAGATAAGCTTAACGTAAAATCCCGCGTTAACCATCAATGTGTATGAATATCTTACCAATCTAGTGCAATGTCCATCTCGTCGACTCGAAGGTGCCAGGCGATCCCGAGGGTTCATCCTTCAAAGCCACACGATGCAGTACTGTGCGTTTCCTTCGCTCTTCTCCAGGCAGCGTATGCGTTGCAGGGAAGTGTTCTGTTATTTACGTACTTTCATGTTGAGGTATTCTACAACTGTCAAAACAAAACCTAGACCATTTACGTGAATCCGGCACACCCTGTCCGGGCGGGTGTTTAGGAAGCTGCATGGGTCATTCCCCCTCAATCCCCCCCAGCCTGTCGATACGGCTCGTATGCTGCGCTGGTATCCTTCGTCTGTGTATTTCCAAACGGCTGCAGCGGAATGCCTCTCGTCGAATTCCTCACTAGTTCAACCTCGTCCTCCTCTTCATCCTCACCCCCACCAAAACCCCTGCGGTTCAGAATATCCTCATCATTGGGTATGCCTTTGACCGCGGTTTGCTTTTCAATCTGCGTGTACTTCTGCCTGTTCCACGTCCCGACTCTTTTCAGAAGCTGCAAGGTCCGAGTTCGTTTGGGAGCAGCGAACGTTTCGGTTCCCACCCCACTCTTGTCCAATCCACTATGGTCAATGACTCCCACTCCTCTAGCCATTCCGCGTTGTCTGCCTTGTGTGTTGTGGCGCCAAGATATGAAGAGTAGAATGGAATTGAGCAGCATGAGTGCAGTGGCGATCCAGCTAATGATGAAGAGTTTGCTCCCAAGTGCGGTCTTGATGCCAGCTGACAGAAGTGCTGTATTGAATTTACCTTTCAGGTTTGTGAAAACTCCCAATGCAGCACTGGATGCTGCAAGGAGAAATATCGTCGCCAGACTAGACGTGCATGCGCTCGCAATAATTGCTCGAGGGACACAGCAGCTGAGGATGTTGAAACCTTTGGTGACTACTGTAAGGAGCAAAGCGAGGATGTATGCGATTCCGAGAAATTGGGATAAGTGGCCGTAAGATGGAATTGAGACCAGTCCATGAGAGCCCTGCAAGCCCGTCGAATCGAGTTTCAATCCAGTCGATGGACTGAAACTGAACCCAAAATGAGGAGAGGTGCAGGTCACGGAAGAATTCGTGTCTGTGCATGACGTGAAGAGGGAGATTGTAGTCCATTTTCCAATGCCCAGGGAGGAAGCAGTGGCATTGGATCCCACCAGGTCAGTGCCTGAGAGCTTTGACAGATCCGAAAGATATGTAGAATTGGACAGTTTTGAGGAAACGGAGAGCGCTTCGGTATTTGCCTTGGAACGTCAGTATGGCAGCAATGATGCAGAATGTTAATGATTTTACCTTCAAAAAGAACCAATCCACCAACACATGTTTGTTTGCACCAGCGATGAGGACGAGAAGAACCAGGAGAGTGGAGAGACCGGAAAGTCCCAATGAGATAAAAAGAGCACCCCTCATGTTTGCTTCTCTCACGACTTGCTTCAGGATTGAGACGTCTGAAAAATGTCACGAGAAAGAAGGGCGCAATTGGCAAGGACACACATGAGGTTATTAGGAAAACCTCCCCAAGAGTTCAGATCGAAATTAGATTGTCAGGATCCAAAACATTGGTTGATATTTGATGACTGCGCCTTGCTGATATAGCACCCCAAGGGTCTGATAAAGATGTGCCCCAGCCGCCCAGAGGCGCTCTAATGATACCGCCGCATTGGCACATCACCGCCGCCTGTCTATTTTGGCGAATTACTCCAGCCAGAAACAGTCAGCAGTGCGAGATCTCATTGGCGGTTCAGTGAACCGTATGCCGATTTTGGAGATATCCAGTGAAAAGGTCTGGTGTTTTGACCAGCACACGTCAGCGCTAATGCCTTGCCATTCCCCCAAATCCGAGATTTGGAACGAGGCCTTTGCGGCATATCCACCTCGTCTTCTTGCCTTGCCGCGTGCTTGGCTCTGATGCTAATGTTCCTTCGGTGGTCAGTTGGAAAGGAGGGAGGCGATACTATTTTCGAACGACAAGATTACCATAGCCTGCAGGGAGCATGCTGCAGCCCAGCGAGTTACTGACCAGGGCCATGCAGTAGTTTGGTGCCGTCAATCTTCTGTTGATTTTCCTGTCATATATCTTCACATGATCCGCCTTTCTCGTTCTCCACGTCGCGTCTTTCCTCGATTATTGTTTTTGTAGTCAAAATGGCGTGGCCTTCTGTTTTCTCGTTGGCTGTTGCAAGCTTCATCTCCTCGGTAGCAGGAGCAAGTTTCCAAGTCCAAGTCGGCGAAAACGCTACCCTCACTTTTGACCCATTGACTATCATTGCCGCCGTGGGTGATACTGTCACATATAACTTCCATCCAAAGGTAGGAACTCCATGATCTCAGGCTCAGTTCGACATCAATTGACCGTTTCAGAATCATTCTGTCACGCAATCTTCGTTCCAGGATCCGTGCCATCCCCTTGCTGGAGGGTTCTTTTCTGGATTCGTTCCCACCGCCGACCTCACTGCTGCTTCGCCCACGACGTGGACAATCACTGTCAATGATACCAAGCCGATCTGGGTGTATTGCGGTCAGACTACGGGAAATCACTGCCAAAGTGGAATGGTCCATGCCATCAATGCGTTGGTTTATTGTAACTCCGTAACATGAACTATGCTGACCAAACTTAGTCCAACCACTGGCAACACAATTGATGCTTTCAAAGATGCTGCAAAGACTGCCTCGACAAGCACATCGCCGCCCGGAGACTTTCCGATTGGCGGATTGAGGAAGACAAGCGTCCAAGTCGGTCCAGGCGGTAATCTTACGTATTCGCCGAATAATATCACTGCTCTTCCTGGAGAAGTCATTGAGTTCGCCTTCAATCCAAAGGTAGGCTTCCCTTGACAGTTTTAATGCCAAGTCACTGACGCACCCAGAACCATTCGGTTGTGCAATCGAGCTTTGCGGATCCATGCCATCCTCTTGCTGCAGGTGGATTTAGCAGCGGCTTTCTTCCCACCGCCGTCTCCCCATCTGGTGCAACTTTCCAAATTGTGATCAATGACACGAAACCTGTTTGGTTCTATTGTGCCCAGACGGCCAAGAGTCATTGCCAAAGTGGTATGGTGGGAAGTGTTAATGCCCCAACCTCCGGCAACACACTTGATGCTTTCATTGGCCTTGCTGCCAAAGCAAGCAATAGCACCATTGAACCAAACGCTCCTTTAGGGGGAATTTTGACCGTCAATGGAACTGTCATCACAGCAGATGTTGGCAATGTTTTTGATCCAAGTAATACATCCAGCACAAATGGCACGATCTCGAACGTACCACCACCAGGCAGCTCTATTCCCCCATATGTGGCAAGCATGGCTGGCGGTTACCAACCATCCAGTTACAATTGGGCCCCAAGCATTTCCGACACAGCGACAGATCTCCTTCAATTGATCAACTTTCTCGATAATGCTCTCTTGGAGGCTCTGGTCAATGGACACAATAACCTCACCACTGGTAGCTGGTCACACCTATACCCAGACAGTATCACCAACACTATTGGATCTATGATGGCTCAGGCACTAGTGCACCGCTCGACCTCGACAGATTCGCTTTCTCATTACTCGAAGCAATTGATCGGTCTCTGCAGTTACAGCTTCCCAATCTCCGACGCAGATGATTTCGTTCACGTCGCTCTCACACTTACCCTCCTCGAAGTTGCGCTCTTCCTGGATGTCATTTCTGTGATAGCTGCCTCCGACCCATGGCTCATTGGTGCCATCTCTTCAACCCTCGGCTCGAAATCCCGCATGGCAGGACTGGTCAATATGATGCAAAATCACATACCGGCTGCGGCACCACGAGAAGTCCTGCTTCCAGCTCCGCTCGTGTATTCTTACGTGATGAGCCACTACATTGTGCCGAACTCGTGTCCGAATCCACTTCCATACTCCACCATCCCTCCTCTCACCGTTACCAGCGCCCCGATTAGTGGAACACAGCGTTTGACATCGGTCACTGTTACTTTTGACGCAAGCGAGAAGAATCTGTCAATGGCTTGGGTTGGACCTTGGGGTGGAGTGGAATACACTCCCATCACATCGACGTCAAGTACGCAGGGTACCGCATCCGTGCCAGGGGATCTTTCGGGACATGTCTGGGGTGTACTGGTCAACGGTACTGGAGCAACGGCGCAGGACCTTCCGACGATTGCGGTTGCAGGACCTGAGCTCGTGTGGGTAACTCAACCATAGACACGTCGCTGTCTATGGGAATTGATTAGAAGCGGGCGTTGGGGAATGTAATACAATTGTACAGTTGCTCGACAATGGTAAAATAGGCAGATTATTTAATCATAGCACATTTGAGTACAGGGTTCTGCTAATTGCGAAAGTGTATGTGTACACAAAGAGATACGCACTTCCTGATGGCCTTTGTGGATCCTACTTGTAAATTTGAGGATGTTTATCTTTAGGGAAAAGATATGAGCCTCCAGCTCGATCGCGTCTCACTTAATGTGTAATCTCTTACGATATTACCAAGTCACATGTTTTACTTAGTACCGAGCGAACTATACAGTCTCGCCGTAACTTAATACCGACTTCACCTCGATCACAACCTCTTCCCTACTGGTCACATTGCCGCCGGCCCTTGTGAGCCGAGGGCCTCACTTTTGTCTCGAATCCTTCAGAAAGAGGGGATCTGGCGATAGTCTTGACTATGGATTGTCTCTTTCGCCTGGAAGGCCTGGAAGGGGAATCTTTACCGTCGGCCCCCAATCGTTCAGTCCAATCATGCCCATGTTCTGATCGGCTGATGTCGACCAAGCAACGTCGTGCTCCTCAGCTACTCGTTTCAATATTCAATGTGGCTGAAATACAAGGGATTCTCTGGAAGTGGCTTCAGCCAACTTCCAGTTCCATCTTGTCCCCTCCCACCAGCGACCGTTATCGAGTTTAGTTTCCTGCATCAGGCGAACAGCTTATTACAGCTCCATGATTGGTTATTTCTGCTCTTAGTCCTTGAAATGTCCTGCAGCCGCTTGATTCGACTTCTCTTTTTATTTGAAGTTGTCTTATTTCCTCCTCTGCTTCAAACATTGCGATAATGAGAGGCGCTGTTTCCCTCGACCTGTGGCTGTTTCTTGCCGCAGTCACTTCAAGGGCCAATGGCATTGTTTATGTGACCGATCTCCCGTCTTATTCGATGCTAGCTCCTTGCGCGGGGGAGGCAGTAAAATACGGTTCGTGGCTTTGGCTTCTTCCTACTTATTATTATAACGAGAAGCTCAAGATGAGGGTCTCGAATCATCTCTTCGGTTCCCTGAAGACGTGCTCGACGTTCTTGGTCCCCTGAAAGGGAAAAGAAAACTGACTTTGAGACCTTTCACAGTTGTTGGTGCTCTCACCCTTGATGACTGCCAAGCAGCAGTCACAGCACTCGAGTCCTGCGCATGCACCAAAGATCAAAATTCGGCAGCTGCTTCATCGAGCATCTCAAGTCTTGTCCTAGAATATTGCGCTACTACAGCAAGCGACGATGTAGTCAGTGCCTCACTCGTATTCAGCAATTACTGCAATCAGGGTGCTGCGGCTTTCACCCAATTTTCCAATGGAGCGAATACCGTATCACAATATATTACCGACCTTCCTGCCTTCGCGCTTCTTGGGCCTTGTGCTGGCGAGGGCCTCGCATATGTTGTTCAACAGCTTACTGACAACGATTGCCCATCTGGCCAAGCACAGCTTGAAAGCTGTGCATGCACAAAGAACCAGAACTCTCTATCCGTGAGCGAGGGTGTCAATAGTGCAGTCTTGGAATATTGCGGATCAACACATTCTGAAGATGTAAGCAGATCTTGAGAAAGCTACTTTCATCTACGCTAACTATATGTTAATGTAGGTGATATCCGCTCAAAGCATCTTTGCTGGGTACTGCGGGCTCGGCAACGGAACCTCTTCATTCCCCTCTACTTCAGATCTCGCTGGAGACGTCACGTACTACATCACTGATCTTCCTCAATACTCCTCCCTAGTGCCCTGTGCTGCAAGCGCCCTCAGCTATGAAGTACTGTCGCAGACGAATAATGACTGTCTGGCGGCACCAGCTGCTTTGGTTTCCTGCGCATGTGTCAAAGATCAGAATTCGATAGGGCTCTCAAGTGGCATTGCCAGCTTAGTAGGAGAGTACTGCTCATCCACTGCAAGCGACGACATCAGCAGTGCATTGAGTGTCTTTGCCTATTACTGCAGCGCGGGGCATGGAAAGGTGACGCCTCAAGGAATCACAGCTTCAGGTCAGTTATGCAGTAGCCTTATTTTCACTCCAGGATTCCTGCTAACAATGTTTTTCAGTGACAACAACATCTCTGGGTGGCGCAAGTAGGGCTGCAAAAACAAGCACGAGCAAAAATACACTCCCATCACAAACATCTTCTTCCGGCGGCAGTGGGGCAGTACCTAGCTCAGGCACTCCGTCGAACCCGTCTAACAAAAAGTCTGGAGGAAGTCACGTCCCAATTGGGGCAATAGTAGGAGGTACCGTTGGTGCTGTAATTGTCATAACCCTGATCCTCTTTGCCGGTTGGCGATACCGACAGAAACACTATCACCACAGTTCAGGATTTGGTGTCAATGCTCCCGCAGAAGCCGGCGGGGATTCGTCTCCTCCGCTTGATAATTTCAATTACGGAAAGTCAGAGCTGGCCTCTGAATCCACCAACCCCGTTCGGGCCCCCATTGTCCGGAAGCCGGCGCCAGTTATCAGGGTGAATGGGGCGGAACCGGTGGAGCCCATTGAAGACAGAGGATTGAATGGACTGCAGAGTCCACCTCCCCCGAACCGGGGTCAGGTACATCGAACGGCCGATGAAGCTGAGATGCAAGGAGCGTGGCACCCTCCTGTCGATGTGCAAAACGTGCAACCGCCAAACACCAATGAGATGCCGGATAGGAATTTAGAGCCTGTGGAGATGTCTGCTACCTCGGGACCCTTTGAGTTGCACAGCCATCAAGAGTGGCAAGACTAGAGACGGCATATGACCTTGACTCGACTTGTTCATACTGTACATATACAGATACATACTTGCTGGGCACTGAGATTAGCGCCAAGTCGTGTCCATTGGTCTATTGAAGCATTCAGATCACGCAAAGTCCTAGAATCTTGCGAATCTCGAGGCAATTGGCAGTGCAAACTGCTTTCCGCTCGCATCAGTCAAGAAGTCGTCGGTCTGTGGTTCAATTCGATCCAGTACGGTCATCAGTTCTCCAACGATAATGGCGTGTACATAACAGTCTCCGACCCCTTTCCAATCTTCGCCTTATTTCCTCGGCACCAAGGGCATTTTTAAGCTCTCCAGTGACTAGTATGACTATGACATCGCCACGCTCAGCACCATGAAATGAGATGCACTCGTTCATATCCGTCCGCGAGAGGTCCGTATATCAGAAAGTCTGGCACGTCACGCTTCTTTTCCAAATCCCAGAATTTAACCACGAAATAAACACTGCACACGGCGTCATCGACCAGGAAGTTGACTTTCTGTCCAAGAACAGCCTCCTGTACATGCGATTCCAATTCCTCCATCTTGAGACGAGCTTTCGTTCAACGATAAAGGGAATCGGCTTCAGAATAAGATTGGCGAGGAAATATGAATACAAGTAATGTGGAAACGAGTCAGACAGACAGAAGCAAGTTGTGCTTGAGGTGTAGCAACACAGCCATATATGACCCTGAAGGCCGCGTAGCGATTGGTTGTGACGTCGTTTCGGCTCAATGATGGCAGCACAGACGACGAGTTCCGATCGTTGATGGTTCTTGTTAAGCATGTTGTGGCAAGAAAGTTTTTGGAAAAAAGAAATGCCACTTGGCGATTGAAAGTTGACATCACTGAGACGGGTCACTACTCAGTGTATGTTACGAGCAATAGTATCCTAATCAAGAATAGTCATGATTCTGACGCTCGAGTACGTAAGGAGAATCGGAGGGAAGGTCTTCACCGAACGATTATGTTCATTACCATCGTAAATCTTGGCCCGCCGTCTATGCTCATCTAAACGCTTGCTAGCTAGCTCTCAACGCCAAATCAATATTCGACGAACTTCATGCTCTGCACCAAGCTCTCTGGGAGCTCTTCCTTCTTCACAATTCCCAAACTGACTACGTCGCCCCAGAAGAACATTGCCCGGTCTTGTGCGTAGGCCAGGTAATCGAACTCGTCTTCCTCATCATCCAACTGCTCTGCCTCCTTCGCCGAATCTCCTTGCTGCAACGCCACGGCTTTCAGACCCTCAGGCCGTTTATTCTCCTTCAGATGAACGTGATGCAGCGCAGCATTGACACCATTGATACCCTTTTCGATAATGGAAGGCTCGTCAATTTTCTCAACGCCAGGCTTCTTCTCGTCCAACTCTGGGACTTTGGCTTGCACGATACCCCACGCAACCCACTGCGCTGAATTGGCAACTCGCCAAATCTTGATTTCTTTGAGCAATTCGTCGACTTGTCGCTCAGACTCTGCTTCGCGCTGTCTCTCTTCTTCCGCGTAATCGCTTACTCCAATTCCACCCGGATTTCGAGAATCGAGTAAAAAGTCTGAGATGCTGTTTCCTTTCCCAAGACCATCCATGGCTCCTAATTTGGGAGTTGCGGACGCACGAGAGTTGAATTGCGGACGGTGATTGACATAAGAGCGGATGAAGCGACGTTGTTCCTCTAACGTGGGATATCTATCTGTATTGCAGCCCCACGGTTTCGTCGAATCGTGGTAGTTATAACACCATTCCGTGAAATGATTTGCGAATTCAAGACCTGGAGTGTTCGCAGAGGCGTATTCGAAATCGATGACGACGAGCTGTCGGTGTGTATTCTCTGGAAGAAGAAGAGGTGATGGTGCCGCCCCAGGTTTCCTTTCGGGTATGATGCGGAGAATGTTGCCATATTGAGTCTGTGAGATATTAGTTTACGTAGAAATATAACAGGTTGTCCAAGCTCACATCATTATGAGCAAACACCAATCTGCTGTTCACTCCCCCTCTAGCAGCATAATACTGATCCAACCATCTTCTATACTTATCTATAGCTGCTTTGAATGTAGGCCACTCGACGCCACAAACAAGACCGCGTTCTCGCCATGATTCTCGCCCTTTTCTACCGCTAAGGATCTGCTTATCGAGGTAAGAGATGACTTCTTCACATCTATCAACCCATTTATCCCAGTTCAACCATACAAAAGGACCTTCTTCTACCTCTCGTTCTAGCAGATCAATTCCTTCATGCAACTCCCTCATCCGCTTCGCAATTTGTTTGCTCGTTGCTTCCACCCTTAAATCTTCTGCTGTCAATGTCGTTGATTCGAAGTACTCCTCAAATCGTCCATTTTCGAATGTCCCCAAAAGCCGTGGGCCGATCTTCTTTCTTGCTAATCGACGCAAGATTCCAAGCTCGTTCTCACGGTCAATAAGGTGCTCGACCTGAGGACCATATACTCGTAGAAGAAGCTTAGGCGGAAGCCTGTATGTGCGGGTTGGGTCTACCAAGTGAGCTGGAACCTCCGGCGGGGGCGATACGACGTAGACAGCGTTGGTGAGTGCCCCGCTCAGTCTCTTAACCTCGATATCACCTCCACACTCCAAGGGAATCTTTCTCCAATGCTTCAATTTCAAAGTATGTGTTATCTTCAAAATTTCGGTCTTGAATGACAACCACGCCTTGCGTTCTTTTTCCTCCCGTTTACTTGTGCGTAGCGTTGTAGTCTCCGATGAAGATTCGGCTGCCCCTCCACCGTATGACATCGTCTTAGAGTTATCCAGAACCGCGTCACAGGAGTTTACGACCCCATCGACGTCCTGCCCGAATTCGGTATCTGAACTTATTAAGCCCGACATGGGTCTCTTCACGGACGATCTCCGCCTTGGCCCACCATGCGATGATCTTCGTGGCAGCAGGGAAGGTGAGATAGCTCCAGGGTGAATAGAAGGCCTTTTTGCTTTTGGAGATGTTGAGGTTGTGGGCAGGTTTTCGCTTCCGAACGAGCTCATGTTATCTTCTAAGATTCTTTGCAATCGTTCTAACGACAACGCACTAGAATCTGAACTCTGACTTGAGGCTCTTGGTCTTGATGTCATGCCCCCCCCAGTTTCCTCCATCAAAACTGGCTTATGTTCCTTAGAGGATCGTTTTTTAGATTTTCGTGCGGCTCGTTTAGCTTTTTCGGATTGCAGCCATTCTGCAACTTGGGAAAGAAGCTTGTCATGGCTATGTGATTGCTGGTTTCCTCCTTCCACACGACTGCGGTGTAGAGTGCCTGCAGTATCAGACGACGGGTACTCCTCCATGCTAGTCGTGCTTATCAGCGAGAGTCTCGAAGAACTGTTGGAAGGTATATGGGGGCGTCCTGTCATTCGTTTATTCGAGGTACTTGTAGGGAATTGTTTGATTCTCGTGGGATCGTCGGAGGTGTAGAGAGGAATCTCTTCTGGTTCTGCAATTGACACGACTATCCAAAGTTAGTATGAGGTCTCGTGCTCAATTGGCAGAGGGGAAAAGCGAGAGAGGTGGGGTCGGCACAGGCGAACCCCATTTCGACTGTTGCCTCACCTTTTACAGGTCCGCTCTTTGGGCTCGTTGGGGCCTCATCTGGTCGAAGGGCCGGCCGAAGCGGTATCGTGCCAGTATCCGACGGTGTCGCCATCGTGAAGCTTTTTTCTCTCCCACCCTTCTGTGCCCTTTGTTGACTTCTGCAGCGACAGCTCCTCCGAAAGACGTTCTTCTCGAGTATTTTTCTTCTTCTTAGCCGTACTGCCTCTCCAAAAAAATATAGGTCAGGTCGTCTTCCTGTCCGCAGCCTCTTCCAATGAGCTCTCTCCCTCGGGGCACGTTTTACTTCGGCGGCAGGCCCACGTCTCCCAATTCTCTCAAGCGTAATGGCACGGCTCACTCCCGCGTGTCTTTGCAGCGAGGTATTTCGTTCCTGTAGCAATTTCTCTTCAAAGTATTTGAGTAACAATAAGACAATTCAATAGATCCTCAAGCAATAGAGAGCGATGATAGATAATACAGAAGATAGCAGTATAACAAGGTGGTGGGATAACTTGGAACTATCAGCATCGTCACTGGCACGGACCACATACAATTGCGGCCAAAACAACAGCCGCTAGAGCCTGATAGACCGGGGTTTCACATTAGCGGCGGGAAGCTGTGGCTGATGCGAATCGCTTCGAAAAGGGGCAACGGAAGTAAGCAAAGCCAGCTCTTATCTACCAATTTTATGGTAGCGTGTCCTCGACGACATGCAATTCCATTTGGTCTCTAACAGGCAATCAATCACACGACTAGGAGACAGGGACCTGAAAAGTAGAGATGGTCACTTCGGTTTTTTATTTTCCTATCTCGTCCTCTAGTTGTTTTCCATTTAATCAATCAAGACCTCGAAAGTGCAGAAGCTTCTCGTATCCAAAGAAGATGATCTGAACTATAATTAGGTAATCCTGCATGAGAGCAAGCAGACGACTCGAGTCCCCGTGGAGTTTGCACCACATTGATTGATCTCCTCTTATTTCCGCCGAGTTCTGATCATTGATCAATAACCTTTGGAAGTGTCCCTGCAAGGGTATAAAACGCTGTTGGAAAGTTACAGTCCAGTCCTTATACCTGAAAACATGTTGGCCATGGTACTGCACTCACTTTCCATTCACTTTAGGCCACTCCGCAGCGCAAGATGCGCTGTATCCATAGTTACAACAAGACGAGGGTCCGCTATCGCCATTCACCCTGCAAATCTGTCAATACAGAACTCAGTCGATCGTCAGGATAAATCAAAGGATGGTATCATCGGGCAATAGGGCTCACTGGTAGATGTCATCGAAGTTATAGCTTCCTCGGACTTGAGTGCAGAATCCGCAGTACGTTCCGGCCGCAGCACCAGTCTCGGGTTCATAGTCGAAAACTTAAACATGCATTCCTTCACCGTGAGAATGGATGCTATGCAGCAAAATACCGGCGATTCCCGCCCATCTATTCTCTCTTGTCCTACTTCTTGGCTCCTTTAGCTGCAAGTGCAGCCTACAGCTACTCTCAGAGTCTCCACTCATGTTCACATTCACTCGTGTTATTTCCTAGTCATTTTTGGACCTGCTCTTTTCCCGCCACCAAATAGCATTTTAGTATAAAACAAGCAATTGTCTCAAACTCTTCATTCCAACCCACAATGAGGGCGCTGGAGACGCTACATGTGGCGTAATAAGTGTTACCCGTAATTTCGAGCTCTGTGCCTGAGAAGAATGTCTCAAGCCACAAGCAACGCCTGCCTCATTCCCCAAAACGCCGTGTTGGCATGAAAGAGAGGAGGCAGTTCCTGTACAACACGGTTCATCATACAACGTCCTGGCGTTGGATGGAAGATTGCTGCAGCATGCAAGATATAGTGTAAGGCATCGTAATCAAGGCTAAAATTGTGGAGGGTAAGATGAGTATTAGTTCTCTAATCTGCTATTTGGGATTTGTATATGCGGCTCTTAAATGATCGAGTTAGGCCTCGTCGTGTGCGTTGATTTTGCAAGTGCCTAGTCTCTGGGAATCCTTTCAGTTTCTGGTGTACGAATCAACATAACAGGCGAGGTAGTTCTTGGATACCAATTAGAAAAGATCATGAGCAGCGAGTGTAGTAAAGAGATGGGGGAGCTCTCCGAATTTAAAGCAGGATTGTTACATTGCATTTCTAGTCTGAGAATTCATTAATGACTTTTGTTTCCTCATGCCAAGTCAAATCCCACCGGATTAGCACACGGTGCGATGAACACCCTCACTCATCGGTCTCTTTCCACCCTTACCGTGGCCTTTTCCGTGATTCTCTCCCACCTTCGAGTGCTCCTTCTCAGCAGAAGTATCCTTACTCTGATTCAGAATGCTCAAGTCTTGACCATCAGAATCAATCAAGTTCTGCGTCGTTGTGCAGATATCCGTGATCAACCGATCCAGCAGGTCGAAACTCATGCTCTCTCTGACTACCACTCTCAAGATCTCGGTATTCCCCTCGTTAGGAGGAAGTGGGTAGTTCGGGATGATGTATTGCTTGGCGCGCAAAAGGTTGGATATGGTCTCTTGCTTAAGGTGCGGGAATTCTTTTTTGAATTCGTCGGAGAAGCGAAATGCGACAACTGGAAGACCAGCATTATAATCCGCGGATGTTTCATCTTCCTTTCCGAATACAGCGGCTTTGACATCAAATCTATTCTCACCTTTCTTACGGTGGATGTTAGAGCAACAGGTGTACCAGCCAGTTGCCTCAAGTGATTTGGACAGGAGGCGGGCGTTGGACAAGCAGTTTTCCATGATTTGGCGATAACCGCTGAAGCCCAGGTGGATTAAGTTGTAGTATTGAGCGATAATCTGGGCACCCGGACGAGAGAAATTGAGAGTGTATGATTCCTCCGTTCCTCCAAGATAATGAAGTTCGAAGACCAGGTGCTTGGGGAGATAGGACTCGTCACGCCAGATGATCCAACCTACACCTGCGTAGACAAGACCAAACTTGTGGCCAGACGTATTGATTGATTTCACGCGGGGAAGCTCGAAGTTCCATTTTGATCCTCCTGCCTGCGCGTGTGTGAAGGGTGCAACGAAACCACCTGATGCGGCATCAACATGAATTGGAATGTCGACGCCAGTTTTCGCCTCAAACTCGTCAAGGATGTTGGAGATCTCCTCAACTGGCTCGTAGTGACCAGTATAGGTGCTTCCGAGAATGACAAAAATGCCAATCGTGTTCTCATCAATGCTCTTCTTGACCAATTCCGGATCGAGTCTGAAGTTGCTAGCTTCCGAGACTGGCAGTATCCTAGCCTCAACCTCGAAATATCTGGCAAATTTCTCCAAAGCGACCTGAGCGTTGGCTCCCATGATAATATTTGGCTTCAAGGTGTCCTTACCCTCTGCCTGACGCTTCTCCTGCCACCGTCGCTTCATTGCCAATCCACCGAGGTGGATAGCTTCAGAGGAACCAGTTGTAGCGGAGCCAATCGCCTTCTCGCTCTTTTGCGCGCCCCAAAGGTTTGCAATGATGCTGACACAGCGAGCGTGCATTTGCATCATGGCGGGGTATTCGTCTGTGTCGGACATATTTTTCGAGATGTTTTCGAACATCAATTGCTCGGCGTGAGTTTCCATGTAGGTTCCGACGAAGCTGCGGATCTTCAATTAGTCTAGATCCCATCACAGGGAACAACAATGGCTGCTGACCTAGCCAAGTTCAAGTTTGGTCTGCCATCGAGATCAAGTTCATCCTTGAGCATCTGGTGGACAGCGTCTGCGGGAGCACCGTTCTTCGGGATAGTGAACTTTGAGATCTCTTGCTTGCTCGCATATCTGGTCGAGTACGGTGTAACGTGGGAGAGGCCACCGTGAGTGTGGACATGCTTCCTGCCAGCGTCCTTCATGTGCACATCGTGAATGCCTTTGATGATCTCATCAGGGTCGACCTATGCTTCATCAGTGGTGCTCCAAAATCCGCAGAAGGTCCTACGAACATGGCGTGCGAGAGACATGATGAGTGATTTGGATTGTAGATCTGAAGTTAATATGATTTAGATTTGTAGAAAAAGTTATGATTGTAAGTCAGCAGAAGGTGGTTGAGAGACAGGAGAAAGAAACATGGTCTGTTTCTTCTACCTATGACGACAGCGGGGGCAAGGTAGAGCCAACGCCCCTCGTTCATTGGACTAATTGTAGCCCATGGATACGACACTGGGATATCCTCATCCACCTACCGACGGGCTTCAATTGAGCAGATGTGTCTTTTGATAGTTGTAGATGTCATCTTCGACGTGTTTCTTGACCGTTGGGAGCCAAGACATAATGCTTATCGTTTGGAGTCTTGGCTTGCTAGAAAAGCGATGCGGCCGCTGGCGCGCAACCCCCCGCGATATTTCTTTATCAGACTCGGGCTTAGATCAGATCAGGAGTTTAACAAGGATGCTGACGAGGACGTTCCTGATCTTATAATTGATGAAGTTGGGAATATATCTTCCCCAACAAAATTCGTACACAACGATAACTCACATTTCCCGGATCATTCTAGGCATTTTACAGAGACAGGGGAAGATAGGGAAAGAGCTGGAGGAGACAGACAAGAAGCTGTCTAATAGTGTACTAATAAGGCATTAAGCAGGACGTTTTTTTTTTAAAAAAAGATTTCGCACAAGATATTTAAATATTTGTTTATGCTCCCAACCCATTCGAACCATAAATTGGCCTACGTCGAATTAGCCAGCCTCAAACAATGAAGTATAAAAACTGACCACACCCCGGAATTCTATTACAAAAACCATAATTACTGTTTGACTCTTGAATAGTGGTGCATTCAGCTTATCTTCCAGCCCACCTTCATCAATTGTAACTGAAAGATTCCTACTATTAGTATTAAGGTACATTTGGGAACATATTTATTAAGGAATATATAGATTTTAAAACTCCAAGTTTATGCAATAAGGCTTCGTTCTTCTTAATATTATTTCTTAGATACTGAAATACGGTATACTTATTCTATATGAGTACTGGTAATAGAACAAATGATAAGAGTTTAACAACGCCTTTGCAATCGACAGAAGTATCAACGTTCTGCTCTACTTGAATTTAAGGGACGGAGGGCCGGACGTTCCGATGCTGATCCCCCGCATTGTAGACGATGAGGCTGCGACAGGCAATTGCGTTGTTCGGATTGGGGGAGGATTCGACAAGGTCCTTGTGTTCTTGTAAGTGCTGTTGCTTGAGAGTAGGCAACTTAATTCGTCAGCATCTAACAAAGTCTTCTACATAAATGGCAGTAAGGCAGTTGTTGTTCCTCGTCTCCTTTTCATTCCTCCACCGTATTCGCATTCCACAATCAGTCGGGTTTTATAATCCTCCGATCGAGGGGCGTCCTCCCATATCTACAAGGATCTCACGCACTAGAGGTCAATGATGCATGATCCGACAGGATGGCACGACTTCGAGCCACGCAAGCTGACTATCAACCTTGGATTCCGACGCCTATATCAGGATTCCAGTTCTGGAACCATAGGAATCTTAATAAGACATCAATAATTGAAATCTCTTTTCATTCGTCCTCCCCTCATAGTATCTTGAAGATACCGCCCTCGGTTTAAGAGCTCAAACGTAGGGATTCCCCAGATTCCAGAGCTTCATTACCATCAGCTCGTGGAACTTGCGTCATCGAAGCAACACTAGTGCTCATCCTTTTGACTTCATACATTACATCTCTATTCCCTTCTTTCTATCTTCAACACCTCCAATAACCATCACCATGAAGTTACTCACTACTGTCCTACCCCTTGCGGCCATTACTACCGCCTTCGTCCTTCCGGATGATCAGGTAATGGACCAAATCGCCATCGAAAAGAAACCTCAGTCCTACCTTGACCAGTTTAAAGGATCTGTCGAGGACGTTTGGTCTGGAGTCGAAGATACCTTCAAGGATGCTGTTGCATTCGGCGAGAATGCTTTCGACAACGCTATCAATGCTGCAACTGAGGTTAGTAAGGATGCAGCCTCCAAGTTTCAGTGCCACCACTCGATGACGGCTTTCGATGCTCAAGGATGGCTCGACTCTGCTGTTGGGACAGTTGAAGATCTCGACCTCGAAGATATCTTCGACCATCCACACAAGAAACCCCACAAGAAGCCCAAGCACCCACATCATGGCCACCACCCTCACCAGAAGCCGAACTTGACTGTCTACCAATTAATCACTGGTTCCAAGTACACCACCAAACTCGCCAAACTCATTAACGAGTTCCCAGATCTGGTGGAGGTCTTGAATGGCACAGCTGCGAACTATACAGTCTTCGCACCTACGGACAAAGCTTTTGAGAAGATCCCCGACCATGGAAAGAAGCCATCGAAGGAGCTCATCCACAAGGTTCTGGCCTATCATGTCTCCCCAGACTTCTATCCTGCTGGCAGGGTTCTCGTCTCCCACACAATTCCCACTTCTCTTGGCGAGGACGCTCTTGGTGGTGAGCCACAACGGCTCCGTGTCGGTCTTGGATTAGGTGGACTGCGAGTGAACTTTTATAGCAAGGTCGTTGCTGTCAACATTGTAAGCCTCCTATCTTCCCGCTTTAACCCTGCTTGTTATTAACATGTCTCTAGTTCGGCACCAATGGAGTCATCCACGGCGTCGATTCCCTCCTCCTTCCACCTCCACCCGCTTCGAAGATTCTCGAGCTTCTCCCAGGCGAATTCTCCACTCTTGACTTTGCCCTCTCCAAGACAGGTCTCGATAAAGTCATTGCGGAGGGACCTCACGCTGGCGGAACACTTTTCGCTCCTTCCAACTGGGCGTTCAAGAAGCTTGGCGCTAAGATCAACGCATTCCTCTTCAGCTCATATGGCGAGAAATACCTGGCTGCTCTTCTGAAATATCACGTTGTCGCAAACCAGACTCTATACTCTGATGCCTTCTATAGGGCGAAGGACAGTGAAGCGGAGGCTATGAATGAGGTTGACAGCGAGGGCATCCCTAAGGGACGCTTCCATGTCGATCTCCCCACTCTGTTGGATGACAAGAGCCTCAGCATTGATGTTGCGAGATGGGGTGGTTTCATTACTATCAAGATCAACGGCTTCAACAGCGTTGCGGTCCAGGACGGCATCGCCAAAGATGGGGTCATCCACGTCGTCAGCAGTCTCCTCATCCCGCCAAAGACTCCTGGCGGGTTGCAGTGGGCGGGCGAGGAAATGACAGTTGAGGAATTCAAGGATAGGTTTGACGCATATGTGGAGGACTTGTGAGCAACTCACTCGCACTTGATTACCTATATCTCGATGACGGAGATGCGTTACGAATTATATGGCAAAGCAGGAAAAACGTAAGAGACGTGTGGTTTTATCCTCTTTCCTTTCATACATGTATGATACAATACACGGGTATAGCGTTCCTTTCAATGGCAACCCCCATCTACAGGGTGAACCCCACTTTCAAACCCCTCCCACCCTTGTTTCACAGAAGCTTGACAGCAGATTCGCCATTCCTTGCATCTAAAAAGCAACGTCTTCGCACTAAAGACGAGCTCTAACCGTAAAATCACTAAAGAAATCATCCACAACCTCCTAACACAAAATAAAGCTTGTAGGAGACTACTAGTATCCCGAGCACGTTCGAATGAGATATAAAATAGATACTCGGTCCATAGAAGCGGGGCAGCTCTCTCTTGAAGACCCACGCCACGTACCCCACCAATTCATAGTCTTTATCTAATCAGCAAACACTTCTTTGCCTCGACCTCGACATCGGACATACAAGCAGGGACTCGACTAAGCAAGCGCCTGTCGGTCCAGGTACAGAGTAGCTAGCGAGGTCCGAAAAGTCCATCGAGGTCTGTGGGGAGAGCCGTTGTATCGCAGCCCGGCGTAGAGTCACGCGGGGATACCCGCAGGGACCTGCAGGACGAAGATCTGCTTACTGTAGATGGATTGACGAGGACGTCTAAGCTGCGAAGTACAAAAGCAAAATAAACTGCTATATAAATCCAGTGCACTCCTTGATAAGAAATCAAAATAACTAAAGGCAAAATGCCGACCTACGCTTACGAAACGCCGCGGCTGTGGCTCCAGAGAATGACAGTCGAACAGCACCTCGACGGATTCCACAAGCTGTGGAACAACGCCGAGGCATTAGTCTGGTCGTAAGTTGATCTTTTCGGAATCAATGATATCTCTGGTTTTCAACTCCATCAGCTGATTCCCCAGGACCCAAGGCGTGAAGGAAACACCCGAGCAAGCAAAAGCGTGGATGCTGACCACGCTACCGACGCCTGAAGATCCTGAGATCGATAAATACGCCATCCTTCTCCGGCCCGTGAAGGAGAATCCCGAGCCGTGGGTTGATGAGAGGGGCGCTCCGTTGATGATTGGGTTGACGGGCACGAATCGGTTTAGTGATGAGGGATTGGAGACGGGGTATTGTATCAATGTTGAGTATTGGGGCAAGGGGTATGCCGGGGAAGCTTTTCGGGGGTTCCTGGAGCTGTTCTGGGGCTTGGAGGAGAGGAGGATGTCCAAGCAGTTGGTTGCGAAGGTCGATCCGGGGAATGTGGCGAGTCAGAAGATCATTGTGAGGGCGGGGGGAGTGAAGGCTGGTGTTTTGAAAGAGTGGTATGCGAGGCCGGTGGATAATGGGGTGAAGAGGGATGTGAATTTTTGGTGGATTGATCGGCCGGGTGTGAGGGAGAATGAGATGAAGGAGTGGAAGGAGGAGGTCAAGAGACAGATGGTGAGGAAGAAAGGGTTGGAGAAGGCGAAGGAGGAGCGCGAGAGACTGGAAAAGCAGGCTGTTGAGGGACTTGGAAAGCAATAATGAGAAAAGAGCTGCGGCGAGCTGCGGCAAGTATTGACTGCTATTCCAAGCGTAGCTATCAAGTTATCTGCGTCTTCTTCCTCTTGCCCACTGTCTTTGTCAATCATTCCAGCTGTCGAATTGCTGTCACTGCAGGACATTATTCTTCGTGGCGGATTTGCCGAGATCTGGGGATCCAGACGAGATCTTAGAGGACTTAGGCAAAATCAACAGATTTGTAACAGTCTAGAGTCAGGGTGATCAGTCTGAGACAAGCGCCGAGCCCATTGGCTTCTGTCATGCCAGTGGGAAACTGAGACGACAAGCCTGGATAGCGTGATATTGATGCTGGTAGAAAGGGAGCAGAGCATTCTATCAATATGATCAAAGTCGCAATGCTGTCTGTGATAAGCTGGTAGGCTTGCCAGTGCTTCCGGATGGAATCGTGGAAGTCGCGAGTGGCCTTGTGGAGGGTTGAAGGTAATGTACTTGTACAATAAGTGCATTCAGCTATGGCTAAGCATCTGAATCTATTCCACCTGTCAATGATAAGCTTTGTCTGGGAGAAGGGCAGCCGTGAACTCGGCTCACCACAACTCAAGAGACAAGGTGGTCAGGGAGAATTCAGTTGATCCGTAAGTTCATTTGAATTGTATGATGTTGCATGTAGTTGGGTTTGGCGAGAAGCCGCGCCCGATTTGAAAGTTGTGCCGAGGCGGTTCTCCATCGGATAGCCTCAACCACAATTAAAACTGCACACCGTATAGTAGCTCTGCAGTCGGACTTGTGCACTTCGATCAACAACCAGTGGCCGGGCTTCTTCATACGCAATGATCACTAGGAGGCTACGACAAGTTCTGCCAAAAGCTGAGATATTACCGCGAGCTCAACAGCGATGTTCAAGCCACCTTGATAAACGACAATATACATTGCCCTCCCAAAGACAATGCCGGGGATACTCAACACCATCTCCCTCAGACCCTCCTCTGGAATCTTCGCGACCGAGCCACCTTCGTTCTCAATTCCAATCCATATCGCAACCTCCCCCTCCTAAACCAAAGCGATCCCTCCGACGCTACATTTATGCTACTCTCTTCCTCATGATAGGCATAACAGCCGGCTCTTATACACGCATTATTATTGCGCCGCCGCCGCTGCCAAGTCCTGGGTCAAAAGAAGACATTCTGATGGTGGAATATCTCAAACAACAAGCTGAGAAGCTTCCCATCGTTCAGTCGCTTTCATCGGACCCGAATTGGGAAGCCAACGACGCATACCAGCATGCTGCCCTTGAGGATCGTCCCCACAGACTTGCGACTGGTCCTCTGGGCGGTGCGAGGGCCATTGGGGGCTTTCAGAGGATATTCCGCAATAAAGAATCGGGAGAGGTGGTCAACGTTATTTGGTTCGGAGGGGCAATATCTGGCTGGCCAGGGGTCACACATGGAGGGATCACTGCGACTATCATGGATGAAACTTTGGGACGATGCGCGATATACAGGTTCCCTTCGCACACGGGTGTTACAGCGAATCTCAACTTGAACTATCTCAAGCCTGCGGTCACGAACTCATTCTACGTTATACGGGCAATGCCAGAGATAGAAGGGGCAACAGACCAGAAGCAATGGGTCAATGGAAGGCTTGAGACTTTGGATGGGAGGGTCTGTGTTGAAGGGAGGGGGTTGTTCGTCGTGCCGAAGAAGTTCAAGACGAAGTCACTTCTGAAAATTTGAGGACTTCAGAAATGCCCGTATTCGAAGATGATGAGCCTGTACCAACGTGTGATTATAGAGGTATGATGAGTTCAGAGGCGCTTAAAAGTGGTGCTACTTATAGCGCTCGTTGAGCTGCGTAGCCACTACGGCCCCGCCAGATACCATAGTCTGGATAGCTCTGGCATACCGACTTACATACCCATCGATTTTCAGGCCTCTACTGGTCAAGCGTCCTGGTTATACCATACTGTATTTTATATCCATCACAACGGACTTCCAGTCTGAATACTCCGTTTTGTTTCCAATTCGACGATAGAAGGTGCCTCAGACGACTTGAAAATCAAGGGCTTGAAGTGTGTGCAGCAAGCTTCCTTCTTACTCTTACTCTATGAATGAAGCAGGATTCTTTAGAGCATTTGCGAGAAAGCTTCTGCCCATTGCACGACTATTGTGAACCAAAAATTTCTCACGGCAGTAGTTTGCCACTGCGGTAATAAGATTTGAGCTGCAGAGTTAAAGAGTAAGCTGGGCTTGATCACAAGTGTTGCATTGAACTTTCAATCCGCCATCGATTGCTATACATATTTTGCCTAAGACAAGTGCTGTTTTTGTGATCGAATCCATGAACCTCGTTGACACTACCGGAGCAAGACTTGACGTCTTTACTAGGCAAAAGATGCCGTATGAAGTAATTCTTGCGCTTTCTGCCTTCTCACTGCAACTTCCCAAACTTTGAACTCGCGCATCAGCGAGCTTTAGTCATACAGTTACCGCCCGTCCGGAGCAGAGTGAGTCATCTTCATCATTTCCCAAATCTCATTGGTCGACTGAAGCAGAAGGCCGCGAATTTGTCGTCAATCCTTCTTTTCTGTATGTAACCGCTGCAATGATTGCTTACAAGCTTGTGTTAAATCATTCGGACTGTTGGTTTTTAGTATTTGAGCTCCGTGCCTAATCTCCTAATTAGTAGCTTGAAGCGAGCAGTCACCTCGGCCGAACCCTCGCACGACGGGCCAATTCCGAGTTCATCATCGCACGACGCATTTACTCCGAGTGTATAGTCACATGAACACACTGCAATGCTTCAACTGAAGACTACTTTAAGAAGAACCGATTCTCTCAACAGATTTTTTTTCAAACAAAAATATTGCTTTCCTCTCTTCGCCGCTTCCTCTTTCAGCAGCACCTCACCTCACCGTTCTTCCATCATGGCACCACCAGCTGTCCCTCAGAACCTAGACGACGTCTTCGCCAGCGTCGACAGCTACATTTGTGACTCTATCGTCCCACAAGATGCTAGCCAAACCTCAGCACTTAAAGCCAACGCCGCTGCCGGTTTGGATGAAATCGACGTGGCTCCTAACCAAGGGAAGCTACTCTATCTCTTAGCCAAAATGAACAATGTCAAACGCTACCTCGAGGTAGGAACACTAGGAGGGTACTCCACAATCTGGGTAGCCAAAGCCCTACCTTCAGATGGCGAAATCATCACGTTGGAAATCAGTCCCAAGCACGCCGCCGTTGCATCCTCTAACTTCGCAACCGCTGGATTCTCCAAGAATATCGAAGTCAAAGTCGGACCCGCCCTGGAAAGTCTGGCAAAGATGGACGAAGAGGGCGTCAAGGAGCCGTTCGATATGGTGTTCATTGACGCAGATAAGCAGAACAACGTCGGGTATTTCCGATACGCGCTGAAGTTTGCGCGGAAGGGCACGCTGATTATTATTGATAACGTGGTGAGACAGGGCCGACTTGTTGATTTGGACAATCACGACCCCGCGGTGGCGGGCGTGAGAGCTGTTTTTGAAGAGATGAAGAATGAGAAGAGGGTTCAGTGTACAGCAATACAGACGGTGGGGAGTAAAGAGTGGGATGGTTTTGCGATGGCGCTTGTCGTTGAGTAGTGGGAGTGTCGAAGTTTCGATGTGTGAGGTATCGATAGTTTGCCCAGAATGGGATTTGAGAACTTTAGAATACATGCATTAGGAATCTCTGAATCTTAGCCTTCTCACGCCAGGAAATCGTCTTTTGGACTTATTGTTCAACCAGGTCAACTTTTGCAGAGAAGATATTGTTGGGCAGATCAGAGTTAATCTGGTATTTTCATTCGCTTGAGTTTTCATTCGTACGCGAGCGATCACCCTGATGTCTAGGATATCAAATGGCGATTGCCAAATACATGTTGACTTAGGCACCTCGTCCTCGGCTTGGCAATGCTGTATTAGACCTCTAGATACGTAGTTAGAAATTCAAATGATTCTTCACATCTTGATACTTACTATTTTGCGTCTGTAGGAAGGGAAGGAGTATTGGATGGTAGTGCAGTACTATAGCTTATAAGTTCATTGTGAAGGAAGAAGGTTTGGTACATGGCATGATAGAGGACATTGAAGAGTGTAGCGAGAATTACGTTGTGGAGAAATACAGAGTAGGGGGAGGAGTTTTGAAATATAATTTGTATGGCAAGATGTTGATGATAACATGTTGGAGGACAAATAAACTTGGTATGATGAGCCGATTGAGGCGCTGATGAAGTGGGGTGAAGTTGATGGAGATCTTTATGAGAGAAGGATCAAATGTGGCAGAGTATTTCATTCATTGATTAGTGGTGAAAGTAATGCTCAATAATAATAAAAAGATTTCTCTGTCGATTCTCGAGTCTTCTTTCTTATGTGGTCATAGAAAGGGGGGGTTACTTCTATCGCCACCCTGTGGTGTGCTTCTAAGATCGACTAGTAGGGGCAGCCCTTTCGCTCCGAATAAACATCAACAACCACGCGCAATACCAACCACAGCTTCTCCACTATCTCCAGCCTAGACACGACTTCCATACGATCCTGCGCATTGTAGTCCCAGAATTCCTCATACATGCTCTATAAACTGTAGTTGAAAGTCCCAACATCTCAAAATGACGTCCAGAATCCCAACCACAAACGCACCCCGCCTTTCAACTGCGCCGAGCAGCATCAAGCCCCGACAACTGGTATACCTCTTTCCCACGGGCCTCACATCTCTCAAAGACTAAATTTTTAACTACAGTCCCACCTCCACGCGCAACTGGCCCAACTCTCCGCCAATCTCGCAGACCTCGAGAACCTCCTTCGAATGACGAGCGTGCAAGCCGAGTCTATAAGGGGATTGGGAGCCTTTCATGGCGGACTGTGAGTTGCCTTAATGGAAGTCCCGAGGCGTCAATATGTCAAGGGTCTACAGAAGATGGTGAAAGGCATTTTATTCGGAGACCAGGAGCTGATTGGTGGGGTAGATTCATGGCAGCGAGCAAAGTCCTCGGCGAGGAAACTATTGCAGGATCGGCAGCTGCGGCAAATTCACAAGCAAGGGGCAGTGGGGGAAGCGAATGAGGTTGTGAATGACTTGGGATGAAGTTATGATTGACGATTTACGATGATGAGGGAGAAGAGTTGGCACGTTTGACACTCCCATGACGGATGTGACCACGGATGCGAGGCATTCAGTATGGAGCCACGGGCTGTTTGCGAGGGAATGGATATATGAAGATGAGGAGAGGCCTCGAGTCTAGAGGCGGAGAAGAAGGATTGATGTTAGAATGAATAGGAAATTGATCGTGTTGAGTTTGGTCAAAGTGTAATTTCTCCTCATCCACCACTTTATTGATACCTCGATTTCCCATCATGTACCAGCGTACGACGGGTAGTATCCTAAATCGACCTATATTCAAATGAATCCTACAACAGTCCCAAAACACGCTCATAGTATCCCTCCCCAGTCTTCCTCAACGCAAACGCATCCACCCTCACCTACCCTCACCTACCCACAACGCCCCCAAAGACTCCCAGAACCCAACAACTCCTCAATCACAGTCCCCTCCCCTAAACTCAAACTCCCATCAACCCCCACCCTTCCCTCCACCAAGAAAACAAACATCCCCCTCCCCAACACCACCAAAAATCTCCTGCACCGCACACCATCCCGGACCCCTATCCGCCCTGTCTTCCACCACTTCGTCTTCCACAAACCCACCCGCAACCGTATCCATTAAGGCAGCCTGCCCAGGAGATCTCCATGTCTGAATCGGATTCAAAGCTAAGGATGGGATGTTGAGTTTTTTTAGTGCTGTGATTGTTAGGCTTAGGAGGATGAGGAGGGGGAGGATGGTTGAGCGGTTGGGAAGGCCGAGGGGCATTTTGAAGTTTTGATTCTAGAGGAGACTTGAGTAGAGTAGAGTAGAGGAGATATGTCTGACTCTGACTCTGATTATAATGGATGAGTTGAGTGTGTTGTGTTGTGTTGCTGTAAATATCATGAGAGGCAAGACAAAACAAGACAGGAGAGGAGAGGACAAAGAAGTTCGCTTCGTTGCTTCTATTCAGCACCTCAAGCGGCCACAGTCAAGAAACACGGCTTCAAAACAATAGATTCTAGATTCTGACAATTAATTCATTCATTATCCTCTCGGCCGCCAGTCTAGCACATAAGCCGATGGTGTATCTAGGTATCAATCCCGCCGTCCCAATCGTCAAACCCAGGGTATACCGCCACGGCCATCATCCATCATCAAAGCGAGCAAAGCGCGGAAAGCAAACCCGTCCACCAGTCTATCGTATGCCCCAGCTCTGTCCGGTACGAAACGCAGAACGCAAACGATGGTATCAAAAACGAGGGTCCTAAACCCAGGACATCCAAGCCGTCGTGAAAATAGCATGCCTCCATCGCCGGTGTATAGATAGCGCATCCCAAGCATGGCAAAAGTAGATCCGATCCAGATAAGTCAAAAACAACACCTCCACGCTCACAAGTATGTGCAAAACGCCGTGCCCACCCAGTCAACCTCGCAAGATCGAGGAAGGGATATGCAATCACAGACTCATCGTCAACCACTCCCACTCTTGCGGGCCAGTTCCCGATCCCGCTGCGCCATTCGGGCCAGTCATCACCATTCCAGGCGGAGGGTTTATGCCCACCATCCCTGGCACCATACCACCTGGACCCATTGGTCTCGTCGTCACGCCAAATCCATTCGCCAGGCCCATGTTCGTCATACTGCCTCCTGATGCAATGCTCAGTCCGGTCGACTTTGCAGCCTCGTTGGAACCAGTCGAGTTCTCCGGTGAATCGATATCCATGCTCTCGATCGCACTAACACTCTTGCTGTGTCGTCGTTGTCGCTTGGGAGCAACGGTAATATTGTTTCGAGGCATGCTAGACGCTGCTGCTGCTCCAGGTCCTGGAGTAGCTTTCGGAGGAGCTGCGGCAATTGGGACTACCCCTTTCCCACCACTGATGCCCGTCGTGCCAACCGAAGATCCGGCAGAGCCATGATATGATGTTGGAGTACTACCTGCCGTGCTGCCTCCATTACCAGCGGATCCAGACATGGACGGCGGACTCTGGGATTCATTCACACTGCGTGCACGGGGGCTGGTAGGGGTCGTAGCTTGCGTGGTAGGAGCCGTGCTAGTTGCCAGCGTCACGATCGAGTTCCTCTTTGCTGTTGGTCCACCTGGTGTTTGTGCTGCAGCAGCTCCCATTTTCTTTGAAGCGCGTGTTGCAGCTCCACCGGATCCACTAACTGGGAGAGAAGCCCCAGAGCCACGATTGCGCTTCTTAATCACATCAGTCTTGAGAGAAAGGGGCCGGACAACGCCGTGCAGCTTCAGGAAGAGACCGCAAGCGTTGCAAAGAGGGTGACCTTCCGGATTCCGCCTCCAAAGTGGAGTGGTTTGGGTGAAGCAATTCGTACAAGTTGTGGGAAGGCCATTTTCGCCTTGAGCGGCACCCGCAAGATTCGTGGTGGAACCATGTTTCGATCCACCTGGTGAGGAGGGTCGACTTGGAGTGACAGAAGAAAATCCGGACAGATTCCCAGCATCTGGGGGCGAATCTGGATTGGAGTGGCCCATTTGGCCAAACAGATCTGCCGCCCTACCCATCACATTTGGAGTGGATGCAGTTCGTGGGATTTTGCCTTGTCTTCTATCATTACCACTCCTGGATCGATTATCAGAGACCGATTGTGCAGATGCATGACTGCGACCCAAAGATCCTCCTGATCCGTCCCAATCGAGTGGTGAAGAGACCATCTCAGTCGTTGTACCGCCAATCGTGACTTGTTTCCTTGGAGGACCGCCAGGATAACGAGCAGCTTGCGTATTAAATTGCCCAGGTAGAGTGGCGTCCCATTGTAATCCGCGACCAGATCCCATCTCCATGCTCGGGTCTTCCATTGGCGATTGTGCAAAATCGTGCTGCATCATGAGCGTCCGGTCGGCAAATGCTGCGCCCTCCTCATCTTCGTTATCGGAGTCGCCTCCAAAGCTAAACATATTCTCGTGCCCCATGTGAACACCTGGAGATCGTACAGGGTGATCTGGCTGGAAAACTTGCGACGGATCTATGTGCTGTGACATACCGAAAGATCCCGGCGCAGTGAAGGAGTTGGACGGGCCAGCCGTCGTAACTGCTGTGAACATTGATCCGCCATTTGCATTGTACATGTATTGTGGAGCCATGGAATTGGACAAGCTCGAAGGACCATGGCTGAAAGTCTGCGGGCGTTGGTGTCGCATATCGACTCCGTGATGTTGGAAGTACATCTGCTCGCCTTCTGGTATCGGCTGTGGGGTTGAGACAGCGCTTGGATAAGCACTTCCGGGGGGAGAGTAATAATCGTTCGAGTTCAGGGAGGAAGAGGGCATCGAGGCATTATTGTACATGGTGGAAAAGGGCCCGTGTTGCACGAGGGGAGAGTTTGATGGCGAGAAAGAGAAGTTCTGCTGGAATGGTCCTGCGGAAGTGATTATCGGGTCATGATCCATATTGAAATTATCGATGTGAAAAGGCATTCCGTGACTATTGTGGTGAATCATTGGAGGATGATGCTGATCCAGAGAATACTCGTGAAGATCCGCATCGTGTTCAGAGTCATTTGGTATCATTATGCTGTTGACAGCATGGACTTGAGGGGAGAAATCGGCGGGTCGTTTCCGGGGCTGAGATAGGTCAGTAGCTATCTTAGATAATGAATGGCGCTTGCCAAAAAGAATGTTGAAAAAGAATCCTCAAGCAGGAATTTGAAGAAGCAACTCACACGTCTCTCATCAATGCTGGTCTTGCGAACATGCCTCTGCACATAATTAAACTCGTCGTTGTTTCGAGGGTTGTGATGAGGAGCAGGAACGGATTGAGGAACCGCAAATTGCGAGGCCTCCTTCCGCATTTTTATGGGTATCGCAGACGCCACCGCATTGGAAGACTTTTCCAACTCTTTCTTGCTGAGTTCTGGAGAAGGCGAGTTTCCCAGCCCAGCAGGTGTAGATATGTTGTCGGCGAATATGAAGTCGTCAAGATTCATGGCATCGGAGTTCTCGAAATTCGATGGGGCTTGGTCCGAAGTCTTCCGCAGCTGTGCGATTCCACTGGGAGCAGTCGTAGAGTTCTGCTTTTGTTTCCTATCAAGTATTAGACCAGTGTACCTACGTAACAGTCGACCCATATGTAGAAACTAACCTTGCAGCCTCTTCCTGTCTGCGTTTTCGCAGACTCATGGCCATCATGCGCCATGTCAGATTTTCCATTCGTTCCTGGTTCGGCAGCTGCTTCTTGGTCTTGCTGTATAACCTCCAGATTTGCGTTGCCAACGGATCCTTCTTCTGCATCTCATCGGGACTGTCCAATTCATCGCCCGCAGTATCATCTTTCCAGTTCGGAAAGAAGGACTCCCGCAGCAGCTCCTTGTGCGCACTGTTCGCCGCCGAGAGATCCAGCTTGTCCAGAGTGTCAGCACCAGCGTCCTTTGTGCTTGTACCAGGACCGAATTGCGCAGCGGTGGAATGCGACGTCGAGCCTTGTTGCTGCTGCTGGTCGGCCGGTCTGCGAGGGAAGCGGAAATCGTGCTCTGTTATTAAATTCGAGGTAGATGAAGTAGGATGAGACAGAGTGTGTGCACTGGAAGCATTGTATGTTGTGTCTAGAGAAGCGTGGACGGGTTGTAATAGTCCCCCACGCTCCTCATATTGTGCCGCCGCTCCAGGCATTTTGGAGCGACACACCTCCCGAGTGCTCTCCTCCTATGCACGTACGAAGCGCAAGCCGGGTAAGAGCCAGGATTGGAAGTCAGATGTTCGAGCAGGAGAATTTCTTCTTTTTTTTTTCTCCTTCCCTTTTGCCCCAGGGTCTGCGCTCGACTGCGGGTGGATGATGGGAGGGGGGGTCGATGTACGGCACCGCAGCAGATGCAGGTAGCGAATCGAGGCTGGGAATTTATATCCGAGTATGTGTGTGTCGCAATTGGATCGATGCGGCTGGAGACCGATCTGGTGGTGGTGGTGGTGGGAGGATGATGCGGTCGTAGATGAACCACGAAGAGAGCGAAGTGGTCGTGTAGGTAGTTGTACTGTAGCTTTGTTTGCGGCAGGAATGGGTTGATCTGGCACACGAACAATAATTGTCGCCTCCTTCGACGCTCCGAGTGTGTCGTCGACGCTGGTCCGGTCTGGTAACTCTGATGAGAAATGGTCTGGTACTTTGCGTCGGGGACTATGTGGATTGGAGGATTAAGCCAATAGTGGTCCACGAGAGCGCAGGATGATGCCTGTCCATCGCCTTTAGCTCCAACTTCGGCTCGTGGGCTTCTGGTCTACAAGGGAGGGAAGAGGGAGGACGGGGCAGGGCAGGGCAGCGGTGCTTTTAGAAACTCGAGTCACGTCTGGTGGTGGACGTGGACGTGGATGTGGATGTGGATGTGGATGTGGGTGCAGCATGGGAAGGATGCTTGCTTGCAGAGCGGCAGAAGACGCCCCTCCTCTTGAATTCATGAATATCAAACGACGCGGACCACAGCGAGCTCGCAGTGCGGAGTCAAAATCCTAAGTCTCACAAAGGGGTCGACGCCGGGAGGGCACAATAACGGCCGGCATTGATGGATTGTTTGGCATGTACGTAGGAAACATCTATATACGTATACGTATATGTATATTTATATATATTCATCTCTCTCTATGTCTCTCTCTCTCTCTCCGACTGAACTCACCGTTAGCATGCAATGCCAAGTCCCATAACCAAGATCGACGGCTCCTCTATTTCCACAATTATATACTACGGAGAATCTTCGCCTCTCTACCCATACCCTGCGACCCATCCAGCTCGGAATGCCTCCACGGCGTTTATTACCGAACAGAGACGCCCCAGACCGAGACGTCTACGCTGCGCGAACCAAGACTCTCTCTGTGTGAATGGAGGTGCCCAGAGTATAAGCATGTTAAGACCTCGTCAGAACTCCGTCTCCAGCACGGAGAACGCTCGAGATCTCTAGGGCCTACTTGTACCGTCTGGATACCGTCCTGCTCGCTGTGGCTAAGGCCTCCGGAGACGAGGATATATGCTGACGGCGTATTCGCGGGCGCTGAGTGGACGAGGGAGGGAGACGTCGCTGCTTTGAGGGCGGTGGGGAGGTGGGTGAGTGTCTGCGCCTGCAGGGAACATGCGCGGGATCAAGTGGGGGTGAAGGACAGGAGGTGGGTGCAGAAGGTGGGTGGTTTTGCTGGGCCCTGCGAAGTAGTATTTCCGGAAATATCAATGGAGCGGCTATGATGGGGGGAGGGGAGTCTGGACAAGCCTGGAGATGGCACAGGACAGGTACTGTAAAGTCTGTTATTCCTCCGCTTGATATGATATACGAATATATATCGAGTATCAGAAGTATCAAAAGACCCCTCCCCCATGCTGAATCCTCCCTCGGCACCTTCGCTGGCTCGTACATCGGAGCTCATCTGCCCACGCAAAAGTCACACCTCAACGGCAGTCCACGCCTACGAAGTCCTACTGGCGGAGGTACAGTATGTTGCGAGATGGATCGATCAGAGCCTTCATCAGGCAGAACCCGGTTCACCTGCGGGCCTGTACAAGTATGTTCTGGTCCAACCTCACCTTGTCTGGTCACAGCGCCGATTTCCAGGGTTCCAACAAGCCCAGTCCACTCCACTCCACCACTGGCCAGGGCTCTTGGGTACTTCGCAGTCGACAGGTGCGCGGCTAATTGGGCAATTCCGAAATTCTGGCAACTTGCGCGAGCGGGGGGAGGGACATCGCGGTTTCGCATTTCCCAGCTGATAGTGGTGCCAGGATGCGTGCAGCCTCGCGAGGAGACTTTCTGTGAAGCCAGCCCAGCAGGTAAGGGCATGCAGGATAGCAAGCAAGCAAAGCAATCCTTCAGTGACCACCTCGAGCGCAAGCAAGACGAGAGAACGACGCAGAAAAGAAGAAAATAAAAGTTTCTTCCCTTCCACATGCTCGAAGATCCTGAGGGCGGTGGTGGGTTGCACGCGGCAATTCCGTGTTCTCTGAGCATGTCGTGCTTCCGATGTCGTACCCAGAGGCCGGCCTCTGGGTGGCGTTTGGAGGAGGCTGGCCTTGCGACGGTGCTTTCGAGGGCACGGTATTACAGCTCCTCACCGTGCAGTAGTCCAACGTCGACGTCGAGAAACCCATCGGGCCTTTACAGTAGCGAGACCGGGCGTTTGCCGTTTGGCGTTGAGTTAGTTAGTAGTCAGTCAGTAGTCAGTCACGGAGGCAAAGCAGGCAGTCAGGCTACAAATAATACGGTACAAGCACCAGAGAGCCACAAGATGCCCTGAAGCCTCAGTGCCATCTCGACCCTCGAGTGCATCGAGGCATCTACAGAAAAGCACCAGGTCCGCACATTTGACGTCAGGGTGCGCCGGCTCTATCGACCCATCCATCCATCCAGCGTCGCTAACCCGTCTGCCGTGAGCGTGAGCGTGGGGAGTCGAGAGCATCATCACACTACAAGTAACATGATATAAGCATGTGGGAGGGAGGTGGAGAGACGAGTGTTGTACGTAGGGAGGAGAGCAGCACGGTCGGGGAGATGGCTTGAGTCTCGGCGTGCTTCGTGGAGTGAAGCTTACCACCGCCTGTGCCAATCGTTTTCGGGTACGGCCCGATGGTTCAGGATGTGAGGTTTGAGGCTGGGTACTGCGAATGTACTTTCGTATGTGTGTTCGGTCTTGTTGAGGATGGCATCTGCAAGGGATCTACGGCATCACTAGTGGAGAGTAGGAGTAGGAGTATCTCTATTTACAGAATACACTCTACAATTCATGTCAAGTTTACGAAGGTATGGATGATTACTCCGCTGACCGCTGTATTTTGAGTCAAAATCTCAAGATGCTCTCTCTCTGTAGTCAGTAGTGTATGTACAGCAGCAGCATGTGGCAAGGCTACCAAACTCCGAATTTGGAGCGACCATTCCGAATAGTCCCGACGACCATTCTTCCTCATCGTGACGCCGCTTCGCACACGCCCTGCAGTCCAATCGTTCCCAACATCAATAGCTTCATTCCTGCTCCAGCCCTCGCCTGATTTGCTGCGTACCGAGCCCCGAGTCCGTTTGGGACAATCGCGAGACCGGGAAAACTCCATGTTCGAGGCCTCGAAGCCGAAGGGGAACGGTGGAGCCCTGATAGCTCGAGGCGGATCTCGCGCTAGGCTTTCCTCGTGGCATCTCCCAGCCTTGTTCCTCGTCTGCAGCGACCCCTACGATCTTCGAATCATGGGCGGCGAGTCACGACTCGGGATTTGCCGGCGAAGATGGACAGGAAAGCAGCATGCTTTCGGGTTGCTTCTGGTGCACTGCACCGTTTTCATGAGAGCGAGCACCTGGTGTTCAATAGCCGGGATGCTATGTCAGATGGAAGATGCAGAGATTCCTGCAACTTATACGCAGCTCGGGATGTCGGGAGGCTCAGTTCTCTCTGTCAAGTCAATCTCCACTTTCGCGAATCCGTCGTCTCCAGCGTCGTCGACGGACGAGGCATCGGCAACCGCAGGCAAACAAATCTACAGATCTACAGATCTTGCCGAGTCATGAAAGCAGCGGCCGCAGCTTGGTCAACACAAGCTTGATTTATTTAGTGTAGAGCACGTCTGAAATAGAATCCATGCACGTGAGTTCGTGACCATCTGGACCAGAAATGGTTCCTATCTCCGCGACCTGCTGTACGTCAAACTATTTCCATGGAGATCTGACTTCTGAAGCTCTGCTTGGCTGGAAATAGAGGGGCTGGATATATTGGTGGCGTGGTCTGGGTTGCAAGCCATGTCAAAACTGTCGTCGTACGGAGAATATTAAGCCACTGGAATTTTACAGTAATACCACATCCATTCTTGGCTTTGTCGTCGGCTTAGCCACTCAGATGATAGAGTCGATTTCCTCCAGGTGATTCGAACCACAAAGAAATCTACTAGAGCCGAGTACGCAGCGCTTCGCTTCGTTGGATCCACGCGGTCTCTGTTCGTAAAGCACACCGGAGTATTCTCCCTTTTCACATTCGGAGGAACGGCGCTTGGGTTTATTGGAGCCGAAGCAGCCAATAATTGAGTTGCAGTAGGAATGGAGTTCGCCGATCTTGAGAACGGAGGGGTAGCAGGTCGCTTTCTGGTTTCCACCCCAAGGGGAATTAGCAGCCACGATCCTTGTTGGCGATATGTTTCGAATTAAATCCGTTCAAACCGCGTGGGGGACGACATGCGCATCAAGGAGGCACTCCGGCTTTCTGAGGTCGCAATCCTGGGAGACTCCCTGCACTCCCATGTGCTCGTGCAGGCGAGCAATGCACATGCGGGTGAGCATTGAAAATGTCGAGAGATGGCTGGTGGAAGTTCCTAGGGTATGACGAAAGTAAGTGACACTGCAGGTGAGACAGCGTGGGGGCTCGACGTGAAGCAAGTCAGGATCCTGTGAGGGTGGAGGTTGGGAACTCAAATGCAGCAAAGCTGGCCTGGCGGGGGATAAAGCGGGTATACGAAGGAACCGCGGTGCTCCGACGACAGAGGATCGGAGAGTTGTCCGTGGTTTAGGTCCAGCGTTCAGAACTTGTGGGTGCCAAGACAATATTGAGCCTGATCCAGCTTCGAGTGGCGGTGACGGCAGTCATCCACGGTAGATGTGCTTCGTAAAGGGGGATGAATGAGTCGAGAGGTGGAAGATGGGAACCCAAGCGACCTGGGAACGGCCGTGGTTCAGAGCAGCCCATACGGAGGTTCCGTCGTTCGATCCATGTTCAAGCGAGAGAGCGTCATGTGATCACAGCCTTCGGCCTCATGGAAGGGGCTTTGGGGTGACGGTTGACCAGCCGAGCCATCGGGAAGATTGAAGAACGAGAGGTGCGAACGGGCAGCAGGCCGTGGGCACGCGACAATTATATAGAACTGAGGGAACAGACGGCCTTATCAGGAAGAGCCAGTCCTCCGCGTCGTCTTTCTTGTCACGCAATCTAGCAATCCAATCGCTTCATCCTTACCTAGCCAACAGGGTGCTGGTCCTTTCGCTCTCTCCTCTGGCGGCCTCGCCTTCCCTTCTTCCTGAGACCAAGACTGCTGATAAGATTATGGCTTCCACTCTCATTCGACTCCCCAACATTGGCATCTTCACGACATGTATTAGATAACTATCTTGCAGCAGATAGCAGAGCCTCTATCTCTCTCGCTCTCACGCCCGCATCGCATGGCCTCAAGCAAGAAGGTCGCATAGCCAGCAGCCCGCTTTCCCGTCAGCCAGGACCCCCCCCCCCCCCCCCCCCCCTCCCTCTCCACCCCCCCCCCCCCCCCCCCCCCGAGAAATCTGACCAGTCAGTCGCCTGCAAGACATCTTTGCTATCGAGCCTATCTACCTGCTATCGACTGTATCTCAGACTTCTCCAGATATGCACGACATACCACACAGAAATATTCCAATTACGTGCGATAAGATTCGTCGAAAGATCGCTTTTGCATCATGCGGACCTCAGAGATACGAGCTCTACGGCGCCAGCGTCGAAAACGGCCAAGCTTACAGCGTTGAATGAAATAAGGGCCTCCGGGACGCTCAGTTGATCTCAGTCGGCTCTGAAGTATCTCCAATTCCTTATCTGTGGCTTTTGGAACGGAGTGAAAAGTCTTCAAGTACCTTCCTCTCCCACTTTTCCTTCGACGTTCCTTTGCAGAAATATATCCACCAGCATCTCTCGCGAAGTACATCCCCTCAACAGAGCAGAAGTCCGATTGCCGGGACACAAGACTTGACGTCCAGTGTTCAAAGGTCTGTTGATTATATTCAACACGTGACACACATTGAGAGTGTTGACAGCTTTTCATGTCTTGCTTGGATTGTTTGGAGGAGGACTTTTTCAACTCTCGAGCTAGATGTCTCAGTCTGTCCTGCTGGAAAGATATCAAGCGAATACGGTTCTGCGCAAGTCTCCATCTTTGCTGACATGTACTTTTCTGGACTCCTATCCAAGCTTCGCCCTGATCTCTCCTTCATAGAGATGTGTATGAACATTTTCTTCTGTCGAGCACTCTATTTCTATTACGCCAAAGTAGTCCCGCAGTTGTCGCCTTTTTCTCATTGGCTAAGTAGGTGAGATATATGCGGTCACACCGCTTTCTTTTCTCCTTCCTCCACATGCTCAGTATCTATTCCTAATCACTTGTATCTGAACATCATTCTCCTTCTTTAATATCGCCCGTCGCACTTGCTTTGGTCCTAGTTGCCACGAACTGCAGGCAGTATACTACGTTAGGGAGAGACGACTCTGCGCCGACCCCTTGACGCGGCCCTCGATAGAGACATGGCACTGGACCTGGCTCATCGACTAGTCGCTCCCGTTGACAGCATCATTCAATGAAACTGTCTTGCCAAGGGGGAAGCATAAGGTTGGATCGAAAACGACTCTGCAAGGCATACCACTCACTTCAACCCCTATTTGCCCTACCTTGCTAGCCGAGCGCTTGCCAAGCTTCGATGCCCAACCTCCCCCTCTCTTCCTTTGTCAGAAACTACTTCTTAGATATATGGCCATAAATACGATCCCGATTATGTTTGCGCTCAATCACCTCTACTACTACTCACGAATCGATATACAAAGCGGACCGAACCCTGCATCTCTCACTACTCAAGCAGACGCAGCGCCTCTAACCGACAAGAATCGCGATGTTTGCCTGGCTTAGATGATTTTCAGTGAGATGTTTCCAAGGAGTGATAGTGGTGGAACTTACTGGGAGTGGGCTCAAGAAGACAATTAGGCTGTATGGGAGGAGATTGGTAGGAGGACGGAGTTATACGAAGCGGAAAATTCATATTGAGACGATCAGCGCAAGGAGAGCGGTTCTCGCAACGAGCTAACAGGACGAGGATATTCTATTGGAAGAATGTCGGAATTGTGCTACGTCTTGATGGGAAGGGACTCCTAGTCATGCAGAACGATCAAGACTAACGGAGAGGCATTTGCACCCGAGTTCACATCCACACTGACGTTTGGAGTCGCACGGTGTGGCGCAAGGATTGGAATTATACGAGCCTTGGATCAGAAGAACAGTTGTCAGATATGCTACAGGGGTGCTCTGGTCACAGAAGGACTCAACGCACCGCAGCAACAGGGCCAAGAGCGTTAGGTGATTTCGCAGTCACCCTAGCAATACGAAGTGTGTTGCACCACAGAAAGTTCCTCTGTGGTACAAACGGTCCGGAGAACGGCAAGGCGGTGAGATTGTTGGAGGTTATTGTTTGATCCTCTCAATTGTGGTTATTGGGCTGGAGGTTACGAAGAGTGCTGAGAACATCACGCATAAATCCGAATCAGGTTCACGATCTTCAGCCTGGGCTCTTAACAGCTGAACATCTACCACCGCTTTGTACAACGTTGACCCCGCGAGGCACATGCTTGGTCTGACACCGAGAATACCACCGTTATATTTCTGCGCTGTACTCGGGGTTGGCGTAACGTCCATGGAGACTTCACGAAAGGTCGTCGCAATAGCGGTGATCACGAGGTTTATTTGCCATGCCACGTGACGGCTTCCAAGGAAACGTCCATCTTTGGATCATTACATATCAACGCATTAGGTCCCCAAATGAAGTTCAATTCCCCGGTCGCTTGTCTAATGATCCCCCCTCATCCTCGCTTACTCCCGCAACTCCCGCAACCTCCTTAAATACTTCGCCAACGACGATGATTCTCCAATCACAACAGCAACAATAGTTTTTGTACCAAGACACCCAATCAACCTGCGCCTGAAGATTTGGAAGGAAGCGCTTCCTAGACCAAGATTCATCAGTGTTCAAGCCATAGGTGTCCCTGAAGACATAGGTCGTCGTTTCTGGGAAGGTGAATTTGAAGCTGATGTCGACACTGCTTTCGATGTCGACACTGCTCTGGCTGTCGACATAGCTCTGGCTGTCGACATAGCCCTTGCTGTCGACAGCGCTCTCAAAGTCGACACTGCTCTGGCTGTTGACACTGCTCGTGCTGTTGACACTGCTCTTGCTGTCGTCACTGTCCTAGACGTCGACATAGCTCTTTTTTATGTGGAATTCCAATGAAACCAATATTTTGGAACACGGTCTGAATCTGATACTATGCAGTCTCAAGCGACTAAGGATTCGAGATACGCAGGACTGTTTTATAAAACCTCCATGTCCTTCAGGCGGCAGGTGTAGGCAGCAATTATCAATGTGTGGCCGAGTCTAATTCAATCCCAAGGTATATGCTGTACCGCGAATCAAAAAGGCAACATCCTTCAGAAGTTCAGATCTTCGGCCAACTCTCTAAGATTGCTGAACTCCTGCACACACTCTGCGGTAATGTCTTTAGACCTCACCCTGTGATTGCCTTTAGTGTGAGCTGTTTTTGCGTAGGCCACTGATAGTCTGATACCATTCCCGTTAATATAGATATCTTCGTTGGTATCACCTTCCTCTTCATTGACTGTGAGTACGGCGCATTTTCACCGACATCTGCTGTGAAAATATAGAAGAACGATTCAAGATCGTGCCGATAGGTGACTCCTGCCATGGAACATATCCGTTGTCATAAATAGCACTGTTCCCATCTAGTGGCTAGGTCCGCTGGGTATACTGCGAAGTCTTTTGCAAAATCTAGGTCAATCTTCTGGTCATCACACTGTGGACTACTTGATTGTCACAATCAACAAGTCACTGGGCAGAATTCTTTCTCGGGGCTATGTTGAAGGAGGTAGCGCCAACGTCGTCGACAGGTCACTCCGCCCTCATCTCGAAATGCTCGTGTCTACGCAAGAAAGCGAGGTCCAGCCGTTTCGGGAGGTTGCTAAAGAGCTCCTCGGCAAGTTGGATCAATTAAAGAGACTCCCACTCTTTATATCCCACTTCGACCTTAACCAGGTCAACATCCTGATAGACGAGAACTATGAAGTATCAGGCTCGTTGACTTGGAACTTTCATCACTCCTCCCCTTCGGGATGGGCCTTAGCCGCATCCATACGCTCGCTGGTGAATTCTCCGAAGGCAGGTTTTACATGCCAGACGAATTTGAAGAGTCGGAGAGGGGCTTCTGGGAAGAGTTCTTCAAAAATGCCCCTGCAGACATACGAAAGGTTCTCAATGCGAACCTAGAAGCGGTTCAGACGAGTGTTTTAATAGGGACACTGTTGGGCGCTTTTGAACTAGACGATGGAAAACCGGGGCCAGGCAATCCCGTAGTGGTTAAGGCCTTGCCAAAATTCCTCTCCTACCGAATTCCGTTTCTAAGAGGCTCAGATCCGCCTTATGCAAAGTAAGAGTAGGAGCACATAATCCTTGCATCCCATACAACATACCTGTCGGCATTGTTTGTGAGCCCCATTTGAGGCATGGTTACAGACTTTATTGACAGTTGTTCCCTTTATTATTGAAGTTGGTGGGCAATTTTCAACTGGTGGGTCAGATCTGTTTTCCTGAGCGTGCAACGCAAGCAAGCAAGCAAATTTGTCGGCAGTATTTAGACTTTTGTTAGCTTTTTCATTGAGAATCTGTTATCTAGACAGTGGAGTTCTAGATTAAACCCATCCTTTCCCTCGAGGCGATCATGATTTTGTTCGACTGGCCTACTATGCCATCGACAGTATATCATACCTTTTCGCTTTCATTAATAACACAGGACGTACAGCGGAGCTGATAAAGGATGAACACGACAGCGTTCCCAAGGGGTAAACAGTATTCCATAAGTAGTAGAGTAGCAAACGAGCAAATCATTTGAAGCCTGACGAGCAACGAATTCTAGAGTATGGGAATCGAGTCCATGAAGTGGACCGTCGAAAAGAGAGCCAATTGGATATTTGCTTGAGCAAAGCGATCAGCTCGAAAAGCAGGCACCTGTAAATAAATACAGATGAATCTTTCGAAAGGCATTTTTCCACGTCATTTCTGTCTGTTATAATCTTTCTTACCTTCCTTCTTTTCTGTGTTGCCTCTTGCGTTCTTCGTTGAAAAGCCGAGATGGACGAGCCCGGATGAGAATAGCCCAAAGAGCGATCAGAGTCGATGCAGGCAATGAGTCCTGTGGCATAGAATCGTCGAGGTATTTCCTTCGCATCGTTGTCCCAACATCGACTGACGACTCCTAAAGCTCTATCTATAGGGCCAATAATTGGGAAGCCATCGTTTTCATCGGGAATTGGATGGGAGTTCTTCACGACACTTATAAGGCTATTGATATGTTCTAGTCCGATCATAGTAGACTCGGAAATAGTAGTACTGTCTGACTTTTCATGCCGTAACGGACGATGTGGGATAGTAGAAGGTAATTCTGAGCTGATGATTGCATGCCTCGCCGTTGGAACACTTCCAACCAAGAAAGTGGCTAAGAAAGTCTAATCAAGCCCATCAAAGATTATGTCGCCTAAAATAAAGCTCGCGAGACAAACAAATCTAGCATGCACTACGTTATAGCCTAACATCTGTAACAGAGAAGCTGTAGAATCCGCTGCCCGGCCTAAAGGAGCTCTCTGTGTCTTGCGGGTTATTGGAAGGGTTCCGAGAGAATTTCTCTAACTTTGTGCGATGGAAGAAATAGTTTGATAAGCCCACTAATGGCTGCTTCACGTCTTTGTACTCGCAGACGTCAGGAGAGCGAAGGTAGAGGAAAAGGTCTCAGAATTGCTGTCCTGGTAGAACATCGCTGTAATTGAGGATACTCTCGACTACTTGGGAGTATTTCAAGACCTGGAAATTTAGGACATGCAGAATTACTCCCGTGTAAGTTATATCGAGGAGGATCATCCAAGCTGACGAGAGATGTGATAGCGTTCGCGCGGGAGGGAACGCTGCCGTGCTTCTCTCACGTCCGACTGACAGGTATGGAGGAATACATGAGGAAGAAGAGCAATGAAGTAAATCGGCTGCTAGAAGCAAAGGGAGAGTTTGTTGGTCGACCCTGAGCCAGTATTGTCTGGATATGGAGAATATGAAAGAGAATATGATTGCTGATTGCGTTGTCGCAATTGACCGTTATAATCAACTTGATTAGGCAGGATCTCGATAGCATGGGATGAACGCAAGTGAGGGCTATGTAAGACCAGGGCACGTCTCTCAACTAGTGCGGGCAATGGGTACGTGAAGCAGTCGACATTCCCACGCTACTGGGAGAGTAAGAGGATAGCAAGGAGCTGGCGGTCACGATGGTGGAAAAAGGGGTAGAGCGAGGAGAAGACCCGGAAGGTTCTGGGCAGGAATTGGTTAGGATATCTTCGAAGATCTAGGGAGAAAGTGGGCTCGAGGAGTTCTCAAGTGCGAGAACAGACGTCGCCGTCGTAAAAGAACAGAGATGACTGTACAGGCGCAGAATTGGATCGGAATCAGTCCTTGGCAGTCACAGCCGAGTGGAAACTGCCCATTGCTCTACTTCCATATTTCAGTATTTTCTCCAAACTGTAGGAGTATCTGCCGTTGATATTAAGACCACTGAGAGATCGCGGGATGCACATCGTTGTGGGAAGATCAGAATTCCATTGACCGTAAAGCAAGAAGCATCCATCGAATGTACAAATGCGCCATGAAAATGCGACCCTTCTTCCCATAGATGAGCGGTCCCATCCTGAAGCAGATGTATTCTACTCTCGAGAACATCAATCCCATGTCTGATCCAGGCTCATCTTCCATCGATCCTCCCACACAACGCCTCCTTATCCATCAGTTCATTGTTTGATAATAAGCTTATGAGGTTGGGTTGGGGTTCATCTGTTTAGTGAAGTTAGAAAATAGAACTGGAATTGCGTTGTCCAATGTATGCTCTCACCTTCCGCTTGCCACCAGTCAGAGTAACGTTAACGAATCGGCGGGTGTATGTTATTCTCTTCTTGGCGCGGCCCTTGGGGGTCTTCTTCTTCTCCTGTGGCTCAACCTATAGACCAGAATTCATCAGCAATGGCTCTCATCGATCGCATTCCCAAAGTCTTCAATTTCATCAGGCAGGTTTCGAGCTTCCTATCCCTTTCCTCTCCTCGCCAAAGCTCGAATTACCACGCATGCTTCCATCTATGATCAGAATCGAGATATGTCGTACCTTTGGTGTTTGAGACTTAACCTTTCCGGCACGAGCGAGGGAACCGTGGACCTTTCCCATAATTGCGGTTTATCGGGTGGTAGTTGTGATGACTTTTCCGATCTGTGGCGAAAGAGTGTTAGCGATCGGGTTTGGTGGTAGCCTGGATGCTTGTTCGAAGCGATACTTCTTGCGGATGATATATGAACTTGGGGTTGATGGTTTCGGATGAACTCACAGTTTTCTTGACGTGGATGTCGAAGGAGGGTATCGATGAAGTCGTCGATCCAGAGGCAATTGAAAATGATTCAGTGTTCGACCTCGCTTGCATTTCCTAACTAGACTAGCGTATTATGCTAGGGTTTGATGAGAAAATCCACGTGATATGTTTCAATATCCTGTTGCTTTGATACGTCCGAAACGTTTTTTATCATGTAAATAATCTTCCTCTTAAATTAAACTGTGAGTTCTGAAGATGAAGCATACTGGCACAGCTTGAATCAATTTATCACGTGCAAGATGTTTATCGGTCTTATCGGTCTTATCGCAAGGCGAATTCGGCTCGGCTCAGAGCTTCGATTCATGACCTATCTCAAAACAATGATCACCCCATTTACAACGTTGCTCTTGTAGATATTCCCCTTCTTGCTTCGTACTGATCATCTAATATTCTGCTGTTCCTTGTTTTATGATGCATCCTTTAGCTCTGCTGCCTTTCCTGCAACTTGCAGTATCCACTCTTCTCCCAACTTCACCACAGTACATCTTCGACAACCCCTCCTTTGAACATGCCTCCAACATACCTAGCTCGTACGAATCAGCCATTATGGCTCGTCGAATCCTCAACCTGACCCCTTTAGGCACCCTCTCGACCGTCTTTCCCTTATCACATACCTCTGACACGCTTGAACAAAGACCTTCTGGGCTTGGCGGAGTACCTATTGGGCTGATGGACTACATCGCAGATTGTGAACCTGGTGGGAACCCTACGATCTTGGCGATCAGCATTGCTACCTCTTTCAAGAATGCAGCCGCGGGCTCTAATTTGTCCTTGTCCTTGCAGTGGACCCCTCCATACGCTCCAAAGTCCCAAATTGAGTTCTTGAGCTCGAAGCGAGCTGTTCAGTACTCTGCGGCCAATCTGCCGAGGTTTTCATTGATCGGGTATTTGGAAAAGATACAGAAAGAGGAAGTCGGGACCTTGGAGCTTGGAAAGTGCTTTACAGAGAAGCATCCGGATGCAAAGTATTGGCTTCCTGGAAACTCGATCCACGAGAGCGAGTGGGTTCGGCTCGTCGTTCAAGATATCTACTGGATTGGGGGTTTTGGGGACAGAGCATATATTGGATGGATTCCGATTGAGGAGTGGACAAAAGTTACAACTAAGGAGTGGCAAGATATCAGGCTGCCCGGCGAGAAGAAAGGCTGGAAAGAAGTAAGCAAATTGAACCCGTGAGAATGCTAGAGCTGATTTGTGACATTCTAGTGGGCTGTGGATAGTCTTGGACAGTGGGAGTTATAGACTTGTAGTTTCTTAAAGATCCCAAATATTCTTCGTGATGCAATCTATTCCATTCCTCATAGAACCGCTGTTCCGGGTGGTGATCTATGCGTTTAGATAGCTTAATCTGCCGTCATAAGTTATAAAAATGAGCAGAGTTGTAAACATTGTCAAGTAACTTCGCAACCTAGAATTATGCTAAATACTGAGTAGCTGGGCGATTCGGCCCATGGAAGAAGAATGGGGCGTCAGGCTGGTCCGAAGGGAAGAGGGACTATGATATGAGCTCTTGGATGCTCTATGGGATCGTAAGATTAAGACACAAGGTCACATTGAGTGTTGAGAACGGCCGAGAGAATCCCGCCTCAACAACATACTCTAGTCCACCGGAACTCTTGGAGTATGGAATGATTGTCACTCTGGGGCTGGAATTTGGACCAGCGACTCAATTCATGTTTCCAGAGTCGAATTCCGAATGTGGGGAAATTTTTCAGGCAATCAGTTTCAAGTTCTATGACTCTCCAAGTGATTTTGCAGACATTTGGCTTGTACACCGCCGATATTTCCGAAGATCTGGATTGATTCCCTTGGCATCATTTAGGATCTGATAGAAGGCTAGCAGCATGAAGCAGCAACAATGTACAAGGTGTACACACTTGCCGAGACTACAATTGTAGTGTACGTATGGCCTTTTCATTTAAGTGCTCTATCGCTGAGGCTGGCTGCTTCATCTTCAGTACATCAGCAATATTGGCCTATGACATTTTCTTCCAATCTCAGCTCGATATAATCCCAGCAACAAAGATAGGATACTCTCTCGGGACTGAGGCAGAATCTGTCGAAAGCATGGTCATCTATCCTCAGGATACTTTGGAAGCGGCCTATTCTCCTGAGACTCTATATGTATTCGGAATCTTTCGAAAGTCAAAGCCTTGTCGAGGCTAATTTCTTTCGCCCTGTAATGCGACAACAATGATTGATGGGTTGATGGATCGCGGTTTACATTCCCATATGACATGTCCATCGCACTAGCAGTTAAAGCCCTCGACACTTCAATTTCAAGCCCTCGATGGTAGAATGACATACAGCTGTCAGTGACGGCCATTCCACCGAGTTTATAGAAGGACGTTTTGGTTTAGACGACGAAGATGACCTGACGAAATCGAACCCACTGCTGTTCTACCTCCATGTGGACCATTCCTATACCGTGACAGATGAGCGGTGTTGTTACTTCGCGGAAGCCTAGCAGCTAGTGTCAGCTACCATAATTTGAACGTTTAGTGACATCAACCAAGGGAATGTAACGACACCTATATTTCCTTGCTGTGAAGGTGCTCGTGCGTCCTGATGTGGAAGGTATCATATCATAGCTGGTTGGAAAGTCAAGAAGATGTCATGGTCACACAACTTGCTTGATCATTCATTGGATTGAGTCCACAGCATCACTTCCTATATCTTATGAGGATGATTCCCGGAAGTTAGAGGTTCAGACTAGCTCGATTGTCTCGGCTGGACTTCAGGCACCCTTTTAATGATAAGCGAGCTGCCCCGGAAATCACTAAAGAGGAAGCTCGAAAGTTTACCTACAATATTCTGACTCAATCAATGTTAAACAGTCATTATTATTTTTACTTCTCTTCATTCCAAGTGACTGTGGAATCTCAAAAGCATTCGTCGTTTGCAAAATTCAACTCCTCACCTCAGAGCTCAAACTTCGAGTCTTGTCAAGATGATCTCCACCAAAGACGATGAGAGCCAAAAGTTTTTCACAAATGACTGGACAGTCACACTTCCACATTATCCATCGCTAAAATACACACATGCTACCGTTTCTCATATCGACGATTTTCTCGCCATATTCCGCGATCCAGCAAATTTTCCCCATGACCCGACCCGAGCCACGAAAATATGGGATGAAGCTGCAATTTCAGAATGGAAACAAGCAACCACTCAGAGATTCAACGACTACGCAACCAAGTTCACTGGCATTCAGGTCATATTTGAACTTAATGGCGAGACCATTGGCGGAGCCAATTACTCTCTTCTACCAACTGGCGAGATCAACATTGGTCTGACACTGACCGAGAAAGCTCGAGGGAAAGGGCTGGGCAAATTGTCGATGCAGGTGTTGATTCAGCTCGGACATCGAATAAGTGTGCAGAGGTTCGAGGTTGGGACTGTGAAGGCGAATAAGCCGATGATGGGTGTTATGAAGAGCTTGAATATTGAGGGCAGGGAAGAGGTCATAGAGGAGCCAGGAAGAGGAGTTGTTGCTGAGATTGTATATACTATTCCAGAGGAGCTTAGCTGGAAGGAACTTGATATACAGGTCGAGTTTGGAGGGCGTATTTCGGTGTGAACGGCAGTAAATTGTTACAGACTATTCCTAGCTATTATATAGGGGCAAAAAGAATTCACTGACTGGATTTCAAGTGTATATGGGGAAAGTATAGTTTTGGGTGCAATCCAAGTGGTGATGACCCTGACCAAAAGTTCTCGCTTGTTACGTCTTTTGTGAGTGAGCCAGTAGATTAAGGAGAAGTCGAAGTCCACCCCTCCATACTCTCCTCGCTTAACAAGGGGAAGGAAAACAAAGGCAGCTGGTCAGCCATTTGCGAGGGGAAAAAAAGGATCGAGCTGTATACAAATAAAGACTTGTCAATTTGTATTTGTATATAAAATAGTAGGGATTTCTCCCTGGTTCAAGGGTGCCCCTATCACTACATCCGCAGGTTTCAGCTAGATTTACCCCGCTCTGCCCCGCGCTCTCTCGTCCTCTTATACCTTTTTCTTTTAACATCACCACCATCCCCGACAATGCTTCCACCTGACGACATTCTGGCCAATTGGCAGGGTGTCATTGGGGATGACATTTTGGGAACCATCTGCCAGGCTTTCGAGCTCCCTGAGAACCATCCATATACCTATAGAGCGGAGTCATTTGCGATGACGTTGTCAGCCATCAAACAACAACCAGAGGTCAAGTACAAATATCAGGCTCATGGACAAGCAATAGAAGTATGTACCCTCTCTTGTGGCAATATTAATTAACCCAAGATTCCATCTGCAGATGTAAAAGCATACACCTCCATATTCTCCCCTGCCACCGATACCACGAAAGCCCTGACGGCTTTTACCTCGAATGCAAAGAAAGGATCCCCCCGCGAGACAGTCGCAAAGTACCTCCAATCGCGCCGGATTTGTCCATTGAAGATCCCAAAATCAAAATCGCATGTCAATCCATACCTAGACCTCTGGGCGTATGCATGTGAACTCACCTCGTTTCTTGGGCCTCTCCCGGATCCTTCGTATGCGCACCCCGCAAATACAAAGCGAACCCACCCAATACTTCCTGTCTTCTATCACCATTTCGGCTGTATTGCGCCAACCTACGAAGCTCTCTTTATCATCTCACAGCTGGGCAAAGACGTGATCGATATGGCGAGCGGGAATGGGTACTGGACTTATATGCTGCGACGAATGGAGCTGAAGGTTACAGCTGTTGATAACATGGCTAGTGAATATCGGACGATGTGGATTACAGATACAGTGAAGAGTGATGGAGTGGAGTATTTGAAGAAGAATGGAGGCGGAGCAGGCAAGGTCCTTTTGATGGTCTATATGGTTACTGCTGGCACATTTACAAAAAGGGTAGTTCAGGCATACAAAGGAGACACCATCGTTGTCGTCGGCACCCAGAATGCGAACAGATATACCGGATTCAGCGACTGCAATACAGAGGAGTGGTTTGAAAAGGAGATGCTGAATTGGGACCTGGCATACAGAATCGCGATGCCAAGTTTTGCAGGAAAAGATGAGGCACTTTTCCTATGGAAGAAGAGATGATAGAGCAATATTTGCGGATAGAATTGACAAAGCACAAAGAGGCCCAGCTTCTCTTTAACGTTTCACAAGGTCCCCTGACGAACTCGTGTGGCTCGTTTTCATTCATTATGATTCAACTTGATCTTCGTCGGTTTGTCGTACGGACTGAAAGTATCCATCGTTCCTAAGAATACTATCCAAGGTCAGCTCATGGCTCTATGTTCAAAAGCTCGATCGTTACTAGAAGCTCACTCAATTGAAACCCAGAAATAAAGCAGCTCCTTGTTCTTATTAGCTTCATAATCATAGAAGCAGATTCGGATCACAAAGAGCAACCACACAAAGAGCAACTATAAATCCACAATGATGAACTCGTTGTATCCTCCAAACGCCGTGCCTTATAACATCCTTGATATAACCTTGGCTATAATGTTTCTCCTCTAGGGAATTGGGCAGTCGACAGCGGAGTTGACTGGCAGGATGGGAATGGATTGGTAGAATGGGAATCGACTGGGAGGATGATATTATAGTAATATCCCCTATATCAATTAGACGTTAAATGTATCTAAAGCTCCCTATTTATAATTAGCAATTAATATCTACTCCTCTATATAAGCCCCTTAGGAACTCAGGCAAGGGCATCAGTTAGAAGGATCAAGGATTGACCGATATCATCGAACACAGAAGACTAGATATATATTCTGATCTCTGCCGAAAATAGTCACCGATTTGGCTCTTTCTGATTCTAGAATATCGTTGATAATGCGCTAACCGTGTTTATAACATGTGGCTATAGAGAGATCTGAGTTTTCGTTCTAATGAATCACTATCTCACTTTATAGAATAGATAGGGCGTCTTAAATTGACGATCTGGTTATGTGAACTGGTTTAGATCCAGAGTACTAAATTATAGGCTCTATGAGGTATTTAATTTAGACGATGTCACGATGATTTTAGGATGCATAAAGCAACGTAGTTGATTCTTATTCCCTTGAATAACCTATCATTTAGGTGATTCTCAATGCGTTTCTTGTGAACGCCCCATCGTTCCAAATCATCACAAACTATAGATCCATAAACTCCATGCCCTCCATAACCTTCATATCATCTAGTGAAAAGCACCCATGTATTCCTCTAGATGAATCACAGAGGCCTTCCTTCTCACATTCTGACTTAGGCAATTGTAGGTTCATTGCCCTCAACCGCAATCAAATTGTATCCCTTGATGAGCAGATCCATATTGCCAGATGCCCAAATCTTGTTCATACCATCCTCCATTTCATCGATGACCTTCTGACTTTCGATCAAAGTCTCATACGAGAGTTTGATATATGGCTTGTACTTTACTAGATCGTCCTATAGAGACATTTAGTAAAGAAGCTCTTGATGAAAATTGAATGTATGGTAGATACCTTGATATTTGGAGTGATAACCTTGTCATGGCTATCTTCAGCTTCTCTTAAATTCTTAAGTAAAAAGACTTCATGAATGAAAAGCCGGATTCTAGTAGAATCTTCATCTCCTTTCGAGCTCCAGCCTTGTTGTTCATCAAGGTTACTCCAACAACGTAGAGCTTGTAGCTCTTCCTTCGTTATCCTTCTCTCCAACATATGGCTACTACGAGTAGGTATGATGGGTTCGGTGGGTTCGATGGGTTCGGTGGGTTCAGTAGATTCGGTGGGTTCAGTAGATTCAGTGGGTTCGATAGATTCGACGGGTTCGATAGGTTCAGTGTCGTCTGTCTTTTCCTTCTTAACCTTGGTCGCCTTTGTCGAGCCTGCCTTCTCTAGCTTCAAAGAGCTCGCCTTATTGGTCTTAGAAAAGCTTGCCTTATTGGTCTTAGAAGAGCTCACCTTATCTACCATAGAAGATCTCGCCTTTTCCATCTTGGAAGAGCTCGCCTTATTGATCTGGTCCGACATATTTGTGTATGGCGAGGGATATTAAAGGTTGAAGGTTGGTTCTGATACAAAGGTATTGATTGATAGTTGAAGGTAAAGTTGATAGTGAGAGTGTGTTAATGGTCGAGGTTCATCGGTTGGGACGCGCTCAAGCTGAGATATTTATACCTCTCGCTTAAGCAACCTCGCTTAATTTTGGTCCTACCCACATAGGCGATATAGAACTATAGTAGCACTAGTAAAGTATTATAAATAGTAGAGAAGTTAAGATTGTCCTCCTAAGTATAGGGATATCTTATAAAATAAGTAGAAGTAGACATCAATCTTAGGCCAAGTATATATAAGAATAAATGAGCTAAGGAAGAGAGAAATGATTTCATTCTAGGGAGTAGAAGGTATTTCTAAACTACCCTATTATTTTTATCCTTGATAAGTATATTAACAATCACTTAAGCCCTAACTTTAAAGTATAATAATTTAAAGTAAGAATAATACTTAGATAGTAGATCCTATAGCTATAAGTTACTTCTAAAATTCCTTTATAGTTCTACTAAGACTACTATATAGTATTGAGGTCAATTCATTAATTATTGATTGGCTTTTTATATTATAGGAGTACCTTTAAGAGATAAAATACCTTGATAAAAGACCTAATACCTTATCCTCTAGTTCTATCTCAAGTTAAACTTACTAGGGATCTTTAGTGATACCCAGTAATAATAGAAGGCACTTGGCCAAGTAAAAGAAATTAGGCATTCTATATACAATTGTATTTAATAAGACAAAGTTTCATAGGTAAAAGGACTAATGTCCATTGAATTAGTCAAGAAAGAGGGGGCATATATTAAAATTCATAATACAACTTTGGGACATATTCTATACCGCGGTACTTGCATCTAGACTCAACTCAAGACTTTTGGCGTACATGCTCGTAGTACATATGTTCATGGTATATATGATAGAAGGGCGGATCTATGTCTTTGAAGAGTGGCTCAGGGGTTAGCCGAGCCTACACTCAGCACCCCTTTGTTCTACGCCAGAGCAGGCAAGTTTTACCGAGCAAGGATTGACAGCGTGCTTCCAATGCACAATAAGGGCTCTGGAGCCAGCTTGGGGAAGAGTCATATTTTTGAGAGCTCTGCCTGTCATGGAAAGACTTGCAGGAGTAGCCACATTGGGAGTTGAAATTGTGGCAGACATAGTACGTCTACGAGAATAATTACTTATATCGTTCGTATGTTTTCATTTATGCACAGTCCTGCCAACCAAGAAAAAGCCGATGCTCAAAGTCGAGGCAGCTCCATCTGCAGATGTTCCCGACAGGATGACAAAACAGAGGGCAAGAAGTCGCAGAATTTCTACAAAGTCAGAGAGCTTAGGTTTAGCGCAGACAACTCCGACACTAGATCTGGATCTCCACTACCCTTTTGCTCACGACTTTTAACGGCAGCGTTGTCATCATGAAATTGCGGTCTTGCTTCTATAACGCCTTTCTTCTTCATATCATCTGTCGTCCGCACAGTCTCATGTTGTCTACTTTGACTACAATAGAAGAGGAAGCCCAGACCCATTTCTCCCACGCGAGTCTCATCGCAAAGCTTTTACTTGCAGGAATACGGCCAGTGCCATTTGAGAAGTAAAAGCAATATGGGATGATGTGAAAAGCCATGTTCACTGGATACCATAAAGCTCTCTTTGTCAATCAAAAACTGTGCATGAAAGAAAGAACGAAAACGATGTTGCAAAAAGACTAAGCTCAGCAGAAATACTATGTCAAAGAAGACGTGCTTTCCTGTTAAGGTCATCGTACGTCGTGCCAGCCATGGCTTGGGGGAAAACTAGAGCCTGGATTGTCTCCGTCTAATCAGCCCGGCCCATTGATCCAAGACTCAGTGAGTCCAATATATAAGTACAAAGATATTAGGTGTATCGGATACCGCTGCAAAGGAAATCTACAGTGTCAATATGCAGTGCTTTTCATATCGTCGTGCCCTCAGAATGCTGTGATTCGTCTGCAACATCGGGTTTCGCGGGTTGTTCATCATTTTTCGTAATGTCATCTTGTCGTCCACCCTCTGAACTGCGCAGTGTGGAAGATTCAGATGCCTTTCCGACCAGCGGACCAGGTGCCTCTGGTGGAGGGGCGTTCTTATTCTCTGTATCTACCATCACTGCAGAATCCTCTTCCCAACTCCTTCTCTCTCTGGCCATGACAGCTCGTACCCAGGGTACTGTTATCGCAGCCCAGATACCAGCCCACAAAAAAGGAACTCCCCATCCTGATATTCTGTTAGCCAAAGAAGGAATATTGGAACTACACAACATACCAATGCCATAAGCAACCGCTTTTGGAACAGGATGTATAACAATGACCGCTGTACATGCTGCTGCAACAATTAATCCAGGTACAGACCAAAACCATGATTGGTCTCTGATCATCTTTCGGAAGATCGGGCTTGCATTGTATCTAGCAGCCCACCCCTCTCTGAAAGGCCTGCCACCCCCTGAATTCACCGCGACAATATCCTCCGCGATATAATAGATGCCCGGCAAGACCTTCTCGCCTTTCGCAGTGGAACTGATACGGAATGGTGCTCTCCACCCAAATGTGCTGTAGATGGTCATCATGAAGATTGAGCCAGCAAGACAGTACAAGATGGCAGGCCCTGGCATCGACAGTACTCTCAAGAAGACTATATGAGGTGCCGCTCCGACAATCAAGATTGAAGTTACGACAGCAATGGTAAGGACCAGAATCCAATTCGTAATGTCGAACGCCCACCGCTGGTTTGCCCCCAGTGGCTTGAAGAAGTTCTCCTTCTTGATAAGACGTAATGACCGCACCGCAAATTCGACATATGTAGGTCCACCCCATATCGCCGTCACAACTGCAAAGGTAATCCAGCCCTGGATATGTCCTCCAAAGGTCAAGGCATAGTACAAGAGGATCGGCACAATGCATGCATCAAAGACCATCAGCGCAATGTAGCCTGCCAGCTTCCATCTCTTGAAGCCATGTCGGAATGTGAACGGTAATTGAGGTAGAAGCTCAGGATGCTCTTCGTAGTATGATTGTAGTGTGGTGCCTCTCCGACGGAACTCGCGCTGTGTCGCTGCCCTGCTGTCATAGTACACGTCTCGTTCTTCATCTAGGTCATGACTTCGACGGTAGTGCGAGGATTGTCGTCGAGTCTCAGTTGATCGTCGTTTGGGGGAGAAGATGTGCGCAGCTGGGAGGGAGTTGGAGGATTGTTCTCGATTCTGGTCGAACGTCACGCGTCGATCGTGAACAGGACTTGCTGGGTCTGCTGTTGCTGGCGCGTTATCAGATTGAGTATGGCGAAGGCTGTTGGATCGTTCACTCCCTCGAATTACGGGAGGCATGGCTGGATAGTATGAGCATCACCAAGTCATGGCAGAGTCGTCGTATATAATGAATATTGAGAATGGTACGACAGCAACGGAAACTGCGGCAGAAAACTTGATGACTGTTCATGCATCTGATGCAGAGAGTCGTCATACCAAGAAATTCCGCCAATCAATCTAGTGCCGAATGAGTCTCGCCAAATGAGCCAATTACCACTAACCTATTGTCCCCCCTTGAAAGGCTACTAGTATGCAATCGTCACCAGTACGATCTACTATTAAGTGTCAAAGGTTAATTTTCACTACCTGTCTCTGTCCAGTTCCCAGGACATGATTATTCTCCTACCAAGCTGTATCAGAGAACTTACCAGGGCAAAATCAGAACTCAGTATGCATGCATGTGCAACACCCTCACAACATAGTTAGCTTGAATCCTGGAGTGAGTACACCACGATCATGAAGCTGTGGCCGTGCAAATGGGGCAGGGCAATACGAATAATCCATCCCTCATCCTATGTTTAACCAACTGATTATATTTAAATTCATTTTCTATCAAGCACAAACCTTTATACATTCAAAGGAGGATATTAATTATCAATTTTACTTTATGTCCGCAGCATCCAAGGTCTACCAATGACATTCATACAAAGTCTTGTTGCTACCACTCTCAGGGGTAGAACATGACCATAGAAGAGCATTATCTTGCGCTTATGCTTGAGAAGGGAGAACTCAAATCACGACGATGTAGGATGAAGCATTCGGATTTGTCTCAGCAGTGTTTCGATCGAGTTTACAATTCTGCTAAATAAAGTATACCATCGCTGCGATCATGGCATGTTGGCAGCATCGTTATTTCCACTTGTGTCATCTAAACCAATATCTTTACAAGGTTCCAGAAAGTACGCGCGGCATGCGCCAGAAAACTCACATCTGATTTCGTTCACTGAACCTATGAAAAGAGTGCGATAAAGCAGAATTAGATGTCTGGACTCTGCAGGTTGAGAGAACCTTTTACGTACGCCAAGCAAAGAAGAGTATCAAGCAAGTTTGAGACAGGGCAGAGAGTAGCTACCTCCATCAAATTATCATATTTCCGGATACCAAAATGGCTTCTTGGTCGATACATCTCTCGAGCAATGGACTAGGATGCTACCTTAGCACCTGAGCGCATTTCCATGACAAATGTTCTTGTCAACAGGCGAACCATGATTCTAGATAGCTCTCGTCTAAAACAGAGACGATATAGGGGAGGACGGAATGATGCTCAACCTCTGCGATAGGGTGGAACCGAGGACGTCTGGCTATCATCGTTTCATCCAAGCCTGCCACCACATTAAAGGGCATGCGTGGGAGCTGCCTACCATGGGTTGTTCTCTTGGAATGAGAGACTTTGCAGACTCACAAGAGTCTGAAAGCCTAAGGATGGAAACTAAACATCTCATAGATAGCGTAACATGTAGCGATAGCAAAGGTTTGGGGAGGGGGCAAAGGGTCGTTGAGATGGGTTCCAGTTCTAGGTGAAAGTGGATCTGGGGAGAGCTCTCGAAAGATGGGGATATATTTGATAGCCATCATCTTGTTTTGAATGTGGAATCACGATGAAGAAAATCGCCTAAGAACCCTGGTTGAGCAGATGCGAAAGGGAGGCAGATATGGGGATAAAAGTGTCTGAAGCAGAGGACGACTAGGATAATCCGAGCAAGGAAGATCGAGATGCAGAGGCAGGGGAGTGACATGGTGCTTGATGCTAGCAGTATTGGGTTTGCCATTGTTTGATTTGCTTTAAGATCCCAGGAGAAACTCGAAATGAATTCAAAACTGGACGAGCATGGGAGCTAGGAATGTCTGGCAGTTGGTGATTCGGCAGGGGTTTCCATGAAGGCGCGGACGCACCTCCAGGAGATTTGGAGAACAATAGATAATAAGTTGACGGTGATAACATTTTCAGCAACGAGGGTAGGACCGACATAAGAGATTCAACCTGATGGTGACTGCTGTATTGGAAACTTTACCGAAGCTGTCTCGTTCCGTCAGGTGACCCTGCTTGCTTGTGATGTGGCAGTTTGAGCGTTTCTAGGTAGAAAGTCGCCTTGAGCTTCTCGCTTCATTTGCTTCTCCCCCCATGGCAGATGTGATAGAAACGTCCAGCAGAGTTACTAGCTCCACCGAGTAGTCAATGTAGTGGTGGGTTGGTAATTAGATCACTGCGTCCTTGCTGTCGAAAGAGTCAGAACTAGACCTTCGTTTTGAAAAGTTTTGCGCGCGGACAGGGCTGGCAACACGAAGGGAGGATCTCCATTGATTCATGTTTGGTCTGTGACAACGATCCGGGGAACTCTGGTCGAGAGGCATACTAAATGCCGATCTTGGATGAAACAATGCCGATTTATGATTCAATTGTAGGTAAGCTATGTCAAAAGCGTGCACGACTGCTAGCTGGACTTCGCTCGGGTAGGAAACTTGTGAAAGGGACTTTCCGTTTATTAACCATTCCCCATCTCAGAAGCCGCGTAGAGTCATGAGAAGGTTTGGGATTGAGGAGACGGCTCCTTGTAGCTTCGAAATTGGAAAACAGATGGATTGATGGATTGTGTGATTGCCTCGTGTGACAGATTGCGGCTGCAGACAAGCACTGGGTGGAGTGATGTGTACCCTGGCACTAGGAAGTTCACTCACGTCTTTAGAGGTACTGCGAATGTCTGTAAGGAGCGAGCGAGGTGTTTCAAGGGCCTAGGAGAGATTGCCCGTCGATCAATTGTGTATTGCGCCGTCTTGGTAGCGGTACTTTTGTAGTGATATGCAGCCGCTCGATGCGACTCGATGCGAGTTGAATACTCCGTATGTACTGTGCTTTATGCAGCTGGATGGAGGGGCAGGTTTCGATTTCGTGTTCTCGTAATCCTATGGACTGAACGTCGTTATCAAGAATGCAATATGTGTGGAACGTACATCCTGTTTTGCAGCTCGTACAACCCACCTCTCCACGGAGCCACAGAGCCACGGTGTGGTCAACGGGAAGCATCTCCAGAGCGCGGATGTCTCACGGGCTCCGTGCGCACTGCTGCAAGGAACGCGACTGTAGCACAACTTGGTTGGGGATCGAACATGCTGCAAGGACAGTGCAAGCATCAACAGAGCTTGCAGGAGGAATCCAAGGAGCTGCTCGGGGGGGGGGGGGGGGGTGGGACAAGGAAGTGTGTGTTTTGCTGCAACCTGAGTGATATATCCAATATATCTAGTGTTTCTACGTCTGCGCACAGAAGAGAAGACTTGACATAGGAAATGATGACTAAATAATTACTCAGCAATCTAATCCTCGAATTTGAGGCGTTTCCCGGCAAGCCAATCGATCTCCACAGCGATCTGCGGCTAGATGGAAGCTAAGATGCCGGGTCTGCTAGACAACTCGATCGTGAACAGCTTCATTTTGCACACAGATCAGAGAAAGTTTGTCTCTTTTCTTCCACAACCCACCCATCAGCCCCTTGCCACCCCACACCTGGATGTGATGACGGAGAGACATATCCACTAGGACTGGTGCCGTCCTGCATTCTGCTGACCGAACCGATGAATGGAGCATAGCTGCAGGGCAATGTAATGGTACCGGTACCTGCAACTAGGTGATGGGTCTGAGGAGACCAGCGATCCCCGAACGCTGTCGCTCTGCCTGCATGGATTTCTACGGCAAGATTGGCCCCGCATGAGCTCTCCCTACGTATATATATATATATATATATATATTAGTATATATGGGATGGATATGTCTGGGGTAGAGATACATAGCTGGGTGAGACAGCGACTGAGTGAGTGAGTGAGTCTCAAGTTGCTAGCCCCAGCCGGGTTGGTAGACTTGTCTTGGCGTGTCCCGTCTCGACTTGACATCTACCAACTCTATCTGCATCTGCATCCGCCCACCCTTCCTCCATCACCACAGTCAGTCACACAACAGAAGAGCCACCTTGACCACATCTCTCCTTCTTGCTTGTTCTATATCTATTCCCGTGTTTTACCTTGTACCTCGTCCCTGCCGCTACTCCACTGCTCCACTGCGTCCATATCATCTTCATCCTCCTCTCCTCTCCTCTCCTCTCCTTTTCTTTTTCTTCTCTTCTCTTCAGGTTAAAGGGGGCGCCACGAAGAGCTCTTCACGGCCCACGCTCTGTCTTCTAGGACAGCCTCAACCACTCGCAGCTCAAAGTAGTCATAGCTCAAAACACTCGTCGCCGCTCATGTTGAATGCTTCCCCGACTCGCCACTTCTGCAGTACCTATCAACTATCTCCCAATCTCTACCAGACTGAAGTCCAGACTGCACGCCACTGTCCAAAATAAAGCCATGCCGGACTCCAAAACTCTCATCTATCTGATGAGAAGAGATCTTCGTGTTTCTGACAACCCTGTCCTTCATCCTCTCGTCACCCGTAAGGATCATGGCTTTACCCATCTTCTACCACTTTATGTCTTCGCCGCCCAGCAACTCGAGGTCTCTGGCTTCATCGAGGGTGGTGCGAAGAGTCCGTATCCTGAAGCAAGGAGCCAGGTTGGGGGTTTCTGGCGATGCGGTCCACATCGCCTGAAGTTTTTGTCGGAAAGTGTATGGGATTTGAAGGAGAGCTTGGAGAAGTTGGGAAGCGGGTTGTGTGTCCGTGTTGGACTGCTGGGGGAGGTGGTCAGCCAAATCCTGGAAGCAGGGAATATAGGGGGGGTATGGTTGACTGGCGAAGAAGGGGTTGAAGAGGCCAGAGAGGAGCGGGATATCAAGCGCGCGTGTGAGAAGCATGGTGTTGAATTCAAGCTCTGGGTGGATGAGAAGTACCTTCTTGACGAGTGAGATTGCCCCACGAGGACCTTGCTTTCTGAATGGAACTTTTACTGACAAAGAACAGTCGTGACGGTCTTGTTCCAACAGACCCTCAAAAGCTCCCTGACGTTTATACAACTTATCGCAAGTCTGTAGAGCCTCTGCGAGAGCAGCCACGCGCTGTCCTCCCCGTACCAGAGCCCAATTCGCTCCCACCATTTCCCTCTTCCATCCCACTACAGCATGGTCCATTCACGATCCCTTCCTCCCTTCCAGAACTCCAGGCTGCTCTCATGAAACCCGTCAACAGCCAGCTCCCATGCCGAGCTCCCCCAACCATGCCACTCAATGCCAAATCCGCCCATCCTTTTCACGGCGGCGAGACGTCCGCCCAAAAGCGCCTTGACCATCTCCTATCTTCCGGTACAATGACAAGCTATCTTTCTACTCGCAATGGTCTTCTAGGCGCCGATTTTAGCTCCAAGCTCTCAGGATACCTAGCCCAAGGTTGCCTCACAGCACGGCAAATACATGCCCAAATGTGCGCGTTCGAAGACGGTACGAACGAAAGCTGGACTGGTGTCTCTGGATACGGCAAAGGCGAGAATTCGGGAACGAGTCATATGCGCTTCGAACTCCTGTGGAGAGACTACATGCGACTTTGCACCAGGAAATTTGGGCCGAAATTATTTGGGCTCGAGGGATTCAAGGCAGAAGAGAACATTGAAGGCAGATGGGCGCACCCTTCTCGACCACTCGAAGGCCAGAGTCGCGATGAAGTCAAAGACATGCTGGAGCGCTTCATGAACGGCACCACAGGCATGGGTCTCATTGACGCTTCCTTGAGAGAGGTCTATCTCACAGGCTACACATCCAACCGCGCACGCCAAAACGTCGCTTCTTTCCTCGCGAAGCATTTACTCCTCGACTGGCGGCTGGGGGCAGAGTGGTATGAATTTCTGCTGGTCGACTACGATCTCTCTTCAAATTGGGGAAATTGGCAATACGTTGCCGGAGTGGGAAATGACCCGAGAGGTCAAGCCCGGATCTTCAATCCAGTCAAGCAGGCGTTTGACTACGATCCCAATGCCGAGTACGTCAAAACCTGGGTGCCGGAGACCAGAGCGTTGACTGAACCAGGAGAATGCTTCCAGGCTTGGACTGTTGGGAAGGAGAAGCGAGGACAAGTTGGCTTGAACGGACTGGAGTGGGTTGAGCGCCCATTGAAGAAGATTGAGTTCACAGTCGGGCGCGGAAGAGGCAACGGTCGGGGAAGAGGTAGTGGAGGGAGAGGCGACAGAGGAGATGACACCAGACGCGGTCGACGAGGAGGCCAAGGACAGCCAGGACATACTCAAAGTCCACGATACGGCGGTGCTGGATATGGAAGCTCCCGAGGCCATCTCCGCGGCTCTCGAGGAAGAAGCGATGGACGAGATGCGAGGAAGGGCATGATGGACCGAGATCGAGCAGCGAATCCTGAACAGCAGCCAGGTGGCGAGGAAACCTAAGCCCTTGCGATTACTCAAGGGCTGGAACGGCGGGATCCAAAGGTGTGCTCTATGCATCATTTACATTTACCTACCACTAGATAGAGGTCCCCTCACGCATTTAGCAGCATTTGCAGGCATACTTCGGGGTACTTCGGGGGACGTTAGTGTTTTGCCAGACAGCATGGATTAATACCAACCCAGCCATATACTCATCAGTTCATTATTAGTAGTCCCATTTCAATCCTCCGCCTCGCTGGATTAATATCTGCGCCAAGTTCCCACGTTTCTCGTGCTCGCCGCTTGCAATGACTCGGGCGGGATCCACTCGACCTGCTGCAGAAGTCCAGAAGGTAGCGACGACTTGCTCATTTTCTAGTAGGTGTTTTCTGTAGCAGCACCGCAGAATTCGTCTAGAGTACCATCGCAATGCCAAACTGATTCTAGAAGTCGAATCTCTTATTATCCTCAGCTTTTGTTTCGTGTTAGCAGTCTGTTTCTCCTCTTACCGCGCAGCAGCCACCTCGCCGCGCAAGCCCCCCGAGTCCGAGTCCCTTTTCCCTCGAGCATAGCTGCATCTCCGCAATCTCCTTCTCGATCACCACTCTTCCCGCCAGATCTCGACTTCGAACCCCCTCCGCCCTCCCCCCCAAGAGCTCTCTCTTATTCATGATCTGCCAGCACACCTCACAATTTCTTCGTTATAATTTTGATCTGAGTTAGAACCCGACACCATGGCTCCCATACCGCGACAGCCTAGCCGCTCTCTGGGTTGTTTGTATCCTATCCACACCCGTGATACCAATCACATCCGTACTTTTCGGAATGCTTTTCGGAATGTACTTCTCTGCGCGTAGAGTCCTGTACTGTAGACGGGGAGGGATCGACTGAGATCTATCCGCTGCCGTGGATCGTTGCTCGCTTGATCGTTTCCGTGCTTGAGCACCCAGTGCGAGGAGATGGGAAGGAAGTGGGTTGAGATGTGGGAGGTCAAGGGCATGATCTATGCTGTGATTCTTAGCTTGTCTTCTCGCTGGGATATCAGGGGAGGATGGAAGTGCAGGGATCAGAGTCGGCACGCAGACAGAATGGCCAGACGTGAATCAGCATTATTTGGAGCTGGTAAGCTTGATCTTGAGATTATCGGTCGGCGGTCGATTGAGAAGAGGGGACATCAGCGGCGTGAGAAGGGTACGCTGGTCTGTTGGTGAATGTGCGACTCACGGATCTGAGGATCTGTGTTAGAAGTCTAGTTAGTAGGGCAATTAAGAGAATGCCTCTTCCTTCGTCTTTCTTTCCACTCACATCTTCTCTGTTCTAGCTGTAACAAATCGAATCATAGCCTAAAATTCCATCTGCAGGATTTCGCGAACGCTGAGAGATCACCGCACGATACCACTCCCCCACCCCCAAACCTTCCAACACAAGCCTTCTTTGTACGGTTTTCGATCTCGAGGGTGATGGGGAATTTGACGCTGTTTGGTTCAAAATTAGAATGCAGCTCGCTCCATTTTGCCTACTTAGAAGTTAGCACACGTCGATCTCGAGCTGAATTATTCGTATAAAAAAACAATGAGCTCCGTTTTGAAACATTGCTTCTGATTTATTGGTGCTGTCTTGATGAAATGGAGGGAGGTTTCACGTCTAGCTCTTGTGTTGATAATCGTGCCAGGTTGTGCTCGTAGAGGTTGAGAGATGGAATTTTGGATGGATTGCTTATCTTCTCTCGTCGTAGGATCCGAAATGCTGTTTATCGATGGGAAGTTCTATGTATTGTCTTGATTGTTGCAAGCTATCTAGAAGTGGTCAATTAGCTTGAGTAGGGTTTGTTGGAGTTCGCGACCAAGGGAGCTTCGTGGCCAAAAAAGCATCATCAATCTTGTTACTTACTGTTCTTTTGCTAGGGGCATTCATTGCGACTCTTTTAAAAATTAGCAGTAATAGTTGGTATAAAAGCTGGGAGATCAAAAATTAATTGATATAACGATGGCGAAGTATAATGGAGAAATGTCATGTTGTAATGTTGTAGAAATACCATGTTGTAGAAAATAGTTTTTAAGTAAGGCAGTGATCATGGTAATACAAAAAGAATTCTCAAGCCTAATTGCAGTTCAACTCCGGAATATTACAAAAAAAAATTGGTTGCTCTGGTCAAGCGGTGTTAGTTGAGAGGATGTTTCTTACCGATTAGGCGCGAAGCCAACTTAAATTTACCAAGTGCCAAATTGCCTGGTGCAACACGGTCGTACATAGTGGGTAATTAATCCTCTAAGTAATTGTGAGCGGATACAGGACTTCCCACATTGCCCTTTCCCAAGAGCTGGCCTCTTCACTTTCGGAACCCCCCCCAACTTCAACCGGGTTCCTCAAGATCCGAAGGCCCTCAAGTGAACGAGTTCCTAGTCCAGGTTAGCTAAGTCTGGAGTCGTAGCAAGTTCTGCTAGCAGTTTACTCGTCCGAAGATGAGTGCATTCACCCATGTTGAGCCCAGGACCGAAGTCTTGAGCTCCCCGACCGATTATGGGTGAAGAGGCCTGCTAACTGGATTGTGAGTCCGACATCTAACTTGCAGGATAAGGCGGCCCTGCAAGCGAGAATTGGAAACACTGCCTCAAGTCAAGGTAACTGTGAACTTGTTAGTACAGAGTACAAGCGGAGGCGCAGAGGTGCCCCGCTCGACCAGAGCATGTTTGTGTGAAGGTCTTTTCACTTTATTGCAGATTATATAGGAAGCGAGTAAGTTAAGCCGAAGTGATAACTTGCTCTCGCGGCTGAGGAGAGGTTCAAGCGAGGTTCAAGCGAGGTTGTTGATGTGGATCTCGAGTACCCTCATTAAGCGAGCCAAATAAACAAAGGTAGCGGAGAGACCCAAAAATTGCGATCGATATATATCGGCAGCTTTCGACCAAGTAGTAAATATAGTACTCCAGACAGTTCCTCAAAAAGTAGTTGAGAGGACTCTTTATGCAAAAGTAGAACATGAGGCCGTCGCAAGTGGGTATCACGTGATACAGACTGTAAGAGAATCCGACCTTCATAGTAATACAAGAGGCAGAGTCGAAAACGCGAACAGCTAATTATAGTGGTCTTTCCTCTCGGGGTATTCCCAAGATAACATTACCAAAATTCAGTCTACGAAGTATGCCTCTCACGTGCTGGGATTCCAAAAACCGCGACTCCTGTTTCAAAAATGTGTCACCAAAAGGACCTCTCAACTCAATCCAGAATCCACAACCAAGCACAACCTTGTTCAAAATCGCGTCGATTGTTCCTCTCTTATATATTTAAATCCTGAATCAAAATGGAATTCTTTCCCTCCTTCCACGACCCCGCCAAATTCCCCGCTTTCTCGGCAATTCCGCTCGCGACTTCAAGTCCAAATGCCTCGATTGAGTCTACACATGACAATGCCTCAGAGTATCACACTCCCAATCTCAAGCCATGATCGTCCTAATGCTGACCTCGGAAGAATCTTATCAGTACCATACCACCTTCTTGGCACGATCTCGGAAAACATGACTTTGGGGGCAAACCCAACCTTCATCTGCAAAGATCGCGATACGTCGCCTTTCGCAGTCATGGTTAAGCTAGATGCATCCTCCAAAGAGAGCTTTGACGTGAAATCTTGCAAGAAAGGCCACACGATGGCGATTCGGGAGCCCAAGAAATATGGTGTCAAGGAAGGAAAGCAGGGGTTTGTCGAGACCTCGATAGAGAAGATCACGGTATGTTCGTATAGCACACCGACGGTTCCCGCCATCAACTATAGGAGCGGTGCGTAGAAGAGATGAGACCGTGTTGAGCCTGGAAACACGAAGGAATCTAGCTGATGAGATATCGTCGAACAGATTATTCCAACAAAAGTGGAGACATTGATTGGGCTGAGCAGCGCCAAGGACTCAATGACCAAAGACGGTGAGACCGGTTCGAGCATGAGACGCTGTCAGGCTTGCTCGACGGAAAAGGATTCAGATGAGCTGTCACGATGTAAAGGCTGTGAATCCGTATGGTATTGTGACAAGGTGAGAGAAGCCGACTGATGTGATCAACGAAGCTTACTTATTTGGATCCAGACCTGCCAAACGAAAGGTTGGAGCGAAAGAGGCCATAAGTCTTATTGCAAGATTTTACGAGCAGTTAGAGGTTTAGAAGAGGAGTGAAAGGGTTGATCCGGTCAGGATCGCACCAAAGCCAAAAAAAAAAGCAAGCAACACATTACATTTACATTCAGTTTTTACGACGGTTGGATTGCTACGAGTCAGACAGTGGCTCTCAATACTGAAGATAACACGAAGATACTGATCCGCTGTTTTCTGGGGCCTTTTATTGCAGGCAATTTACGCTCCCCTTCGGCACCCTTCTCCACAATCAGGTTTCGCTCCAATATGTATAGACCTTCGCTTCCCAATGCATCAATGGCTCATTACCAACCCACTCGCTGGGGACATTGCGATTTTGAGTCACCTCTCTCCAATCATTCCTACCCCTTTCAGGCCAATTCTCCACGAAATACTGAGGACCAGGTGTATCGTCATCCGAAAAATTTGCCACCATTACAACTGGAGCTTGGCCTTGACCTCCGCGCTGCCATGCCATAATCTTGCCTCCACGACTATTATCCACATGAATGAACTGCGTATCATTATCCCCAAGAGCTGGACATTTCTTCCTCAAGTAAACAAGGGTCGCGACGTAGTTGAAGACACGAGTTCGCCAATCTTCCGCTTTGCGCTCATAATTTACCGGGTCAGATTGCTTGCTCGACATAGGAAGATCCATCTGGTCGCAGAATTCTTCTCCAGCAAAGATCATTGGAATTCCAACTGCTGTGAGAAAACACGCAAAAGCGAGCTTAGCTCGTCTTTCTACGTCGATGACTCCATTATCGTTCAAGAAGTTGTATAGACGCTCTTTTTGGTAGCCACCGAAGCCACTTCCTTCCGTATCGTGAGAGGTGATGTAGTTGACTGCTTGAGCTCCATCAGTGAAAGGGTGGTCACTATCAAGTGTGCAGTTGGCCATCTTTCGCACCGTCCACTCAAAATTATCAACTATGCTCTGTCCCAAGATCACGGCTCTGAGGCGACCCTGAAATGGCTCATTCCAGAGGGCATTCAACGTTCCAGTGGTAACCAGGTCAAGAGGGACACTGAGCTCCTCACCAATAACGAGAAACTTCGTATCTGAAGCAGAGGGATACCTGGACCGATAGAGTGACCAGGCCGTCTCTTTGTATGTCTTTATAAAATTGTAATTGCCGATGTTGTTGACGCTGTCAAGCCTGAGCCCACCAACTCCAAAGTTTGACATCCATCTGGTAAGATGTGCCTGGTGGAATGACCAAGAAGGGTGAATATTCCCCACATTACCAGATTGTGGATCATAGCTGTTCGTGCTCTGGATGTAACGCCAAAGTCTTCCGCCCCACCCGTTCCTCATCCCTTCATTGTGACATTGGTAGCTATCTGGATTGCTGGATTCGTCGTTGGGGTCAAGGTGAAACTGACGAAAGGCAATATATGCATACGGATCGTGTCCAAAAGCCATCACAACGTCCGTGAAGAAACGGATGTTCATTCCATGGATGAACTCCACCAGCTTTGCCAAATCTGAGGAAGTTCCAAGATCATAGTCTGGAGCAAAATAATTCGCAGTCGCATATCCCCATTGGTTCAATGGCTTTGCATCCGCAGCAGGAAGTAATTCTAGCACATTGGCACCCAAATCCGCCACAATGGCCTCATTGGCTATTGATGAGATGTCACTGAATCTGTCACCAGCAGTCTCATTGTCAAACAGCGCGAGAACATCAGTGAACGTGCCAGCTTCAATTTGAACTCCCCCGACTGTTTGGTACCTCGCCCAGGACGTGGGAAGCTCATATATCACGATCTGATTGTTGTTAGGAATGTAATCTTGCGCTGGTATCGTCACTGAAGGAGGTTCGTTTCCATCGATATCGCAAGGCCACAGCTTTCCATCGCGAAACTTGATCACAGCAGCTGGCTGAACAGCTTCATCTCGATTATTCGCGACTCTATAATCGACCGTATAGGCAAATGGATCAGTGACGGGAAAGTTACCGAGATTACTGGATGAGGTGTCTGTAATCTCGAAGTAATAGTAGTAGATTGTATTGTTTTGCAGTGGAGGGGTAATGCTGTTTGGGTCGAGCTCCCACAGATCAGGTGACTCGCTGTTGGTAAGTGGAAGGGTGCCAACAGGAATGATCGTTGCTGGCGGCCCTGGGGCAAATGTTCCGAGAACAAGTTGGGGAGGATGCGGCTGTACCGCGCCTGGAATCCAAAGCACAAACTTCTCATTGCGCCGTTGCAAGAGATCGAAAGCCATCGCCATATACAGGTACGTGTAAGAGCGTGGCCGAGAGAGCAATGGGAAAGCAGTTTGTCGGTCCTGAAAGGCTTGAGGATTTAAGATTCTTGATTTCAGATTGTCTTCTGCCAAAGAGTGTTGGGATTGGGGAGATCCGAAAGTAAGATCAGAACTATGGAAGTGACAGACAAGTTGGTGGTCAAGATCGGTTTCGGAAAGTGCAATAAGTAATACCAGCAAAACAAAGCAGCAGTAATGAACCATACGGTGCAGTTAACGTCGCAGGAGGCAGCAATTCTGCTATCTTGAAATGAGCTGGAATGGAGTCCGCGTTGAAAAAGACAAGGGGTATGAAGGGCATTGTGAAAAAAAGTATATTGGTCATTCTTTGTGGAGCTGAAAGGACAATATTGTCGTATCTGCTGCGGTGTGCTTCACCTTGCAGGAGCGTAACAGCCACCATCATTGGACTTGTCAGAATGTGGCGCCATGCCGCTGGTGAATATCGGACGGCTATGCATAACATGGACTGATTGGTCATCGTACTTCGATCGAGATGGCATCCATCCCATTTGGTAGCACTAACTTGGGTTACACAAGAGCTCAAATGGTAGAGTGTCGCAATTGGAGGAGGCGTCTCCTTACCATGCGATCTGCCAAACGCTTGTTGCACAGTCGTGGATAGACAGGACGCAGACAGTACTACCTACTTGTTCAAAAGCTTTAATACATTATAAACTAGATTACTCCACGGTGGTGCCTCCTTCGTACAGCCAGCCTATAATCCTACATACCCAACATCCAGTTGTTCGTAACGCCACGCTATGCAGAATCAAAGCAAAACCTCCCTTAGGCTACTAGGTTTCTTCTTAGTCCCGGTCATACCCCAATCGCCTGTCCTGACCTGGCCCAACCTTTTGCTCAGTGTTGAGTATCCCCTTCCAAGCCCACCACTAGGAACATTAGCATCTTCCCAATCCCCTTTCTCCCCACCATCCCAATCCTCCAACCTCTCCTCACTACTACCCCTCTGCCGATCCACGAGTTTCATCCCAATAGCACTCATCATGACCTTCCAAGATTCTACAATTCCCTGACGGGCTTTTTGCCCACAGTCGCAGTCACAGCCCCCGGGACAATCAGTATTGCCATAAGAATGGTATTCTTCGAGGCAATGCTGATGTGCTGCACAACCACAGGACAGACAGGGTGTGAAGACTGCGCTGATGGGCTCCAAACACACCGTACACCGGAGCTGGCGTTGTATGACTTTGCAGCGGTCGCAACGGCCAACTGCTCCGCCTGCTGTGCCAGAAGCGAGGGGCTCAAGACGAGACTCGTGTTTGAGGCAGTAGCCTGTCACATCGAGACCCTGTGGAGATAATGATACACTGAAATTCTGCTTTTTGCCAAGAAGGATAGGAGAAGGTGGTGATGCTTCGTGATTGGTATGGTTCGTATCGTTGGACAAAACAGAGCCCGCATAAGACTTATTTTCTGTAATGTCCGATTCTGTGAAGTAGTCCTTGAGCCCATTGAATTTGAGGATTTCCAGGCGGGCTAAGGGATGACCCCAGATATAGAGAAGCTCGGCATACGATTTGCGGTAGCTTGCGTAAAGCGACGCGTTGCCTGGATCGAGCAATGCTGTGCTCATGCATCCTTCGTCATCGAAAGCATTCTGATTCTCCATGGTAACATTGATTCCGTTGCAGAATGTGGGCCTCCCATTATCTTTCGTACCCTCATCATCTGAGTATGAAGATCTCGGGGTTGCCATTTGCTCCTTCACGCTCCCAAGCACAGTTGTGTTGCCCCATGTGATGGCACTGGGAGTTAATGAGCTCAACATGTTCTCGACGGGACTGGGTCGCTTTCGACTGGGTGGAGGATTAGGAGGTGACGAGGCCATCGAGAAAGGTCGAGAGAAGCTCGCAGCAAAGCTGGATGCAATACCAGAGTTGGCACGTCGGAAGCTGCGGGGATTCTCGGGTGATGTCGATAGGCTTTGTGTTTGCTGGTTGAGATGTTCTGAGCTTGCACGGTTGGATCTCAATGGAGGGGTCTCGCCACAAGAATATGAAGCTGATGCAGGGTCACTTCCCCAAGCTCCATTTGACGAACCCATCGACCCATATAGACCGGAGGGTGTTTGTGAGATTTTAGGTGTCGAGACTGAAGAGTTGATAGGTGTTCGCTGGTACATGCTCCACGCTGCCAGGTCGGTGGGAAAATAGTCCAGCGAAAACGCAGGTGTCTTCATGGTCAGAGGAGTCTGGGGCTGGGTCAGAACGATCTCCGCGTGAGAGAATGCATCTTCAGCAATAGGCTCACTGAAGACACAAGAAAGCATGGCAAGCATTTGGATATCAGCAAGCTGCTCGAAGTAGACAAATAAGTCACTGATGAGCTCCCTTGCGAGAGGACTTGTCCCCCATTTCACTCGACCAGAAAGCCTGGTTCGCTGGCCGAAGTCATTGTTAGAAACATCAATGCCGCTGTCAGAGCCACTGTCTTCGCGACGGTGCTTTACGGCCTCTTTTGCGATTACTAGGATCGTCTCTTGACGATGCGTTTGATTAAGAACCTCAAGAGGCACTTCGTTGTGCAAAAGCATGGATGCATATTTCCAAATTTCTGCAAGATCGAAGAAGCCGTTCTTTTCTGAAACTTCAGCGTTGCGTTCGCACACTTCAGGACCGTCTCCAAAGATGGCATATTCTGCTGCGAGCTGGGGTTTGGACGGCAGAATATCAGCGACGTTATGCAAAGAGATGATATTCTTAGGCTTTGGTGCTCGAGATTTCCCTAGGCCAGTGCCTGTTCCGGTGTTCGTACCAGTGCCAGCAGCACTAGACTTCTGCGACTGCAAGGTAGGTGAAGCTCGCGTGTAAGGACGGCGAGCAGATCGACGAAAGTAATCAGACATGGGGAATCGGGCAATGCGGAACTGCTCAGAGTCAGAATCGCTAGAAGTGGATAGATCGGAATCGTCTGAAGCGTCCGAATCCGTCCTGAGGCCTGATGCGAGTGACATAGTTTTGTTCCGCGGTACAGGAGAGCTGTTGTTGTTCAGTCGTCCAAAAGTTTCAAAGACTGGTTCCCCCTTCGATCTCGCATTGTTCTTCACTACCAAGGTCTCGAGAAGTGACTTGACCTTGTCTTCCTTCGGCGGGAAGAAGCAGGCAAGTTTGCCAGTTGCTGAAAATCGAGCGCCGCAGAGTCTAGGTAGAGGCACGTTGGCATTCCGGCTCACAGTGCCCAGCATATCTTCTGTAGCACTGGAGTCGAGTTCCTGCGACATCATTGCTGAAGCCCCAGCAGGAATATCTGTATCCTCATCATCACTGGAGCTCTCATCTGCAAGGCCGTCCAGGTCATCGTCGATATCGCTGAATTCCTTGAAGAAGATAGTGCTGCTCTCGAGGTCTACTTCTCCAAGGAAATAGCACAGCGCAGCCTCTAAACAGCCCTGCTTCCGAGACACAAATCCCGCAGCTATTTGTTTGACTTCCTTGTTGAGCTTGTGGTGTATGTCGTCTGACATGAGCGACGTCTTGCCCAGAGTGAAAGACGGAGCTTTCAATTCAGGGTACTGATCAGGGAACACGACAGTGACCTTGATATAGATTGGATTACCACCTTCACCCCAAGGACCATTCATTGAGACAATGATCGTTCTTGTGTCCATATTCACATCATCGAATGTTATTTTCGGCAGTTGCTCATGGATGCGAATGATCTCGTCATGCAAACTTTCCGGGTCATCCCAATCTCCATCTTCCTGGAATTCGGGATTCAAAAGCGAAAGCCTCCTCGAGGTTGGACGTTTCTGCTGATTGGAGCCATTCTCTTGCTTCGAGAATTTGATACCACTCATCCAGCCAATTTGATTCTGGTTTTGATCATCAATCTTCAAGGACTTGTCTTTGCCCTTCATAGCAGRCGCTCGAACCACCATACTATTGCGATTCGTATGATTTAGAGACATTTTCTTCATGCCTACGCTTAATGCACTCATTTTTAGGCCGGAACTTCCTGGGCGGGGTCCTGTAATTGTAGCATTCTTCTTTTCGCTGCTATTATTCTCGACAGTACGGAATGTCTTGTAAACTGCGCCCTTGCGGGTCACATTCAATTTCTTGCGGACTTCGCTGCCCTTCACATATCCGACGTTCTCTAAGACTTTTGGGTCAACATGCTGAAGTCGCAAGTGGTTGTCCTCTCCCCAGGAAACAAGTTGGAACTCTCGGTTGTCAACTCCATCCGTAATGCCTCCCCGACTTCGCCATAAGAAGTCTTTGACTTTGTGGTTCCCATGCCCGGAGAAAGTCATCACTGTCGGAGCAGCATAGTCGTGTTCCTCCCCCTCTTTAAGTCGACGCTCATAGAGGTGAAGATTTCCCGGAGTATCTTGGGGCATGGCCAAAAGTCCCCATCCGAAGGGGGTATGACGAGCTCGCCATACGGGGAAATTAGTTCGAATAATGCGTTCAGGTTCGTCTATGTCATTTTCATAGTCCCAGAATTTGATGCTCTTGTCTAAAGAGCAGGTCACAACTCCTGTTGCTCGCGTACGATTCCAATCAACGCCATAGATCTTCGACTCGTGTGCATTAATTGACCTCAAAGGCGCGGCACCTTTTCGATCATCCCAGATCCGTAGCCACCGATCATGGGAGGAAGCAAGTATATGAGAATCCTGGCGATTGTACTTTACTTGTGTTGCTCCCGCAAACCAGTCACAGAAAGTCAAGACAGCCTGCCTAGGCCTACGTAGATCCCAACAGTGTACATATCCATCTACCGCACATGTTGCTAGCATATCTGGATGATGCGCAGAAAAGTTGATATCCGTGATAGCCCTTGTGTGCCCATGAAGTGTATGTTCGATAGCGCCCTGGGAGACATCCTCTTGCATATTCAAGTTCCATACCAATGCCTTCTGATTCGCTGTACTGACAACCCAGTAGTCCCGCGCTGCGAAGGGGGACCATTGCACATCCGCTACAAGGAACGGAAGACCGTGTCGAAGATGGCGGGGAGGATTCAGAGGCGAATCGAGATCGATAATATCGAGGCCATCGGTCCTGTAGAAATACATGAGTTTTAGGAGCATAAGGCTTAGGAATCTGGAGATGCGTACGAAGCAAGAGCAACATCTCTACCGGAAGGCGAGATTGTTGCAGACCCAACTTTGCGGTCGACGTGGATTGAAACATCTGCCTCAAATGTCGTGCTGTCAAAGGCAGACTTTATGATTTTTCCTTTCCTCGACTCCTCCATCATATTAGTGATAAATCATCTGAATCATCATCCTCTCTGTACCCCAAGCTCAAGTCAGGGCGTGCGATCTGTGAGCCCAAATGCGAGCTTCCGCTGTGCATAGTGTCACCAGAGAGCACATAGAAGTCCCGTAATATCTGATACAATCTCCCGAGAGTAGCAACAACGTCTGCATTCGAGAAGAACCTGGTAGAAAAGGATATCGATACACCTCCGTTGGGATGTAGAGCATTTGCATATTAGCTGAAGTTTATCAAGCCCTCTTCCAGGACTAGCGCCGGGCGGGATAAATATCCGTCAACCGATGCGGCTTCGAGACGAACATCGTGGGCTTCAACCTGCTTCTCATAGATTCCTCACCTCCATTGAGACGGCTGATACGCAGTGACTCACGAGTTCTTCCGATCCAGCTTGTTCTCTGCCTTGGAGATCATTTTGCTGATTTACAGTCTCGCACACAAGACAGACCATCTGTTTCTTTCCAAGTCACCCTTCTTAACTATTCACGACCAAGAGATTCGAAGTTGCCTCCTACACAACTCGTCCCTTCGCGCCCCGTCGACCTCGAGTATCGAGCCTGTACATCTTTAAATATCTGCGCAGACTTCTCCAACTCTGAATACCTCTACGGTCACCGCAAGTGAAGCTCATTCAGTATGGCGGTGCTTCCAAAACGGATCATCAAAGAAACAGAGAGGTTGATGGCAGAGCCGTAAGCATACTCTTCATTTTTCTAGATCTCATAGATCTGACAAGACCCGATATAGTGTCCCTGGTATCAGCGCAATTCCCCACGAAGATAACCTTAGATATTTCGATGTGTCGATACACGGCCCTTCCCAGTCTCCATATGAAGGTACAAAAGTGCAGACGGGCTAGGAATGCAGATGGCTGACTATTGCAGGGGGAATATTCAAGCTTGAGCTGTTTCTCCCCGACGACTATCCTATGACTCCCCCAAAGGTTCGCTTTCTCACCAAGATCTACCATCCAAACATCGACAAGCTCGGCCGTATCTGTCTGGACGTTCTCAAGAGTATGTTGTGAACTGCTACTTTCTGTCATTTGTTTTCCAGGTTTTCAGCTAACCCTTTGCTCCATAGGCAACTGGTCTCCCGCCCTCCAAATCCGGACCATCCTTCTCTCAATCCAAGCTCTCCTCGGTGCACCAAACCCAGATGATCCCCTCGCGCCTGACGTTGCGAAGCGATGGAAGGAGGATGAGCCCGCAGCTATTGCAACTGCCAAAGATTGGACCAGGACTCATGCGATGACTTAAATTCCCAAAGCTACCCTAAGAGCTGGGACGCCTACCGATGGAGATGATGGAGATATAGAGGAAGTGAGAGCAATGATGAAAGGAAACTGCGCTTTGGAATTATGTGAAGCGAAAGTACAGAAGATATGGATGCAGATGGTTCTGCATGATACGGCAGCGTTCCTTTAATTACGGGTATAGAGGTTCCCTTCTATCAGATAGAGGTTCAGGAGGATTACCAAGGAGTCAAATACCCAGTACTTTCGCAATGCTTGTCCGTACATGTGACCTTACCTGGAGAAATATGCAAGTACGGAGGTATTATCAATTAATTTTCCCCTTCTTCTCCATCACATTCAGTTAGTAAGCTTGCTGCTCTTGCTCAGGCGCTAATCACCCTCGGCTCAGTCAACTCGCTGATTCTTAGCCTCAGGCACTAAAGAAACCGCGCTAAACCGCGCTAAACCTTAAATCCAAAATCGCATATCATTTCGCTCGCACATCATTTAACTCCTCCATCAGAAAACCATCAAAAAACTTCAGTCAGTGTACGAAACAATCCTGCTAGTCAAATGGCGCCTAGAAACTTCTACCGTATCGAGAAGACGCGCAAGTTGGAGTCGGTAGTAGACAAAATACGACACCTATCTCTGCCACAAGCAGCTCAGGATCAAGTTGCAAAGATCTTGAAGGAACTTGAAGATGAGAAAGACGCGCCTCAACCTGTAAGAGTATCGAAGCCGATCTATTCTTAAAGTACTTCTACTTATAAGCTCTTATCTAGTTAGCTACAAGAGATCTCACTTTCGACAGGGTAGTAGAGATCTTCGGCCTAAAAGAGACTCAGGCGTGGGGCTTACAAAAGGAAGACTACGATGTTCCAGCCTCCTATAGTATACTTATCCTTTTTATCTTCAAATTGAGTATAACTAACCTACTTCAAGCTTTTTTCCTAGAACTGATAAAGCACGTAGCTTATGATAAGAACTCAGAAGCGTACAATCGACTCGCGATCGATCACTTGATTATAGCTTGTTTTGTAAAGCATAAGAAGAATTTGTCTAAGCAGTCTAAGGAGTCTACTAATAACCCAACTTCTACTACCTCTACTGTACTCGAGCAGTCCGAGCTCCCGACCAACGACCCTCATGACCAAATTGCCCCTACTACTCTATCAAAGGCACCCGAAAGTACTTCTCAACCTCTGCCAATTAAGGTCTTTCCCGAGATATCTCTATATGTCCAAGTTGAAGAAAAGGGTGGTAAGAAGTGGCTTATCTCTGGAATTGTAGACTGGGCTATGGGATATGGAAACCGAGCGGTATTAGAGGATGGGACAGTCTTGCTAGCAGTTGAAGCTAAACGGGAAGACTTATATTCTAGTGCTGAAGGACAATTACTTGCCTATTTGGCGACTATCCGTCAGCTACGTATTCAAGCCAACAAGGAAAATGTTATGACGCAGGGCTTCTACTCTGATGGAAGGAGATACACATTTATATGTATCCGTAACGACGGTACTGTGATGAGGTCACGTCCGTATGATATCTCTTTTAAGAGGGATCTTAAGTCAGTGTTCAATTTTCTTCTTGGCATGCTTATCACTACGGCGAATAGCTCAACAAACACAAGCCCAATGAAGCCAGGGAAGGAGCGGGATGAAAAGATTAAAAATTTGGATTGGGATGTATTTGTTAGGGTCGTTGAGGATACGGACGATGACACTGATAGCGAGGAGGAAGATGAATCATGTCGCCTTTGGATTACTGAGGTTATTTAGCTTAATTTTTTTTTTTTTCTTGCACAAGGGAAGGAAAGTTGCATTTCACACAGAATTATAGCAACTATATTTGCCCCTGTTTCCTTGTAGATGTAGTCGCGAAATGCATCTAGCCTATTGCTAATAAAGTTGCCTTGATGATATCTGATCTGAATTTATTCGCTATAGCGTCAGGCTATGTCTGCGCAGAATACAGTAAACAGGAGCTCAGGGATCCAGACAAACATGGAATCAAAAGATTCTATATATTCTATCCAATTTTTTCTTCCACCACAATCCACGCCTCGGACCCTCGCACGTGATCCGGTGTTGTTCTCCCCAGTTAACCCACAACCCAATACGGGTAACAGATATGTTAGCATGAAGGATTCATTGCGTTGAGGAGTTTCAAAAATCTAAAGTATGGAGGGAAGATTCGAAGCAGTGATGACTGTTTAGTGCACAAGATAACCTGATCTATTACTACAATCATCTCTCCTGCATCAACCTCACTCTTAGGGATCCAAAATCTGCTCTAGCAGAAACCCTGTGAGGGAGCAAAAGCCCAACCACAGCCCAGCGTACCTAGCCAATCTCCCAGCCCATCCGCCCCTCATCGCGGGGTCCTTATCACGTGGAGCGTCAGACGCATAATTCAATGTCCAGCAGCCTTCAGGCTCGGTGAGTTCGTGCGCAGGGAGATCACAGACGCTTGATTAATCGCTCATCCCTTCCAGATCCCCAGATCTCGAGTTCGCGCGCTGGCGCGCTCGGTATATTCGGCTCGCCGGCTAAAGTGAGGTAAGGTATGACAGATCATGACCTTGCGTCGCGTCCTTTGCTTCAATGGAGATGTGCCTTTTTATGCTTAGCTGGTTTGATTGCTGTTAGTGGTTGTATCTCGCGTGTTGCGTACGGTGGGACCGCGCAGGCTTGAATTCGTCGTTGGTTCTAAATATCTGTATGTATGTACACTTCGCGGCATGCACGGATTGGGACGAGGAGGTTTGGAACGCATTCGGACTCGCCCCGGGGCGAATCTGCAAATCTTCAGCCACCCCATGCAGTGGATGCAGGGTTAGCGGCGCGTGGGTGGGAGGGACTGAGACCGAGGTTCCCCACCCCGTTTGCCTGATGACATGTGTCGGAGAAGACCCTGTGAGAGAATGGTGCTTCTGAGATACACGGGAACGAGGGGTTTGAAAACTGGTAGGTGCTTTGTAGAGAGAGGATATTTGAAGCACCAAGCCGGCGAGATGAGCGCTGTTGGGCGCTTTTGCGTGTGAGAGAGCTCTCTTGAGGGGATTCTGGAGGCGACATGTGGAAGGACAGTTGGGACTTCTCCAGCAGCTTTGCAGTTAGCATGTGGCAAAAGCAACGTCTCCCAGCGGCGCCTCCAGTTGTGGCTGCACATCCAACGGTAGCATGCGCGGTGAACCAGTCGTGGCAGTGGGGCACCAAGCCTTTCCTCTCTCCTCCGCATGCTTCTGCAAGCAGAGCAAAGAATGTGGCAAATAGCCAAAGCCACTGCTGGGACCGAGGAGGGAACTAGTTACGTGAAGATGAGACGAAGAACCGAGTCTTGGGATTCGTCTAGACCGGTCAAGATCTAGGGTCCAGCTGGTGCAGTATCTGCTGAAGCAAGGACACATCGGACCATGCTTCCCAATCCGTCTGCAAGGACAGGTCGACCCAACACCACACCTCTGGCACCCGGATGAAGGAAGGGATGGCGGGAGATGGACACTTGATTAGGTCAAGTGGGATGAAGAGAGGCGTAGAGCGTACGAAGTAGAGCGAAGAGCGAGGAGCGAGCAGAGTAGTCGTCGTCGTGTACAGTAATCCCATACCGTCCTGTCAGCGTCCATCCAGCTCGGCGAATTCGCTTCTCCACGCTCCACGCTCTCCACTCTCCACTCTCCACTCTCCACTCTCCAGTATCCAGATTTCCCCCGCCATCCACCTCCGCCCTTGACGTACCGACGCATCCGTTTGTGGAAGGTCCACCGATGGATATCGTATCCTCCGGTCCTGGACTGTGCTGTATCGGAAGATGAAGCGCATGTCGGCTGGCATTTGTGAGACCACGGGCACTTGCGTTGGATTTTGCGTGCGGCGTCGCATGGAGTGAGCGGAAGCAGTCCTTTCCTGCCGGGATCTCCGTCGCACAAGAACTTTGAATATCGGACTATCGATCTTGGACTATCGTGCTTCGCCTCACGACGACATCACACATCCCATCCCATCCCATCCCATCCCATCCCATGGCTCTGGCTCGTCCTACACTACTACTGCACTATCTCGTACTCTAGTGCTGGAATCCGGAGCATGGAGGAGGCATGGCAGACAGAACAACCGCATGCAACGATCATGTGTTGTGCTGCTGTCCGGCCTCGGTCTAGGGCCCAAGGTTCTTGTCTCGTTTTCTGCCCCGCGTCCCCCCTCGAGCTCCAATCATGCTAGAATCAGAGGGCACTCTAGCACCTTGTCAAGCACCCGGAGTGCCACCGTGTTGCCCTCCATCCTTCGGGGGTTGGCGTTTGAGGCGGCCCCTAATGCATCCCCCGCCCAGAGAGAAATCACTGCTGCTGTCTACCTCCGTACCGCCTGCGAAGCGTCGACCCACATGCCTCGGCCGCTTCAGATCTCTCAACTCCTCACTGCTGGATCGGGTCTAGCTGGGGGATCACCAGCTCGCAAAAAATATGCTTCTTCCAGCAAGCGGCCCCAGACATGGCATAGTCGCTCTCCCTACGAACGTATCCTGGTCTGCACTACCCCGTCTGGGGAAAAAGGAGACCAAGTTAATCTCCATCCCGGCATATTGTGACAGGAGCAGGGGGCGAGAGATGAAAAGGAGAAAGGTTGCTTGCTTTTTCTTTGTCCTCCGGGACTGATCGATTATATGACAGCTCTGATGCCCTCATAGATGACTCCCCGTCACTCCGCCAATTTTCTTTGTGCTCCACGCTTCCATCCCCCACCCCCTCCTCCCCACACTGCCAACTCGAGCTACCCTCCTACAGAGCAGAAACGATCACCATCTCGTCAGAGCTGAGGGACAGTATGGAGAACAATATGGAGAACCAACATCGCGAGACCACGGCGCATTCGGACAATTCCGTGGAGGGATCGCTGGAGAAGGAGACGGGAGGTGTGGCGCCGCCCGCCGCGAGCCATCTGGAGAACATCAGGACCGTTTCGAGGATCCCAGGCAACCCGAACTACTACGAGAAGAATGGGTTGAGGACATATGGCGACGATGAGGATCACGAACATGAGCCGCCGGTAAGTGATGGCTTGAAGTCCTGCGGGACTAGTGTCTAACCACATTCTTAGATGACCTTGCACCGCTTCATGTCTTTGGTCTCGATGGCTTTCTTATGGACTGGGTCTCAGATTCCCGTATATTTGTTTGGTGAGTAGAAAACCCCGACAGAACGACCCGACAGAAACCCAACCCGGATCATTCCCCAGTGCTTGAGTAATTGAACGCTCATCTCAAAGACGAAGCTCATGTGATGGTGGCGCCGTGCTAACTCTGCATTAGGTGGCATTCCACCCTATATCTACGCAGACCTGGGAGGGACTGATCGATGGGTCTGGTTTGTTTTGGCCAATTTGCTCGCTCTCGCCGCTGTCTGCCCCTTCGTTGGCGCAATGTCGGATCTTTGGGGCCGACGATACGTCGCTCTCGCTGGTGCTTCGTTCATCGTTCTGGGAATGATCGTTTGTTCGACTGCACACTCCATGAACATCTTTATTGGTGAGTCTCAATTCCTAGCCCCCTTCCGCTCGTCATTAACAACCTCTAGGCGGCATGGCCTTGGCTGGGGTGGGAGCTGGAGTCAACGAACTAACAGCTCTGGCTGCGACCTCCGAACTTGCGCCAACCGCAAAGCGAGGAAAATACGTAGCGGTCTTGATTTTCACCATTCTTCCGTTCGCCCCCTCTGTTCTTTGGGCCCAGCTGATTGCCTATCACTCGACTTGGAGATATGTCGGTCTTCTTTGCGGTCTATGGGCATTCATTGGGCTTGTCATGACGGCGGTATTCTACTTTCCGCCACCAAGAGTCAACTCAACCGGATTGAGCAACAGAGAGATCGTTCAGCGCATTGACTTCCTTGGTGGATTTCTCTCAATCTCCGGCATGATCCTCTTCCTGGCTGGAATTCTTTGGGGAGGCTACCAGGTAATTCCCCAACTATTCGTCCACGGTCAGCACTCTAATCATTTCTATAGTATAAATGGACGTCTGTGCATACGCTTGTCCCACTGCTGATCGGGGCCGCCCTACTCATCGCCTTTGTCCTCTGGGAGAGTTTTGGAGCAAAATATCCCATGTTCCCTTCCCGCCTCAAGCAGGATCCCCGCATTCTCGTTCTCACGTTGATCATCACCTTCATCTCCGGCGCAAATTTCTTCTCCGTCCTTCTATTCTGGCCAACGCAAGCCTTTAATGTCTACGGACATGACCCCGTCGGCGTCGGAATTCGTGGTATCCCCATCGGCTTCTCTATCCTGTTCGGAGCATGCGCCGTCCTCTGGCTTCTCTCAGTCTTCCGTGGTGGTAACAAGTGGTTGATGATTATTTCCTCATGCATGATGACTGCCGGCTGCGGATCCCTAGCTTGTGCCCGCGTGGACAACCTCCACACCGTGTATGGGCTCCTTGTCCTGGCCGGTCTTGGAATTGGTGGAATCGTCGTCCCAGCTTCCATCATCACAACTATCATCTGCCCCGATGATCTGATTGCCACAGTCGCAGCTTTGACGCTCGCCATTCGTGTCATCGGTGGAGCAATTGGGTACACGACATATTACAACGTCTTCTACAACAAGTTCGTCCCCGAACTCACGAAGAAGATGATTGCCGTGGCTCTTGATCACCAGATCTATAACGTAACTACCATCACCCTCGCCGGGGAGCTCACCGGCGCTTCCCTCATCAACGACATCTTGTACCTACCCGGCATAGACGGCAACGTCACTATATGGAACGCATTCGTCCTAGCAGGGCAGGAGGCCTACGCACACGCATACCCATACGTCTACTTTTCCAGTATCGCATTCGGAGCCGTGTCCATCATCGCAGCGTGCTTCCTGGGCGATATCTCGAAGTACATGGACGATCACGTCGCAGTCGTCATCCACTGAGACATACCATGCACGTGTGAGATCAGGGTACGAAGTAAAGCGCTGCATTAGATCCAGGTGGATAAATTGGGTTACTCATCCCCAACGTTCGGCACTCACGGGGTCTTAAACCTTCGGAGGTCGTAATATGTAGTAAATAAATCAAAATTCATATCCAACATCCATGTGATCTCCCTACCAATCTCTTGAAACCCAGATGGCTCGTCTCGTCCTCGGTGCGGCAAGCGCCGCCTCTGACCTCGAGGGCAGCTAATACAGTGATCATCTTTTTTCAGGCGAATAAATTACTTCAATCAACTTGATATTCACGAATAATTTCACCCCGCACAGATCAGTCTTCGTTTGTTCTTGAGAACTAAAACCATAATTCCGTATGCATTCTCCGACTCCTTTTCTAGCTGTATGTTTTCTGTCATGTCTCCTTTCTTCAGCACTATTCGGCGGTCAATTACATAGAGCATCTCGTACAGCTTCTCTAAGTGGAGCATCGTGATGTCTCTCGGTACTTGGACGCTTAGTGTATATATCTTGGGGGGTGGTGAGGGAGTGATCTACTTTGCACCACGGTGGAAAGGGATAGATACTCGGAGCTGAGCTCGTGTGGTCTTGGGTGGGCGTTGGGATGGAAGATCAATATAACATCAGTACCAAGATCAGAAGCGCATCGTTTTCATCTCACGCTCTTCCTCGCTGGCCCTCTGGGCTCGAAACAGCGCAATACTTGCTCAAGCGCAGTCTTTCAATTTCCAAAACAGCTGGTCTGGATATCATGCAGCGAGGAAAGGTAACAGATCTTATATTAACCACGCGGTTGAAACAGGACAAGCGATATCGTCATACATCATTAACCCTCACGCACATACCCGGAAAACTAGACGAACCCGCGAGATCTTTACATCTTTCAAAGCTCCGTCACACCCTCTTGCCATTCATTCACACTCCAACACCCACTCAACCCTCACCCCGCCCTGCACCCATGCACACCTCTCCATTCCACCATCAAAAAAACCTAAGCAGTCTGCCCATTCCCCCCTCCATACTGAACCGCACTCGAAGCCGGCACCGCATTCGGTCCGCCCGGGAGTCTCGAGGTGGGGCTTGCAGGCCGCCGACTGCCGCCGTTGACAGGCCGCATGTTAGGCTCCTCAGCCTCTCCCGCTTTCTTCGCGGCGCTCCGCTTCTTGCTCATTGTGTAAGCGAGAGCGATGCACATGTTGCTGGTTCCGATTGGTGATGGGAGGTCGTGAAGAAGTACTTGTAAGTGCGTGAGGATGAAGGCGGGGGGTGGGTGAGATATCGTGGGTTTCGCGGGGTGAGTTGAGGTGTGTTAATATTCTGCCTGAGATACTTGTATCGAGGGTTTGAAATCTTCGAAGGGACGGAAGTCTCGATATAAATACCCCAATCCGCCCCAGGGACCTTTCCATCCCGCTGACCCCTCCTGCAACGCAACTGGTCCAAACGCAGCTTATCCATGCGCAAGCTTCCTCGTGCCTTCTTCCAGCATGCAAAAAGCTCGCTGACGAAATCGAGCCGGCTGAGTAGCACGGCGTGCGATCGAGGCTCCGTGCTTCTGCTCCGTGGTTACTTAATCGGGGAAGGAGTGCGAGATGGTCGTTTAAGCGATTAGGGGAGAGGTTTTTTGGGTGGTCACGTGGTGGATGAGCGTGCTGGTGAGGAGGGGGTATGAATTGAAGATATGTCTTTTGATGGAAATAGGACGCAGGAGGAATCTGTATTCTTGTATTCGATAGTGTCTATCTGCGTTCTTTCAGAAGACCGGCCTGTTGGTCATGGATGTCTCGAGGTGATAGATAGGCTGGTGCGCCGTTCCATTGCTTGAAAAACGATCTTTTGAATATTCCTTGGCCCAACGAGTTCTAATCTGAGGGTATCTATAAGGAAACCAGCTTGCATTTCGGACATGTTGTCTTTGCCAAACTCTCGGTCGATCCGCTAGACAGTAAATCAAAACTGCAAACAACCTTTAGACGGGTGATATAATTCCGCATCAAGCTTCACAAGTGAATCAAGAACATGATTTGAGCGACTGTGAGGTCACCTTGCGGAAAATATTGATGCATCTACGGACTGCTATTGATTTCTATGGTCGATCATGCAAGACAAACTTTATCCATAATGTATCAAGGCTGCGAATAACATAATAACAACTTTTGAAAAAAAAAAAACGTATCAACCATTCTGGGGAATAACCTTCCAGATGTAATGGCTGCACCAATATTTTGTGAGTGACCCTCTAACAGGTGCCAAAGTGCAAGAAGAAAACTCCGATGCCATCCAAAGACTCGCCTAAGAATCTCTACTTACCGATTAATGTATTCACGATCGTCACACCAGTTCTGGTCTTCGCCCCTCAATCGCCACGACAGTATTAACGAACTCCTTCTTGAGAGGCATGCGTTTTCGAACAGAGATCAAGAAGGCGGTCTTCAAGATGTTCTTGATCTGTCGTCCGTTCAGCTCGATCTCCGCCAACTCATCTAGATCGGCGTCGGAAATTTCACTCTTCCGCTTCGAGAGTGTGAGGAACTGCTTCCAGATCTGTCGCCGCGAGGATGTAGTGAGACTAGGGTACGCCATGGAGACGTGAATCCGCGATTGGAACGCAGCATCCATGTTCGAGACCCGGTTGGTTGTCAAGAAGAGAATGCCCTCGTAGTATTCGAGGGTTCGGAGGAAAATCGAAACAAGCTTGTTGCGCTCGAGATCGTAGGAAGTTCGTTCCTCGAGGAAGACATCACATTCGTCTAGAAGGAGGATGGCGTTCCATTTTGTGACCATTTCGAGGATGTTTTGGAGAGCCTTCTCGACTTCGTCGGGCTTGACTCCGAGATCGCCCGCCGACATCATGTAGAGAGGGATGTGCAAACTTTCAGCGACGGATTCGGCGGTGAGTGTCTTTCCTACACCTGGTGGTCCCGAGAGAAGCATGATCATCCCCTTTCCTTTTCCTTCGATGACATCGTCGAATGTATTCTGGGTCTCGACTTGAGATTCGACGAAGCCCATCAGCATCTCCTTGGTATCAGTTGGTAAGACGAGGGCGTTGAATGCGTCATCATTCCATGTGATCTCTCCGACAAATTCAACAAAGAAGTAAACTGTCAGTGATTAGTTTACGGACTTCGAGTCGCATAACGGGGAACTTACGCCACTTTTTCAGCTTCAGAGAATATCCGGGCAGTGTTGACTTGCAGATCAAATGGGCATCTTCCGTCAACTTAACGACTGGGGCAACTGTTTCTTGCTCGAAGTTTGTTTCGGCTTTAGTGAGTCTAGAATTCGTCTTCTCTCCTACTAAAGCTTCAGAAACGGTGAACTCTTTGTCATGTAAGTCCTCGGAGCGCTCAGATCGGCCAGGATTGAAGCGCATGAATGCTTCAGTGTCAAGTATAATTCGGCCAGAAACCTAGGACAGGTCAATATAATTCGTTTTAGAGTGTGTGACAGGAGGTACCTACGGTGACAGGAATTAGTTTGCCTCCTGAGTCCCATGACATTGCGACTCCTTCATACGATTTGTAATGATATCCGGCCAGTTCTTCATACTGCTTACCCCGTTTTATTAAACTGTTCCTGACTGTCTCCTTTTCGGGGTGGAAAGATAGTGGGAACGCGTCCAGTGAGCTAATTTTTCGAGTGCCGGTGAACGAAAATATGTCAATATGTTCACTGCCTCTGCCGAAACTCTTGCCCGCCCATGCGACTGGCTTCAGGCGTGGTTGGTAGCAAGGACCACGAATAGTCTTGACGTATCCGCCGGAAGAGAAGCTCATTGCCTTGGGAGTTCCACCTTGTTGGGTATATACCACAGCACCTGGCTGAAAAATGGCCCAAAGATGAAGGTACGTGGTGACGCCATGTACAACGTAGTCCTCGAGTGCTTTGATAACATCCTTCAATTCATCTTTCAGAAGTGAGTGAAGAACATCAAGATGCTCCTTTGCCTTTCCGACCGGCTGAGTCTTAACAACATTTGTAAATTCGCTCCATCTGTGAACAAATGGCTCGAATGGTGCCGAAAATATGAGACGATCAAGCTCGCAAGTAACACCAGGATAATCTTTGAAGACCTTGCCCAAAATCTTCTTCAATTCTGGGGACTGGACGATAATGGAGTCAATGTCAAACTTTTTGCGGCCATCAAAACACTTCATCTTTCGTGCAATCAAGGCAAATTTCTCCGTGTCCTCATTCTCAGCAGCCTCTTCAGCATCCTCGGGATACTTGTCAAGCCACTGGGCGCGGCCTTCAGCGTCTTCTGGCCCTTGGTAAAGATCTTTGATGTCGCTAATAGAGCCCACTGTGGCATCTTTCAGTCGCGGGTCCACTTCAACCTTTTCCTTGGTATCTTTTTCGGCGGTGTCCTTCTCGGTGGCGTCGGTGTTGGGCGTGTTGATACCCGTCTTGTCTGTTGACGTATCGGATGCCTCGCTGCTGTCCACGATTTTCAGACCGAATTGGTCGGCCAGAACATCAGCTGTGCCTCCCATTGTGAAGGATTATTTGTGATTTGGGGTGGAAACGTGAAGTATGTGTTGTGAAAGAAATGGACTGAAGGATAGAGTCTAAAGATGAGATCACTAAAGTGAAACGGCGCCCAAGAAACAATTTCAGTGCGCGAAAGATGATATCTGGAATGTTAATTGAGGGCAGTGCTGGATATTTAATCTACAGAGCGGTTAGTCATACCTACCTTCACGTAAAATCTAGGCAGATTTGAGTCACGCTGTGTAGGATCAGTGAGAGATGTCTCTAGGTAAATACTCGTGGATAGCGAGGCTAACTGCGGCCACAAAAAGCAATCCACTACGCCACTAGCTTAACATGGGATGCTTCAAGAGCCGACAGTTATTAGCGCCGTTTGCCTGTATTCGATACATTGCTGGTCACTGCATATCCAATTATTATTTAGAACATCAGCACACTAATGCATATCCCAGTTCTCGCCATTAGATCTGGAGGCTTCCTTGGGTAGGAAGCATCGCTCCAAAAATTCCGACTCCTTGCCGAAAGACACCAGTCAGGGAACAGCCTCCTCGCAACGAGTTTTATGCGTTAGAGCTAGATTACAGTGACTATTACCGGTATTAAGCCTATAAACCGGGTTTGAGAGCCTATAGTTTCAGGGCATGCTGTTGCGCTGCCAGTTTCATTGGTGGCTAACAGGCTTTGTGCCTTCCCTTGTAGTGGGAGCGATCCTTCGTAGTGGGTAGAATATGAATCGCCGCAAATAATTGCAAGGCACCGATGCAAAGCTTGAAGCAATGAGAATGAAGAAACGACAAATGAGAAACGAGGACGGTGTGAAAATGACTTGCTCTTCAGATTTCAAAGTCTCTGGTAATATGGACATCCTCCTCATTTATATGCATCTCCATGATATAGCCGTCCATTACACCTGGAAGTAAACATCTCCAATAACGTCAAAGGTGCCTAATTGCCGGTCTTAGAACAACTGGTATTGCAGATTATGTTTATGCTACAGGACTTGTAGCCTCGCAAAGCCTGGTCTGGGGCAAGCCCATCTAAAACGCGTCATGCTCAGACCTGAAAAAGCGGCGATTGAGACAATACTCTCCACTTTCTCATTGTGACTCGTCAGGAGAACATATGAGCTGCAGTACTCAGACCATTCAGGGAAGAGACTTCTCCGCTACCAGTCCAATTGCAACAGAAGGCTCGCCAAGGGTTCTCGCGACCCTTTGACACCATTTCTCAACAGCACATCGTATACAGAGAGTGAATGGATCTGCTGAAAGACACCTACTATGAATAACAGAATTTGCACGTACACAAACAATAGGACAACGGAAATTGTCGAAGAGCCCGAGGAGACGTCTGGTTCAAATAGGAGGAGGAAGGGAAAATGCAGTTTGCTTCCGGTACCACCTACATTATGTCACGTGTTCAAATACACCGCTACGCCTTATCTACCCCGCTACTACCAGGCAGCCGCTCCTCCTCTTTCAACAACGCGTTTCTTCTCCACGTACTAATTTGCTCATGAGTCAGGATATAAACGTGTGGCTAGAGTTTCATCGACAACCTCAGCAGTAACCAAAGATGACCAAGCTAGCACATAGACCAGCGCCGTACCCAGCGGCACCCATCAAACAGCAAGTCCAGCTGACAGAGAAGATATCCTTAAAACACCATACTGACGAGGTCTGGGACATCTCGTTTTCTCACGATGGCATGCGCCTCGCCTCATCCGGAGCTGATATGACCACGATCATCTACTCCGTGGATACCTTTGAGGTGCTGCATAGATTGGAGGGGCATTCGGCTGGCATTGGATGCGCATCCTGGAGTCCTGATGATTCGAAGATCGTAACTTGCTCACAGGACTCCACTGCGACAGTTTGGGATACTGCTGTAAGTATCGGCTTTAGTTGTCTGCATGCCGTTCTGCTTGGCACTTTTACTGACACTTCTAGACTGGACAACCACTCCACGCCTTAACTGGTTTCAATGGCCCAGTAACGGGCTGTGCATGGCTACCCACAAGCCAGGAATTCGCTACAACCTCCATTTCGTGCCTAGGCAATCACATGAGTCTTTGTCTCTGGTCCACCTCTTCCTCTCATCCGGTCTGCAAATTCCCACTCGATGTCCCGCTTCTCGGCTGCGTGCTACTTCCAGACAACAAGATCGCTTCGTTCGACAACAAGAAGAATATCTATGTTCACGATCTTCTTGTTAAGCAGCAGGTGGAGCTAAGTAAGGTGGAAATGGAATTGTCGAGTATGTGCGTAAGTAGGCTGGGGAAGCCACATGCATTGATGCTGAGGAACGATGGCTTGATTGAGATGATCAATGTACGGAGTATGAATATGACGACAAATATGGTGAAGACTTTTAAGATGAAGAACCGTGGGACTTTTGTTATCAAGGCTACCTTTGGTGGAGAGAGGGAAGAGTTTGTGGCCAGCGGGAGTGAGGGTACGTTTCCGCTGTTTTGGGAGATGTAGATCGAGACTAATTTGTTGCAGATGGCGACATGTATCTTTGGGATACGGGAACGGGTGAATTCATTTTGAAGCAGAGTGTTCATACACCAGCGTCGTGCAATTCCGTGGCGTGGAATCCGAAGAGGCATAACATGATCGCAACGGCCGGTGATGATCACAAAGTCAAAATGTAAGTCTTTTGCTCTCCATCACATGTAGTATCGCTGTTTGAAAGTAAAGGTTGAAGTTCTAATTCTTACTCTAGTCTTTCTATCAACGACGATGACGACAGCTGGGAGCATGTCCAGTCCGAAGACGCAGTAGCAGAAACTGATCTTCTGGTCTTGCGATAAACGAAGACGAAAGCTAGGAGCATTTGAAATTAAGAGCTGTAGTGATAGTTGGAAATTATGGTAGGCGTTTCGAGGTTATGACAACGTGCGGCGTAATGGTTGGTATGTGATGAGTGATGAGTCAAATAGGTAGTTCGATATCGGAATCTCAATATGAGCAAATCTCATTCCTTCTTTGAGCTGTAGGTGAGCCAGGCTGAGCAGCGCGTAAGGTAGTGAGCCGAAGGTGATCCGTCTGGCCTTCTCGACTTCGTCTCCCGCCAGCTAAAATTGGAAAAGGTCAGTCAAGGGGGGTTCTTTCGGGGCTAGTTTTGGACACCAATGAATTAGGGAGAGCTGATATTGAGTATGAAGATGGATGGTTCCCCTAGGAAGGTTCCCTTAAATACACCCCCTTACTGTACCCTCCCCCACCTCACGAACAACAACCCACTCGCAAGACCCGTACCAAAAGACGAGGCCACTTTTGGCATTCCTTTCATGTGACATGGCCTGGCCAATGGAAGTAGAGCCTCAAGACGAGATAGCCAGCCAAATGCGCTATAGCCGGGAAATAGACACAATCTTTCTGATATTGGGTAGATGATCCAACTATTCCGGGACATGACTATTCAAAGTGATTCAAAAGTCATTCCAATTCCGGTACTGGTCATCGTGCGGAAAGTGCACGGGTAGATGCAGGTCTTTTCAGCAGTCCTTAGATTGCCTCTGAAGAAGATTGTTCAACTATCCATGAAGATGAGCGCCTAGCAAAATCGCTGTAGAATCGCTGTTGAATGTGGTATACAAAGACGAAAAGGATATGATACAGGCACGAACTCAAGCGGCATACGATGGTGAGTTGCGTAGCATGTAAATAAACAGCAAGTCATAATTCGTGAATTTTAGTATAATTTTACTCTTTAATTTTCTAAAAAGTACATAATGAACTCAAGAATAGTTATACTTCTATTTTTAGGGAGGAAATGGCTGTAACCTTTGAGGTACATCAAACTTTAAGTTTAACCAAGTTTAAACTTGAAATCTTGACTTCGCGATTCTATGAAAATAAGACCTTTTGGTGAGCTTTGGCAAAACTGACGAGAATAAGTACTTATTGCCGTGAGCTATCATAGCTCCCGAAGATCCGGCCGAACCGCAAGAGCGCCATCAGAAGGTGAGGGCGGAAAATTAATTTTGGAAGGACAGATATCACAGAATCAACAGTGGAGATGGTCAAGATGACACCAGAATTGAAGATCTAGTCTTTCTCTTAGACCTTGTGTCGCCGGCGAACCATATCGGAATCCTGTACTTCAAGGGAACTATTGATCGGTGTTGATCCACCAGATCGGAAAACGCTGCTTACAAAAACGCTCATTCCTCGTCTTCGTCACCGTTGATAGGCTCCACAATGAGATTTCCACTCTTGCCCACTCTCTCGGCAATTGTTCCACCATGCTCGGGTTCATATACGACTCTCGGTAACGTGGACACAAGTCTGAAATCATACTTGTGCTCGTAGCCCTCAGGTTTCGAGACATAATCGAATTTGGCCCCAAGTTTTACAAGCTCGTAACACTCGACGAAGGCGTACAACTCTTCCACCCCGGCTTCAGCAGGAAACTTCCTCATAATCCTAGCTGCCTCGGGCATCTTGAGAGCTATTCGGACGACGTCTTTATCTTCTGGACTGGGTTCAGGTAGAACAGTCTTGGCCCTCCATTTTCTCCATTGCTCCCTCTTCTTCGCCAGATCCGCAGCTACTTCTGCCTCCTGCAGCGCGAGTTTCTCTTGCTCAGCCGCCGCAGCTTCTGCCTCTCTCTTCAATCTTGCTCTCTCTCGATCTTGGGCTAGCGACCGTTCGTATGCAGAATCTTGTTCTTCCCTTAAGGTTCTCTCGAAGTTCTGTGCCGATCTCGTCGCCCGTACTGCAGCCAGTTGTTCCGAATGTGCTGTGATCGCACTCTGTAACTTCGCCACATAAGTACCCGCTGGCATCGGGCCTGTAAGTCGAGTGAGGACAGACATCGAAGTTGAACTAAGCTGTGGCGTATGCGCAATGAGCCCTGTGAAAGGGAACTTGTTACACCGTAATGCGGTAGCAACTTGATATGCTTCTGAGTCCCTCACATCGCCAACCCATACTATCATCTCATTCTTAGGGTTGTTGACAAAATTTTGAACATCAGGAGTGAGGAGCGTATCTCGAATAAATGAGGAGGTATCATCATGTTCGGGTGAAATTAGAAGTATGAGTAGAAACTTGAGATCCTTCTTCGCTACATCCAGCGCTTGCGCATAGCCTTCCTCATAGAATGGAAGCGTATTTTCTCCATACTCTTCCTCAAACTCGCGCTTTATTCTGGCAGCTGAATCGCGGGGTTTGAGCGAACGGCGACCTGTGGTATTTGATCTTCGTCCGGTACTCGTCGCAGTGTTCGGCCGTAGTAGTCGTGGAAGGAACGGGAAAAGGAAGGAAAATAGGCCGAACGATGACGAGAAAAGCTTATAGAGTAGGCTGAAGGGTGTGAAGAGGAGTGAAAGGATGAATGGCGGTCGGTGGACAACCTGATCTTCCGGTTGCGGAACTATTCTCGGTGCATCATCTTGTGTGTTCCTTGATCTCGAGCTTGATGGCGACCGGGCAGATCCAAATAGCAGACTCTCCTGAAGATTGTCCTGCCTTCCAGCTCGCGGTGGAGGGGCGTTCTGTGCTGCGAGTGCTTCGGCGACCAGATCAGGACCCTCGCCATCGAAGAATTTGGCTATGGCGATCTGCTCGAATTAGCATGGGGATTTAGAGAATCAACGGCGAGGGCGTACCTGAACGTTCCATTGTGATCGTTGGAGAAGTGGAATAGCAGCATTCACGTCTTGATCTGTGACAGCAGTGTATTGTTGTACGGCCAGCTGTTGGGATTCAGATAGCTGGCCAATATCGACTTCTAGGCCTGCCATTGTTCGGTGAAAGTCCCGAGACGAGGCTGCTCTTTACCGTGATGGCATTTCAGATGAAAAACGAATGTGTAAAGGCTTTGTAGAAAAAGAATTTTTCAATGAACTGGAGAAGTTTTAGGAATTATGCCTCTTGCCGTGTCTACAGAGCAAGTCATTATCGGCGATAAAGCCACACTTCGGAAGGAATCGCCGATTCTCCGGAGACACTAGCGCGGGCATTAGCCTCAGCCTTTCTCTAAGAATCCACGCCCCGCGTAAGAGGATTTGGTCTTGAATCAAAGGTCGGTCCGCCGAAGACATCCAGCATTTTTACTTGCGATGGATCCGTGATTGCCTGCATAATCGTCTGCCCCGATATTTTGGGCACATCTATCCAGCCATATAATCAATCGATGGGAGCATCCTCTACCAATCTACTGAATCTTGGGAAATGTACACCCGAATCAAGTAAGCAGTTCCCAACAGCCCGATGAGCGGGTTAGAGTATCAATACGCGTTCGTTTCTCTCAATAAAGAGACCATGCCAAGAACATATCTATGCGATCTGCAGATGGGTTCTAAGCAACGGCTAACTAAGCCCCAGACTTCGCGTTGTGTGATCGGGGTGCGGCAGATAGGTCAACGAAGCAATCCTACGATGGCGGCAACAAGGATTCAACCCGAAACACGGAAGCCAGCTGGCTCTCCGAGACCCAAAGGCCGTGGTGCGTTATAATTGGGATGGGAAGGGTTATAATGGTGCTGATGATAACGGAATAGACCATGCGAAAGACACCCTATGTAGAAATGTCCTGATCTATGGCCATTGTCGATACGAAGATCAAGGTTGTGCCTTTAACCATGACCCTAATAGAACGCTGTCTGCACAGAACGAGTCGTAAGTTGAAAGAATTTCTTTGAGAGCCAGTGGAGAGGTGGAGCGAGTATTGGGGAGATGGACCTGAACACAGGTCTACTAGACTCGGATAGCCCTCGAACCAGAATTGCTTATACGAGCCTTTGATTGCCACGGAGCTCTGCTTGCTACTTTCTAGACAGAGTTATAAGTTTGGGATTACTTGGGACAATTGAACGGCTAAATCAAGTCGTCGCTGCCGGAACCACGTTGAATACTCAAGAGAGTTTTAATTCACCAGGTTCTCACAGCTGGCAATTGCCAAACCAAGCTCAGCCATGTCCCAGAGTCATGATCAGCTTGCCGTCTTCAATGCATTTCACCTGTGTCTGTCTGAATAAAGACTTCTTCTCGCAGTTCCTCTGCCATCGCGCAGCCGTTGCGTTGACTTCATCGACAAGAGCCCCATCCGAGTTAAGGAAACATTGGCTGACATGGGCAAAAAACACCGCCACAGACTCAAAAAGAGCTTGAATGTTGAATCTCCTTCATTCACTCCTGCAACACTCTCGGTCCCTGGCAAGAGTGCTGCCATCTCTTCTCAAGCTGCTAATGCGGCGCCATTTACCCCACGTTCAATGGCCAGTGGTAAGTGTTCTCCTGTTGCTGGACAGGCCCCGACTGATCGTATAGGCACGGCAACACCCAACTCCCAAATCGATTCTGAACCGGCTACTTTCAATCCAGCTACTATCCGAGAATTTACTCCTCAAAATTACGAGTTGCCTCAAACAGTGAGTTCTCCGTGAGGAACCCTACACGTCGACGATGTGAGCTAAAATGAATCAGATGGTGCAGAATGGATCGGGGCCCGATACACAAACATCCTATGACCCCTTCCAGATGACACCATTAACTCAAGTCTTGCCAACAACTCCATACAATCCATATCTTGAAGAAACTACCAACATTGCGAGCAATGGAGCATCATACTATCAACCTCAAACATCCTACACAGCTCCAGCGCAGCCAGTATGTCCGGAGCCATCATAATTACATACATGCTAACACATCCAGCTCCAATATCATCTCTACGCCCCAATTGGTCCTCACAGAGAAGATCTTTTGGCATATCAACGACTCACTCATGACTTCTTCATGCCCGAAAAGCTCCGAGAGGACTTGCAGAAGAAAGCGGAGGCAACATTACAAGTGATGCCTAGTACGTTACTCGCCATCTAATCGATCCCTATTAATGATTGCAGACTCTCAACTTCCTACTCTCGATAATTACCATACTTTGGTTGCCCTTGATACGAGTCATCACAAGAGCGCCACGGTATTTGGGTTTCCAGGCTGGGTCTACAAAGCTACATCCAGCAAAAATGGGAAGATGTATTGTCTGAGACGACTCGAAGGTAATGGTTCTTGATGAATACTTATATGTGGGACTGATTTTCCCAGGTTACCGTCTCACAAATGAGAATGCCATTCGATCTGTCAAAGATTGGCGGCGCGTGGACAGCGGAAGTGTGGTGTCAATAATCGATGCCTTCACAACCAGAGCATTTGGAGATAGCTCGTTGATTTTTGTTACCGATTACTTTCCGCTCTCTAAAACACTCGTCGAACACCACTTCACCAGCACGAATAGATTCGGCCACCGAATCTCCAACACCGTCCCAGAAAAGGTACTTTGGGGCTATATCTCCCAGATAGGATCGGCAATCAAATCGGTCCATTCTGCAAAACTTGCAGTCCGCTGCATGGATCCTAGCAAAGTGATTCTTACGGATAAATCACGAATCCGTCTGAACGCATGCTCTATTCTCGACGTCGTGCAATATGAAGCACAACGCCCTCTTGCCGAATTACAGCAAGAAGATTTTTTGCACTTTGGGAAGCTTATCTTGTCGATTGCAACTAACAACTTGTCTCCCAATCAAGCCATGAAAGCTGCAGTAGACCAGCTTGGTAGGACGTATTCCGCCGAGCTCAAAGAGACGGTGACCTGGCTACTCACTCCCGCCCAACCACCGGCAGTGAAAAGCATTGACGACTTCATCAGCGGCATCTCCGTACACTTGGTCTCGGCATTCGACAGCTCTCTTCACACTCAAGACACACTGACATCTGAGCTCTCTCGTGAGCTCGAAAACGGCAGACTCGTCCGCCTCATAGCCAAGCTGGGTACCATTAACGAACGGCCCGAATATGATGGCGATAGAAACTGGAGCGAGAATGGCGAAAGATATATGTTGAAGCTATTCCGCGATTACGTATTTCATCAAGTCGACGCGGATGGCAGACCTGTTGTTGGTCTGGGGCACATACTGTCTTGCTTGAATAAGCTGGATGCGGGAGTTGAGGAGAAGATCAGTTTAGTCAGCAGAGATGAGCAGAATGTTTTTGTGGTCTCCTACAGGGAGTTGAAGAAGTTAGTTAATGGGGCATTTGGGGACTTGATGAAAGGGCCCGGGAAGGGTAGATATTAGTGTTGAATACAGATAGAGCGCAGCATGCGCTGTGAGTTCGGATGTTGAATATGATTGTGGGCATGCATGGAATTCGTTTGCAATGTTAGGTAAAAATAACGCAAGAAAAACAATCAAACTACCCATCGACCCCCTTTGAATTGTGTTAACCCTTGTGACTTGTATTTTTCTGCATAGCTTCCCTGATCATCGCTTTTATGGTGGCTCATATCACCACTTCCCATGGGTATTTCCTCCCAAGCCTTTTCCTGCCATATGACCATTCCATCCACAACAGTTGATCTGCATGCTCCCACAAATTGAAGAGCAGAAGTAACAAGTGTCATAATTATTTCCGTTTCAAAACATTTGTTCATTCCTCAGCCTGCACGAACGGATTCGCTATCTCCTCGCTTCCGTCCACAGGACTGACAAGAACCAGTAAAGTTCCTCTTGCAACAACGAGACCGAGTGAGCGCGAAGAGGTGTTCCCTTCATCGTCTGTTGGAAAAGAAAATCAGTTTGTGCATGAAACGGAAGGAAGGAGGGAATATGAGAGCGGAAATGGCATACCGCGGAGAACCTCTTGAACTTCATCCAGTACCAAGTTCATCAACGCGTCGTAGCCTTTTAGTAGTCCGTTTACTGCAGAGCGCCTATTAGCATCTTATATCTGTATTCTTCCTCATTCTGGTCCATGCAGCCTCCTCCCAATTTGGAATCCCTTCACATCTTCCTCTCCCAAATAAGCCCAAACAAGCCAATCAAAGGAACGTATGTCATACCTTCCCGACCACCCGTAAACTTTACAACAATCCGCTTATCCATATACTTCCCCAAGTCCAATATATTCTCCTTCTTGGGCCTTTCACCTGCAGATGCACCGCCTCGACCTCCTCGATCGTTTCCTCGTCCACCTCTGCCTCCCCGACTTTCGCCGCCGCGGCCACCACGTCCGCCACCTCGGTATTGGGGTCTGTCTGCCATTTTACGTACGGCTGGTGGGTAAGAGGGGAGAGTACGTGGAGAAGGGGAAGAAAGCTGTTTGGAAGAGCGAGCCTTGATAGAGCAATAAATAAGCGCGTTCTGGTTGAGAGCCGAGGATGAGCCGCGCTCATACCTTTCCGCCCGGAGTCCGCTTCTCCTCCATGAGCAATCATCTCTCCCAGTCCTCCGCTCTATCAAATTCCGGGCATCAGAATCAAACTGCAAGGCTAATCCTGTATTTATACGAGCCTCAATAAATAGGATTGTGCGTCTCGTCGTCCTGAGACCGAATCTTCCGAATTAGACACAATAGGTACTGGTCTTGGATGAAGAAAGAAAGTTCCGCCGCCTCCGCTCCGTTCAGCATATCAAGTCTCCATTACCACTGAATACAGACGATGGAGTCCCCAAATCCAGAGAACAGTGTAAAACGTAAGCGTACGCCTATTGACGAAGGTGCTCGCATTCCGCATCCTCCCATGCCAACAAATGTCACTCAAATCAACTACCTGATGAAAGCCAGGGGGGAGAAGCTGCGCCTGATTGAGGGCGATTCTGAGACCTTTACGGATATTTTGGGCATGATTGATGATTATGAAGGTTAGCTTCCAGCAATTCCTTGTCTTCTGCGTACATCAGCTTCCAATCTTTCGATTCTTCTTCTGTCTTGTCTTGCAAATAAATGGAGACGTTGAAAGGACTCGATCTTTTCGCGATGTTGGCTATGGCTACAACATCTTCTATTGGGGACAGAATCGCGCATGCAGAGCGCTTTGGGCGATTCAGGTCTATGCTACCAGCAGCATGAACATCACAATCGTCAAAATACTCGGAAAAGCCGATCTATCTTGACAAAATATGAGTGACTCTATCACTAACGGTAACAGGGGTACTTCAACGCCATGAAAGTCTGGCAGCCAACCTAGGAGCTAAACTCGTCTCGCCGCTCCTTCTGAAATCCTTCGAGAAACTATTCGATGGTCCAATCAAGGTACTTCAAAGCTCTTTTGCCCTAGAGCAATCGCCGATCACATGGCATGACATAGTCACATTTGCAAGATCCAACCCTGGGGAGTTTGGTCTCGACGATTTGGGCTTCGGGTTCAAAGCATGTCGATTTTGGATACAAGGCGGGCAAATCGAAATCTCCGAAGACGACTTTCGTCTCATTATGTCTGGCGCGCCAGAGCGAATGATACCAACACAGCCCATCCCCGAGGACGAGTCTGCGGAATTAGGAACCCTTGATATTCTTGAAACACGATTAGCAATGTTGATCAAGAAAGCGGATGCCGTGGCGAGCAAAGCTCGACAACTTAACTACCACCTCAAAGGTCGCAAAACCGCTGTCATGGCTCGAAAAGCGTCTAGCCAACCAGTCGGTCCGAACGAGGATAGACCTTTCTCTCCTCAACCATTTACTTCCGTTAGTTCTAGATCACCTGCTCCGGTGAATGGTGAAGCTGCAAAACTTCAGCAGCACCTCCTTGATCACTTTCTGGCCTCATCCCGTCGTCCTTCGAATTCTCAGTCACGTCCCAAAGCATCACGGCCGCCAACGGGAGAATCACCAGCCTTTCATAACAATTTCAACAATGCTCATCAAACAAGCGATACACGTCAATTATCACATCCTGCTACCCCCTCTGATGATGGTGTTGAAGGCCACTACCGTATGTCCCCAGTTCTTTCTGCAGTCTTGGGTGACAAGTCATTTAACCGCTTTGTGCAACTCAAGCAAATTGATTGTTCTTCATTTCAAACCTACATTTCATACCCTTCCAAATATTCGGGAACTAGGCGGAATTGAGTTCCATGCTGTGGTATTTTTTTGTCATGATCGCTTAAAACATTTGAGTGACCCAGCCTTGATTCATAGATCCTGAGCAGATGACGTTCTGTCCCAAGCGCTGTATCGTTTTAAACAACTGCCCCTAATTCAAATGCTTTCTGTTGGGTAACATCTTACTGATTCTAGAACTTTCAGGTATCCTAATGGCTGCGAGAATTGAGAAATTGGCTCGAGGAGACACAATACACCCTCCTTGCGATCGATGCCGGAGATTGAGGTTTGACTGCACCAAACACTTGACAGCGTGTAGTGCATGTACGAAGAAGCATGGGAAGTGTAGTTGGAAAGACGTCAAGGAAAGTGAGCTGGACGGTATGATACCGTTTATAGGGATGCAGGCCCAGATCCAGGGTGTGGAGAACGAGTATGCAGCATCTGCAACAAGTCTGCCCGGTAACTTGGACCCGGGATTAAAAAAAGCGGAACGGAATGACGAAGGTAGACTCACCATTCAAGCCCATCCAGAGGATGTAAGACAAGGACTTGCAGCGGAGCACGCAGTGTTGACACAAATCGCCTCTGCCGCTGCGGCTGCGGGAACTCAATGAATGAGGTTTCTGGGACGTTAATAAGCCTGATTACCTACCCGAGAATATATAGACGAAATGGTTATAATATTTTCGATAGTATGACATTTTCTCCGGGTGGGAGGTCAGCGCCATTCTATTTTATAGCCGACGCTGATAGCCCTCAGATTATACTATTCATGTGTTGCAGCAATTTCTCAAGTACGGCTATCATTGGAGAGTTTTATTGTTTGGTCATCTTCTTGCTTTTTCTGCTCAGAGTTTCTGCTCTCTAGTGACTTGCAGCCCCGTTCAAGGAAATATTTTTCGTGAAATAACCCAGCAGATCCAGCTCCACAGTTTACCAAGAATTCCGTTCTCGAAGTAGTGTAAGCACTGCCCAAACATCATAAATACAAACTGTGGATGCTAGGATCGTGATAAGCTGCTCCCGTAGCAGGCAAGATGCTCGATTCGTGCTGCGTCTTTGGGAAGCACTTCTTTTGCCCTTATGGAAGTGCGAGGGATTTCTTAGACCTTTCTATCAGCTGAATTTTACACTTGCGAAGGTCAGGAACTCATTTGGAAACCCCACACTTTTGGTTTGTGCAGTTGCCAATATTACAAGGCTGAATGTATCATGGCCCATTAAGTAAGACTTGAACTGAAAGGCCATGACAGCATAGAGGCTCTTTTTTTTTTTGTTTTCACTATGTTGTGTATTTGGCAGGAAGCTTTTGGGTCTTTGAGCGAGCAGATATATATATATATATTTTTCTCACTGTCCTTTATGCAAGCCTATTCTCTACAACAACTACGCTACACTTCGAAAACCTATCTTGACACCATTAGTGAATCCTTAAAATGCCATCAGTCAATCTCCTGCCGATTTTGCTAGGCTCTCTTCTTGTTGTCCGATCTATGGCAGCAGCAGCACCCTCCGTCCTTTCCCCACACTGCAACCATGACCACTGCCTCCGTCAATTCATTGACTCCGCTTCTCTTGTCTCTGAATTCTGCTCTACCTACCCCACTGTCTCTCTTGGCACGCTCCCAGCCTTTGTTTCAGAGCGTGCAGGTAAGGTGAAAGAGACGCTTTGGCCTCCTGCTCTTGCATTGTCACTGCCAGATTAACATTTGGCTCTGCTTTATCATCCTCATCTTTTCCAACAACTAGCCCGACTATCAGCCCAGCAACTTCTCTAATCACGTTCACAATAAACCCAAACAGCTCTTTGGTTTCTACAGTTGCAACATCAATATCCGACTCCACTTTGTATGTTGCAATGGCACGGAGTACACCCGAGACATCTACAAATCCTCAAGGGCCTGCCACCTCCGTTAGACTAAGTCCAACGACCAGTTCTCCGCCAATTGCTCCTCATTCAACATCTGGTGCGATTGACAGAAGTGAAGTCCCTGGTACGTGATATCCACTCTACCCTCTTTCACTCTTCTATGTATGTGTAAAGCCAGGACACAGCTAATGTATGTTCCCAGACTGTAATTTCGAAGGCCTCCCTTCAACTTTGATTCTTGCATATGAAATCAGCATGGTCTATGCTGCTACTCTTTGGGCATGTAGGGAGAGTAGTGCCTCATGAAAGACAACCCCAAACCTGCCTTATTCTACCTAATTAGCCAATACTGACTTCGAGATCATGATTAGTGGAGAGGAAGATGGCGATAGCTTCGTGATTAAGAATATCGTCAATAATTTGTGGTACAGTAATCGCTACCCGGCGGATGGTAGTGGCTTCTGCTTCAGTTAAATGACTAGCTGTAAAAAATGGAGATGTGTGTTAAAAGTGCTGGGGGTTGATGGGTTTGCAATCGGGGTTGAATACCTTAGAGCAACTGGGACTTGGAGATGATATTGAAAGCGACAGGCCTCAATCTTAAAATTGAAATGATGCTACGAATCTCTCTTCACTTATGTGAAAACGCTTCCCGGGAAAGGCTGCGGCATTTGTGATACATTATTCGATGATTTCAGATGAATTTTACTTGTACTTCCATTCGTTGACTCTCAATTAAAGGTCCTCTTTCAGGTTCATACCCATTTAACGCTTGGCATCCAAGCTCCTACAGATCCATAGATTATGCCTCGAGCATCTACACCGACATTCAATAATAACTGCCTTTGATTGATGTCTCCCTTGAGGCGTTTATCAAATGATCCGAAACTGAGTAATGGTGTATTATAATTTAGTACCTAATGTTCCTGGTAGGTTCTCTTCTCTCCTCTTCGATAATTCGGCATTAGCTTACATCTTCAAAGCTAACGGAGATCGTACAATGTCTCCCGCGCCTCGAGAAGTAGAAGAATTATCTATGATTAGTTTAGTGAGTCTCGGAGAAGGCACAGCACTATGGGCAAAATCTCAATTTCTGTTTTTCTACAATAGCAGGCTCGCCGACCATCAGTGGACCTTTGTAGGTCTGTGAGGGCAAGCTTTTAATAAAGCCGCCCATTTTAAGATAAAGAATATATAGATCAATGCTAAACTTCTTCCAAGATTTACACTTGAAAGCATTCAGGCCTCATTCTTACAGCGCCGTACATGTTTTTGTGAAATTGATGGTATTTGAACTCTCATCAAGATTGCCCTATTTGAGATGTCCTATAAAGTCTTGAGCCTACTGAAAGAGTCTAGAAATTAGGAAAGCCCTTATATTGCTATAATGTGGTTTACCTCGTTAGATATTCTGGGAATTTTGAGGAAAAGAATCAAACAGATCAGATCACGTGCTTAAATACACACGTGATATCGACGATTTATTCTTTTTGGGATCCAAACAATACATTTAAATGATGTATGCGTTAGGTAGAGAGGGATGGAGGAAACGATCAGCGACTCAATGATGGCCGAGGTGGCTGGTACCTGATTCATATCGATCTCGGTCACCTCCAGCACCTCGAGCTTGTCCAAGACACTTGACCACCATCGTGTGTTGTCTCAACAACAACAGCATCAACAACTGTACAGCGTTGATAGGAGAGGAAACCCCAGTCGGTGGCGTCGATCCATTGTCCAACAGTGCCCAAATCTCGGAAATAGGCCCTGAATTGACCCTGTACAACACACTTGTGCAATATGCCCCATCTGATGAGACATTGAGACTATCTAAGGGCATCCAGTGGAACAAAATTCCAACGTTCCCACCCATCAGCAAGTGCAATGTAACCATACAAAACCTCCTATTCAACCGGATGGTCCATATTATTCTGTGTTGCTGTCTCAATTGGAACACGTAGAACTGCGTGACGACTAAATTCACCAACTCGCAGCGGATAAACAGTCGGCCCGTGCAGATATCACCCCCCACATCACCAAATTGCAAATCCCAATCCTTCACCGACAATGACCTGATTCACTGTGCATAACCCACTTGTTCCGACACAGCTGTGTCTTTTATGCCTGCCTTTTGAGGTATCTAACCATCTGTGCGTGTTAAAGAGAAGAGCTTTCCACCTTCATCTTCCGACTTCTCTTTCCCCTGCTTTTTGCTCTTCCCCCCCAGCATCAACTCTTGTACGGATGTCTTCCGTCCTACAATACTTCTCCCATATCTTTACCATGCCACCAGGATTCTTCCAGCGAATGGGCTGGAGATTGAAAGCTGCTCCAGTCCCGCAAAGTGAACCTACGAGACCTACCGAAGAAGAGCTAAAGCAAGATCAAGAGCTTGTCCAGAAAGCTATCTCTGAGGCTATCACCACCGCCCTCAATAACGATGCCTTCACGAAATCTGTTGCCGTTCACCTTGCTACTCAACTGCAACCTGCCCTCAAATCTGCACTCGACATCTCTGCCGTCGAAGAGAACCTTTCCAAACGCCTCGATGAAATCCAGACAGCTACTACCGCTCGCCTCTCCGACCTGTCCACGGACCTGAACAGCTACAAATTGACTACTAAGACAACTTCTTTGGAGGAAGCTGTAACACAGCTCAATGCTTCACTTGCGGAATTGGGAAAGGACGTAACGGGTATTCAGGAACAGATTTCTCAACAAGGTACTACGATTCTCTCGGCACACACCACGAAGTTGGATGGTATTGTTGCGGATATCAAGACATTGCAAGAGAAAGGTCCAGCTCCAGTTGGATTGGCACTCTCGGAAGTGTCCGCTAAGTTGAGCGAGCTGGCTGAGGAACTCAAAACCATCAAAGAACAAATTGCTTCCCCCGATAATTCCCTTCTCTCCTCCCACACTACGAAGCTCGATGCTATCGCCGCTGAACTTGTTACTGTCAAAGAGAATACCGAGACTGCCGCCTCCTTGAAGGCAATCACATCCGATCTTGCTGCTCTGAAGACCGATATTGAAGCCGGTGCTACGTCCAGCTTTTCGGGTCTCTCTGGACTTGCCTCCCAGCTCGCGTCCATTAAGTCTACTATTGATGCTCAAGATACTACTCTTTCCGAGATTAAGGCCGCAGACTCAAGTTCCGAAATCTTAGCTGGTATCAAATCCTCCAACGAATCTCACGCTAACCACACCACCGCTCTCTCCACAATTGCATCAAAGGACAACTCTGCAGACATTGCCGAATTGAAAGCTCAAGTCGCCACTCTCACCAGCACCGTTTCCGAGATTAAGACTGTGGATACGCCCGAAATTCTCGCCGCCGTCAAATCTTCCAACGAGTCTCACGCCGCACATGCCAGCACCCTCGCCGAGATCAAGACTGCTACCAGCTCTCCCGCTCCTGTCGCCGAGAAGGTTGATGTTTCTACCATTGAAGCAGATGTCAAGACGATTATTTCAAGCATTGAAACTCAGACTGCCACTTTGTCGGATATCAAGACCGCTACCAGCTCTCCAGCTCCTGTCGCCGAGAAGGTTGATGTTTCTACCATTGAAGCAGATGTCAAGACGATTATTTCAAGCATTGAAACTCAGAATGCCACTTTGTCGGATATCAAGACCGCTACCAGCTCTCCAGCTCCTGTCGTCGCCGAGAAGGTTGATGTTTCTACCATTGAAGCAGATGTCAAGACAATTATTTCAAGCATTGAAACTCAGAATGCCACTTTGTCGGATATCAAGACCGCTACCAGCTCTCCAGCTCCTGTCGCCGAGAAGGTCGATCTTTCAACTCTTGAAGCAGATGTTAAGACGATTATTTCAAGCATTGACACCCAGACTGCCACTTTGTCGGAGATCAAGACGGTCGCCAGTACTCCAGTGGCTACTGCTGAGAAGACCGATGTCAGTGGTCTCGAGGCAGATGTTAAGACTCTGATTACCAACTTGGGTTCACACGCCGATTCCTTGTCCGAGATCAAGAAATCCTCTTCCGGACCTGAAATTCTCGCAGCGATCAGTGCCCAAGATGCGGTTCTTACAGAGTTAAAGAATTCTAAGTCACCTGAAATCCTCGCCGCTATCGAAACTATCAAAACTGACATCACAGCCTCGAAAGCAAGCGTTACCGAAACTAACGAGCAAGTCAAGATTCTCGTCAATGCTCTCCCTAAGCTCGAGAATGAGGCGGTATTGGCTGAGGTCTTGGCTGTCAAGACCGCCGTTGAGAGCTTCCAGATTCCGAATGTCGATAACTCTGATATCATCAGCGAGGTGAAGGCCGTCCATACTCTCGTTAGCGAAACGAAGGATGCAGAGATCTTGGCTGAGGTCAAGGCTGTCAAGACCGCTGTTGAGAGTATCCAGATCCCAAGCGTCGATAACTCTGATATCATCAGCGAGGTGAAAGCCGTCCACACTCTTGTCAGCGAAACGAAAGATTTAGAGATCTTGGCTGAAGTCAAAGAGATTAAGGTCCTTTTTGAGAAGAATGCTGCTGTGAAGGTTGAGGAGGTTGGTGCTGATGATAAGGGCGTCGAAGTCAAGAAAGCTGCCGAAAACGGAAGCAATGGAGTGGAGATCGACGAGAAAGTTGAGGCTTAGATGAGATGTGCGGAACGGCGTGTACGATGGAGACGAAGCAGAATAATTAGAGGATGAATCGTGGTGGATTGGACGAAGGTGCTGTCTTCTGTTATTCAGCGATGCATGCGACGCTTTATACCCTTTGATTTGCTGGCATTGCTGGCTTATGATTGACGGCTGTTGCGATGGCTTCGTTTTGCCTTTGCGTAAGAAGAAAAGCAGTAATAAATTGTATTCTCTTGAAGTCGCTGCTTGCTCGATCATTCCTACCACTGACTATCCCTCACTCTTATTCAATCTCCAAGTGGCGATCTTTAGCTCATCCACTTCCTTTTGCTGTGTCGAAATGAATTTTTTAATCCTGAAACTTCAACACAAACTGCTGCCTACTCCTTCCCCGTTGTCTGCACAATGAAGGATGATTCTCGTCTGGCTCATGCAATCAACCCAGTGAGCCATGAGGAATTTGAAACTGAAGACATTGGAAAACACCTGTGTATCATTCATAATCCAAAGCTAACGGTCACGCTCACTCGAAACAACTAACCAAAGCCTTCTGGATAACCGATTTCCACTCAAAATTCTCCCCTTCCGCATTCCCTCTCTTGATCAGTCCTGGTTCTACAACGAACTCGACCACAACTTCTTTTTTGTTCATCCGAGAATCATGCTCTTCATCGCCATCATCATTACTGTCTTCCATACTATTACCATCGAATAGCATGTGAATATTTTGAGCAGTACCGTCGAGTCCTGCTGATGAAGCTATCATGGGGAATCTGACATACCAGTATGCTCTTTGGCAGCGAAGTAGCCGTGAAAGCTTTACAGCGTCACGAAAGATGCAAATCAGCCCTCCCTCCAGCTCTTCACGCGTTGTGTCGGGTGCCCATTTTCGAACAGCACCAACTGTGCTGGAGCTGAGGGATTGTAGAAAGTCCTCAAGATCAACACTCAAGCTTTCTGTGCCTGTCATTTTGGAAGCAAGATTCATGGTCAGAGCTCTCCAATCGTGAAGTTCTTTGGTGGAGATGATGGGAAGTTTGCCCTGTCCTGTAAAAACGTTGGTCATCAGCAACCTATATCGTCGGATTCACGACGGGCATATCTACCAGCGTGGAAGAACACCGTTTCAAGACTCCCGACACTTTCTGATGTTCTCTCGTTCAGCCAGACATCAATCCCAGTAAAATCGTTGTAGTCCTCATCCGGTAGAGACCGAAAGAAATGCTTTGTTATGATCAAAGCAATCCAGCCACGAATGAACAGCCGCCGCCGCCGTGGGTTTTGGAGCACTTTAGCTAAGGTCTCAACACTGGGGCAACCTGGCAAAACCTGAAGGGCTTCCATCACCATGTCATCATTATCTAGATATATCCTCACCCCATCGATTTGTGTTCGAGGGAACAACTGTGACCACGTCTTGATTGATCTCATGAGAGCAGCGAACTTCCCAATCAAGATGTCGTCACTGGCTTGCTGGCCTATGTAGAGCTCCTTGTTATCCATCGCTAATTGCATTTTGTTCGCTGACTCTTTGACTTGGACGACGGTCTCGTGTTGTTCTCCTAATGCTTTCTGAAGTTGCTGAATCACTTGCTCCTGCTGGTAGAGCAGTTTTGCCTGCTCGCTGAGCCTGATCTGCATGAGCTCCCAAGGTGAGGGCCGATCGACCCTGGATCCTTGATGTTTTGAGTGTTGATGCGAGCTCGGGGCCTCTTTTTTAAGAACTTCGCGAGTCTGTGGGTGGCTGCTGTGCGATGGTCGGCTTTGGCTTTGCTGGGCGGCGCGCGCCTTTTCCACTCGATAGTACTCATCGTCAAGTGCCTTGTCCAGTTTATTATTCAGGTTGTTAAAGCCAGACTTCTAAATTGAATCATTATGAATCCAGACTGTTTTCGGAAACTCCCCTCTACTCACGAATCTCTGCCCTAAACTTGGCTTCTTATCATCCGACTTTCGCGACGACATTTGGCTCTCCAGACCCTGAGCTGTTGCAATAAGAAATGAGTATTCAGCATGTCACTTGCCATCCCGAGTGAAAAGTAGACACAGGGAACAGACTTACGCTCTCTCTCAGGCAGATCGCTCTGTGTTGAATCCATAGTTGGCGCTGGGGGGCGATCCTTCTTTGGAGGCACAGGTGGTGGTTGGCGGGGAGAACCACCCATGACGTTCGCCTGAATTAGAGAGGTAGAAGCTATACTATGGGAAATGTTCTGAGATGTAGAACTCAGTCAGTTAGGTGCAATCGAACAGCAACTGGAACAGGTACAGTTTTAGTATCCCTTTGCAATTGTTTCTGATGCGCACAAGAGGGACAAGAGGGAACTGAAATTTGACTAAAGCAGCGCTCAGGCTGATAGATTGTGGCTGGGCTAGCCTCTGAGAGGCTCTTTCCTTTCTTTTTCTGACCCATGGTACTTGAGGCTGTACCACCAGCTACGGCTGAATATCACACACACTGCCTGTGCGGTTATACTGTGACCATTTTCAATCTATGGGTTGCACACCCTGCAGAACACATGCATGATTCATTTGAAGGCGCAACATTTTGGTGGTTCAGCTGCAACTGCTTTTTGCAGCGAGATACAACCTTTATTCTGCAATAGATCGGTCTCGGTCATGGCCTATGAGGCGGAGAATATCGAAGATTGTCCATTGCTACGAGATGATTAGGGGGGATCTAGAAGTTGGAAAAGAAATCGTCGAATGAATCGCCCAAAGAGGAAGAGGAAATCCAAGAGCTCAAAACACTAAATCCACCTGGAGGAATACCAACGAACATCCCAAAGATATCTAATACAGTAGGAAGGAGCGGCAAAAGCTTCAACAAGCCGCTGGCTTTGTGCTTTTTTGTCTCCCGTATCTGTTGGCGGACCTCCTCGGCAACATCAACTTGAAGACTGACCTGCTCATCATGAACCTTGCTCAACCTTGCCTGTTCCGACGCCCAGTCCTTTTGGATTTGCCGTCGCATTTCACGGTCGCTTTCTAGAAGTCCATTCCTTAGAGTCTCGAGATCCTTGAGCTCTTGTTCGTACCGACTTTTCATTTTTTCCAACCCGCCATCCACCATTTCACCAGCACTCGTTTCGTTGAGTTTCTTTCCCTCGTCCACCAGTTGCCTCTGAATATCCATCACGGTTGGTTCTTTACTCAACAACTGACTGATGAGTGATATTGCTGAGTCAGTGTCTCCGTGGAATCTTGCCATGTGCGATCCATGTCCTATCATATACGCCCAGAATTGCTCCCTCAGTTCTTTCTCGCGCTTTGCGCCGATGGCTGGCTCGACCTCGTTCCACCGAGTTGTTACGAGCAAGACATTCTTCAAAGCATCGGCGCCACAGAGCTTCTTGAAGATATTCAGAGTTTTGACCGATGAGTTTTGATATCTGATGTCGGTAATCCGATGAAGGTAGATGACACCCTTCAATTTGATGCCAAGTTCGTACTGAGTCGCTAGTATTCGAGAGATCTCTGCCAGGATATCGCTGTCGCTGCGTTCCGAATCGTCAAATCCTGGCGTGTCAATGAGGAAAACTTTGTCGCGACCAACGTTTATGGGAATAGCTTCACATTTGGCAGTACCTTCGGAAATGAAATTAGTAACTGTTCGAACTCAGAGCTCCAGGATTTTCCTACATGAATTCAACGAATCGCCCTCCTGGACAACTTCTTTGCCAGCAAGTTTATTTATCATGTGGCTCTTCCCAGCTCCCGTTACCCCCATGACCACGACCATATTCACACTCTCCTCTTCCGGTAGCTCGGGAGGCATGGTCCAGGATGAAGTACCCTCTACTTATGACGGAAAAAGCAAGGGATAAGATGTTGCGGATCTCAAAAGTGACTGAAGCTTGTGAAATTGATTCGGGAGGAGGCCGAGTTCCAAGGGACGGTAGTTTAGAGCCAGATATTATTTAAGTAGCAGGCTGGGCTACTCCATTGACTTCAAAGGAGGCAAAGGTCAATCAGTGTACGGCTCAGCTACGAGGCAAAGGCGCTAAAAGACGGGCAGAGAGGATGGCAATGTTAGTAGGGGATTTCCATTTCGATCACAGAATGTTCCACAAGTAAGGCGCCCGAGCGAGGACTTTCGTAAGGCTCTTTTCAATTCTGGGAACAAGAGAATACATCTAATTGGGGATGAGGCTGGGGCTGGCGACGCTTGTTGTGGGGGCCAGTGGACCACTGGGCGGACGGCCAGGCCAGGCTCGGCTCTGTCTATAAAGCCAAATGCGGTTACATGCTGCATCTTCCTACATTATCACATTATCACACTCTCAGGGAGCCCTGCCAGTGCATCTAACTGGACGACTTCCGAAATTTTGAGCCTCCAGCTGAACCACCTGCCCATGCTCAGAGGAGAGCGGGATTCTCGACATGGACGGTGTCCCGAAAGACATTGGAGGCCGCTTTACCGCCGCTTGAAGGTGTGGTTGCACGAGGCAGAAAATATGTCGAACCGCAGCCTTATATTGGAAAGGGCAGGTGGGCAGCATGTATGTGATCTGAGAGGTTCCTTCTGGAGCAGAGTTGCTACATCATCTCTATCATCACTGCCAAGCGATTCTCACAAGTCGTTGGATCAATCACTCGTGAGCTCACAGATATCATTGAAGACTGAGTCCGTGATATGTCTTCACTCAGCTCAGAGATCGTCGTTGGTATCGACTTTGGGACAACGTAAACCCTATTGAACCACTCCAGAACAGGATCAAACTAACATCTTGCAGACATTCAGGAGTATCATGGGCTGTGAATGGAGGCGCAAAAAAGATCAGACTGATTACCGACTGGCCAAATCCCGAGTCCGCAAATCCGACTTCCGAGAAGGTTCCAACATGCATATCATACGTCGATGGGAAACCGAGCAACTGGGGATTCCAAGTTGGGATCACAGAAGACTCCTTCAAATGGATTAAGATCCTACTGGAGCCAAACCATAAGTATGCAAAAGCGATTGAACCTGTCAGGGCTTCAAACCGCCTCCTGGCAACCCTTCACAAAACAGCGATCGAAGTCGTTGCGGATTATTTGCGATTCTTGTGGACATATACGAAGGATGACATCAGAAGACGGCAGGGAGATGAATATTTGTCAATTTACTCTCTTCGAATCATCCTTACGGTTCCTGCAATATGGAGTGACGCGGCGAAAGATAAAACCCTTCAAGCAGCACGCCTGGCTGGCCTACCGTCGGATATTACTTTGGTCACGGAGCCCGAGGCAGCTGCTCTGGCAACACTTCGCGACAAGGCCGACACAAATAATCTCAAGGTAGCTCAGATAGTTATCCTTGAGAATCTCTCTAACAGTTACAGGTTGGAGATGCATTTGTGGTCTGCGATGCTGGAGGAGGAACAGTAGTACGTACTCCATCCCCGCCGATGCTGAATTCTTCTGACCACCCTCAAGGATCTCATCAGCTACCGTATCGACTGCTTAAGTCCGATGAGAATAAGCGAATGTGCGATTGGAGATGGTGGGTTCACCAGTATACCTTCTTCAGCTTGCAATCTAACAACCTAGGGGGTCTTTGCGGCTCAGTCTTCCTCGACACCGCCTTTCAGAAACATATCAGCATCTTAGTTGGAGAGCAACAATATGCAAAGCTAAAAGACCGATCGAAGAAGAAGATGCTTCGAAACTTCGAATACGGTATAAAGCGCTGCTTTCGAGCAACTGATAGCCGTGCTTACTCGGTCGATTTAAAAGGAGTCGCCGATGATCTTGCTCGTGGCATTGACGACGAGACTATAACTGTATCAGTGTATGCTCAGACCATGACGGATTCGTCCGAATTTACTAACTCAAATCTATCAGTAATGCATTAAAAACCATATTCGATTTTGTTTGTTTGCAGATAGAGGTCTTGGTCCAACAGCAAATCTCCCAAGTACGGGACAAGAACATCGATGTCAAGGTAACCTCCTAATTCTCTTACAATCTATGCTGTCAGCTTGTATTCGTTCAAATTGCTCATAGCTTGTAGTCTATACTTCTAGTCGGTGGCTTCGGAGAAAGCGTGTACCTATACGATTTGTTGAAGAACTGCCATCAAGCCGAAGGAATACCTGTTCTGCAAGTCGTGGGATCGTAAGATGGTGATATTCAATGAACAGAAATTGACTGACTTTATATGCAGATGGTCAAGTATATGCAGAGGTGCAACGTAAGAGCCCTACCCTAGAGATACAATGATAGCTTGATAAACAATACTGACCGATGTCAGTATGTGGGGCTTAGAGCGGTCAGCCACTCAAAGCCCATTAACAGAAGACAAGACCGTCACCTCGAGGCTTTCAAGGTACAGCTATGGCGTCACTTATTGTGTCCCATTCAGTACGTCTCTGCATTTACCGCATGAGAAATTTGAATCCCCTGCGACCGGTCAGCCCATGGCTAAAGAGCAGATGGACTGGTTTCTGAAAAGGGTAAGCCTGATCAGGACCAGTTCTTGAGAATCAAGAGTAATGACTTTTAGGGCGATACCATCAAAGAAGGGACAAAGATAGTTCGGGAGTATTGCTACAACCGGCAGGCGAAACTATTTTCGAAGAGTTTACTTACTTTCGAAGAAGCTCTCGAGTATTGTGCAGATGATGTTCCACCAACCAGGAAAACAAAAGGTACGCAGCTCAAATTGCCGTGGTTTAGTCATAGCTGACGGAATATAGGTGTCAAGCAGCTCTGCCAGTTATCCTGGCATATCAAAAGTTCCACGATCAACATCAAAGAGAAGAGTTACAAAAACCCCAAGACAGGAGAGAAGTGGCGTGACGTGCCGATCACTCTCTCCGTGGGGCTGGGAAATGCTAATCTCGCTTTCTCTTTCGCGTACCGAGATAAACAATCTCAAACAGTCCGAGCTAAATACGTGGATGACATAGACGCGCTCTCGGAATCTGTCGATGAAATCAGCCTAGAAAAGGCTTAGAAGATTCTTTTGGATTGGTGTTGGGTGCAGATAAATTTGACTTAAGATACCACGTATGTATGATGCCAGGGATTGTAGGGGGTGGGATTGCATTGAACTCTAGGATAACACAAAGCAGAGACTCAGAAATAAACTTGTATCAATGCAAAATCACAATCTTCTAAGCAGTGGTCCCTTCAAGCTGGAAATGAATAGTACTACCTTTCCCAGTGGCCAGTAGGTCAGGAGCCGGAGCGAAGGATGGCGGAGCCGCAGGAAGGACGGGCCATTGGCGAGAAATCTTCAGAAATGGCTTTCTCAGACGGAGCGTAGGTGTGCTTCACGGTAACATCTTCTGGAACCTCATCTGACTATCCGAAAGTTGCCGTGGCTACGAAGTTGACTCCCTTGGAATCTTGAATTCGAGGCGAAGCTTTCAGATAACCGTGCCAACTGTATTAAAGGCACTGATAGAATTTCGCCCTTGAAAGCTCTTCTTGCAAAAAGCCGAGAGAGTGGCCAAAGGATACGAACTTGGATTGTATTACTACCGACCCTTGATGACCTTCCCCATGCCAAAGGGACTTTCAAATAAGTCTGAGGTCGAAGAAATCGGAGTTGTAAAGTGCCGTGGTAGCACTTATCACATCGATTGGAAGAACGACAGCTTCTCGGAAAGCGATGCCGTCAGGAACTTTCGCAGGTCATATTGATTCCCGGAATGTTGTGATCCTGGAATCTCTCTCTTCGTCTCGTTTTGTGTGTAAGCCGGAGGCGACACCCGCAACGTGGTCAGTGATGGCGTGGTTTTTGATGGGGATTTGTTTCTGTTGGAAGCATTCTACTGAACCCTCTTACGGAAAAGGGGGATACTCCGGACGTGTGGAATGATTCCGCAGCCGAGACATAGGGGGATATATATGTCGTAGCATCCCGTCCGTAGATTCTAGAAGACAGACATCATACCAACCACCAAACCGGAACCAATTCTAAGTGCACTCTACCGAGTATACTCACCCTGTGATCCCAGCAGTGTCTGTCCAGAGTCCAAGATGTTTGGCTTGATCTTGAATGGACTGGTTCCGGCTACCATTAGCCATACGGCGGAGTTGGATGTCATTGAGAAAGCCGAGTTGCGTGCTGAAAATGCTCTGGTACGGTAGATTTACTACCGAAAATGAACTATAGCGATAAGGTCTGAAGATGAGGTTCATGATGCTTTAAGATGACGCAAAAAGAGGATGCGTGAATGTGTAGAGAGACCAAAGACGATCATATCGAATATTGAAGACTGCAAGAACACGAAACGTATAACCGAAGTAATAGGTGACAGTACTGGTAGAGGATATTACGATCTGTTGTGATTCAAGACTTTGAGGACTACCCCGCCTATCGTCTCTTACTATCCTAGAAAACCTGCCCATATTATCATACAACCACTAGCTAAATAGTTCCTATCAATGCCCGGGGTCTGCAGATTTCAAAGTAATCAGTCGGTGATGCATGTGAAGGACCACGGATTGATATGGACTTCACTCACCTTTGCCAACAGATCAGCCTGCCCGATGCCCATATGCGATCCGATCCATGCCAGACAACCCCGCAGATAATTTCTTATTTCTACGTGGAGGAACGGCATTTCGGAAGCGACGTAAAGAGGATGCATGAGAAGCAGGCCCCCAAGTGACCGCCCAGTTTCTGTGAATTCGTTGCCTGTTGTATGTTCTCTGAGAAAATGTTGCAGATTATGCGCCAAGTGATATGGAACAGAGGCAATCATATCCTCGACATTGCATTCAGCAGTATGAAGATGATCAGCGCAGCTATCATTGTCCTGGAGGGTATGCGATAAGTTGACGATTAGGGCAATGAGCAGGAGTCGAGCAGCGCGAATGATGTTCCACACACCAGCCACGTACAAGTCGAGATATGCATCAACTTTCCCTGGCCAAAAGCCCACTGGGATTTCAGTGCCATGCTGGCGCGTACTGACATGACCTACTACAGTCGGCTTGAAATTGGCGATCCGAGAGTTTTGCCAATGCTCAAAACGCCGATCTAGAGCAATGCTTTCGTTCTTCAACGCCAGGAGATCATTTAAGTCGGATTGAGTTTCTGATTTTCTCCCAAGAAAATCAAGGCAGAGCAGTAAATCATCCAAGCTTTCACCTGGACCACTCAATGCAGGAACAGAGAATGCACCCGAGACCTGAAGACATTGTTAATCCGATGAAGAGGTCTTGGGAAATGGGGCTGCTGACGTGATATTTCTGCGTCGAATCTAGTACAAGAGCGGATCGAACTGTACCCAACAGATTTAATGGCAAGTGGCCGATTTTTAGGAGTGCGGCTAGGCCTTTTGCGTGGGCATCATGATTACCAAGATCAGTATCACTCGTCATAATCATCTATGCCAGTCAGTCATTTAATCTGCACCAGAGTTGTGGGGCCAGATGGTTGACAGCAGTACCTGGAAGATCCCTAACAGCATAGCGATCAATCTTGATTCGGCAACCTTTGCCTGACTTGAGTTTTCTATAGCTCTGGCCAATGATCCAAGGAGCTCTTGATAGAGAGTCTCGGACTGATCTATAAGCCGAGGCCTGTGTAAGCGCTTGCCTCCACTCGAAAACGCGACGGCCTGACAAGCTTTTACCAGGTCAGAGTTCGGTTCTAGACGATGAGCCATAATCTCTAAGCCTGACAGAAATCCCCGGGAGAGGTTTGAATTAGCGGGAATGATGCAATATTCATAGAAGAAAGCCCTCAGAGCAAAGCGATAGCTCACTGACTGCGTCACCTCCGGCGGAAGAGTTTCTGTGGGAAGTATATCGGTACCCGGGATGGGGACACGGTTTGGAAGGGTACACCTTCGTGCCGCAGATTCGAACGACGGTGTCGGACTCGTGTCTGGTACCACATGAAGTCGAAACGCGGATAGTGCGCTGTCTTCGTAGCCTCCACAACCACGGCCCGCTCTGATGCATCTCATGCATGACTGATTTCAAGCTGTTAGTCTGAATACAATTTAGTGAAGTTGCGGCTTTAGACATAATCTAGCCCGGCACAGATAATGTAAATGTAAGCGTACCGGGCGAGTCCCATCACACTATCATTGCCACGTGATGTCAGTCGACGCATCATCTCTATCAAAAGGCCAGGGGCTTAAAGGTGGGCAAGGCATACCTTCTTCCGTCGCACTTTGCATGACCTGCAACCCCGAGAGGGGCCCTGGTAAACCATAGGAGCCTAATTTGGGAGTTCTCAGTCCCCCTAGCTTCCCAAAAGAGATCTATACTGATATCAATATCTGCTTTGAGCACACGATTCAAGCTTCCTGGAAGTTGCATTAGTATATTGCCAGCATCGGATAAACTCCAGAGACACACCTAAAGAGATTGAGCATTTGTGATAACCTCTTCAAACTGCAGTGGCTGATATATTTTTCTAGAACTGAGAACTGAGGTGTAGTAGACTTCGGCCTTTACCATTTACGGTTAGCGTTGCGCTCGTGCTGGTAGAGTGCTAGCCTATTAACGTCTAACTTGATATAGCTTCATAGGCTTTGATAGGATCGCAGAGCCATTCTAAGAACGGTTCTCAGATGACTGACTGGTTATAATATCATGTTCAAATTCTTCAAATACGAAAAATACACTTATGCCACCATAATCTGCAACGGCATGCTTTGCCTGTTCGCCTACTCGCCTCGTCGCTTTCTCGCTTCCTACCCCGCTTGACGTAAAGCTTAGTGACCGTCGACTAGAATATTCTTAGTTGATGAATTTAAACTGACTTGCGTCCTGGAAAATGATTTATATAAAGAAGAAGGGACTGCTTAAGAGTGTATGTCGGGACAGCTCTTTCAGTTCTAGAAGGTTTGATCGTCGGCTATTCCAAGATCCGATTCTACTTTCTTGGGCTGGCCCTGTGTCAAAACCTGCGGGCCACTTGTTTCCCTGCTAATAGGAAGTATTTACTTTAAACGTATACGGCCTTGTTTGATCATTCTGAGAATTTAGAAACTTTGAAGAGCCTCCATCCTAAGATTGTGCTTGTGTCTCCCCATTTGTGTAAGAGCATATGGAATCGTCTACACTTGAAGGTCAGAAAAGCCAAAATTCCCAGGAGCGCGGGTGCAAACCACACACGATCAAGTTTCCAAGCGTGACAGCACAGCCCTGCCGAGCAGAACGGAGAATATATTGGAAGGAACAGAGATATTATGCCATGTAGGGACAGAAGAGAAGTCCTGAATGGCAGCTGCGTTCGAAGATTTCAAGTAACGCAAAATATGGAGAGATTGCATAAATTGTCTCGTGAATTAAGCCAACCATATTTTGTCTATTTATCATCATCCAAGAACGCCTTTCCCTAGTGCTGCCAAGCTGGCTTCATAACGGCCAGGACTATGGTCAAGCAACATACTCCCACCAAATCTAATTTCGCCAAATCTTTTCTCCACATCACGGATATACCTCAAAACACTCCTTGTTGCCGGCCGCCCTAGTCCATTTCCCCCTTCCACATCATCGTTAACGCCACTATCCTTAGTAAAGGCCTCTCTCCTCAAAACCGGCATACTCTCCACGATGAAGATCTCACCCGGCGGCAGGAGTTTGCTGCTTAGCATAGAAGCACGCAAAGCCTTCAGAGCAGAGTGTGCCCAGATATCATCTTCTTGCCGTGAAAAACCGCTAGTGGGTGGTACTCCCTGATACCAGCTGTCTCTGAAGACGCCTTGAAGCCCACTCCAGACCCTGCTTCGAACCTCTCCTTTTGCCCCAGAGTCATCGTTCTTAAATGCAAGAGCAACAGCTTGCAGATCGTGGAGTGTGCCGAGAGAGAGATGCGGGACAAGATCTTGACCATTCACGATAGTGGTTATCAAGCCGCGAGTTGCGAGACGGAGGGAAGGCGAGAGCGTTGCTGGTGGGCCATAGGCATAGACGTGAATTGGCCGTCCAGGTGGGAGAGATAAATGCGGTGGGGAAGAGGTTGAGCGATCATTCGTTGAGGCGGTAAGCAGTCGTGGTGAGGGCTGGCTATAAGATGTGGTGACAAATGATGCACCTATCGGCGAAGGTTCCGACAGTAATATGGCGAGCAGCGCGGTAACACCACCACCGAGGGAGTGTCCGCAGAGAACCAGACCGTAGTCCGGACACTCCTCCAGCGCAGCCTTTATGGTTGCAAGGATCCGAGAAGAAAGTAAACGGCGAGCTGAGGCATGGATACCCTTATGCACAGAATAATCCTGTCCTCGCCACGTCATCGTATCAAATTCGCATGTCATATCTGTGAGAATATCTTCAAATCCCAGTGTGCCGCGACAGGTGAGCACGACAGCCTTCGAATCGTGGTCAAGCGAGACGAAATGCACCATTGGCACACCGGTATTGGTGTGACCCGTCGAATCCGTGCCTCCTTGAGGATCGACGAAAGACGATAGGAGGATGGTCGATGCTGGAAGTTGGGTATGCACAGAAAAAGAATGATGTTCCTGATGGTGAACTGTGTCAATCTCTCTATTGGTCTTTGAGCCTGGCGTGGCTGTGGAAGTCGATATACCCATTACACGAAGGAATGAGGCCCCATATGAAGCTGATGCAAATCGAATAAATCGAGTCATATTTCTCACAATGTGATGATCTGGGAACAACCCGTCTACATGCCCTGTTCGCATTAACCTTTCCAAGGCCTCTGAGGCCTCGAATGCGCTCCTCTGAGGCTGTGAGGCAAGAATCAGTGAAGTGCCAGAATTGTTCGTTCTGAGCGTATATATGCTGGGAGCGTAGCTTTGACTTCTTCGATGATTTTTGGCAGGAGAAGCAGGTGGGTTTACGATGTTCTTCTCCGACCGAGCTCTTAATAAGTTGCTTTGCGCTCTAAGGTGTGTTCTAAACGCGGTGGGCGATCCAGGACGATTTTCGGCAGAGTGAATGGAGTAAGTGTCTGTTTGAGATACTAAGGAGTCTCTACGACGCTCATGGATCGAGTAGTAGCTCGTTCGGGAGGGATTGCGAGGGATGTCCTCTGGAAGCATGTGGCCGAGATCGCGAGAGGAGAAATAGTTTGGGTTGCCACGCTGCGGTGCTTTTGGCGCATCCCGAGCTGGGATTACGCTCGAGGTTCGAGCTTGGGCAGGTAGATGCGACTTGGATGACAGGGCTGGAGTTGGGATTGGGGCTGAGGAAGCATTGGGAACGCCCCAAGGTGGTCGCTGCTGAGTTGACTTCTGTGTTGTTGACTCTTGAGGTTGGTCTTTGTTCCACAAATTCGAGAGCGCCGTCGCTGATCCTTTTTTCAGGGTATTTCGAAACGACGTTCTTTTATCCGCAGACTTCGTTGGTGGCCTACCAGATTTGCTTTTCTTCGCAACAGGACTCTTGGTGCCGGAAAGCTTCCTAGGGCGCGGATTATCCGACCCACTGATTGGCGAAGTAGAGCTTATTGGTTTCCGAGAGCGTTTCTGATTGGCAACAGTGTCTTTTGGCATTGATATTGCCGAAAATCCAACATCTTTGTCATCTCCTGAATCACTCATACGAGTCGGTATGAATGATGTGTTCGAGCTTGAGAGGTCCATACTTTGGGACGGCTTGAGTAGAAGCCCTGGTTGCACTTCAGCAGTTGGTGAAAATGGAGGAGAGATAGAGAACATTGCACTTGTTGGCGATTGGATGGGAGCTGGTGGAGGAGCCAGTACTTCGTCGTCACTAGCTTCAATGGCAACCTCAGCACCCTCGATCGTACCCTCGGCTTCAATATTCGTCCCCTGGAGCTTGTTCTTGATGATACGGTATACGACTCGGTATCTTGGTACCAGAAGCCCAGGCTTTTGCCCATTTGGCAAAATTTCGTCTCTCAAATCTACCTCGCTAGTGTGTTCGGCATTCTCCTCGATGACTTCTACGCCTGGAGGTGTTGAGAAGTTTGGAGGTGGTGCTCCAGTAATTTCGACCGTGATAATTTTCGAGGTTGTTGTCTCAGTAGTAATTGAAACGCTCGCATCGTCTGGCAGTGACCGCATGATCTTCTGCCTAAGGGTGATTTCGGGCAGATCGTCTTCATCAGAATCGTCACCAACTCGCCCTTCTCTCTCAACAGCATCCACAACCTCATTACCACCAGCAGTCATGAATAATGCACTGCCCCTCCTCGTCGTGCCTGTTACTGTCTCGCCGATTTGGCCATTCCCAACAACATCTGCTCTCCTACCATCATCCAAAATGACCATATCCCAGACCACCTCTTCCCATTTCCCTTCCCTGATTTCTCTTTCTGTAATTCTCCCACACCATTTCTGTAATAATGCTAGACCACAAATACCCAATAACAAATCCGCCACACCGACTTTCTCTCCCTCTTTTCCTGTCGCTGGGTTTTGAAACTCCCTTCTGATCAACGTGACGATACTGGCAATTGCCCTGGAGCTATCGGTACTGCCCAATATCGAGTCCAACGTCACAAGCAACTGGTGGCTGATATCCGTTGCACTATTTAATGCCGCAGCGGAGAAATAGAAACCAGCAGATGCCGCAAAAGATATATTCGTTATCGAGGTGTGTAGTGTAGCAATGCTCCTCTCTAACAACCCTTCTGCTTCTACCCTCCCTAACTCGCCTATGCTTCGTAACGCAACATCTTTGCCTGCTCGGTATAAGATTGATTCGACGAGTGCGCGTGATAACTCTAGGCCGGTGAGTGTTGTAACTCTCGCTCCATCCAAAGCCAGGCCACCTATAAATGTCCCAAGCCTCAGATACAAGCTACTCGATCTTGTTACCAGGCTTATCACATTCGCTATCGATGCTGGCAGCAAAGTCGAGCTAGCAGGATGTTGGGCACCCGCGCAATCGGTACTCGGGAGAGTCTCTTCTGCTGATTCATCCTGGTCCATATTGGGCTTGGAAATGGGCTTGTTTCGAGTCGTGATATCGTACGAAGTATGTTTGGGGTTCCATTCGAATGTCGACTACAGTCGAAATTGACGATAGAGACGGAGAGCTCATGATATGATGTGGCAAGACACGTACGCTTGGATTTGTTGAGACTGCAGAATTGAATGTTGATAAGTGGACGGTTATTGGACGTGTCACGCGTCACGTTGTTTGAAGAGCCTCGGCATGTGATAGTGAAAGCTTTGGGAATGTGGACGTCATATCAGAGAATTCCAAGCTAAAGAGCAAATTTCATGGTATTCTTAGACTCGGAGTTTTTGGCATGAGGTACATAAATACCAAATAATTTTGTCCCGATTAATGATGAATATGAATGGGTGGTGGCAGGATATCGCTTCAGAAAAGGGCTTAGGGGTAAAACACGTGATCGACTAGATTTTTCTCATTCCACCATTCTTTTCTCATTAGTTCACGGTCCAACGTGGCTATTATTACGATCCTTAAGGTTCGTGCTACTCAAAATAGTAGTAGGTCTCAATATCGGCAATATTTGAACGTTAAGTATGCTTCGTAGCGACCTATCTATAAACACAAAGCCTGCGTCTTCTGCAAGCGAGTCAAGGTGATTTAGCTCCTATATTCGATGTACCGTGGACCTCGATTCCAATGGAACCAGTATTGGGCACAAGAAGCTTGGTCTCTTTGCTGCACCCATCGCTATGACGGAGGTCTTGGCTGATACTAAGGAGGATCTGAATCAACGGTTTTGAATTTTGTCTCTGAGCGTTGATTATGAAATGCCCATCTAACAACTTATGGAGTCTAATCAAGATCTGACATCGAAAGAGGTGTTATAGATCGGTCTGATGTAGCGTGGAACTTGGATTTGCCCTGCTTTTTCTAAGTCCAGATTACAACCCATCTTACTCATGAAATGGCTGTTATTGCATCGAATATATGTCATCTCATTACATCCTTTCGTCAAGCAAAGAAAGAAAGAAAGGGGCTCGGCAGGCTCGTACTATCTATTTTTAGACCCACTCGCTTCTTCCCGCAGCTCAGCCTCACGCTTCAGCCCTGGCCAGGCTCCCAGGTCAGGAACAAGCTCAAATTCCAGCGGCAAGGAGACAAAGAATTGGACGACAACAATTACAAAACAAGACTACTCAAACACTCATCCGACATCAACACTTCCACGAAATATTTCATTGAAGTCGTAGCTCAGCAATTTACTCGCAAGTCTCCCACTCGACAACACCAGCCTTCGAGCTTCGTGTAAGCAGCAGCCCAACAACCTCCCAGCGACCACCAATTTCGCTCCCCAAAGTCAGAATGGTCACGACCGAAGCTCTCCATACAAACGGCACGTCCGAGACTCATACGAACGGGCATGTAGAAACCACACCAGTAATAAACCATACCGTCTTTCCTACCTTCGATATCGAGCTTCCCAGCAGTATTAGAGAAAAGATTGCGTCTACGCCCACAGTCCCAATAGAAGCTCCTACGACGAACGGTCCAATGGCCACACCCATACCTGCAGTCTCAACCGAGTCAGCCTCGATCGTGCCAGGTGTTCCGACCATGCCTATACTTTCAATCGATTCCTCGACAATTACACCAGGAACCAGCCCTGCGCCCATCATTTCAGTCGATTCTCCTCTGACAACTGCCCAAAAAGCTCCCCCCACACCCACCATATCAATTGACTCTCCCACTACAACTGAACATAAAACCGCGTCCTTCCACTCGAATTCGACCACAGAGCCACTTCTCTTCTCCACCGACCTCGTGTCGCCCGCAATCGCGGCACAACTTCCGCCAACCTACACAATCCGCCCACTGAAGAAGTCGGACTATGCGATTGGATTCCTTGATTGTTTGCGCGTGCTCACAGTTGTTGGCGACGTGACGGAAAAGGAATTCAATGAAAGATACGAATTCTTGAGCACGCAGGGTAAAGGAGGATACTATCTCCTCGTAATTGAGGATGGTGGACGGATCGTGGGGACTGGTGCGCTCATTGTTGAGCGAAAGTTGTAAGTCTCCATATATTGGCATTGGCCACGTACAAAGGCTAATTCATGAGGCAGCATTCACAATCTAGGCCTAGTAGGACACATCGAAGATATAGCCGTAGCCAAGGATCAACAAGGGAAGAAATTGGGCTTAAAGTTAATCCAAGCGCTGGATTTTATCGCCGAGAAAGTGGGTTGCTATAAGACGATTCTGGATTGCTCAGAGGCGAATGAGGGATTCTACGTCAAGTGTGGATTTAAGAGGGCGGGACTGGAGATGGCGCATTACTACGAGAAGCCGAAAGGTACATAATTCCAAGTGGAGTCTGGGGGATTTGATTGACTGTGTCATAGTTGTAATTGCACATTTGTAAGATTATGTTCATGGGACATAGCTTTGAGGCCCAGGATAGAGGCTCTCGAGCAAAAACAGCAGGTTGCGGCGTTTGTTTGATATAATAAGATAGAACTGTGTTCGACTATGCAGCGTCAATAGATCTTATATTTCTTCTATAATTGCCTCATGGTGACACTTTGCTCAGCACCGTTGGGTAGCTGCCACAGTAAGAAGCTACCAGAGCAGTTCCCATCAAAGACAAGTGTCTATTTCCATTGAGTAAAGCGCCGACATACTTATATTCAGCCTCTTGTGACAATGAGCGCTTGCTTGTTATTTCATGCACAGTATCGGACTTGATCTTACCTGCGTTCCTGTGTCTAGTCTGGTACTTGAAGTCTAGGTGCCAATGCTTGGCGCAGAAACTTGGCACATTTCTTTCAGAATTCTGCCAAGTAGGAAGGCTGAGATTGATAATACTAAGGTTACCAAGATTGAACAGGAATTCTAATTGTGATTGAACTGCTCTGTTTAGGAATTCTCTTGGCAGGACTCTATGTTTCAATATGGCTGTCTGACTGGATTGGTAGGATGAACTCTCGAAGGCGCTGCATATCATAGTATTCTGTGGAAGCTAGGAGGTTTTATTTGTTTCTCGTCCTGGAGCGCTCAGAAGATGTCTCCAATTAGTGGAAGCCCACAGGTATGCCTGATTGCTGAAATATAAGAAAGCGTCAGCCCCTCTATATGTACGGAGAGATTTTAATCACCGCTTCTAGCCCAACCACACTCGTTCAGCATGACTAAATACAGCCTTCTTCTCCCTTTCTGGTCCTTCGTTTTGTTTCCTTTCCTAGTTTCTTTTGGGCTTTCTTCCCCTGTCCCCGAATATGAAGACACGATCGTTATAGAGCACATAGCACCCGGCGTCACTAAGTACAAAATATCCTCCTCTTTCGCAGAAGACACTGGTACCATATTACATCATGGTTCTGTTGGAAAATCCGGGAACACGCTTTCTCCAGGCCTAGGATGTCACCATGATTGCGCGAACCCAATCAATCTCAAGCTGAGCAAGAAAGTTGACTTGCACTACGAGGATCAGGACGACAAAGGTAGGATCGCCAAATACCACTGATCACTATGTTTGTACTCACAATATCCAGTTGCAAACGCGGTATTATCCATCCCCGAATTATTGTATCCTGCAGCTTCTATCGAAGAAGGGTGCCATGTCTCAAGCATCACTTGCAGTGATACCAAGACCACCATCGTCTTCGCCGATGAAGCTTCCTTCTCGATCGCAGCCAGTGACTGGGTCAACTATTCGGAGAAGTTTGTCTTGATCACGTCGAAAACCTGCGGGACCCATACTCCAGGGGAACGAGTCTTCATGATCGTTGAACATGTTGAGGCTGACACAGCAACACTGTCTATCTGCCTTGCAGTCAAAGTTGCAGATCTCTCCCAAGTCGTCGACCCCAAGCAAGAAATCACGATAACCCTCAATGATTGGGATATTGGAGGCTCCGATGGATTTAGCCTCAGCACCGAGGATGGCAGAGGTTATCCTGATGACGCTGACTTCGATATCATGCTCGACGACGTTATTGGATACATGGATCTTGAGGATCCCAAATACTGGCCGCAACTACTCCCCGGCGTTGATGACCTTTCTGCAGACGATTTCCTCCAATTTGATGGGCGGCCGGTGTACCTCGAAGATTCTGTGGCAGCCAGAGGTCTGAATAAAAGGTCATGGTTAAGTAAGAAATGGAAGGTGCGATTGAACCTTAGCCGATTGTGATTACTAGAATCTGATTTGTTCACAGAAGTTTGTAAAAGCTGTTGCGCCATCAGTTATCAAGCTTGTGAAGACAGCTGCCGACAAAGCCTTAAAGCCATATACTGGTAAGCTATCGAATCGTTTTTGAGTCGAGTACTGAGCTGATGCTGCTTATAGACAAGTTGAGGGAAATACTAGCCCAACTAAACCCTTTCACGGTCCATATCACCAAGTTATTCTCTGCATCGCTTGCATTTTCTAGAACCCTTGGAAATGTCCGGACACCATGGGGAACAGGGTCAGAACTGTACCGCTCAAGGAGCAAGACTACCGATGGCGAGATTCATGTCTATTGCGTGGACTGCGGTCTTCGCGCGCAGCTCAAGGGTAATGGAAATATTAAATGGTCCATCGCGGGTGGCATAACAGGCGGCGTCATAGAAGCAGACGGCTTGCTACATATCGGATTCGGAGTAGGTGTTACTGCAAACTACACAAAACACTGGCAAGTCTCTAGGCCGCTCTTTCCGGACTTGGCCCTCAGTCCCTTCACCATTCCGGGAATTGTCACAATTGGGCCCTTCGCTTCTCTGGGCGTAGGGGCAGATTTCGCTGTCACTGCCACTGGCGAGCTTCTTGCTGGAGTATCCATCGACTGGACGGGTGTCCATGCGGGTATCGATATCGGAAACAGCAAAAATTCAAAAGCCGTAGGGTTTACTCCTTCAGTCACACCGATGTTTGAAGCCCAAGGTGAGATCGACCTCGATTTCAATGCGTACGTCAAGCTGGGCCTCGAATTTGGCATTTCTCTGCTGAATGGGAAAATCAAGAAGACGGTTGCATTAATTGAAAAGCCAAATCTTGAAGTGACTGGGGTTGCTGGATTTGAGAGCTTCAGCGCTTCTACCTCCTCTACGAATTGTAGTGGTTTGGATCTCAAGGCCAATTTTACGAACTCTGTGAACGTCGATGTTGGAGGGAAGCCTTACAAAACACTGCTTTTCAATCAGGGGCCTGTGTATGAAACCTGTCTTGCGTAAGTACCGACCATTTTCACTGTCACACCGAGGGGCGAAGACTAATTACGACGTCCAGTTTGAACCTCAAACGAGAAGCTTTCGAAGATGAAACCCATGTACCAGTGGTAGTGACCCGGGCGACGACCCTGAGTCACGAGCAAGTCTCTTCGGAGCCTGCACTCGTCTCAAGGGATCTTATTTCCGATGATCCAACCCTCCAATTCGTAAAAGTATTCTCGTCTGATAAAGCAATCCAACTCCGCTACCACGCTGACGGAAACATACATTCTCTCCTTACCGATATCACTGTAGGCTCTGATGGAGAAACAGCTAACTCAGCTTTCTTTGCCATGACGGAAGGTGGAATCATTGGGGACTCCGTTGGTAGATATCTCCATGCTTATATAGATACTCTCGTCGTATCAGGAGTGAGCAGACTGAGGTTGGCCTCGCCCGATAGGTTGCCGGCAACTTCTGTGTTAGTGTTAGTAGACCTTTTCGAACTTGGTTTCGATCATATCCTCATCTCGAAGATATAAGGAGCTTTCTTGTACTGACTATTGCAGAAATCTCATCCCACTTTCATCCGACGACCATACGCTCATTGCGCAAACTTCTGATGGGGTAGCCTACTTTCCTGTCGTCTGTGTTCTTGAGAATCAATACCCCAAGATGTTCCTCACTACGGAGGCACTTGATGAAGGCCTCGAGACACTGGCCAGTGAGGATATCATTCAAAGTATTACGGGCGGGGTTGTTGATCAGTGCGCATATTTGTCTTTTGTTGCTATTTAATTGATCTACCACCTGTAGGTTTTAGTTACACTTCCACAAATCCAATTTTTAGAAAGAGAACCTCTTTACAGACACCCAGTCCCAACAATCTACAATGAATCGAGTGATATTGACAATAGAGCCTTTGGAAAAGGAGCAAATATCTATCCAGGCAAATCCCCACTATGTGATATCATACAGAAAGCAGGCTATAGGAGAGCATCTTGAGAAGAAGCCAGTGAAAATTATCGACTGGGATTCAAAGATACTCGGGGGACAACCTGTGAAGAATAGCAAGTTGCTTGTCACAAGTGAGTTTGCCTAGCCTATCATTCCGGCCGTGTTAATAATGTCTGTATCTGGCAGTAACGAGATTCGAGACGAGTTGAGAAATATCATACGAGATCAACTGACGGATGGAGTGAGCCACTTCGAACTTGATTATCGACCTTCACAGCTTCACAAGTATCTGATGAATAGGGTATTCGGATGGTGTTTCCTGTGGCGTGAGATACGCCTCTCACCTACTCGTTTGCTTTAACATAGAAGATGGTTTTAGAGATTACAAATACTAAGTCATACTCATGCCGTTACAAGCGTGGCGAAAGAGATACATGAAATGTAAGAGAGTGTGTGTGTTTCATTAGCTGTATCCTTTGAATTCTAAACGTTCTGTTTATCCACTTGTAGATGGCTACAAGTGATCCGTATCACCTAACGTCCATCCCTACATCGGTTTCAAATATTCCAACAACATTGTTTTCAATAGTCCATAACTTGAATCGTCAATTCCGGAATTCTTGTGTATTGACGAAAATAATCGAGATAATCTGGCCACATGGCCTCTTCAAGTGCGGACAGATCCACATCTCCATTTCTGCCAACACCATATTTGATCTCAAGCCTTCGCTGGCCTTGGATACCCTTTAGTATACTCTTCGAGTCGAGATAAGAATTCACGGAATCGATTATTGCTGTGCGGGTATTGTCTGCAATCATTGTCATCACCTGTAGAGGCTTTTTGCTGATCTCAGCTGGGAATTCGATATTGAAGACGACTGTTCCGCGGCTTCCTACCACCTGTGTCTAGATATTGTCAGTATCAATATCTATAGAAGCGGCTGCTGTAACTGATGGAGCTGAGATGGGATCTCCTACAGATTCTGGTAGAAGTAGAGTCTCAGGACTCAAAATTCTGAACACATGACCCTCAATTCTAAGTTGAGATTCAGAAGGTGAAGGTGAAAGCGGAGGAGGTGGAGTTGCAGATGCAGGTGGGAGTTCATCTAGCTTGGGCTTTTCGAGCTCGTCCTCTGGATCCAAGACCAGCTCAAGTTCGGGAGGGGCAATTGTCTCGTCCTCGGTCAACTTTTTGCCTTTCTTCTTTTTTTTCGAGACCCGCGAGAAGTTCCAGTACGAGTCTTCCGCAGGTGTTGGCACTGGTACTGGCTCAGGCTCAGGCTCAGGCTCAGGCTCAGGCTCTGAGTCTGGGGCTCCAAATTTACCCTTCTTATCCTTTTTCAAGCTACCCCAAGTCCCCCAGCCATCCTCAACAGCTTCAATCTCATTCACTGGATCAGGAACCAGATCTGGAGCCGGCATTAGATCAACAACTTCGTTTGGTATATTCTTGCCTTTCTTCTTCTTGTCCTTTTTGGACTTTTTGGATAAAGGCACCCCCCAGATATCGTCAACCTTAGGCTCTTCTATCGCATCGAGTATAGGGGCATCAGTGTACATGGAAACGTCCGGGTGAGAAAAATTGTCACTCTTGCTTTTCATCTTCTTGTCTTTGTTTGTTCCCCAACTACTGAAATATTCATCAGCCTCGGGAACCGCAGTTTGTAAGGCAGGAGAACGCGGCTCTGGTTCCCCAGCCTGGACAACAAATAGGTCTTTTGGACCTGAAGTGGCTTTGCCTTTTTTCGTATCTTTTTTCTTGCCCCAATTCATCCAGTCGTCGCCATCGTCTGGAGGCACTTCAGCAGCAACCTCTAGTGGACTTTCCTCTGGTGGGCCTTCCTCTGCTAGTTGAATTTCATCAAATGTAAATCCTCCATTCTTTTTCTTCTCAACCTCCACAGAAGCTTCTTCAACAGGAACCTCGTGAACTGAGGGCTCTCCAGAAACCGCCACTTCGATCGAATGCTCCGCGTGGACAAAGTCGTCAGAACCAGTCTTTGACAAAGTTGATGCTAGATTAGCGACAACGACAATTTCCGACCGCATGCTATCTCCAGAACTCGAATCTCTTTGTTGTCCACGGTGCAGAGTCAAAGTTTGCACCATAATCCCCTCGAACGGAACGGTATTTCCATTTGCCGAGAAAAGCTTCGTGAGTTCTCTTTCAGACTCTCGAAGTAAATTATCGATAGAATATCGAGATGTGGAAACCGGCTCACTGTGAAGGAACTTGGTCCATGTCGCAGTGAAGTGATCGAACCTCATAGCTACAGCTTGATATGTGTCGTGAGAGGCCAACAAGGTAAGGACTTCGATATCGGCTCCATAGAGAAATTTGAGGTTCGCTACTAAGAATTAATTGTGAAAAGATCGGGCATCACGCCAGGCTGAAGTGACAACGTACCGAGCAGTTGCTCACGCGGTTCCCTCAAAGCCATCGTTTTAGTATTTCGAACCTACAGTCTTGCCGTGAGAGTTCTTGGTAATCTTTGCTAAAGCCTTTGGCGTGTAAATACTAATTGAAAGGGTCGAGTTCGAAAGATTTCGATGTTGGAGAAGGGGAAGCGGTGAAGGGATCGAAAAGAGGGGAGATAAATCCGGAGCTGGCGTTTTGTAACTCGAGTAAATCGACCTTCGTTTGTGGAATCTCTGGGCATGCAGGAGTGCGAAATGTGGTTGGGCCACGCATCCACGCAGGTGTTGGTGACACTCGCCAAATTTGCTGCCTTCATATGGCTTCTGAACGAGTGTTGGATCCAAAGAAGTAAATTTAACGTCACTCGTATTCCGTTATCACTTATGCATGCTGCCTTTCGGAATCTATTCGGCATGTGCTGGCAAGGAAGCCGTCTACATCGGGAGGCGTCTAATTCGACTGGCCAGGGGTTTCAGTAGTACAGATACTATGTGGGAAATGATGATATAATACTAGCAGTACGATTCTACTCAGTTTGTCGTATCATATTAAGATTTTGTCTTGCAGTGTAGTACACTACGAGGTTATTGATATTCCTCGCATAGGCCCGTGCCGCCCGTATAGCTTGAAAGTTTTAGGCTTTAGTTCTGATGCGCACGATATGGTTGCGTACGAGACGATTCCCTTGCGAATCGGCAGCGCCGGATTACCAAGACACAAGAAACATATCACCGGCTTCTTGCTACTTCTTGATCGATGAGATCGCAAGGGAGCCTTTACGCGGCGAACCCGCGGACCATGACAGCAGCGTTGACCTTGCTCTACGATGCAGTACCTGTCACGGTGTTGATTGCCGCAATCTTCCGCTGGCATTCCTTTTCGAATGTCATCTCAGGTAGCGTGCGGATCGCGTCGATCAGGTTGAGATGTTCCGGCGTCATCTTGTCTGATCGCTCCAACGCGGCTCTTCGCTCAACTCATTTCTGCTTCTGGCTGCACGATCTGAGGATTCTTGGATCGGGCTTGCATACCTTGAAGGACCACCCACTTGAATTCAAAAGACCCAGTGTGGAATCACTCAAATCACAACACTATCTTACATCGACTGCGTTTAATCAAACTCTCTGAACTCGCCAACAATAGCTTCGAGAACTTACTTGTAATACTTGTAAGGATAATTATCGTGTGAAGAAAAGTTGCTCGGAACTGATAATATCAAAAGTCTTTCACTTAGCAAGACGAAACTCCACAACGCAAACACCAGTGTCAAGAGTCTTGAGATTTTGCGTGCGCAACTGCTTCAAAGTCTCATCAACTCCGCCCGCTGCTCGGCGAAGAAAGCTGAGAGTACAATGCAAATACAGAGACTTTAGAAACTATCAGACTCCTTATTCCCCATTAGACTCCAATCCTGCGGCCTTGTCCCGTCGCCAACAGTCTGCACTTGCCCATTACTATGTCCGCCTGTCCTGTACGAGGAATCATATTCCGCAATACCAGTCCAATAGCTCTGCTGCAGAGTTTCTTTCTCCCAGACCTGCATTGGAGTGTTGCCTTGCTTCGTGACTTGTGTCCCAGCGTTGGTCTGAGAAGCAGCCGATGTGTGCTGGTACGAAGACGCCGGGTGGGTCGGCCATGTTCGGGAAAGGGGAACGTATTCTAGAGTAGACTTCTGCTCGGAGTGTCAGGATAGCATTCAGATTGGTAGTTGGAAGAACGGGTGACGAGATGACTGACTGAGTGGTTGCCAGAAGTGCTAGATGACTTTTTACCGGATGAAGATATCTTGCTGTTAGACTTGGTAGCCATTTCACTTGACGGAAAAAGCCTGTCGAGACGATAGAAGCTGGTATGAAATGAGGTAAGCTGTGAGATTCTAGGGGGGAGATTTGGTGCTTGTGGAATGTTGCTTGAGTTGAAGAATCGGCTGGGTTCGAAATATCTGGTAATCTTGGATATATACTACTCATCTATTAAAGCACAAAGCTTTTCTGGCCCCACTCTCGTCACAAGAAAGACATAACATGCATCGTACTTCTGTAGGTTCTTGGGCTGCCATGATTTCCGGTGTCAGAACGGGGGCAGCGTCTATCAAGATTGAGAACTCATTCCGATTCGACGTCTGAAAGTCTTGAACGAATAGCAATAAAGAAAAGGCAAATAAATATGCAAGGCACTTTCCAGCAGATGAGCATAACACTCTCTGTGTGTGATTCTAGCACATGAGCATAAAAAGCTAGGCTAAGAGGAGGACTATTGCTACCTGGTGCAAATCATATTCTATAGTGCATACACGCAAAGATCTTTTGACGCAGTCCAATTAGTGCCTGCATCCAAGCCCCCCTGAATTCTGGTAGAAGGCCGTGGGTACCGCCAAATGCCTACCATCCCAGGAGCTTGAGAAACGAGGAGCAAAGTAGTGCATAGTGCTTTTCAATGAGTGGGCCACCAGAGGCGTCGCTTTGTGTCTGCATTTTGAAGAACCTGCTTCTGAAAATAGTTCCTGCGTCAACCTCACAGAAGGCGGGATGTGGCTTCACTTATGCACAGCACTTCCTGAACAAGGCTCTGATTCGATGTGACTAGGCCTCATTCAGGCATCATCGTAGCCATGTCTTTATGCATGGTACTTTTTCTGTGAGCCAATAGTTGAAATAGCGCAAATCCGTGCTGAAGACAACTTATTTGGAGGGTGCGAAGCAGCATCTTTCTCTTCATCTCACAATTGTTTTTCGCATTTCCTACAAATGAAAGAAACTAGAGTGTGAATTGCTTGATTAGATTGAACATCAAAGTAGCATAGGGCGTCAGGATTATGGACAACATTCCAGATATCGGCACCTCCGCCTCAGCCTTGCCGCACACAGCGCAGAACTTCTCCACGTCTGCGCCAATAGATGCACCAGTCTGGCCTCCCGCAAAAAGACGTCTGCAGCTCTCTTCTGCAGAATGGGAAGAGCTGAAGTCTACAATTCAAAGATTTTACATTGACGATGGACGACCCTTCAAAGAAGTCAGGGTAATTCTGGAGACAAATCATAACTTCAGCCCCTCGTGAGTATTGCATTTAATCCGAAATGGAAGATCGATAAGTGTGAAGTGACAGGAGTTGATAATTGACAGAAAGAAAATGTTTGATGACAAGATAAAAAAATTGGGGATTGAGAAAGAACGCTACTCGGGCTCAGCGGAAAGTCATACTCGAGGAGTTGAATGATGACAGCGACATGAGGAACTTGAAGGAACTGCCGGTAAAACTCAATCCTACAAAGCTTGCACGATGGGAGAGGGAAGAAAAGTTGACGAGGTCGCTCGAAAGCTCAACAGGGAAAGAAGAACAAAAGACAGCGACATCACCAGCAAGATCCGCTAATCACAGGCCATCTGATCGAGCGCTTTCTCCGCTAAAAGAGATCATTGAAGTCCATGGTGGATCCTCGGCGATTAAGGAGCTACCACGAACAATGTGGGATTTGGCAGATATACCTGGATCGCCCAACTTGAGTAGTTTCTATGCTTCTCTCAAGATCGAGAAGGACTTTCCAATCCCTCCTCCTTTATCTTTGCCATCACGAGATCTACGCTTCGTAACCTGCGACGATTGGAACGACATTCTGAAGGCGCCTGTCGACACCAGCACAGGGACGGAGGAAGACAGCCTAAGATCCCTTGTGCGACCATCGAAGAAACGGCAACGTTCACCTATTCTAACCGAGCTGTATATCTCTCAATGGTTGCTCTTCCAGATCGAGAAGCCTTGGACTCCTTTGAACGAGGTGTCACCCTTTCCATTAAGTGTGAAGCCTCGCAAGACTCGGTATGGGACGTACATCGAGAAATCTCCCGTAAAATCGTCCAATTCCGTGATGTTGGACAGCGAAAGCCGTCTGTGGAAGATGCAGAAAGTTTTGTCTCCAGATAACCCGGGACTTGTGGCTGAGATGCAAAAGCTGGCCTGGCTCTACCGGGTCAGAGGCAGATACAGCCTCGCAGAACGCTTGTACGAACGTGTCGCACTTGCCAGACAAAAAGAACTTGGCGCCTCCCATGGAAAGACGTTGGAAGCCTACCTAAACATAGCAGAAACAAAATACGACACTAACAACAACACTGAGGCTCTAGCATTACACAAGGATCTCCATCCTAGGCTACAGAAGCTGTTAAATCCCAGCCATTCTTTGGCACTCCGATCACGGTCGCTATTAAGCAGCATTCTATCTTCCCTGGGGAAGCACGCAGAAGGCTAAAATTTAGGAAGGGAAACTTTGCAGATTGCACTTGGTAGATTCGGACTCAAACATGCTATAACATTACGTGCTATGAGACGTTTGAGCACAATAATGATTGCTCAAAATAAGAATTCGCAGAGCGAACAACTTCTATTTACCACTTGACAAATGGTGGGCCAGATTTCAGAGAAAAGAGGGCAGGCGTTTTATGACACCCAAAAACAGCTCGGCGGGTCTTTGATAGGACAAGGACGGTATGAAGAGAGCTACAAGATGATGAAGGATGTGGCAAAGTGGTGGATTATCAATTATGGAATAGGACATCCGTTAATACTAGTTGATGCAGGGGTTATACAATAACCCAGCAGAGCTTGAGAGCAAGCTGAAAAGTGTGTTAGAGAGCAAGCCGGACTTTTCCAATGTATTCACCCAGAGGCGAAAGTACGGTCGCATCAGCGGGGCGAGGGACGATTGTTCGGACGATGAGGTAAAGGAGATTCGGCCGCAGAAAAGGAGGCGGAACACGACCTTAACTTTAAACTTCAAAGCAGTGCAGGACGAAGTCGTGGAGTAGGGCAATAGGGGACTGCGTAAGCTCTTAGCGGCTGTGGTATGACGGAAGGTTTCCTAGTACGCTGGCCCGTGGGATAGTTTCGTACAGTAAGGAGTTCGTACACTGAAATTCGTATCAGCATGAGATTCCCCCTCTCGCCTTCAAGAGTGAAATCGGGTGTCTCTCGAGGCACTTGCCTAGCTGATTACAAACAATCCTGTAAAGTCCAGATCACTGTCCACCCGGGCTCCAAGCAGTCATCACAGCGGCTGCAGCGTTGTTACAGATATCAAGAGTGCCGTGAGGCAAATAGACTATGACTGAATTGGTATCAAAATGCCGCTGTTCCGCAAAAGAATTTCTCATCTCCAGTCCTGTACTCACACAAAGCGTCTCGCACTCCAAACCCTCCAAATACATTAAACCACACCATCGCTATACCAAAACTCTAATACCGATAAACAGGAGCCTTAGCCCCAGGATTCGCACCATATCCTCTCTCGTCCTCATCCTCATCCTCATCCTCAACATTTTGACCAGCGACATGCATCGTAACCTTCCCCAGACTACTATCTTGTCTTCCCACATAACTCTGCGTCTCCTTAAAGCCCGGGTGATATGGCTCAATACCTAACCTATCATTGAATTGTCCTGTGGCTTCTGGTGCTCGATCTTCTGGGAACGGAGGACGCACTCCCGAGTGTCCTGTGAGGGCGGGTTGCGGATCGTTGAAGGGGTTCGTGGCTTCTTCGTCGTCAGATAGATTCGGTACGAAGTCGCCTGGTGGTGGGATTTGAGGGGGTTTCTGTGAAGTTACAGCTTTGCGCGTAGGGGCAGGGGCGACGATGGGTGTAGGCTGCTTGTTGGCTTGAGATGGTGGCGGTCCAGGAGGTGGTGCGAAACCGGATTCTGTTCTCGATGGAGGCACATATGCACTATCTCTTCCTGGTGGAGGCGTGGGTATTCCTGTTCCTAAACCTGCTGCTTTCCTCGCACCAAGAACTGCTCGCTGATGTTGGCCCATGGCCTTGCCTAGTTGTTCGTTTGTCACAATCAACGTCTCCATTGTGTCATTGTCTGGACTTGGATTTTCTGAAACCATGTAGGCTTGTATAGAGCGCGAGGCTGATTGACAGCGGTCTGCAAATTCTTTGATCAGATCTGAACTCAGAACTTCGGAGGGAGGGGTCGATTGGATGAGTTGAGCGAGGAGTTTGGCGGATGTTCGTGCTTCTTCGATGCGCGAGGCTAGTTCTTGAGGGCTAGGAAGACGCTTGGTGTGGTGGTTTCGTGCGAAGTAGTTTTGATTGTCGAATTGAGGGGCGTTCGTAGTTCCTGGTCCAGCTGGGCCCTTCAGCTTGTTAGTTTGGGTTTCACTACTGAGAAAGATGAACGGGCTCACATGTATCTTGAGCATCCTCTCATGCTCCTTCTTCCACATCTCATTTAACTTCGCCAATCCCTCATCCTCTCCCTTCTCCCTCGAAAACATACCCAAAGTTTCCATCAAAATTTGCTTAACACTCGGATCCCTCCCCACCCTAAGTAACTCCTTGACAGCATCTACAAACTTCGCATCCACATTTCTTGTGAACGTCTTCCCGGGGTTGTCCGCCAATATCCTGATCAACATTATGGCATTGTATTGTATGTAAGGTTTAGAAAAGTTCTCTTTCGAGAGGAACTTTCTGATGACGACGGCGCATTCTTTCGCTGCGCCTGGGGAGGACTCGGCGGATTCGACGATCGTGGGGAGGTAGAGCACTTCGTCGCCGGAGCCTTGGGGACCCCCGGATTCGCAGAACAACCGCTGTGCACCGTTAGCTTCTCTTTTCTTTCTTCTTTCTCGTCATATTTATCATATATACCACACTGCGCGCTGCATTAGCCTCCGGCGTATCAAGCTGCGGATCAACGACTCCTCCATCTCCATCTCCTGCATTCGAGTCCCTCGCTGTTCACAAACATCAGTTCCTTTCTTGGGTGAGTGCGCTGGGGCGTTGCGAGATAGTCTCAAACTTACGCTTGCGCTTCAGGGAGCCTAGCATGCGGTTCATGTTCATGTTCTTCATTGCTTTCATGATTGCGGTTTTTCGCCAATTCTTGAAACGGCCCAGAAAAACTTTAAAGCAGAGATACGCGGAGGTAAAGAAGAGAAAGTTAAATGTGTATCCTGTGCCAAAAGCAGTGTAGTTGATGTCGATACGCGTCGATTGTAGGTTGTTTGAATTGCGTTGCTCAGCAGCGTCGCTCTGGCTCTCGCGGTCCGCTTCGTTTCGCTTCGTTGGTGCCAAAAATAACTATCTCCTTTCGTCTGCCAAATCCTCCTTCCTTACAATGAAATTTCAATGATCAAAAGAGCGAAAGGAACTCGGGGATAGCGATGGGTTTTGTCACCCTGTGGCAAGACTACGTTGGAGCTTCATCTTATCGTCGTCGTCATATGATAGTGCGCGGATAGGGAGCGGCGGTGGATGCCAAGGATGCACAGCCTCAATTACTGGCGTAGATAGTCGGCTCGTTGGCTCTCGGTAGAAGATGGGATGGACTTAAGCCTTCCGTCGTTAGATGGATGATCAATTTGAACCTCGTCTCATGACTGGGGATGTGTTGGCGGTGAGGCTTAAGAGGATGATGGGAGCTTGAGACGCGTGTTCAATTGTCAATGTGGAGGAGAGCAGATAGACTTGGCGGGTCATGTCTCATCGTATTGCTGTAGAGGAGAGCACTGGAATGAGACATTCGGGGAAGATTACCAAATTAATACACGTATATTGTCTTCGTGCTATGTACAATCCAATGTGGCAACGTCTCAAAACTCCAAACTCCATGGGTATCCAATAGCCAAGGATCCGGCTCATTCGTTCGTAGTAAGTAAGTATTAAATAATGTTGTCTTTTCAGTATCGATTAAAGTTGAAAGGGATTTCTTCCCAGGAAAGGAGAGCTTTGTTGTCCTAGAACTTGAGGTTTTTTTTCCCCAGAGCAACGTGGAATCTCGCTTTGAAGTCGACCCCAGCGCCTTTTCCTTCCAATTCCTGATTCCCCCTTTTGAGCTATCCCCAGTTCACTAGGCTTCTCCTCGCGGCCTAGAAATTCCTCGAAGGCGCAGCAGGCTCCGGCTTATATCCATTGCTATTGATTGCCGTGCCATTAGAATACGCATGTTGCTCCTGGGCAACACCTCCTGGGTATCCTCTATCCCTTGCCTCCTGCTCCATCCCAGTCGCCATCTCGACCTCTGTCTCCCTACTCTCAAACTTGTTCCCAAATCCATCCTTATAGATCACGGCAGGGATAAAATCAATAGCGAAGCTCCAGACGTAGAACGTGTAGACAAATGCAATGATCCATTCCATAACTGCGGCTGAATTGTATTTGTTTCGGTCACGTAATACACCGAATGCGACGGCAAGAGCGAGCTCCACCAAGATGAAAGTTAGCTTGATCCAGAATGACCATCGGAGGTGTCGATGTTCACGGTGATGGATCCCCAAGCGTTGATATTCTGCGCAGATGAAAATCGCCGAAACTATGTAGCCGCCGCTATCTCATGTTAGTATTGCTGTGTTCAATGAAAATTGGTACAAGAAGAATACAGGAATTGGTTTGGAAAAGGACTGACATGAAAATCACTAAGCAGGCGTCATGTGCACTGTCGTGATGGACATCATTCAAGCATGTCAAGATAATAAGCCCAATCATCCCGACCACTGCAGCAATGATCGAGCATACGGATAAGATCTTTTGTCCTCTAGAATCATTGCGCACCAACCGTCCACGGTGTCGAAGCCAGCGCTCGGCAATGAATGTCAGTGTGAAGGTCACGACACTGGTCGATCCGGCAGCGATGAAGAGAGGTTGGAGTTGGTGGGCTCCAATGTCAGAGATGTATCTAGAAAAAAATTCAGTTTACGCAGAACGCAGAATAGTCGAGAACGAACGCAATATGCTGGCTTGGCTTCATTGGTGTAAGGTGTGGAGAATGCTTTTCCACAGTCCACCATAGCAGCATACCCAGTAGCATTCCTAACCAGACGAAGCCGGAGAATACGGGCACAATCCAATAGCTTATCCAAAACATTTTGGCGGTTCACATTCGCACTGGGCTACAAAGAAGAGTAGTCCCAATGGAAGTTGTATATTCTCAGAAAGACGTAGTGATCGGCGAATACTTGTCGTCAGGCACAGCCCAGGTATTGGGGGAACAGAGCAGACGAGAAGACACCAAGAACTCTACTGATGAAGAAAATATAAGTAGTTTGCAAGGAAAATAAATATTGCATCGCAAGCAGAAATCAAGATCAAGTCAACAGGTCCTATTCTGCGGGGCTAAACGTCATAATAAGTAGTTCCGAAGCAACCGGCGCATTCGCTGATGAAGCACGCTAAAGTGTTCTGCTTTCGCCGAATGCGACGGCCGCGAAGGAGGACTCAGCATCTTGAACATGGATAAATCCAAAAATGCACAGTAATCAGATTGCTTCTTCGACCATCGCCAAAAGGAGTCATGCAGGGACTTTGAAGAGTGCCGCGGAGTATTTGGACAAGACTGCCCTCTACTTGTTTGGCTAGGGACGGATCTGCCGGCTGAGAATGAAATGATGCTTCGAGTAGGACAAATCTATAAGGACAGGTATATCCTGTTCAGAGAGAGATCCGGATTCGATCGCATCGTGTTGAAGACATAACCTCTTGTCGGTGCAATTGCGTTGCTCTGTTCTTTCTCCCCTTTTCCTTTTCTTCACGCTGTTAGCATTACTAGTACAAGTAGTATCCCACGTGAAAGCTTTAGTCATCTGATACAAGGCTGACTCGAAGCTCGAGGATCAGTTTGCAGACCATTTTGGAGTGGAGGATATTGAAAACAGTGTTTTTCTTTTTTTTTTTTTCAGGAAGCAGCCAAGAGATGTCGTCAAGTTTATGGTTTGGTGTCCTACGAAAATGCGGTGGAGTGTGTGCCGGGCTAGTAACATGACCAAACCATCGCTTGGCATCCTTCATCTCGTCTAGCTTCCTTCACCTATCACCTACCTCCGTACTCATTTTCCCACTCGATGCCCCTCTTTGCAGATTCCATAGGCTGTGTGCGGCGCATAGCAGTAAAAGTTTCACAGCAATAACGGAACTTGGGGGTGTTTCTCTTACTATTCCCACACCTAGCTCGATTGACAAAGATATATACGATACGTGGACACCAGGGCATGGCAATCTTCGCCCCTACCATCGTACCAACTATCTACCCCAGGAAGATCCTCACCTATCAACAACTTTAGATCGCTCCTTCTAGCTTTCAATTTCACCAGCTGAACAAAAAATAAACGCAACATCTTCGCCACTATGTATTAGGACGAATGTGATGTTTGGCAACACGGGGGGGGGGGGGGGGGGGGGGGGGGGGTCGGCATCCTCCTTCTGGCCCTTCGATGCTCCTAGTTACCATATTGGGAGCAATCTCAATTCGATGACATCATCCAACAGCTTTTGTCCTGTCTCTTGTGATTTGTTTCTGGATGTGGAGGAGTAAGAGGAAGATGGAGAAGAAAGATGTTAATTGGATATTGGCCGGGTTGAGCTTGAATCGAATCTAGGACGTGGACTGTGCCATCTGGCTTTCAAATGTAAGCCGCGGAGGGACTCTGCTGCTTTTGGGGTGGCATGGGGTAGGGTTGTCTTCGGGATGAAAGATCAGCTTAGTTCATTGTCACAGGTGAAATTACATTGTCATTTGAGATCGAAATGTTCGAGCTTTATGTTTATTGTGCTCGCAATATACCGGGTACTATTGATATCGCTACTGTTTTCATTTCATCGTTGCAAACATCCCCTTTCAGAGCGATCATATGATGTATTCGTCCTGCCCCATATCACCTGCTTTCATTTGGTGAGAGAGAAGATGAGCGGTGGGATGAATGAGACTATTAGGGTCGGACTTTCTGGGTCGAGTCGAAACATGGAAGGAGCTAAGGGTTAGAATCGCATGGACTAGCAGGAAACAGTTCAGAGGAAGATCGTATGTTTCAGCAGTCTAGGCGGAGAGAAGATGCACTATATGTGGGGAGGACTGGAGAGGAAGTGCGTAGCTCTGTTGAATATGAGGGAAGAAAACATGTGAGGATGTCCTCAATTTGCAGAGAATACAAGGGCAGGGGAAGATTCAAGTTCAAGGGAAACTTAACCAGCATCATCCGAGATTTACTTCAAGGCTAATAGTGACTCGTGACTTTCCTTCTTGCATGAGGACAAAATGCATAAGCAGGTGCGACTCGAAATGCTAAATCACTCTGAAGGCATGATCAAGTCCGGCGTCGAATTGGTTCGAGGAAAGGGCGAACCGTTAATAAAAGCCAACATCTTAACTTCGCATCGAGCTCAATCCCAAACCCAACCCAATCCAGATTCAGCTCAATCCTCAACTCCACCCTCAATTCTCAGCTCAACCCTGTACGCTAGGGTACAATCACAACCCCAATTCTGCCGACGACTGATATGCCGTCCACAAGAAAACAACGCAAGGATAATCCGGGGGTCGAGCTCCCAAGGGACGCAGTCGACAAGAAGAAGCATGAGGTCAAAAAGTTGCAGGACAGACTGATGAAACTCTGGGATGAATGTGACTTCGCCGAGGCTGGCAATGAACTGCCCAACTCGTACATAGTTGCTGGTAGTGGACTACTCGATCCTTCACCCTTCACCGAGACACACTGGGATAGCCTCAAAACACAGCTCGACGACTTCCATGGCAAGCTGTGTGCAGATACCGCCCTGGTTCTTACGGACTTCCCGCGCCGCTGGCCCGATCTGCAAGAGAAATTCAATTCTTTGGAGTCTTCGATCGTGAGGTTGGAGAAGGACTCGGTGTTATTTAGGAGCATCGACGATGCTGGAAAAGGGGCTGAAGGAAGTAGCGGAAGTTCTGGACTCGGTAATGCATCGATTGCTACGGCCTCAGCTCGATCCGACTTTACGGCTGAACGTGAGCGATCGAGTTCTGGATCACAAGACTTGTTCGAGGAGCAGGGTTCCGGACATGGAAGTAAGAGTCCTAGCCCAGAGCTGAATGATCTAGAGGATGTTAGCGATTGGTCTGAAGAGAAATTGGATTGAAAGGTGTCTATTGTCTAGAAGGATTGAACAATTGTGGTGGAGAAGATAGGAGTTATTGGACGCGCAAGGGCTGGTGAGGCTGGGAGATTTAAACGCTCGTGGCTCAGAAAGTATGGTTTATTGAAAGCCCAATGGCTCATAGGGATGAGGAATTACAAGTTTCCTCCTTGATCCGCTTCACTGGGCTCACTTTTCTGATATCTTCCCATTGACGGAGGCTCGTGCCCCTCTTATTACCACTTCGGGGCAGTGATAGGGGGCAATCCACCAAAGTCTCGCTACGCTAATTTTGTCAGGAGTACTTAGTCATTACTGAGTAATAATATTCCTACCTATTTTACTTACTCATCATCAATATCACTTGACAAACTTGGATCCGTCCACTTCAATTTCGACCCTGCTTGTTCTCCGTCTTTCTTCCATCGACCGCTGATTCCATCTGCATTGCCGAGCAACTTCATTCTCATGATCGCTAAGTAGTGAAGCTTAGGAGCAATTAGCAAGAGATTCCAATTAACATTTTGCCGAGCGCGGGAACTATGGTGCCTGTGATACCGGTGGAAAGCCGATCTGGCAGACTTCTGGAACTGAGACCTGGAACTTAGGGTATAAGCTATGGCACGTGTGACGTCTACTTTCTCGATGCATATTCTCCTCGTGGCCTGTTTATCACTAATCCAACACATAGTTGTCCAAGCTCCCTCTCGATGAAGTGACTTTCGTATGCCATTCGCGGTACACAACCTCCGAATCCTGTCTGAACTGACCCTGTACTTTCTCATCTGGAACAGTCACGGCGACCCTAGTTACAACCAGTTCTTCAACCTTGCGCCACATGACCAAATGAAGACCAGCAAACCAGACCAAACCCCACACCAACGATGACAGACCGATTGTGGGCACAATGAACCACTGGATATGGCTCTGCGAATATGCGTACGGTGAACCATCCGATGGAGGTACAAAAGCAGCAACCAACACAAATCCACAAGCGGAAAAGTATATGATAGCATGTAGCGGGTTCAGCCAAGGTATGAAGTTTGAATCAGTTGACCAGTTCCTACTCGGGGTGAATTTCAAGAGAAGCAACCCGCCGGCGACTAGGAAACCATTAAGAACAATGACGACATAGCTGTAGAGTGAAACCAACACCGAGTATGCGGTCCCAGCCTGCAACATCGATGTGGCGGCAATCAATACAATGGAGGACACCCAGTGAAGTGCCAGTGCAGCCATTGGGGTCTGTTCCAGGTGCTCCTCTTGGTCTTCTGCACTGCCAGGGGAATATCGATTCTTCAGCCATGCCCAAGGAGTCGTATGGCCAGTCGCCAAAACCAAGGAGAATGGGAGAATCCCTTCTTTAGCAATCTCTTGTTTAACTCTTGCAGCGGTAAATGTCATCACTAGAATATTACCAAAGATGGAAAATGCGATGAGCGCAGCCATCACTCGTTGAGCAATTTCGTCTCCAAAAAGCTGGCTGAAGAATACTGTCGCCATATCTTGTGCTTGTGTAATCCCTGGAAGATCCGTCGGGATGGCGCAGAAGTATGCGACGTTGATCAAAACGAAGAGGGTGGTCGCCATAAACATTGCAAACAAAGTGTACTTTGGGAAGACTTTTCTGGCTCCAGCTACTTCAGTGAGGACGTAGAATGGCTGTTCGAACCCAGAGTATGTGTACATGACATAGAGAAGCGAGTCAGTATAGCTTACGATGTCATGACGAGTCGTATGGAACGACTTGCTAGGAGAAAAATTCCCTGTCGCTGGTGCGGCTCCTCCAAGTTGATGACCTGCTGCCTTTACAAAACCCAAAATAATCATTGCGATTAGAATCAGGACTTTCGTAACAGCGAAAAAGTTGTTCATAAGGATTCCACCCCTGCGAGAACAAACGTGGAGCAGGATCGCTGCTGTCAATGATGCAATAGCAATTCCAATGGTCTGCGATCGTGTTGCGTCAGGCTTCCCAGCGGCATCCATGATATATGTTCCGAATGAGATGGCGTTTCCAGAGAGATTCCCCAGGATGATGAAAACAATGCCGTACATACACGTAACCAAAAACTTCGGCCGTCCAGTTATCGGGTTGCTGAAGATGAACTCGAGCTACTAGTGTCAGTAGCACTCTTCTCAAGCTGGTTTCAGGTGTACTCACATAATTCTTTTCTCCTCCACTACGGGGCACGCTCTTTTTCTCAAATCTTCCAGGCATAACTTCTACAAGTCTGAGAGGCACAGAGAGGCCGAGTTCCAGCCAAACAAGCAGACCGCATGTTCCAATAAGACCTCCAAATGTCCACATCAGGAGCGAACCTCCAACACTTCCTGTCCCATTAAAAACCTTGACGGGTGTTACGAAGATGCCAGAGCCTGCAAGCTGTGAGCGATCTGTCTCAACGACTCTCAACGAGTGAGTCAGTTCCCAGCCTCACCTATGGTACGATTTAAAATCAGACACACGACCGTAAATCGCCCCAGTCGTTGCCGTGCAGTAGGAGATAGATCCCTCCGCTGGTAGTTCTCATCCAGATGTAGATGTGCAAGCGCGGCCTGGTCAATGTTGAAGTCCGCCATTCTGCTTTGAATTTGGGAAGACAAGAGAGGGAGGGCAAAAGCACTTCGAGGAGTGGTGTGTCTTATGTTCTTACCGCCTGGCTTCTGATCAAGTGTGCGCTGAAATACGCCTCGTCGTAGGCTTGCTCCAGCCAGAACTCCTTGTGATACATCACCTGTGGTGTAATACTGACTGTCTTTCGGTGGCCTATCTCATTCGTTCTGTCGCAAGGCAGATTCCACAATGAGGCTGTCGACTCGCTAGGCGAGCTAGAAATGGCGTTTTATCCCAGTCAAAAGTCTCACAAGTCTGCTTGCACGAAGAAAAAGCACAGCCTTGTTGAGATTCACACCGGTCACTGTGGTGGCGGTGCCGGCGCAAGGTCTGGCTCAAAACCTGGACTCTCCGCTCTCCCAAGGAATGATCCACCATACATCGACACAGCAACAACAAGGTAACAAAACTACCTACCATGTCATTTGGCTGGTCCGCTGGCGATATTCTTACTGGACTCAAAATTTGCAAATGGATCTGGGACAACTGCTACGATAAAAATAATTCCGCTGGTAGGATAACGTTCTTTCAAATACTACAGCCTTGCTGAATGGTCTCAGATGATCGATATAATCAATTTGGACACGATGTTCGGGGTTTGCAAGCGAGACTGAATGAGTTGGAGAGGGCATTACGGAAAGCTTTGGATCAAAATGAGCACGTGGATCTCCATGCTGTTGATCTTGGACGGGACACGAAAGAGCTGGTGGGAGACTTCACGCGAACGCTGAAACAATGCGAGGAGATCTTGAGGAAGCATGTTAGTTTGAGGCGGAACCGAGCGGGATTTATTCAAAGTGTGATATGGGCGACGACTGCCCAGGATAAGGTCGACTCTCTGCGACGACAGATTCAATTCCACACTCAGAAAATATACCTGATCTTGGAACCGGTGAAGCTGGGCCTTGCTACTTCGACTAATAATCGACTGGATCGAGTGAGCGAGATGATACAAATGATGCACGATCATTTTGGAATCACGAACAATATTCAGGGCACGCCGGAATGGCTCGATCTGCGGTTCCACACTGCGATTATGGATAAACCCCCCGTTCCATTCCCAGAAATCAATCTCGTACCTCTGAAAGAAGGCTTCGAGGCGTTGTATGGTCATTTCAGAGGTAGCACCCAAGCATTTCGAGATCCCGCGAGCGCAACTCAAACTGCGGAACAATATCTCAATCTTCTGAAATGTTTGTGGCTCATCAATACACTGAAAAATAGCGAGGACTTCCGACGCGTTCGTTCTGGCTCACTATACCCTTGGACCATCGCGCAGCTTGAGCGAGACATTTCGGAGATCCTTCAACGCCGACACACCATTGCCTTCGATGACGAAGCACTTCAGAGTCTTAGTCCTATAGCTTTTCTTATATGGCCGCCCGAGCAGAAAGTGCAGATGAGATTTCTGACAGAGCCAAACGCTGGGGAAGAGGTGATTTTGAAGCTGTCACTACCTAGCCCTGCAGAAAATGATAAGGACAACTTGGTCTTATTCCGCACCGGACCTACAGCGTTGCGGATTGTGCAAAGGAAAGTCGATCCATCAGGGACTGCAATGTACGAAAATGAGCGGTTCAATACACATATTGATAAGTTCATACCCTATTATGCGATGCATGAGAACCCCTTAGAGCCAGTCCATACATCTGGACCTGATGCAACTTCTAAAGTGGCAATCTGTCGAGGGAATGAGACTGGCGTGACAGCTTATGAGTTCCCCGATGATGAGTCGCTGTTCGCCTTCCAGCGAGCCATCACGGGGTATCGAGTAGTATGCGATCGGAATACTTCATGGGCATTAAAGGAGAGTCATTCGAGCACACTACGAAAAGGGAACGGTAGGTTGCAAATATGGCATTGGGAACCATTGAGTCAGGACGAGTTCAAAAGACGTGAATCGATGTCTACGATATCCGACAGTTCTGTTATGACGCCAATATCTCAGAAGTCCTCTGAATCCAACACGGTTGTAGACCAGGTGCTGCAAGACGGAGACACTTCTGGGGTTTCGATCCACGAGTCCTCCAGGAACAACTCGACAATCGGGCTAGTCCCACCTCCTCCGCCCTTGATCGTCATCTATACCCAGGACGACGCAGGTCAATATACATACATTCACCTCGAGCGTAAGTACCCCTCACAGATTGAAGAAAATACGGTTCTGACAATCCCAAGTAACACTTGGTCTCCAAGTTGTACAAAATTCATGTGCGTGCAAGAGCAGCCCTACCAAATGCCGTCGTTCAGTCATCAGACGTCTTTCGGGTCGTTCATCGGAGACCTTCCAAGTGCGCAAACTCTCAACCCCGCTTGTAGATCTCAATTCTTGGAACCTGTCCTTGTTCTCCTATCCCCGCCACCCCGATTTCGAGTCAAGCCGTAACATGCAAGTAGTTAAAAGCAAATATCTAAACCTGGATTTTGACACTGTTGAAGATAGGAAGGAATTTGGTATGAAGATGAACATGGCGCTTGTGCTATGGGACATGGCGGAAGATAAATTCCGGAAGCGCTTACAGAGAGGACAATACTTGAGTGATCAGCCCAAGAAGTTTGTCGGTGACCACCGATCTGGATTGTTAAGGAGAATATCAGAGAATAAGCTTACTACGAGGAGTTTGGTTGGGATTAAGCCGCCGGAGTTGAGCCCGATTGGGAGTTTTGGGAGTATCAGTATCGCCGAGGAGGAGAAAGATGATTTGGAGAGGATCAGATCGTTTTAGCTTTTAACGATTTTATGATGATACCACTACGGACTGTAATATAGCCAGCCGAGATTTTATTGATTTTTCAAGCTTTGACAGATTACTCTAGTGCCTATTATCTAGCTGGGAGTATAGGTAGATCTGAAAGCTTACCGTCAACACTAAAGCAGCCTCTTAGTCTGTTCTTGCCCCTTCACGATTCTCCTGGGCTCTCTTTGTACCGATATTCATGACTGCGCCTGTTCTCGGCCACTATCGCCAAGAATTCCTCCCTGGCCTCGGAAATAATTCATTTCTTTTAATGTATTTCAAGCTCTTCGTTGGCCTGCATGTAGCCATCACTAAATTATTCACTACGACCTTTATGTAGGCACATAAAGCGTCATTCCATTCTTCCGGTGTTTCGCACTCCTTTGGCTGTGGGTCATCAAGGCCACCCTCTCTCGACCTCGCTTGTCTCAGGAGTTCAGTGGCCCACAGAAGAGTGTAGAAGTCGGTTCCTTTTGCTTCATGCTTCTTCAGTTCCGTCGAGTTCTTGTTTTAGGGTGCACTTTTGTACCGCTTCAAAATTAGGGTCAGGGTGTCAGCATACTTGTCATTGTGATTTGTGACTAGCCTTTACAATTAAACCTCCCGAGCCAATCCGGATCAAGAAAAGGATGATTTGTAGATACATTAGATTCGAGTTTGGTGTCAGGATACATCCAGTGGTTGCGACTATACAGAGACCATAGATTAGGACATATAAAGAGAACCTGAGAATGGGATCCGAGCAATTGTAGGCTTTCAAACTCTGGACCCTTTCAAATAACTTTCAGTAACTATACAAGAAAGAAAATGTAGGCAGTCTAGGTACATAAATGGCACGTGAGCATGGCTGCTCTAGTATTGAGAATTAAGGGAAAGCTGGAAGGATGTAGGGAGACTGGGTCGCTTGACCTTCTAAGAAGCTGGGAAATACGCAAATATATGGTAGCCTCTCTCCCTCATTCTTGGGAATAGAGCATGCAATAAAATCGATGTTCAGGCACACTTCTTACCTATTGACGCTGTTTTATAACGTCGATTCTTGACGTCGGCCCTGGAACCGCTCGGCTTCTGGTCAGTTGTTAGTAGCCTGAGCCCCCGTCCGTATATACCTGGTATGTACTTCACTAGAAATCATTGGGTTTCGACGGCAGTCTGATAGATCCCTCATTTGCCTGAGCTGAGGATCCTCCACATTCAATCTCCTCAGAATAGAATGGAGGTGTGATTCCTTCCTGTTTCCGAGTACGGAGGTACTATTTTGCTGGTAGCCTCAGTTCGGATGGTAGGGATGCTACATATCGCTAGCCGCGAGGTTGGGTGACGTCGGGGCTTTTCCCCAGCTTCCCTGTTGGTCACGTCTTACGAGCAAGCTTCAACTTCCCCTGGAAAGCAGATATGTTTATTACGAACGACATATCTCTCATCAACACAGCTACACGCTTGGGACTTCTTGAACTCTTCTACAACTCTGTAATGAAGCCGGCTTCTTGATCCGTCTTTGACAGCCAACTCCTCTTGGTATCATGATGAACCCATTCTCGTTGGCCCTCATCTCAGTGCTACTCCCAGCCTGTCTGTCCCAGTCACTTCCACCATACTCTGGTCCATACGACGTGGGTCTAGTTGACATTGAAGTTCCCGTACAAAATCCGCGCAACATCACCAACACCACTTTCACAAGCAACGGCCAGCCAGCCTGGTTCTTACAAACCGTACTCTTCTCACTCTACTACCCCATCGCTCCTGGCACGAATTCTACTGCCCCGCCTCATCCGTGGATTGGCGATCCAGTCGACTGCGTTGCAGCAGGCATTGTCCTCTACGCAAACTCCTCCTCGTTGACTGCTGATTTGGTGTCGACGGCTCTGAACTCTGTCGCTGGGAGCATACAGATCCCAGCTCAAGCCGATACCCCGTTAGCCAATGGCACATCCCCTCTTCCAGTGTTACTCTTCTCAGTCGGCGATATCACATTGAGAACGTGGTACTCGCAGTATGCTGGTCTCCTCGCCGCTAACGGTATTGTCACTGCCATAATTGAACATCGAGATGGGAGTCTCGCATGTTCGGTCGTGGAAGAGAGGGGACAGCCTAACCGAACAGTGCAATACGTACAAGCCAGTCAATTGAGGTGGAATCCAAACCGCATGACCAAAAAAAACCCCCTAACTAACTCCATCCAGTGCCCCTGTCTCTGGCAACACAACAGAAATGATACTGGAACAACGAAGCTTCCGCCAAGCCGAAGTTGAAGAAACAGTCCACGTCTTGCAATCCCTCAACGCTGGTCATGGTCAACAAATCTACCAAAACAACTCGCGCAACGAGGGCCAATCCTTAGTCTCATTCGCCAACCGTCTTGATTTCACCACCATCGTGATGGGTGGTCACTCCTTTGGCGCGACTCTCGCCCTCCAAGCTCTCGGTGATTCCTTAATTCCAGCAAGAGCAGGTCTTGCCTTCGACCCAGGAAAATCTAGCGGCCCACTGAATAGTAATTTCAACCAGTCTGTCCTTATCCCTGACAGCGAATCCTGGTCCGCCGAGCCCGCCGAGTTCTACGGGCAGCAGCATTTCGATGTAGTGAAAGGGATCGCGCAGTCTGCTCTTAACCGAACCGGGTCTTCGTGGTTCATGACACTTCTGGGCACTGCTCATACATCAATCACGGATGCGCCGCTGCTTGTAGGTTCGTCACTGTTGAGCTTCTTCGATCCTACAAGTGTGAATATTTCGTTGGGCAACCCGAAAACGAATATTCAGCAATACGTCACAGTATCGACAGAGCTCTTTGAGTTTCTGCGTAATGGGACAAGAAGTGGCGTTCTGGCTAGCGGTGTCACAACGCCGGAGTTCGTGCCTATCAATCTGAATGCTTCGAGCTCGCAAGGTTTGTTTGAGGGGTGGGAGGTTCATGTCGCACCCCCCGCAGGGTGAGTTGAAGTCTTATTTCCGAACTGCTGGATATGATACTGATGATTGTAGTACGAACGCGTCTGAGTCGGCTCCGAGTTCCACACCTACGTCTGCTACTCCGAGCTCTACGCCTACATCTGCTGCCCAGTTCGTGTCGTACAGTTTAATTACGCTCCTGCTAACAATGCTAGCCATGCTGGGGAATTTACTCTGACCACAATGATTTTCTTGAAGCGATTTATATATTCTAATCTACTGCTTTCTTAACAATAATCGTTTTAAAATGCTGAGACTCATTGACTCGAGTGTTTCTCGGCGGCTTTCATTATAGTTTGCTACTAGATGACAGTGACCGCATCAAGAAACTCCCAGCAAAGACCCCAGCTATGTGTATGAAGATCTCTTCTCTAGTATTAGTCCATCCGACTTGGGTTATGAAGACTAAAGATAAAGTATCTCATTTTCGTAAATAGTTTCTCTACTCAAGGGAGTCTCACTTCCATATCTTTGACAGATTTCTACTGTAGAGTCAGCCTTGTCCTTACTTGCACTATTTTTATAATATGGTCCGTCTCTTTGACGTGGTCTAAGTGGGAGTGATTTAGAATATGCAGTTGTTTTAGTATATCAGAGAATCTAAGTGTGGTTGAAATTGCGATTTTCGTGTCTTCAGCTAATGGGTATAACTTATTGTCTAGTACCATAAGGCAGAGATTAAGAGTTCACGAGGAAGGTAAATTGATGGAACGAATCAGAGCGCGCTCATCATGATATACAATGCTTTCGTACAACTACAAGGCAGTAATGACGGCCAATATTATCAATGCTATGCTCTATATTGCTCATGGACAAAGCCTTAACTCCCGGGTTCATATCCTCGATACAGCATACTTACTCCTTCGCCGGATCACATGCCCATACTTGAAAAGTAGGTACGGAATCGGCGTCATCAATAGGCTAATGCTTCCTAGGATCGTGAGCGTCCAATGGACGCCCACGTTTTTATAGAATGGAGTACCCACAACAACCATACCTCCAGCGGTCAGGTATCGCGTGAAAGTGACAAAGGTGAGCGCAGATGCAGCATAGATCTCGTATGAGTCGATGATGTACATGTAAGCACTCATGAAGATGCATATCAGGCCGTAGCCGAAGACCGCCGACGCCACTATTGGAGACCAGATGCTGATTGATGGCTATGACTTGGTCAGCTTTTATCAATGTGACTGCTATTCTGATATGGAAAAACCTACATAAGCAGTCCATCCCATCCAGAATAATGAGATTGGTATTGCGGGAGCGCCCAGCATAGCGAACCATAATCGAACTTCGGGGTTGATATGTGAACCGTTTTCGGATTCGTGCGTCTCCATGTCCTGCTTCGTCTTGCGTGAGACAAAAGGCACTAACGGTGCGGCTAGAACAAGTCCAACGAAAATTCCGACAAAAATGACATTTGTTAGGCCCTGGCTCGTCCCATAAGTGTCGCTAAAGATGTAGGTGTATCCATCCAGGAACGTAAAGAGAACGATATACAAGATCGTCAGGTACAGGGCCATTAGGAGAACAATCGGTTCGGTCATGAAGAGGAATGGTCGTTTCAACGAGATCTTGAGCCGCGTCCATAACGTTGTTTGGGTAATTTCCAGCTCGGCTTGATACCGGTCATCACCTGTGATCCTCCTAAAATGTTCCGCCTTCCACTTCAGTAAAAGGGGGGGATAGGTCTCCTGTTGGAACAACACAATCAAACTTAACACCAACCCTGCAGCGATGAGCGTGATCCATTCCGTCCAGCGCCAGCTCCCGATGCTTCCAACTCCGATATAGCTTCCGATCACAGGGCCTAGAACTGGTCCCCCGAAGGCGGGGATGGCGAAGAGAGGAAAGCCGTACGTCTTTTCCAACGAATCCCACAGGTCAGAGACAGTGCCCCCAGCACACGTCAGAGGAGTCGAACCGAAAAAGCCAGCAAGGAATCTGAATGCTAGCTGCGCCCCGATATTTGGCGCCAATCCCGATGCCAGGATGAAGATCATAAAAATGATCATCGTCACGATGTATACCATGTTTCGGCCGAAGGTTTCTGAAAATGGTCCTGCAAAAACCGCCCCTACGCTGTAGCCCGCTAAGTACAGTCCTATACGTAATATATTAGTTTGGAGGCTTCAACTTTTGGAGCGGTCAGGTATTTGGTGCGCACCTGTTGTCAATGACTCCACCACTTCGCTCACGCCGAACTCCGCATTTGCTTGAGGCAGGATTGCAGTGTCTATCGAAGACGCAGCTCCCACGACAAACGCGATCGCCGAGACAATCAAAGTCGTTGCTACCCTGGTAGCATTGCTGTAATTTCGAGGATTCAAAGGGTCGCTCTCCCCCTCCCAGTCCACAACGAAGACTTCAGATCCTTTTCCTTCGCTGGATGTACGATCTCGAGCATGGATACCGGTCAAGACATGGCCGAGAGCGGTTTTCACAGGCGTTAAAACGATGCTTTCCGTCTCAGACACCGCTTCGGGCAGAGAGATTGAAGAGGGGTTGGCAGCTGTTGGGACTTCAGGTGTTGGTAAAGACGCTTCGTGTGATGACTGACGAGGACTCTCTGCCCATGCTGCTGCCTTCTCTTGGTCCTTTTGTAGCTGTTTCCGGACTGCAAGGCCAATTTTACGATACTGTAAGAAAGATTGCATGATAGTACATGTGCCAAAGAAGCCGTATCGATATGGAGTGCGGTATTGCATGGTGTTGAACTTCTTATATGGAAATTGGCCACTTGCCGATCAAGAAACGGTCTGAGAGTTCCCGTCGAAACAGAGCCCCACTAACCCGTCTTTCATTACTTGTACCACATCAATATTTGCTGCAATAAAAATGGGACTGTTTGCAGACGTGGTAGGGTAGCTTTAGTAAGTCCATAGTGAGGCATTGTTGTCATTGCCCAATATCCTGCCGAGCCATTGCCGGAGGCTCGGCAGTTCTGTGACGCGGATGGCTATCACCCGTCTGCGAACTGTCATGATTTATAATACAAATCCAATGCCATATACATCGAGCACAGGAAATTAAATCGCTATGCTACTATGCTTGGATAGTTTGTCCACTGCTCTAAGTATGACCGTATATACAACGGTCTACCAGAGGCCGGTTCTTGATCCAGGATCATGACCGTAAAATACAGGCGAATCGAAGCCAAAGATTGGGTCGTACCAAGTTGGCATATTCGGATCCTGTGGAGCAATACAGGGAAATTGGCCCATCGACATTTCACGGCCTACAGGGAGAGATGCTGAAGGCCCGGCTGATGCTGTGTCAGAAGACAAAGCACTGTCATCATGATCCACCGCGGGCTGAAATTGTGAATATTGCAATGGTTGCTCATTCATTTGTCGATCAACATAGAAACTCTGCATTATTGCCTCCATGTCAAGATCTAGTAGGACGGGATCAAGGTCGGTCTGATTTTCCGCTAACGACATCCGTGAGATATCATCCGCATAAGCCGGATTATGAGAGTAAATATCTCTAGACTCTGGACTGTCCTGCTTCGGGTCTGGCGTGGTCGTCGTGCCCATCGACTTGACCTGAGTCCATCCCTGACCCTCACTATCAACTTGGGTAGAATCATAGCCATCGACCACGACTCCCATTCGCTCCATTAGACTATGGATCACGCGTTTGGCTCTTCTTGGTGCGTGACAGACTTTTTGATGCTCATTAAGAACGTATAGGCAAGTACGCAGCGACTTATGGGCTTCTGACCCAGGGTTTCTTTGGGCAGCCATACGAACGTGGATGGTTGCGCTCACATACGTTGCATACGAGATTATATATGGAGAGGTGTTGATCCAGAAAGCTCTCTTGTAGGCGCGGAGGATGTGATCTATCTCAGCCGCGGCTGATGCACATGTGACAAATGAATCGAGTGCAACCGAAGGCGAAGTACACCGGAGGTGACCATATGAAACAAAAGGTCGATGGAGTAAGATTACAAGAACATTGAACATGGCTCTATATAGTGTGAGGTATTAGCGATGCGTTTTATGTCTTTACTCGAGGAAACGTACAGTAATGAGAACATGTGAGGTAGTAGGGGTGCATTAGAAGACCCAGAAGATGAGAAATTTAGAAATGGCGGTAGGGCTGTGCGCCAGGCCTTCAGGTCATCATGCAAAGCCATGGCATCCCGAAGGAGACGGTCAGGACTTCTTGTTGGACTTTTCTCTGAGTAAAGACAGCTTATTATCCGATCCATGAGGATGCTAAGCCTGCATTCCTCCTTAAAGGTAGACACGCTATACATCGGAAAGCCTGGTTGATCTTCCTTGTCCGTGTAAGAAAGGGGATCGAATTGTTCAAGCTCCTCATATTCGTCCAGAAATGTAAGGGGCACATTGGTGTTGACTTCGCGGAGACGTGCAGGCCTTCCTTGGTAAAGAGACTGAATTTTGTCCTTCACTTTCCATAAATCATTAGCAGAAGCCTAAAAGATACCGATTAAAAAGGCAGCGCATACCATAAGCGCCCCAAAATATCCTTCGGCGAACTTCCAAATCCTCTTCGCAAAGTCCATGCGTGCTTGGGAGCGCCGAAGAGTCAACATGGATACCTAAATCTATAATCATGTTGAAAGCTATCCCAGCGTAAAGCCACGATGTACTCCTCTCATCGCACCACGTAAATAACGGGCTTGCGATTATGATCAAGGCTTGAACAGTAGTGATCTCGCTCTTGTCAATTGTGAGCAGATCTATAAATCTTTGTCGGTACGGCCATCCCGCAGTCCGTACATCTTCGGGGTCACTGCGAATCTCTATCCGACGACTATGTTTCGAAGCTGTAAAATAGATTGCATTCAGGAGGAGTTTCGAGAAGTAAGGTCCATTGCACGCCATGTCCCGCATGAAGATAGGTCGATAGACAACCATTCCATATTCGTGCTGCCGATTGAAAAATACAGAGAGCAGATGTAGGCCAAGATTAGGGTCGATTCCATCAAAGTCAAGCTTGGCAGTGGCCAGGTGGACAGCCTCAAGTTGACCTAGCAGTATTTGGTATGTTAGCGGATCAAACTGTATCATTTCTCCAGTTTCCACCGATCCCTTCGCCAATTATCATGAACATAGATGTAAGGATCGAGTAAAACTTCAGACGTACGTTGCTTAGTGGCTTCGGCCATTAATCGATTCTTGACCCATTCCTCGGAGGTTCGGGGTTCTGTGGCTCCTTTTCCCAGGGTCCAATTTTCAGGAGACCTTTCATCGAACATGGCACTCGTTGGACCATGATAGCGGGACTCATCGGCCACAGAGAAGGAGCGAGATAAGAAAGAAGGATTTTTCAGGCGCTCTGGCCCGGTTTCCAAGCGCTCACGTAGAGGGGCCTGTTTTCTGGACTCCTCTAGTTGTGAATCTGAGCGTAACTCAGGACTTATCTGAGGTTCCTCCGATCCATTTAGCGGCGTTGCTTTGTCCGTCTTCTCTTGTGATGTTGGTTCTATATCCCGCTTCCCCAGTGCCTCTTGAAGCAGTCGGTTCTCTTTTTCCAAGTAGGCAATGCGGGCATTAGAAGGTCTTTAGGAGAGCGTTAAGGAATCAAAAATTATTAATTTAGGATCGAGCTGACTGACCTTGACTTCTTTACAGTCTCAATATAAATACAATCTTTCTTATTGGCTATGCAGTTCTCACATTTGGGTATTCCGTTGCTGCATTTCATCTAGTTTGAAGATTTGGAGTTAGTCAAAGTCTAGCAGTCCAACGCAGAATGACCAAAGTGCTAGAGCCTTCAATACCTTTCTCCGCCGACAGAATTCACAGGCTCTGATAGCACGTCTGCCCCGCCGTCCATCAGCCTCGACTGCAGCCGTAGACGACATCACCAGGGACTACGTCGACTAAGGGGATACCATGCAGATTGGACGTCCAAACGATAGCAACAGCCGAGAAGAAAACAATCCGATAAACTTTGCCAATCCGCGATCAAATCTCATACGGAAAAAGAAATAAGGGATGTGGTGACTGCGTGCGGGATATTAGGTGCCGGAAGCTTTCTCAGCGCACACGTGACTAGGCGCTAAGTAAGCCGGAAAGCTTGAGCGACGCTATTAACGGGATAAGAGTTACCGTCCCGCTCAAGCCGTTTTCTTGCCTCAGATACCTTCTAGCAATGAGGCGAACCAGCGAGGGTATCGATCCCATCTCATCCGCGGAGGGGTAGATAGAGAGGGAAGTCTTCTTGGGGCACTTAAGACCTAGTCTTGCGTCAGATTTGGATCTGAGAAATCGAGTTCTCAATAGTGCCTATCACCTTTTTTTTCCAAATTAAGTACAAACCTCTACAGCTTATTCCATCTAGACACATCTTGGCTACCCAGCAATGTCAGAATCTAGCAAAAGATAGAAGTTTCGTGGGTACATACTCGTCGTATGTTGCTCTTATATAATCAGCGTGCCACACAGGACTGTAGAGACTCACAATTGAACCCGCGTTAATCAGTCACACTAATCTTGAGAAAGCACTCACTCATGCATTGGACATGCCTTATATCAAAGCTCTGTATTACTGCTCCAGCCAACCCACTAGTTCTGAAGTGTACTATGCTACCCTCGGATGCCTGATGTTCGCTAGCATCAACCACACAAAGCAAAGAGCCATCCATCATGTTTTGCATTCACACTAATACAGTCCAGTTCCATCCTCTCAAGACGCGCGCAAAAGCAAAAGACCACCCAACCCAAAGTAGCACAACGCATAAAGCAAAAGAACAAATCAACTCCCCCAAACACCACGTTTGTGAGCCGTGAGGCTATTTCCATCTAGATCTTCTTTTGACTCCATTCCTTTGTTTGCCTTGATTGCTCCCATCCTGCCTGAACATGCAAGACCCATCTCCCCCCAGACCCATAAAAGCAAAGCAATGACGAGACTAAAGACACAGAATGGAAGAATCAAAGGAGAAAGAAAATGGATGCATCCAAGTCGTCTCGGGAACCAGCGCCAGACCAGCTGGTGGTTTTGGATGAGAGAGGTATGCGATGCAACCCGCTGTGCACATGTACAAGAAGGAAAGTTGTTGTCCGTGAAATTAATGTCGTTGTTCTGCTTGTCATTTTCCCGTTTCGATATTCATTTTCTGCTTCTCAAGGCGAGATCAGCAGCCTCCCTCTTGCGATCGAATAAAGTGCTGAAATTGAGATGGGACACCGCGTGAAATTGTTTCAGTTCCCACTTCAACTGAGCACAGGTTTGCGACTGAAGGAGCCGGTTGGCTAGAGAAATGGCGCCAGAACAGCGTGTATCTGTTTCAGAGGCCATTGCTAATTGAACATCGCATGTTTGCGCCGTAAAATTCGATTGACGAGGAGATTGCCGAACTAGTTGCGGAGAAAGCAAGGTCGAAATTATTGGCCCTTCCGATCAAGTCGTCCCAGCATACTCCTATCGATCTCGGTATCTGGTCGACGCTCCATGATATTGCCCAAGCTCATGGGATCAGAACGGCCTTCGCCGGGACTATTCCTTGGTGGAGGAGTGCGGGAAGGCAAGCCAGAGGAAGAAGCCTGGGGAGGTTGAAGGTTTGAGTGAGAGGAGGTGGAGGAGCCTGGTGAGTAGTTGGAGTTGGCTTGCGGCCCAGAGGTGGGAGTGACGGGTGGGAGACGGAGATCATCCTCAGCAGCCGGACGACGTGAATTTTCGGCGCGAGGATAGCCAGGTTGACCTGGAACGGGAGGTGGTAGAATGGATGGATGAGGATCTTGCTGAGGGCGCTTGCGTGACTCGGAAGGACGGTCGTCGGTGAATGAACTATATGAACCGGTTGGAGACGGTTGAGCATATTCGCCGTATGGAGATCCGGCTTGCGGCGGCAGAGGACCTAAAGGTTGACCATGTGCGCCATAAAGTTGTGTGCCTTGCGGGTAGATGACTGGACGAGGGCGGCCATCGGGACCAACACCCATATTTCTCATACCGGGGTAAACAGCGTGTGCCGGCACAAAGGCTTGCGCTTGCGAAGAAACAGGAGTGAAAATACATTCTTGTTGGAAGCGTTGACAGTTGGAGCAACGACCTTCGGGGTTTTCTCCAAAGCCGGAGCAGCGAATCTGTAGCAGTGTCAGCCTTGCCTGCATAGTAGCTGTTACACAGATCTCCACTGTCTCAGATTTCGCATCGTTGAACAGGGTTCATGCAAGCGAGTGACATTTTCCTGTGCTTACCTTACGTCTTCTGCAATATCTGCAGGCAATAGCAGTTCTTTGTCGCGGGGCAGATTGGCTAAAGTTCATTTGCTGAGGTCCTCCTCTGGCATAATCGTACTGAGCCCTATCATCCCTATACGGACCTGGTTGTTGCTGTTGTTGTTGTTGTTGTCTGTATGGGTCTTGAGGAGGGTATCGGGGATCGGCCGCGTAACCACTAGGTGGCTGTTGATATTCGTAGGGGGAGATCGATGGCAGGGTGACACTGCTGGTTGATGGAGCGCGTTGGTGGTATGCTCTGCGGTCATCTTCTTCCCCCGGTGGTGGAGGGTACTGCGATTCTTGCTCGCGCGGAGGTGGATAACCACCAGCCTGATCCTGGTACGACATCTCTGTCTGATAGATCGCCACGTTGAAGGTTTGGGGTGGGGGATCTGGGGTTGCCGTGAATTTCCGATGCGGTGAGCAAAGGAGAAAAGGTGTCTTGAGGCTGTTGTGTGGTCACAATTGATATTTTTCACGACGTGTATCGCTACTTCCGGTTCGATGGCTTCAAAATGAGTGTTTGTCCTCAAAGGTGATGTCGTTTCTGCACGGGATCGTGACTGCTCGCCGCGTAGGTCAGGAAGGAGCGATTCGTGTTCTCGGTCTGAAGTTTCAAAGCGAAATGAATGACTCGTTGTCACCTGCTGATGTGAAATAAACTCCGACGCAAGTTTGGATGAAGATTACAGGAGACAGAGGCCTCTCGGATTCGAGATGGTTTGTCGCGAGAATCGTAGAGACCAGCCGAGAATCTAGCAGCGCTTCTAAGAAGCAGTGACTCGCCCTGAGGAGAGGACTTGAAGCGTATACACTCAATTTAGTGCTAAGACGCCTAAGTCGTGATAGAAGATGAGCGGCGCAAGATTGGGACAATACCGTTGGAAAAATCGCCTCTGCAGTAGTGGGGGAGCGGTCCGGTTTTGTAAGCTCGAATCTGCACCTAGTACGGACCCGGGGGGCTGCAAGGGATGAACGAATCGGTCTGCTTGAGAGTTTGGCGCGGGTTGTAAGTGGTCACTCTCTGGTCGCTCTCTGGTGGGCTTTTGAGATAGCGTCAAATTCCGTCGATCGGCTGGAAACTCTAGTTGCCTTTCCGGCCGTGTCGTGCCTCCCCGAGTTCCCTCCCGCGGTCGCAGTTAAGGTTGCAGATTTTAGGTGGTTTGGTGGTCTGGAAGGCAACGTTAATGATTTACTCGTAATATCGAGGGCAGTGGTTAGAGAAGAGGGATCACGAGCTTCAACGCCTGGGAATGTCAGAGATTTAGACTTTTGGTCCCAGATTATCAACCCATGGGTCTGACCACCACCCATGTTCTAAGCCACATTTGAAGATTCTGATCTATACTGGGGAGCGCAGTCACTGACGTACCGTGAAAAGTGATCTGAGCTGGAATTTGGCAAAGAAATCACGTTGGATGTTGCGGCGGGCTGGTTTCAACCTCAGAAAGGTTATGCCGGCTGCAGACTTCGTAATAGATGTCCGAGTGGGGTTCTTGGGTTACGGAAGAACGATTGAAAGGGTCTTCAACACTGCTTAGGTCCCGATTTCCCCCTGTGCGGTGAACAACTCTGAAAAGAGTTTGGCGGAGCAATGAAATGCGCTGAAACGTCCAGTCCAGTTCTATAACTTGTGTATCCAAATCTGCACCGATGCTTCCAGGCTGGTCAGAAGCTTCCTCTAATTGTCTCGAAGGGCCACTCCTTCTCAATAGTCTGCTCTTCTGGCGACTGGCGAATTCGCATGTGTATTGGGCCGCTCTCCGGATTGCGAACGCAGCTCAAAAGAGGAAGTTCCTTTTTGAGCGTGGCGCACGAGGGTTCAACGGCTTGACACGAAAACGGCGCAAGAGCTGTTCTCTGAATAGCGCTGACTTATGTTTCCCCAATTCTCTGTCCTTCGCGACCAATTGCCTTCGTGGTGAGAACAGCCGGTTGTGCGGATCCGGCGAGTTTTGGTGGCTATGTCGTCGAGATCTTTGGGACCGATCGATAATGCAGGTCGCAAGTGTGGATAGGCGGTCTCTTTTCTGCGGCCCACTGAGGCGAGACGCGGGTGATGGGCGGACGATTCGGTGCGATACGGCGAGCGTGATTGGAGAGAGGGCGGAAAGCCGCAAACGGACGATGTGGGATAGAGGAGGGAGGGATTTCTCGAGGGAAGGATCGTTTGGTTGCGGGATGCGCAGTAGTGAGTGGTGAGCGATGAGGCGCGAGGACGAACGACAAGGAAAGAAGTTGGGGTGGGTGGGTGAGGAGAGAAGAAGAGGACGGATGATGGAAGGTCGGATAGGGCTTTTTGGGTCTTTGGGCCTGTTGGTCGGTTGGGCGTTTGGGGTCGAGAAAGGTGTGTTCGAATTGCTGGAGCGGCCCAAGCCAAGCCAAGCCCACGAACGGTAGGGCAGCAGCGTGCGAGTCTTTGCCGAGGGTGGAGGTTCAGGGAGGTTCGGGGATGTTCAGATTCAGATTCAGGTTCAGGTTCAGGTTCAGGTTCAGGTTCAGGTTCAGGTTCAGGTTGGTTCACGCTCTCTCAAGGTGGAAGGGGAAGTGAAGGGGATGCGCGGTGATGGAAGTAGGGATGATGTAGGGATCGGGCACTGGATGGATAGGTCCGCAACTCGGGTTCCGCCAGATATCACACGGCTTGTCCTGCCAGCTGTTGCTGGGGGATTCCCTACTTGGTCTGTTCGCTTCCCTTTCTTCAGTGGAATAATGGAAGCTTCTGCGCCTGCGCCTGCGCTTTATCTCGGCGTCAGCCCCCGTACACCAGTGAGTGAGTGAGTGAGTGAATGGATGAGCGAGCGGGTGAGTGTGACGGATATGGTAGGCGATCTGGCGATGCGGATGATGCTGCTGATGCTGATGTTGCTGATGTTGCCCGAGAGTAGTCGACCAGGTGAGGTGTGAAAATAGAGGAGAGGAGAGGAGAGGAAAGAAAGTGACGGATTACGAGAGGAGGGTGCAACGAACAGTCCGAGGTGGTGACCCGGTCCTATATTTGGTTTCCGTCTCCCACTCCGTAGGTTGGTGGTGGCGGTTGATGTCAACACTGGGTTTTCTCCCGTCGCGCGCATACACCCAGGGAAAGCCAGCTGAAAGAAGGGCAGGTGGGTACAGGTATCTGGAGGAAACACCGCAGGACGGGGGTGAAACAGTCCGCTGTGATGCTCCTTACTTGACGCTCGGCTCTGGCATGAAAGTAATATTGCAATGATATATCGTTTCCTGAGTCCTGGCGATGGGTCAAGTCCGCAAAAGAAGGAATGGAAGGGGGAGTGTCTCTCTCTACGGGACAGGCCGTTCCTTTTACAGTAGAACAGTTGATGGAGGGAGGGATGAGTGGTGGGGTGGAGGAAGCGGCGATATGACGGCGGCCTCTTTGTCCCTTCAGAGTTTTTCCTGATATCTGCGGCTGGTTGGAATGATTCTGATCAATCAGGCTGAAGAATTGGGACCTCAAATACTGAATTCCACACGAGCTCCGACGGATTCCCTCTAGGGGGAGGACTGGTAGCTCAGGCAGGCGGCGGGTTGGTGGCCCTGGTGGGTACAACTGGCGGGGTTTGCGGAAGGGCTGCACGACTTAATGGGGGGAGTTTTAAGGCCCTCTTTGGGCGACACTCCCTGCGACTTGCCTTCTGTTTGGCTCCTGGCTCGAGATCCGCGCGATCCAACTCGCCAACCCTGGCTACTGACGGCTCGAAAAGATCCCTGGAGACAGCGTGCTTGCGATGCTTTGGATCCTGTGGGCCAATTGCAGTGGCACAAGCCGCTTTCCAGCTCCCGAGATACAGGGTCCAGGCAGTATCCGCTGAGCATCCGCTGCTGCAACACGAACTTGTGCCTAGCCTCCACTGGTGGCAATAGCACGCTGGGGTGCGACTCGATGGAAGGCTCAGAGACCCTTTGTTTAGTTGGTCACGGCCACTCCGTACGGAGGTTCACTTGGAGAAAGGAGCCGTCAGGTTAAATGATGTGATCAGGTGCAGGTGGACTCGACGACGTAACAGGAGTTCGAGTCTGGGTGGTGGTCGTCTTTCTCTATCACATGTAAGAGGGAAATACTGCAGAAGACGGGTCTGAGGGTAGGAATCATTATCATCCCACCATCGATTGGCGTTGGAAATATGCTGGGGGTGGAAGATGTGCCAGCAGACTCTCCATTGCCCGACTCTCTCTTGCAGAACCAGAGAGAAGGGACAAGCAACTTCCGTCATTGGTCACAGACACAAAAAGCGAGAGCAGAACAAGCCTTCAACCAAACCCCATAGGGCAAATCTTCTCCCCTGGTCTGGCGTGGAGGCCAAGGTCAAATCACTGTCAGGGTGCCATCTGCAAACACCTTCACACAAGGCGTACAGGATCACTCGTTCCTCCACAATCCCACCAATCTCGTCTATCGGCATGCATCTTGATTGCTGCAACAACTGCGCCCATCTTTGCTTTTCCCATCCGAATCCATGCCTTTGGACCAAGGGCCGCGCCGCCTGACCTAACACCGATGCGGGACACAGGCGCGATGCACGAGCTATCAGCGTTGTGGTGTGCGCGCTTGAGATCTAACCTCATCGACCTGTTCGATATGCAACTATACCAAAGGATGGGCGCAGGCGTATATTGGTTGAGCGGTGAGTCGAGACTTGTAAGTTCGCTATCCTGCAGCAAGCATGCATTCCACCAGGCAATAGGTTAAGTTTGCGAGACTTTTACTATCAGACTTGTCAACTGTTGCTTAACTGCGTCTGTGAGCTAGACCCCAGACCATTGTTCTTCCCATTCCATCAACCCAACCACAGATCCAAAGATATGCAGTTACTTCTCCACATTCCTCTAGATATGACACTTCCGCTTTCTCCTCGTCTTTGACATCACATCACGCCATGAATACGTATAATCATTCCAGGATCATTGCTCACCATCCACAGTTCTCGGGTGCAAGGAATCAATCCATGGAGCGAGGTGCATATTAAGCTACTGCGGGATTTCCGTTCCTCCCTCCCGCTCCGATGATGCATTCGTTTGTCTTCGAAGCTGCGTAAGGGCCAGCGTTGTTTCATTCGTTGGCAGGATCAACATGGCCTCGTGAGGAGTGACAGACCACACACATGGCTAAATTGAGCAAGGCAAGCCTTATGAGACGTGGTCAGCAAACCAACATGATGAAAGCCTCCCCCCAGGCAGCCAATCGCACAAGCATCTTCAAACTCAATTCTTCTTCTGGAATGCTATGTTTGATGGGATTGGCAAGCAGACGGATAGGCGGGAAGCGGCACCCTCCCTTCCTCCCTTCCTGTCGCAAGGGGTTGATTGTTTGCATTTTCAAAGCTGCTTTCGAGGCAAAATCATATTTCGGAGCAGAGGGTATATCACAATTATGCGCTGTAACAATGACAGTCTGGTTAAAATGCCAGTGCGGCCAGGGATGGACGATAGCGCGGACAATAATGGCACGACCCGAGATTGATCACCCCGATCCTGGTTGACGGGTCTCGCCCAAACAGAATAGCCGCGAGAAATGGAATATTGATCAGGATTGAACTAAGTTACCAACAACCCCTTTGTTGTATTGTTCTAGCTTTTGAGACATATCATTGTCCTCGAGATCGACATGTCTCAGACGCGGAAATGGAATGGAGTATGGTGCTTCGATTTCACGAGCCGAACCGAGGCTGAGAGCCCTGTACTTCCAGGCTTGAAGACCAGAGACAACATCCACCATCTCCTGGAATGGATCTTGGAACGTTCGGCAAATTGCAACCTACGCATCTCTGTCACAAAGGCAAGGAGATGTTTCATGAGTTCTGATAGACAACTTCTCCAAAGACGACGAATATCAGCCGACTGTCTCAGATTCTCCAGGCTACCAGACTCTCATTCTTGACCAGGACCAGCAGCAGCGTTCGGGGGCTGCTCCTGGCAATCATCACTCAATCAAGAACGGTGGCCACCCTGCAGACACCTTGACTCTTTCAACGGCAGAGCGCAAAGCAGTAAGTTCAACATTCAACACCGAGTACTCAAACAGTTACCACGCACAGCGACTCCGTGGAACAAGACTCAAGTGTTTCGGAAATATCTTTCGGGCGAGATGCAGTAAGGTTTACTGGGACTAGCGAACAGGCTTCTTTCAGGGCATAGCCCCGGACATGGGGGATCTTAGGGCTCGTACGAAGGTACATGCCAACGGAAACTCAGGGAGTCGGTTTCCAGGCTGAGGGTGGGCTTGGGCTATTCCCACGGCCAAGGGTCAATCGAGTCAATTATCCGACAACGAATGAGAAGTCACTTTTCGCCAACAGCGCCAGCAAGATCTGCTTCTGCATTTCGGGGGAGGCCAGCCGGGACAACTCAGAGCTCGCTCACAAGGCAATGCATGCCCTGGTCTTCAGCCATGTACGGAGTACGAAGTAGTTAGAGACACACACCACTTGCAGCGACAACGGCCTCTGCCAATGGTGCTGCTATACCCCTTTGAGAAATCACAAGACCAAAACTTCATGCGAGCAGCCTCTAGCGGGCATCTCTGATGGGCGTGCGTGCGTGCTTTGTTTGCATTCCCGTTCCGTCGTCCGTACCGGCTAAAACCGGCCCACCATGCATGCAGACCATACGCTGACGCACCAGCGAGCGACCAGCCAACACCCTTGGTCATGTCATGCACCTCGGGGCGTTCCCACTTCCCACTTCCCACCCTTTTCCTTCCCACGCTCCCTGCGTTGCCGCTCCCAGAAGTTCACCAAGCCCAGCCAGGTCAAAGTTTGCGTGCGCATTCGAAGGGCGGCATGCAGCGGAAACACTAGCAGCACTTAGCCCAACCCAGAAGCCATTCAGCTGGACACAGATGGCAGGGCTCTCCTGGTGCTGGTCCCCCTGCTGATCTGATCACTCAGCTCCAAAGGTGATTCTTCTCGCATTCTGCCTGCGACCCGATCATTCATTGGCTGGTCAGCAAAGGGCCGGGGGCAATGCACAAACGCTTGCCCGTGAAAACTTCATCCGCTGCGCTCGCTGTAAGTAGGTCTCGAGGAGGTGGCCCAACGGCATTGTCGTTGAAGTAAACAAAGCAGACGCTGGCGAGCGGGCAAAAGGGAAGTTGTGTGGTGTGGTGTGGTGCGGTGTGACGGAGCAGGGAGTGGATGCACAGGCAGAGGAGCATGGATCGCATCGAGGAGCACAACGTGCAAACGTCCTGCAGCGGGCCGACCAGCGAATGGCCATCAGGGAGTCGAGCGTTCTGTTGCACATCTCGAAGCTGCGTCACCTCTTGCTTCATCGAAGAAGAAAAAAAAGAAAGGCAGTGACGGAAGGTTGTACGGCATTGACCTTCCAACAACAACAACCGCACCTGAATGTGGCAATCCTTGCGAATACTCTATTGTTTGATCGAAAAGACCCTCGGCTTACAGGCTATGTTTGTGACGAGATCTCACAGAGACGATCACAATTTGAACAGACGGTGAAGAAAGTGATGAAGCCTGAGCTCAGACGTACGGAAATATAGAGCGGGGTTGACTTTGGAGGGGTCTCACCGCCTAGATTTGTATCTTCACCGACCGAGTACGATGGATGGCATTGCATTCAATATTGACAATGCACGGTAATATCAACCTAATTTGACAAAGTCGATATTGCTTTACGAGAAAGACCTACAAGCGAAAGGAGAGATGCAATGCACCAGACTGTGTTCGGTGAGAGGCGGAAGTCGCCTTCTCATACCCCCTCCTGCGCAATCGTGTTGTCGCACCGACAAATAGCGGGGTGCTCGACCGACCCCGCCATCATTATCGAAAATCTCCAAATGCTGTCTGAGCGACGTATCATTTCAGGATTCTTCTAGGCCCCTCTGACCTCGAGAATTTCAGCTCCGTCCAAGTCGGAGAATCCGCAAACTATTTCTTCCCAGAAGCTTGGAAAGTATCTGAAGACGACGCATACAGGCAGGGAAAAGAATGTCTCCGCTTAATTGACTCTGGGCAAACTCAGAGACCTCCAATAATTTGCGTTGGTACGTCTGTGTGGCTACGCTCACTAAGCTTGGTAGTGCTTACACAACCAACTGAGCGAGGCTGGGCCTCGTTACTCTCGTCACGCACACACATGAGCCGACCTCAGCCTGGATATGTGTGAGATCTGTCAGCGTTTCATTCCTGCACTCCACCTTCGGAATATAAGTGGCATATTTTACCCCACTACAGCACTGCATCGCAAAGCATTCACCAGATTCTATCGACCATAAGATTCATAACAATTTGCATTATCCCCGTGCGCGACAGCCCCCGGAAGCAACGTCTCCAAAAGTCAATATCAGGCTATTTTCACCGAATGCGACCCACTTCAGCATGCAGATCATTACTGCAGCGAAACAAGCCAACACATAATGACATTGGCTTTGTTGTAGACTCTGACACAAGAAGAAAGAGAACAGCGTAGTATCCGGTAAGATTCTGATCAGATGATCGCACGGCGATGAAGTTGGCGATGCGAGGCATCGGAATAAGTCTTTTCTGCATTCGCTGCATACTTCCCACATCATGCATGCGTGTATCTGCGTACAACAGAATGGCCTTCTGCTTCTGCTTCCTTTCCACAACCACATCGCCGCCAAGCGACCGGGTCGGGGTCGGGAGGTCGGGAAAATAGATCGCATTGTGCGCTCCGAATGTAGGTGTGCGCATGGGATGGCCCGTTGCGCGAGGAGCATCTGCGATCGACGGTCCCTTGTGGTCTGTTGACCGAAGAGAGATGCATGCCGGTGCCTCGTTTGGATTCGATGATCGCCGTTCGCGGGGACGGAGGCTGATTGCTGGGTTCGGGGGTGACGTGGCACTGGTGACTTTGTGTCTTCTCTGTTCTGCTTATGGTTTTGTTTTACAGTTCGGTGTTGCATTCATGCGACCAGAGGGCGCACTTGAGAGAGGATTCGAGAGGCTACCCTCGAGAAGCAGTCCGAGACGTTGATGCTCTGTTGCTTTGTCATATTCTACGAGTGTGGATGTGCTGGATTGGTAGGGCAGGATAGTACTGCTGTCTATCTATGTGAGAGATCAGAACTGAAGATTATGTATCATCTATCTGTACGCTATGCATGAGCGGAAAGCGATGATAGATGCTGTATTTCGATATTCTATACTTTGAAATGCGAAAGAACGCCTTAAGGTATGGTGATATTTGTCGAACATTTCATTGATCGGAAGGTCTCTTTATTTCTGCTTCGAGCTTTTGAGCTATGCTTCAAGCTGTATGTAAAATTCGAATCATGACTTTGCCCTATTCTATTGACAGTAAAGAGCTCCTTTTTGTCCAGATTTCTGTCTTGATGGTTAATTTCACCATCATCTTTTGCCAGACATCATAAAGTTATTGTAAGCTTAACCCTTCTTGCCATCAAACGTCTTGGATTCCGCAGATTCTGTCTTCAAATGCCTAGTCAGGGAGAACTACTTTTTAGTTGGCCTAGAAGAGGACTTGGAACATTTGAAACATTTGAAACAGCTTATCCAAGATACCCGATCTGAGACGCGTGCAAGTTTGCACCTGAACCGAAGATACGTGATGAGCTACCTTCCAGCTCATGTTTCAGGAATAGATGGAGCTGAACTCGAGGCGAAACCCCAGGATGTGAAGCTCTCACGAATTCGCAGCATGCCGATTCTCCTCTTTCCCTGACCCCATGGGAAAAGCTTTGGCCTAGACCTTTCTTCCGCTTTGAAAGCGGCCCAAAAATACCTTGTCCACCTGGGGTTCAGAGGCTAGCTCCCATCTCAGAAGTTGTACAGTGATAACTCGTCTTTCGGTGAAAGCCCCGTTGAATTCTGCCTCTTGTGAAATGCCTCGAGCTATTTTCTAGCTGTCCACGTGATGAGGCACTCTCTTGTATTGGAAATGCAAGGGATGTTGTAGAGCCAAGTACTCTTTCCCTTGTAGAAGTGTGTTGATTTCTTGCGGAATTCAAGGGGAAGAAGGTATTGCTCATCCGTTGGATTCGAAGAAATCCTTGGAGATCGAAATCAAAATTCCGGAAGTCGTTTCAGGATTTACCTGAAGGGTGACGGATCACTGAGAGGATGCTGCAAACGAGAGGTATGGGACTTGGCAGCATGGGAGATGAGTACAAGGAGTTTTGGTGGCAATTTCATTTTCCTTGGATTCATGCGTAGATGATTGAGGGGTTTGGCATTCCTGATGGATTTTGAAGACTGTTCTCGGTGGATCAAAGGCGTAAAATTTAAAATTTGGTGAAGTTGAACATGGCAGGATACGTGGTGTTTGCGCCGTACCAGTGAAAGCCAGGAAAATCTCCAAAACACCACAATAAATCTTCCAGTTTAGACAGAAGGGCAAAGATAGTTTAGATTCCCGTATACTCAAGTCAAAATGTAAATATTTTGATGTTTTTGGGCCCAAAATGGCTTCATTCTCTTTGATTCAAATGCAACAAGTGGAGATTCCCACAGAGCCATCAAATAAATACATCCCTCTTTCAATCCACAAATTGATGTCATCAAACTACATTGTAATCTTTCACAACAATAAACATTCACAACAACATATCCTCGCTCCAAGGTGAGGAAAAGAAGCGGAACGAAACGATCATGTGACTTCTTCATTCGAACCTACCCCGGCTATGTACCCGCCCCATATCGGCTTGAAGATAAGCTATCTCCGAGAACCTCAAATTAGCTCGCGACGACGACATCATACTCTCCCAACGTTGGCATCAGCATTTTAGCACCAGGCGCAACGGCGAAGAGATGTCACGAAGCAATAATCTGGTTTCACTGCCAGACGAGCTGCTGAACAACATCTTCAAGGATGTACGACCGTGGGACCTGGCGTCCCTAGCATGGTGTTGTCGGAAGTTCCATCTTTTGCTGCAGGGGAATAGGGCGTTATTTAAAGACATCTACTTGAGAGTTTTGGTGAGTCAGTTTGATTGAATGAGGAAGCAGGGAACGAGGAGAGGGAGAGGGAACGTAGTTATGCGAATAGGGCCTGACGAGAATAGGATGAACCGCCTCACCAGCCGAACAACGTTGAGTTCGACTGGATTGGAGAGGTGTATAAATATGTCAAGGTGAGCCTATCTTCATGCCGAGTTGGTTTTATTTTGTACGATAGCTGGAGCTGAGGGCCGAGCTCTAGAGATAATGTCTTGGGTACCTCCGTTGCGCATAAGCCACTTCCATAACCGTGAGGCTTCACGTGGTTCTTCCACGCTTTCAGCAAACATACATGCTAATAAGATGTTTAAAAGATGTTTAATATCCTAGATGGAGGGATGATGATGTCCTGCCAACGACGACTGAGTAATAGAGAAAAGGTTTTGGTTCTCCAATCCCCTCAAGCCTCCGTGGAAGCTGACTATCAACAGACCAGACGCATTGAATTTGTGGCCGACGTAGCAGCAAATTGGATGCACAACGCGCTCCCGCTCTCCCGTGGCCTTTCAAAGAACGTGGCTATCCTCTCGACACTCTTCGCCGAAAGGCCGCTCAAAGAGGCATTCTTCCAGCATTCAACCATCTACAGTCGCGCCACGAAGGACAGACTACGTTTGGAATCCTCAGGGGCAATCGACCGTCTAAGTCCGGAGGAGCGCCAGATGTCTGCTAAACTACATACGTTGTATGGCGTGCCGATGGAGTTCCCGAGACGCTCGCAGATCTTCGCGATATATCCATATGCGTGTTCGGTAGTGTATGATTTAAGAAACTATACGCAGGAGAACTTCTGGGGACCTTATAAGTCTGATGGGTGAGTTATCAGTTGAATTTCCAAAGATAGAACCAATTTTGACGTCGCTGTTGCGTAGGCTTTTTACAGTTGATTGGGAACGCCTCGAAGCAATTATGATTGTACTAGGGCATAATCTAAAGAATTTCACGGAGAACACGCATGGCATGTTTGAGCCAGTGTGGAATGTTCCTTGGCTTGGTGCTAGTCCTGATAGTTTCGCTCCGATGATGATGGATCAGTTGAAGGCGCAGCCTTCGCCACCGTCTAATGCATTGGATGTGAGTGAATTCTATCCAACCTCTTTCCAGGTGGTTGCATCCAATGTTGTGAGAACCATGCCCGAGAGTTCTGATCCTCGTGGATTTGATGCTCCGCGAAACTCTTTTCAGCTCTATCTTTTTATTACAAGTAAATACTGACTCAGCGATGAATAGCCTTTCAATGTCAGCGGTACATGGATGCGGGTAAGTAGTTCATTTTTCACTGCAGATTTCAACTGCTAATCACCAGCCAGGTCGTTTGCTTCCTCGGTTCGTTCTCATTTTCCGCACCAAACCTTTCTGAATCTAACCTCACCCTCCCGGATGATAGATTTCAGCGAGCTCTTTGCATATAATTTCAATAGCCACAGCCTCTCACCATCCGAGCCCCGCGCGCCCATCGAAACCACTGAAGCCATCCGCCTCATCATGATGGAGATCGAGGTGGTTCGTATTTCCGACCCTAGCGAAAACGAAGGACTGTCTCCAATCGTGCATTTTGAGGGCATAAGTAGAAGTATGCATACTCAGTGGGATCCCAATGCGAATTCCAAAATCAAAGGGACGGTGAGATTGACGAGGGAAGGGGAGGTCAGGTGGACTAGTATCAGTCTTTTTCAGCAGTGAGTCTTTCTACATTCCCATCCGAGCCCACAAGTGGTGTAAAAGGGAATACGACCTATGCTGACTTTCTTTCTTAGAGAGGAGAGATGGGCGAGCGAAGGCATCCAAATTGGTGGTGTGAAGTCTTCCAGAGGGGTGCTAGGACATTGGTTTGACAAGTACGCACTGTGCTTTCTTTGACTTCTGCCATCTCTAACAGCGATAGGGATTTTGACCGTCATGGGCCCGCAGGCCCAACGGCTTTCTGGAAAATCAGCAACGACATCAAATCCAGTCCCGACTCGGACGACGGAGTAGGCGAAGGTCATGATGCCGATGACGAGGGTGTCGCAGAGTACGAGGACGAGGAGATCGAGGTGGAAATCGAAGGGGTCGATGATGTGAATGACTTGACCGCGGAACAGATTGCCTTCGTGTTGCAGGCGATTGCTGATTCACATGCTGGTTCACATGCAGGTGCTCATAATTGAGAACAGCTCTCAACAATTGGGACTAGGGAGCATTGGTAGGGATGAATGGGTAGATTGACATGAAGTGTTCGAACCAGGATTAGGAAATGCACTATTGGATTGCGATAGGAAGTTGGCATAAGAGTTCGGTTTTGGGCTCCGCATGGTTTCTGTTTAAAATTATAAGTCATACAAAAACACCAAAAAAAATGGAGAGAGAGAAAAAGCTGGCTTTTATGGATAACCGCAGATGCTGTCTACATATCGACAATGCCCAAGGACAGGCGCCGTACTTTCAAGGGCGACGCACAAGGTGCCTCAATTCTGAAGGAACAATGTTGTTCGCCGCAGGTTGTCTTATGAGTAGGATGCAAGATTCGGGCGACGAGATTATGTAATGACTAGGATTAAATTGATTGGTATCTGTAAACGTCGTCGATTTTAAGATGTCGAATAGCACCGAAATTGACGTCAATACAACTCGACACCGCTCTTTTGATTTGTTGGGGGGTTTGGTTATCTACGCATGAGAGTTGTCACCCATTTAAGACCAGAAGCACTAGCAGCAAAAAGACAGATATGGACCATCTAGATTGTAAGATTCTCGATTTTGTAGAGAATCGGGAAATGTTTAAATTTCAAACGGAGAAAAGTGATACCGCAGCCGGCTAAGCAAAACCACCTCCAGGCTATGCAATCACTAATGAGACAATAACACATGCTTAGAACCTGCAAGTGATAGAAGTCAATTAGGAACTTAAATCACTCAAAGGAGGCTCTTGACTGGTGAGGCAAGGACAACGGAGATATCGCGGAGCAGTACCTCGAAGACAAGAGGAACAAAATGCAAATAGAATATCCACTGACTCTGTTGACCTCTTACTTGATATGTGTCTTAGCCAGAAATATGAAGCGCGTAATATAACGTTATAGTCCAAAGAAATCAAACAAGATGCTTCTTATTATTTTGTTGGGTCTTGTAGTGTTGATTGTCAATCAACAACCATGGGTAGAAGTCGAAGTTGCTTCTCCACAAAACTTAAGCGAGAAGCCTTGGCACACAAAAGCTCCTAGGCTCGCTCACGAGATTCTTCACTGTACCTCCGACGAGAGCGCAATCCCAGGAACACTCTCATATCCACTCCGGTACGTCTGCAATTGCCTTGCAAACGGTTCAGAAGCTCTGCATGGGGCTTTCAATGAGTTTGGAATGCTAACAGATGTGCTGGCAGACGAACACGTTCCGTTCTTTCTACACGACCTTACTCCCCTGACGAAGGTCTCACTCCCGCCATCATGGATATGGAAAAGTTGAAGAAGATGCAGCAGTCGGTGCGAATTGGTTAGTTAAAGCTCTTGTGATGCTGGTTTGAAGGCTTGTTGAGTCGAGAGCTCCGATGGCTTTCCGAGCCTTTTCACTGGCTGTATGTTAATTGCTAAATTTTCATCTCCAGGGTACGTTACAACCGATCTTTCCGACCGAGATTCCATAGACGATACAATGGCAGATGTTCTCGTCGTGTGGCCGAGCTACTTGGAAGGCCGACATATGCTGACAAGTAGATTTACAGAGGAAAAGGCACACCCCGAAGAAAGGTGAAGAAGGTCCATAAGAGCACGGGAATGGATGACAAGAAGTTGCAAACGTCCTTGAAGAAACTCAATGTCCAACCTATCCAAGCCATTGAGGAGGTCAACATGTTCAAGTCCGATGGAAACGTCATCCACTTCGCTGCTCCTAAAGGTAAGGCTACCCGTGGAGGACCGATTTGTTCACCTCGCAGATGGGTGTCATTGTTTTAGAAGACGGAAGCTAATCTCTCAAATTTGCAGTCCACGCCGCTGTCCCTGCCAATACCTTCGCTATCTACGGTAACGGAGAAGACAAGGAACTTACTGAACTCGTCCCCGGTATCCTAAACCAACTCGGTCCCGACTCCCTTGCCTCCCTCCGAAAGCTGGCCGAAAGTTACCAGTCAATGTCAAAGAAGGAAGGTGGTGATGAGCAAAAGGACGACGATGATGATGATGACATCCCAGATTTGGTTGCGGGGGAGAACTTTGAGGGCCAGGTTGAATAAAGATCCCAAACTGAGACGAGAAAGCTGTACAGGAACGCACAATATGACCATCCTGAGAGAAAATGTGAGGGTTCATATGAAGAGCATGGGGCGGCCACGATGGCTGTCACGAGCCTAAATTCGGTAGGGTTGCATGTAAAAAAAACCATTCAACACCTAATTCTTTCGCAAACCCTGAGTATCGAGATTACACGGTAGTGACCGTGCTATTGAATGTGACAACCATCATACCGAGTACGCCATTATGAAAATGGAACTCCAACATATGAGAGTATAAATGGGGGCCTCTCAAAGGTTGTGGTCAACATAATTTGATAACTAACAAGCACCGCCGTGGTCTAAGGAGGGCCTTGCGTCTAGACTTTTGTAACTCGACCTTCTCTTGGTCTCACCATATTGGGAGCTACAGAGAATGACGAGGCAAATCTTAGGAAACGATTTCCTTTGCGAATGACCAGGACTGCAATTGGCATTTGCATGTTCCCCTGAGTGGTCTCTCCTGAACCCTCTCCAGTCACCCAACTCATCCGCTGTAGCCTCCCAACGGATCTCTGGCTCTTCCACTACGCCCGAAATATTCAGCCATGCGTTATGCCCAAGCGGTGGGTGAACTGGTATTTCGTGCGGCTCATTTGGTTTCTTATCTCACATGTGATCCGTAGCCAGAGACAAAATCATCGCAACGCAGCCCACAATATCTTCAGGTATTGCGTCTTCGATGTCCGAAGCTGTTCACGGAGTTCTTGCATATTTTTCGTCCCATTATCGATATCGTCGTCCTAGCTCAAATGCACGTGTCGTTGGGGGAAAAGTTAATTCCATAGAGCACACATCCGTGGTATACAGGACCTGAAGTCTACATGCATCATAGGACAGAGACTGTATATTTAGTGAGGTTAAAGCTCATGCATGGTGAAGCTACATGTAAAGTTGTTTCAGTTGGCTAAGGCAGAAACTACAAACAAAAAGGCTGAATGGGCCAGTAGTCTAAGAAGTCCTCAGCTATTTCCTTTCCTCAATTTGCTGCGAGGGGACAAAGATGGCTTGCAACTCGAAAATATCCCCCCAAAACAATGAAAGAGCTGCGGCAACGACCTGTTGCTGTGAAGGAAAAGTATGATATATATCAAGCAATAGAGTATCCTTCTAATGTGGCATATGATGATGTGGTTTTGAAAGGTATGGATATTTATCCACTACAATTCGGTGCGCTTGTATTCAGAATACCAAGCGTTTCCGGAACACCCAATGCCAGTAATGGTTGACAAAAGCGCTGTCCAAGTATGTTTGATCGTCATATCTAGGCTGCCCACTCCACCATCACCATCAATTTACGATGTCAGTTGAGCATTCATACCTGACTAGGTAGAACATCTTCCAATGTTGAGCAGCATTTGTTGCTTTACTTACGCTACGTTTATTGTCTTCTGGACACTTAAGGCGTCAAATTCTTATATATTCAATCTTCAAAATCTAGAATCTAGTAATAACACAGATTCTAAAAACATTTATCAAAACATTTTCTCTTCGTACCACATAGTTATAAATTAGGCTTCGCAGGGCGCGCTTCTTTCAATCTTACAACCCCCTATTTTCAGTCAGCAACACTCTAAAATCATGGAAGGGGAATACAAACTTCTTGGAAACAAGTCGCAATAAGAGTCCCATCCATAGCATGAATATGCTGCGTAACTACACCCCTCCCTGCCCCAGACCACGGACTTGACATCTCAGTGAACATCCATTCATCTGCCCTAAATCGTCTCGGTTCATGGAAATAAATTGTGTGATCTAAGCTAACCATCATACCCACCTCTGGTCTCTGCAACTCATTCGAAGGATCATATGGGACTCCTTCTGCTTTCTGCTTTTTCCGGAGATACTCCGCTCTGGCTGCCATCTCGGAGGAGGCGGTCTCGATTGTTGTTTTGTCTATTGGATTGGGAGGCGCCCCGAATCGCCATAAGCCGTGAATTCGAGATACGGTCCCGATGAAATAGGAATCGGACATGTATGCCAAAGCTGAAAGATGGGCCTGGTGACCACCCTCAGAAGAGATGCGTCCTCTGGCTTTGATCCACTGCCTAGTCTTTTTCTCATGCGGATTCGTGCTATCCGAATTCAAGATCTCAATTATCTGAGATACAAATGGACTATTCCCGGTCAACTTTGCATTATCAATGGCCTGTTTTTCAGTCTCCTCAACCGGCATTCTGATATTCTGTGGTAAAGGAACCGCGTGTTCTACCGTTTTCGTGCCTCCGCTATTCTCTCGCATGAAAGACATCGTCGCAGTAAATATGGCTTTTCCGCGCTGACGTGCTTGTACTGTACGTGTTGCAAATGATTTGCCTTCGCGGACGTGCTCCACGTAGTACATGACTGGTATCTCGCTGTCGCCTGCAAGGACGAAGTAGCAGTGCATGCTGTGGACCGTGAAGTTACTGGGGACGGTTCGTTGGGCTGCTGCAAGACATTGCGCAATTACCGCGCCGCCATATATTCCACGAGCTCCAGGTGGGTGCCAGAGGGGTCTGGTATTGGTGAACATGTCCTGGGTTCAGATGTCAGTCTATGTGCGCAGGAGAACAGAAGGTAGCCTGACAGGTGCGATAGCGCCTAATTCCGTCAATTCTAACGCATTTTCAATCACAGACTTCGAGGGATCGAGAGGAGGAGGTTTGACAAGCGTAGGATGGTCTGCCATTGTGTCCGAAAATGATCTCGAGGACGAGGGGAGAGTTTGTGGTTGGATCGAGGATAAGGTTACTGCAGCCACAGGAGACGCCATGCAACGAATAGTGGTAAGCTGGAGTTGTGTTCCAGGCCGATGAAGTGTATATTTTATAGCAGAGGTTGAAAATCTGATCATACGTTTCATGCTCTTATCATTATGGCTTCTCTTTTGTCAGCCGCTGTTGTCGTTGAGAGCTAGATCGGAATGCGAGGCACCTCGGCTCGATGGGCTGCGGGACAACTTCGGCCGTTGCCTGTTGACCATTCTTCACATGCCTTTCAAACTCCTATCATTGAACAACTACTACTTTCACATTCACGTACACGAAACATTGAGGTATAAAAGAATAGATAGCTTTGAGTTGCTTGGCAATCCATCTTATTTAGAACATCTCCCTCTTGTCTGTGCCTTCAATCATGTCTCAGTAGGTCTTTCCTACAAATTCAAACATACAACCTCCCAAGGTCATCCCGCCTATCTCACTCGAACATGGAACAATAACGTAGGGCAATTTAAGAAATTCTTAGGGCACCCTCGTGCTCCTCAAAGTAACATGATATATTGCCCCTTTCTGATCTAGAGGCAAGAGCATTGTATCTTCCTTCTCCCCGAGTGTTTACCATTCCCTCTCCACTCTCGGTTCTTGCAAGACTGGACCCGGATCTTCATTCTGGGAGAAAACATGCTGTATATCTTGAAAACATTAGCTTATATACCTAGAAAAAGTACCGGCTCAAACTCCAACCATTCACTTAGCCAAAAATGGTAGTATTTCCGAGGAGATGTTGGATTTGTGGCAGGTACCTGGGGTGTTGTATCTTTGCGGAGCGTTGGGTGATTGGAACTTAGAGATAGTTTCTTAGATGCCCTTTATTCTGGAAGGAATAGGCGCCCGGAATTGGTCTCATTGTGTTTTGAGAGCCAAGCTTCGATGGTCAATGGTAGAAAATTTGGATGCTCATGATTGGGCTGGTTGGAGGTGTATATTAAGCAACCGTAATCAGAAGCAGTGAATGGTGTTATAAATAATGGAGATGAATCAAACCGAGAGGACGAGAAGTGGTGTTTCCATGCAGTATTCAGTCATGAATGGGTCAGAAATCTGACCAATGGGTCTCAGGCTAAAAATGAAAGAAATCCTGTCCGAGTACGAATGAATTAATGTGCTTCCAGGGTACCTACGAGAGTCGAGAAGGTTTCATCTTGGATTCTGTATCAAACTTTTCGCTTGAAATGACAAAATAAGTCCTCATCCGCCAGACAACACCGCGTGGACAAGTATTTAAAGAAAAGGATTACTTTCGAGTTTCATTTCCCATTCAACCGCAGACGTTGAGGACAAGAACCCCAAAGTTTCATTTTTCGAGACATGCTTGTGCCAGGATCTCAAATTGAGCAATAGAGAGGTCGAGAGAACCGTGAGGTGAATATAACTTTGCTAGAGGAAAGCTCCTGAACTTGAACGAATGAGATAACGCTGTGTAACTCCACGAAACGCTAGTCCATCCGTCCGAGAAATCCGCAGCTCGAACTTCCCAACTCTTCGAGCAATTAGGAGTTACCACAATTCTCAAGTCTCAAAAAAGTAAATGATTTCATTCATGGGCAATATGAACAAGCCTCGATAAACAAGACAGTCAAACAAACAACCGTTCAGACAACTTGTCCTCTGCCAAGTTAAAGAATGGAATTCCAATCCATCTCTTTGAACGTCTCCTCAACACTCACAAACTTCGATCCCTCAATCCCCAACTCCTTACTTGTCACATAATCTTCACCAGACCAGCTTTTATCACCAAACTCCTCCCAAAACTGCATCATAAGACCGATTTCCGCCCCCCACATTGGCCACACAGCATCATACTCCTTCAGGCCGATCTTCAAAAACAAACTCTCCCCCCCTGTGGCCTTGCTCCACATCTCAAGCATGCCTCCAATCGTTGTTTCTTCCGTGCACGCCAACACAAATCTCCCCTTCGTGAGATCCGGCTTGGCTAATATGGCAGAAGTGAAGAATCCGATGTTCTTCGTCACATCACCGATACTCTTAATTGGTACATCGGGCCCTGTCGCGGCCAATTGCAGATACTTGCCCGCACTCTTCACATAGTTTGGAGTGAACGTGGGGAAGATGTAATTCGTGGCATAGAACGTAATCCATAGGAACGTCGTCTTGGCAAACAAGTCGGGTTTAGACTTGATGTAGTCATCGATCTTATTCTTACCCTCGAAATGTGGGACCGAGTATTTCCCTTTTGAAATCCTGGAGCCGTTGGGGAGGGTGCTCCAAATATAATGTTTCAGTGTTGGGGTTGCGAGGGCGGCGTTGGCGATATTGATTCCTTGTTGGATTTCGGTCTTCATGGCGTGTTGTGGGCCATCCGAGGCGAAAGGCTCGAAGAAATCTGTTATGCCGTAAATAGCTGTAGAGCCCTGAGTTGTTCAGTTAGTGTCACAGAAAGTAGGAATGGAGATACCAACCTCAAAAGCTTTGATGAGTGATGCCTCGTCATTCACGTTAGCTGAGACGACTTCCACACCTTGGGTTTCCAGAGCATGAGCCTTTTCGCTGGTGGTGTTGCGGGTTATGGCTCGGACTTTATACACTCCGTCTTTGAGAGCATGTGCAACAATGGACTTCCCTTGGGCTCCAGTTGCACCGAGAACTGTGAGGATTGGAGACATAGTCGTTTTTGTGTGATAGAGCTTAAACCAGATTACCAAATGTGAGATTGGATTGAGTTGAAGCGAATGGAATTGATTTCATCTCTAAAGTGTTTATGCCTTGCATATATACTGTCATGATGTATTACAAGTTCTCTTTGTTACAAATCGAATTGGAGGTTGGAGGGGAAGGCTTATAAATTCAATTCGTTGCGGATTGGTTCGAATACTTGTACGACAGTTCGTCTTCTGAGTGGCACACGAAAGCCACAAGAGTCACGGGGCATCTGCAATAGATGACCGGATATAGCAATTTCTGCGAAAAACGTATAATCATATAGATGTACCATACATGGCGATCGAAATGGAAAATGCTCTTACATTCGAAGCTGCGAATTACTAATTGAGGCCATGGTAGTCAACAGAAAGCAAAGCTCCTCCGCGGAAATATACACATGGCCACTAATATGGGCAGAGAGAGATAGATACTGTCCATACTCAAGAAAGCCCCCCTCAACTTCGTAAGCAGAAATCTGCAGACATGCCGCGTCCTTCTCCGTGCTACAAGTAAGTTTGTAGTAAATAAAACCCTACATTTGTAACATTACATGATGCCTGATGTCAGGCTTCTACTGCAAGCTGTACACTAGAGAGAAGTAGCGTTCTCAGATGCCGCGAATCGCTGGAACTGGACCGAAATCGCTTCTTTGCTTTCACCATTCATCGTCATCGAAATTTACCAGAGTAAAAATTGCAATCAACAAAAAACATTAAAGAAAATCGGATTAGCTCAGTCACTGAATTATACCTCGTGCAACATCTCTTTGATATTGCGCTTCTAGGCTTCAGACGTCGATATTACCGTCGTCCTTAAATTCACTGCCGTCATTTTGCCGGCTATGGCACCAGTCATACAAAAACAGGTTCACGCATTCAAAACCGTTTACCCATGGATTAAAACACCCCTTATAGTAGGGGCGCCGATGCGAGTCTTCGCTGGCCCTGCGCTTGCAACATCCATCACCAAAGCCGGCGGAATTGGGTTCATGGGCCCAGGAGCCAAAGCCTCAGACCTTGATGCATTCCTCTCCGAAGCCAAAACTCTACTCGGCACCTCGAGCCCTACTGCAAACAATCTCTTGCCAGTAGGAATTGGCTTTCAGACCTTTGCCGCAGACCTCGCTCTTGCAGGTCAGGCTATTCGGAACCACAGACCCTGTGCTGTATGGCTGTTCGTTCCACGTGATGGGCAGAAAGAACTCGATGCTTGGAGCAAGATGATTAGGGATGCATCACCGGAGACGAGGATCTGGATTCAAATTGGGAGCGTCAACCAGGCTGTACAAGCGGCACGATCGGCGTTCCCACCCGATGTGCTTGTGGTCCAAGGCATTGATGCAGGAGGCCACGGCTTGGCGAAAGGAGCAGGAATTATTTCGTTGCTACCGGAAGTTTTGGATGAGTTGGGAGATTTAGACATCCCGCTCATAGCAGCGGGTGGAATTGCTGACGGGCGAGGTATAGCTGCGGCGCTGAGTCTAGGTGCTGTAGGTGTTGCGATGGGGACGAGATTCCTTGCTGCGAAAGAGGCGAAGATTTCGAAGGGGTATCAGGATGATGTTTTGAGGACGAGAGATGGTGGTCAGAATACAATTAGAACGACTTTGTATGACGAGTTGGCTGGGAGGACGGATTGGCCGCCTGGGTACGATGGAAGGAATGTTGTGAACCGTAGCATTCTGGATCACGTCTCTGGAGTGGAGTTTGAAAAGAATAAGCAGTTGTATGAGGACGCGACTAAGAAGGGGGACAATGGTTGGGGTGAGGATGGGAGATTGACGGCCTATGTTGGGTCCGGGGTTGGACTCATTAGGAAGGTCTCTGGGGCTGGGGAGATAGTTGAGGAGGTGAGAAAACAGGCACAAGGTTCATTGGAGAGAGCTAGAAGTATTCTCTGAGACTGAGGCGTAAGCTTTGTTTACCAATACGCCTTGTGATGTTGTTGCACCATATATGCACCGAGACAAAAACGACGTCTTGTGCTAAATTTGAGGCTATATTAGATGTGATATTAAGCTAGACAAACATATTATGCCAGCTGCTCTTGTGAAACTGCATACATATGTCTTGCCAGCCTTGCTCTGGGTTGTGGTTTGGGGTATTCCCGTGGATGAAGACGTTGGTGATACTGATATCTGCGACGCTGGAGACTCAGATGTCCAAACCTGGCTTGCCGCCACTGTACTTGTACTTCCAACTACGATCCTACTCGAGGGATTCGTGCCACCGCTGCTCGTCTTCGCCATTGGCCCCCTCGGCATCGTCACCTGGCTCACGGTCGAATATGGTCCAAGATTAAAAGCACCCAGCGTTGTGTCTTCTGGCTCAGATCCTGGAATTGTTTCCTCGTCGTCCCTGTTCTTCCCACAAGCCTTATCCGTAACCTTCCTACACTCGTCTACCCCATATGTGATGGTTTCGTCATATTTCGCAAGGAGATTATCACTGATACAAGCATCCCAATAGTTCTCGCAGACATCTACTGTTATGATATCGGACCAGAATTGCCCTTCATCGTACCAGTATGGGTCCGGAAATGTACATATTGCATAGTAGGTGAAATTGTTCGGTCGTGCAGGTGTTGAGGCAATGAACAGGTCACTGCATGGTGCATAGACGAAGTCGTTCGTGGCATAACAGGTTACTGAGTAAGGATCGTCGACATCCGAGTAGCAGTTTTCGTCTGCGCGTATGTAAGTAGGGGCATACAGCTCTGAGATAGGAGAAATCATACCCGGTGATGGCTTTCGTGTATACGAGTTTGGATACCAGTATGCATAACTCCTCGTCACTGAAAGCAGGAGCGGGAGCAAGACACGCATGACGAGTCGATCGTCAGCCTCGCAGCAGCCTCGCAACTCCGATGGACGATCTTTGCTTTTCGTCACGTCTTACAACAGTCCTTCTCTATCCCTCGATTTCGTGCGCCGTCTTACAGATGAAAACATGATGCATCCAAGAGCGTGCGAAGGCCTCTTGGTTCATTTTTCTCATTGGTGTTGTATTTGCCAAGGCCAAGAGCTTGGAGAAGTCTTGGTGAAATGAGAACGTGTGCGACCAGGTGTTGGCGATACTGTACTGTATTGCGCGTCGAGGTGCTGGCAACTTGGCATGTGTCACCCAGCCATATCCAAACCTCACCAAGTTCATTCACATATTTCCAAGGCCGCTTATCGGAATTGCGACAAGTTGTCAGAGCAGCATGTTGTTGTTTTCCAAGACATTTTGAATGCCGAGAGAAACTAAGTATCCGAGCAGACCGAGCGGCAGTTGACCTGAAGTCCGCATGTCATCGGATCGTGAACTAAGATGGCGAAATGGGAAGGGTTGGAGAAAGCTAGCATGGTCTGATAAGTTTGTTCATCGTCGAATAGAGGATAGTGATCATTCCATTCGTCAGTCCCGAGGTGCTTGCTTGATCGGCCCAAAGGGGTTATGAGAGGTATGATATTCGGAAGATCCCCCGATGACATCGAATGCTGCCCTTCCCCGTTCCACGAGTAAGAATATCCTCTACGATGTCTACTGCTTGCGACGCATACGCCTCTCGTATGCTTTTACTAACGCCGCCCAGGCTTGGAATTTCATGAACAATCTCCATTACAACACCTGGCCATAGCGGACTCCCTACCCACCTTTCTGCTTCAACGAATTTATGTGCTTTGTCGCTGAAGTGTCCTCAGATTTAAGTCTGTCTTCCGGGGAGCTCCAAATCGAGGGGATGAACCATCTCAGATCAACCGTTCGCTGCACTGTGGGCTCCGCAGAATCGATGCACAGGAGACCTCGTGAGAATGGATGGTTTAACACAGAGACGTTACTTATACATAATGGACTCTTTCCCCACTCATATATGTCTCTGCAGGGTTGTCCATCGCGAGGGACGACCTGGAATGGAGCCGAAGTATATTGTCCTTAATCTTTCGGCCATGAGATTATCGCCATAAAAGCTCCCACTGCAGCCTTTGTGAGGACACATTTTGCTACTCGTTCGAGTCGAGATATTTGGAGTGATGTTGTTCAAGCTCGGATCTTGAAAAATTGACAAGAGGCCTAAATGAGGACACAACTAGCACGCCCGATGCTGGCCTTGCACTAGGGCTCTCATGTGCTGCCATCGCGGCTCCTGCGATATCTGTATTCTGCAGCACATCCCCCAAAGATTTAAGCCTCTGAGCTTCCTAGTTAAATGACACCTACCTGCGGTCTTGTGCCAACCCTACACTTACGAGCGCCTGGATATTGCGGGTTGAGCTTTGTTCAAATGATCCAAGATCAATCAATGCAACCCACCAAGAAGTTGAGACCACTCAGTAGCACCTTCCAGTAACAAGGTTCTTGCCAGATTTGTAAGGAGGCAAACTTATTGACAGGCACTGCTCAAGTCTTAATCAAGTATGTTCAAATATGAAGTTACTCTACTACGCTGAGTGATCACAATTCCTAGAAATATCTGAGTGTTGAGCGCGAGATGCCTTTTTTGAGATATCAAGGACAATATTTGTTAACTACTAGCTATGCTGATTACCTGAAAAAATCAGGAAATTGAAGCTGGTTGCTCGTTTGACGATTCATGAAGCTCTTTTTCATGATAATTAATATCACAATAACTTGAAGTATTTGACTGAGTTATAGCTGCCGTGTTTTACAATTTTAGTTCGCATTCGTTCTGATAATACAGTCATAAGACCTAATGTCTCGACTTTATCTGAATAATTGAGAATGAGCAGGAAGTCCACTTGCCCCATACCACAGCCATAGTCGCTAATACCAATCTGAATCGCTCCAAACTTCCTATTCCATGATGAACCTAAATACAGTATCAGTGTTGCCAGTCTCAGTCGATAATCTGAGACCATTGAGACGTCTATTTTCTTCTCCATCGTGGTGAAGGACACCTTCAACAAACTCGCAGTCAAGGATGACATGCTCTTTATTGTCACTGACTGTCATTTGGCCTTCAACTGTGCCAGAGAATTCGTACATCGGTACGACTGCTGGCTTCTCGGTCCATAATCCGAACCCATTGAGATCTTGATCAGTGGCTCCCACACGGCGAAGGACACCTTCAACAAACCTGCAGAAAAAGAAGACATGCTGTTGACCGCTGATTAACATTTTCCCTTTAATTCTGCCGGAAATGTCATATATCAGTGGGACTGTTTCGGGCTCAACCTCTGACTCGACCTCTGGCTCGACCTCGGGTTCAACCGCACTAGAACCAAACACTTTATCGTTCTTCGACTTGTATGCCTTGAGGAAGTGAGGACAACCCTCGATCTTGTGTGAAGTGCTGCCACAAACAAGACAGTACTGCGGGATACCGATCATTTTTTGGCCACGCCCATGTTCCCACAAGAACTTTCTATTCACCTCCCGTCTTCCGAGCTTTCGGGCAACTCCTCTCCAGTCGGTTCCCTTCGCCGCCCTGTTACTTCGGATTTCCTCCTTCTTAGCCAACTTGGAGACAGGATTGGCGATCGAATGTGAGCCGACGTAAACAGCAGTATGGTCGTGCTCCTTGGCGTTGAATATGAGGAGGGGGAAGCAACTGTAGCAGCTTGCCCACTTTCTGTGGGGCATGCCAGCTGCAATCAGAAGAGCAGTTACTTCCGCCATCATGGCTCGTTGTTCGTCGGTTGGATTCCGCATTGTGTCTGCTGGCACATGTGTGAGTATTGGGCTGCTGATAGGAGAATAATGTGACTGACCTTTCCTCACTGCAACGTTGTCTGAGTGAGTGATATGGCGAGTTTGGAGTGAGATGTTGCTGGTGCTATGCGGGCAAAACGTTCTGTCAGATATCAGCAATAAATTATTGATGATAGAGGAGTATGGCTTACTTGGTATAGTGTCTTGACGTTATTCCTACTTGGTATGAACAAGGAGTCGGTCTATCGTGTTGTTTGAAATTGAGTTGTTCGAAACTGCGTTGTTCGAAGTCGCGTTGTTCGAGATTGTGTTGGTTCAAAAGCGAGTCGGTCAAGATTGTGTCGGTTGGAAGCGAGTTGGCTGAAAGTGAGTTGGTTTGAAGTGAGTCAGTTGAAATTGTGTTCGTCGAAAGTGAGTTCTTCAAAGGTAAAGTACGCTAAGTATCTGATCGTTTGAAGAGCTTTCCAAGACACGGCTTCAGATTCCAAATGGAATTTATTATAGAGTATTGTATATGCTCGAGAGCGGAATCAAATCAAGACTTTAAGTTGTGATGAGACCTGCACTGTTTGATTTGAATGCAGCCGAACGTTAGGTAGTAGTGTAGTCAGGACATTCAAGCATGAAGTATCGAAATGTCCAGTGTGATGTATTGAACCAGATTGAGGAGCACTCATGGCAGAGGTTCAATAATTTCTTTTTATAGGTGTCACATTACTGATTCTGTGACTGTGGAACTAATCATGGCACGGAGGAGCTAACTCAAGATGTGGCTATATCTGGGACATGAAGAAGAGAACTTTTGATGGAAGGCCAAGATGGTATAATATTCTTCCTCTTATTGTAGAGCTTGAGGTCGAGGACTCTCTTGTTACGGAGCCTTCGATTGACGATTCTCTTGTTGTTGCTGTCTAATATCTTGTAAGACCTGTGGTTGTCGAGTAGGCAACATCTGCTCCCCTCCTTGTTCCCTATTTATTTTGAAGAGTCCTATTCTTCTGTTGTGCTGTTGCTCCGTTTAAATTGGAGGTGTGCCTAAAGGGTTAAGTGATGGTCGTAACCTTTGTGAAGCTCGAATTGGGGTTCGAGGAGAAGTCTGATTTGTAGCTCCTACTACTGTGCAAGTTCGAGGTGCTTGATTCGTAGCAATGACGGGGAAGTGTTGTCGCCTTGGAAGTGGTGTTATCTCTTCTCTGACTCGTACGTAAGTTGCTTCTTTTTGTGCGGTTCGAGTCTCTTCCTCCTTTGCTTCTCTCTCCACTTGATATTTGTTTGTTCCATATCTACAATTCACTTGGCATTGGCTTGTTTTGTGGCTAGATAGAACACTCATTCTTACTTAGGACGCTATATATCTGGAGTACGATCTTGCCCTTCTAAACCACGTATATATCTCTATCAAGGAGTAGGTCTCGTAGAACACATAATAGTCTTGAGTTAACTATATCAAATATGTTATAGTTCCAATCCTTGAAGTCGTCTTTAATTACACTCTATAGCTTTGGTTCAGCTTTAATTATCTTCTTATATATTGTAGTGTTCTCTTCTATTATATCTTATCGTTCTGCTTTTGATATAGTTGTTGGTCTGCTAGGAACGGTTCTATGGGGAGGTTCGTCTTCTTGCTGTTGCTGCTGGTACTAGCCTACTACTACTACTACAGCATTTTGACGGAATGAATATAGTAATTATCTTCCTATTCCTTTCCTCCTTCCTCTCTGCTTCTTGTTATGTTATCGATTGTAATGTCGCGTATGACGCATCGTTTTGGTGAATGGGGTCGAGTTTGGTGAATTTTTTGCTGGTTTTTGATCGGCAAATTAATAGACTGATCAGTGTGGGTAAACTCACGATTTACCAAAGCCTCTACCTGTCGTATCGAACTCCCCACTTATAGGGAAATAATATAGCTGGTTTTGGGCTTCTAATGGTGTTTGATATTTTAAGTCTAAGGGGGAGGTTCTGCTAGCTAAATACATGGCGGTTGCCTAATTGGGACTACGCGATCAAATACCGACAATTTCAGTGCTCTATATAATAGACAATTAGTAGTCTACCCTACTTCAAGAAACAAGAGGAGATCTACTATGATATCTCAGACTTTTGGAACGAAATATTGAAACTCCCTAAGCTGATGGTTGATACTAGTCAGAAATGGCATGACAACAGCAAGATTGCCTTGTTGCCTAAGAAAGAACACAATCAAAAATAATCCTTAAAGGTTTGGTATGATTGTAAAGATAGTTTGGCATCCACTGTAATTGGCTTGGCCAGAAGTTTCCACAAGCAGTTCAACTATCCTCTAACCTGGTTCTGGGTTTGTTTGGTCAACCTGCTAGGCCAAAGGCTGGATTTGGAGTATCAATCAATTGGTAAGAAACTTGATTGTCTGAAGTAGCAATGAAAATTAGATTTGCCTGTGCTGTATGTCAAAAGAGGCCTCTGACTATTCATTACTTGGACTATATAGGTACATTTCCCCAAGCATGCTTCACTCTGCTTCTGGTATTTGTACTATATGATATATCTATTCTCAAGGATCGTAGAATTATGACTGAGAAAGTATTAGATGCAGATCGACCACTTCTTGAACGTTCTTGATCGTTTTTTTTTTGTATTTGATTCTGGATAAGGATATGTCTTGGTCCTGGCTGGAGCTTTTGATTACTAGCACCTCGCTAAATGACCCCCTTTCGGTCACAATAGCGGAAACTTTGGGCTTTCGGAGGGTCTACAGTATTTGCCCGCTGATATCTTGACTCCAATTGAATGATCTTTTTGAGCCAACGCCAGGTGGCAATAAAAACAATCAGGTTAGAATCTTCCCGTGACCATGATCAAGCTAACAATTGTAGTGCTACCAGTAGGTGACACAATTCGTGCCTCACCTCGCTTATTCAGTAGATCACCAAAACTACAAATGTACGCATATACTCTTATTCTGAGAAGATTCGTGCTTCTGTTTGTTTCAGCGGCACGGGGTTTCGCGAGCTTCTTTCCGAGCTCTGGAGGCGCTCGTTTACGGTCCCACTTTTCGATTTGTTCCCTCAATATTTTGATTGCAGCTTCGATCATGATTCTTTGGTTCTGAAGTTCCGCGAGGAACATGTAATTGTGGATTACGACGCCATGAGATTCGTCGATGTGGAAGGGCTCAGCTGCCCGGTGCGAAGGTCAGTTGAGGTTGCCTGGACTGCTCAGGTCCAATGCAAAGTACTCATGTCGAGATCCCGATATCGAACTACCTGTTTCAACACGAGGAAGGGCCTTCCATGTATCAGGACTCCCTTAGAAGCCTCATCGTTGCTACAAGCTCTTAGTAGCATTCACGGAGCCTCTACGAGAGCACTATGCGCGATATATGCCTATCCTAGTTATGAGAAGGACTTTTTCTGGCCTCGGTCTGAGCGGCAGATCTTCAGGTGGGCTGGGATCAGGCGTACGAGGCTGATGGGCTGACTGCAAAGCATTTTTCAGCCCCCAAGGATCAGAGAACCATACAGTATTGGCCTGGGGCTGAGCAGTCGGTCCCACATCTCTTCTAACTACGTACGTCCATAGGCTGATGGATGAATTCGACAGCTCGAAAGACCTATCACAGTCCCCCACTTATGCCTCGTAATGCATGTCGATCAGCCCTGGATGACTAGATGCTCCTTCGCTGTCGGTGATGCCTACTCGTTCTATTGCACGTGATCTTACCAGAGTCCTGCCAAAAGTCCTGCCTACGACAGAGAAACATGGCTGCAGGAATTGCGATGCGATGACCTTTTGACTTATACCATCCCCAGTGGCGATGGACAGTCCATTCCCGCACTCTGAGACGTAGTATCTCTGTCGTGGCAATTGCTCAATACCAAAGCACCAGCTGTCGTGAATAGCGCCACCAAACATGTCATTCTTGCGCAAGCGAAGCAGGAGCCAAAGCTCCGGGTCAAACGGTGATGATGATGGCCGTTCTATGAGAAGTGATAGAAAGGGATTGAATGAGAGATCCCTCATTGAGAGGAGATACTCCGGCGTTAGTGAAATATCGACTCGACCTGATGACTACGGGCTCAACGATTCTTGCGTGCATGTCAACCTATTGCAATCACTATCTAGCATGTGCTAATTGAGATCTTAGGATACGAAACTTCCCTAAGCATAAATCTTCTCATTTGCGCTTTCTAGCTTGGGTTGCATACACACGCAAATATGATGACCACTTAATCACCGATGACGAACGTCGAACATGCCCATTACTTTGGTGTCGCGAGGTGTTTGCGGATCAGGAAGTGATGTTGAAGCATGTCTGGGAATGTGAACACTTGTCAAAAGGCCTGTATTGGTGCTTCCATTGCCAGAGACCGGAGCGGGTCGGGAAATTTCAGTGTAAGAGATGCCAAGGTCTACCATCAAAGACTGATCGTCTTGCTACGGTGGCAAAGAGGATCTTCTCCAAGCTGGGTACGAAGCATCAGAGAGAGGAGTACTCGGTTCCCAGCTCAGAAATAAGAGGCATGACAAGCACGGCTCTGTCTAAAATTTCGGAATCGACCGAAGCCGAACAATGTCCAGAAACCCATGATGGCTTCCAGCAGGACGAATTTCCTCCGTATGAGCCATTGCCAGAGCTTCCGAATAGTTTTATTTCCGAGATGGAGAACACGAGTGTTATGCCGGAGATGGATACCAGATGGAATATCAACTCGCAAGAATTAACTAGATCTCACGAACAGCAGGAGGCATCCTCGAACTTTTCAGCAAGACTATATTCGAGCATGGTGATGAATGCAGCGGACCATGCTTTTTCAGAATCAAACCCGCCATGGAGCCCTTCTTCATTCGAAACTCAGGTTCCGGCTCCAAGATCCTCTGGCCGATCACTGCCAGCGCTTGCTCTTAATACCCGAGATATCTATCAGCCTTCAAGCTCAAGGCATCGAGATGGCAGTACCGGAACACTATCTGATGAGCCAATGTCCGCCACCTTGATATCTCCTCTCAGCGCAACTGAGGGTTTCTTCTCGGGCATGCTTGGGTTATCAGCTTATGAAGTATCGCCGACCAATACGGAGTCAACTTGTAACTCCTTTCTCACCAACGATTCAGGATACACGAGTGCCACAATCGACTCAGCTACTACTATGTCAACAGACTTTGATCGAATGTGGGATGCTCACGATTTGATGAGGAAGACAAATTTGGAGGGATTTCCCATGACTTCTGGAATGGGAACGAGAAAAGAGGATGGGTTGATGCAACCTCGCCTAGAGCCACCCAATACATCATCGTCGAACGTACCTTCGAGGAGTTCTTCAAACAGCTCGAATCATTCCGCCAACCGATGCACGGCAATAGTTAAGCGCAAAGAGCTTTCCCCGCACTGGAAAGACCCAAAAAGCCTAGTAAAATCGTTCGTTGAAGTTTTAAATGAGCATCTTGAGCACTCCCGTAATGCTCTCAATCAGCTCCCGTCTAACCCAACTATCAAAGAGCTACTAGCTATGTCCTCGGCCTCAATCATATCCGTTGGCTTCAATACGCTGAGAGGCCTTCTCGAGAATCGCAATCCTACTGCAATCATCGAAATTTTTGCGTTTTCGCATGTCGCTTACGCAGCAGCAATCGCTGTTGAAGACAAATCATCCAAGGTCCTCGCAGAGAAGTGGTTTCAAGATTCATTATGTTGGCTGTCGGCTTTGTCGTCAGACAGACAGAGAATGAGCTACACTTTAATCGTCCAAGCGATCTGGAAACCTCAAGACTTGACTGAAATGAGGGATTTCTTAGATTTCAGCAAGTTGACTGAGCCAGTTCATCCATCTCCAGAACATGAGAACAGACTTGTCAAATCCTGCAAACATTTCCTAGATAGTATGCCTACCCCGCAGATTCTGCTGTAAAATGCTGATAACCTACTTCAGTTCAAGAAAGTCTTTGCAATAACGAAAGATCTTCTAATCCTACTATCTCTACCGCACTATCTTTCAACTTCTCCCAAGCATCATTCTATCGCACAGCAAAAAATCGAATCATCGATGAGCTGATCCAGAAGGTTTCAATTGAGGCATTCATTGAAGATGTAGTCGCCGTGGAGCAACGATTACAAGATGGGACAATCAAGGACTTGCGGCAGCTAGAGCTAGAGTTGATCTGCGCTGGAAAGGTGAACTTCCACAATCCATAATTTTCGAGGATGATGGCTAATGGACCATAGCTTGCGTCCCAGTCAGACTTTACGTATGAGAGATTCTTGTCTCATGTAACATGTCTCTGCGACACTCTCTACTCTGAAGGCGAGTCAGAAAGATCTCGCACGGAGTATCAGATCGAAGACATCGATGTCACCAAGTCTTTGGTTCCAGAAGAAGGTTCTAGCCAAGATGATAGTGCTGAAAACTTTGATTTCTCCGATATACTGAACGAGCAGAGTACCTCGCTGGATTGTCCTCTTTCAGGTACCTCGCTCGAAGCCTTCCTCGTTGAAGCCAATTCCGTTCTTGAAGATTCAACGTATGCAATCTCCCACATTGATTGCCATGATAAGTGTACTGATACACTTACTAGCCACACAAATCTAAAACCAACTGAATTCTTCTCGCAGCCTACCCACCTGGCTCGTTCCCAATCCAATCCCACTCCATCTACTAAACCTCGCCAGCAATCACTAGTGCCTACGCCATCATCCTCCACTGTGCCATTGAAGAGCCAATCCGCGTCTCCTACGTCCACGCCATTCTGCGCATCAGCAACTACGTCTCATTCATCCGCTGCTATACCGGCCGTCTCGAGCTACGACAAATACAAATGCCACTGTGGTTACATCCCCCGCGGCGAAGAGAAATGGAAACCTTCAAACCTAGCACGGCACAAACGTACCCAACACCCAGTCGAAGTCAAGATCTACAAATGTCGCTTTCGTGGCTGTGCAAGTACTTTTACGAGGAGTGACAATTTCAGAACTCATGTGAGAGAGAAAGGGCATGATGTTGCCGGAGCGAGGAAAGAGTCGAGTGGGGCTCTAGAGAAACGAGACCGGGTAGATTATGAGGAAGGGAATAGATTCAGGCAGAGGCCTTCAAAACGACGGAAAGTAGTGGGGGACATAAAAGATACTCCAAGGACTGATAAGGAAGACAAAGTCTTTAAAGAGGGGTGGTTATGAGCTGGATCTCGATGGGAATGCTTTGCAAGCGGGCATTGGACGATAATAGTTTCATGGGCCTGGTGTTATGGATATATAGGCGTTGGTGGAAAAAGCAAGATACCCAAGAATCCAATTTTCAAATCATCCATGCTTCGTTCTTAAAATTATCTAAAATTTGTTTTTTACAATCCTACAAAGTCATACATAACCTTTTTTCAGCCTTGGATGTTCGCCTTGAGATATTGATAAGTGGATATTGTAGATTCCTAGATCAACTTTAGTGAAGGCGAGTCCTGCGGTCCTATCCGTAGCTGCGCTTTCCTGCTAATGATTCGCAACAGGCGTGGCAGTGGTCAAGTTTCGAATCGTACTATGAAAGTCTCCATCTTTCTACTTTATTCTCAAGGCCTAACAAACTCTTCTCAAACATCTCCTCATTCGTCGAAACAAAAAAATATTTCCAGTTCGAGCTTCAAATTGACACTAAGCCCTCGCCAGGGATATATTTTTTTCTATCCTGGAATAACGGAACATAATACTCGATGACTTCTTTATGTACCCAGAAGTTAGTCCTTGACCTAGTATATCGCTGTTCCTTAAATGAAACTTATAACCTAAGTCCTTAACAGCTAATCCCGTACTACACCTCAACCTAAACTTTCTCGTATGCCTCAATATAATTTCTATCGTTCCTTCAAATATTGATGTCTACCTCTAAAAAACACCAGGACTTTTGAGAAGACTACGCTTGGGCAAAAGTGCTGCAGAACGAATAGCGAGCAGATGATCAGGGAGTGGGAAGAGCAGAGGGGTATCGCCGGGATGACGAGAGAGCCTGTTTGGAGTAGTTGATGCTTGATTAGGGAGATATATTGAGGTTTGGTAACGAGTGATAGGCTGGAGTGCCGTGAGTCTATGATGATGATGAAAGTGTAACATTATGGGACGCTCCAACTCTGGATTATCTAAATAATGTGCGCTTCGGAAAGTTCCACCGCTTGGCGAGACAAGATTGAGCACTAGAGTCTGGACAACTCCCTTGACTATGATTACCGACACTCTGTATCGTTTCAGCGAATATCTCAAGCAAGAGAGTACACAGACACGGCTTCAAAGCAAGAATTACCACGCTATATAACGCGCTGCTCCACTCTAATGTACTAATACATGTCATGAATGCAAACCCATATTTTCAATATGGTGGCTTCGCCACATTTCCATTTTGCTCACCACCGCTCTGAATCCCTTTCAACAAGCTCTCCAAATCTACTACAGCACCCGCATGCTCACCCCAAGCAATGGTCTGGGAGGTTGGTCCTGCTCTACTCTTCGTGCTCCGTTTCACGCTCCGTCCCTTCTGTAAAGTGTTTTTGATGGCGTGATCTTGCGTTGCGACTGATTCGTTGGTGAGTGACGTGGGAAGAGGTGGCACCGGAGGGACGGAGTCAATATCTTCTCCTCTGGTGATGTTCTCGTTGGGGTCGGAAAGAACGGGGTGAGACGTCAAAGGTCGAGAGTGCTCGCCGGGGGCAGCTGCACGATCTCGAGATTTGGATCGAGATCGGTCACGAGGCTCACGCAGGGAGACGGAGCGTTCCATTGATGGCATATTTTGCTGCCCTGGGCTGAAAGACACTTCTGACGCAGTGAAATCGTAACTGACCATGCTCTCGCTACTTGCATCGCTATGGGCTACGCCCCTTGATCCAGGCAAAGCGTTCGGCTGTCCTGATAGGATCCGCTTCAGTTGATCGACCCGAGTGACAGAATTGCGACTAGACTCGCTTGCTGGAGATGGTGAGTGCCCGTTACCTTTCCGTAGTTTTTGAAGTGACCCGAGACCGCCACCTAGAACATATGTTGAATTTGGCTGACTTTTTTGATTGTGATGATACTGGCCCTGAGGAGACGCCTGTCCACTACTCGTTCCTTCTCTATTCGCCAAGTTGCCATTCACCGCGAGGAAATTCCGGTGCCCGGTTGCATTTGTTCCTGATCGAGATCCATTTAAGGAGACAGTCTTGCTGCTCTCTTGCACAATTGCAATCACTGATTCCCTGCTCCATTCAGACATCATTTGATCTTTGACCTTTTCGGGGATCGTGTGTTGTTTTTCGCTAGGAGGTGCTTCGGTGCTTAAGATTGGATGAGTAAAGCTACGGCCGGGCGAAGCTGGAGCACTCGCGGGCGGTGTTGCAACAGATTCAGCATAGGACAACGAGATAAGCTTTACCATCTGGAAACGGTCATCGAAAGGCCTGAGAGACTCGGACTCAATTTCTTCGTGCGGCAGTGCTTGCTGAGGCTCCGCTTGACCAGGTGTACCAATCTGGTCAAGCTTGAGAGGAGGCAATCGAATTCGATCAATCCAAAATCTCTTATTCATTCTTCGATGAATCTCGCCATGTACAGCTCGTCCAGTCGGAGACGAATCGAAATCGAATTGTTCACTCAATACCCAAAAATATCCATGACAAAGACTGCCGAGCCGAATTTTCGAAATAGGGGTTTCAAGCTCGAAAATATCTTCCTGTAGGCGGAATATCATAGGGAGTCCATCCTTTACTGCATTGACGCCAAGGTTTTCCACAAGGTTGGCAAGCAGAAGATGTAATAGAACGATGTCTGGCTCATTGTCGATATACTGGAGAGCATTCTCATAGATAGCAAGATGAAGAAGTTGGAGGAATGTGGAACTTGATGGTTTCGCCAGCTTATCTCTATTCGAATTATTTGAAACTGCGCGTTTTGAAGAATTGTTAGTTGAGTCGTCGCGGGGAGTCCTGCTCAATCCTTTTGGCTTGTCCTGGGGAATGCGAAGATCTGACTTCGTCATTTCAAGATCTAGCCACGTCAAAAGCGCATCGACGTAAGCTTTCCGAACTTTTCCGTCAGGGTCTCGCAACAGCCACTGTGTCCCTTCCCAGACTTTCATGGGAACACGACTTCTTCCCAGGCTACCAACACCAGTCATGCTTTTGCGATGGCTTGCCACTATGATAATCGACTTGATAGCTTCGAGTGCTTTGACCTTTGCAGTATCAAAAGAGAAAAAACCATCAGTATTTGGATCTTCCATCATGTCTCCGACCTCAATAAGAGCGGTTGCAGCAGCCGTAGGATTCTCGGGTGCTGCAGCGGCAGGTTGAACGCCTGACAGCAATGAAGGTTTCAGCCTCAAGAGTAAAGCAGACACCATGTCCGATATTTGATCTGTATAGTAGACATGCGTTGCAAGATCACCGATACATTCCTGGAGTCGTGTTAAAAGATCTCGACGTAAGTCAGTCGGTGTCACAGGAATCTCCGCACTGCCACCGGGTATACCCGCAGGCGGGGATAGAGGCTTGATCCCGCCGGAGCCATTATCTTGTTGTAATTGTGGTGCTGCCCCGTCCAATTGAAGAACTCTCAGCACATGTTGGATGAGTCCGAGTAAGATATCCATGACGCTCAATCCAATCAAATTGATGTCGGACTTCAGGAGCGCGTCGATCATTGTCGCCAACACATATTGCTGTTGAAGGTTCGCTTCGACCAGTGGGCTTCGTATCAAAGTATCCATAGCTGTAACCAGAATGACATACCGACCTTGTACGGGAGTCCATCTAGCAATCATCTCAAATACCTTTGTGGCCCAGCCCCGACATCTGCTATCCTTTGCATCAACCTCAATCACAGGTTCATGTTCTGTTATCCGATCAGAGATGAACTTCAAAGTTGCTTGTGTTGCGCCATGAATCTGGGTCCTGGTGTTCACAACAAATATCTCCCTCAAACATTGAAGTGCCAGGACTCCAGTATCCTCCTCAGCAAGCTTATCTGCATCTGCAGTGGTTTCGGAAAGCGTGAGGGCATTGGTTTCGGTCGAATTATCCACCGTCCGCACTGTCGCAACACTCGTCCTCCGCCTTAACATCTTCTCACTATCAACCTTCTCTTCCAATTGCATCCGGTGCTCAAGAAGATCCAGGAAGTCCTCGTTGTCCGTCCAGAGATTCTCTAAGAGTATCGGAACCGTCACATCCAATTGTCTCCCAGCCACAGAAGCTAGGGCATCTGCGGAAGCTACGCTTTTGATCGCACGCAGCCCTACACCCCTCCATCGTATAGCAACCGGAGCGCTTATCGGTACTTTAGAGGATGGAGAGCGTGTTGAAGCAAATGAGGCGTATATGTGAACAATTTCCTCATATTGGTGTAGATATTCTTGATCAGCTGACAGTGATGCCCCATCATGATGTTCGCAGAAGGCTTCGAAGGTTGGTATAGAAGATTCGACCATGGTTATATCGCGGGATCGCAGTATAATATTGAGGATTTTGAGGACAAAGGGAGCATAAAGCGGAAGATCTCGGGGTGCCTTTTCGATCAAAGCAGCCAATATTTGAAGGGTAACTTGGACATTTCTAAGGATTGCATTAGCAGATATTCAACATGCTGCATCGAGTCGTCTTACCCTATTCGTGCCCTCCATACATCACTGGCCGTCTTCTTCTCCAGAAAAGCCCCAACCTTCTGCACCTTGCTCCGCCGGGTAGTAACATAATAAAGAAGATAGCTCAGCTCGCTGGAGTTAGGTTTCACATCAACGGCGCCCTTGGTAGTTCTCGGATAGCACTTCAGTATGAGGACCTGGTGTTTCGGACGACATTTCTGCCGTATGGCGTGCATTTGTTATGCTGGTGCAACCACGAGCTCTGTCCGTCCGCTTGATACCGGAATACAGCGTGGTCTTTGGGAGGATACGAATTGAGAGTGGTCAGAGAGCTGGAAAGCCAAGGGATGCGTCGGATGTTGTGGAGAAGACAGTACCATGAAGTCGGGTCGGGTGAGTGATATTCTTATTTGTTGTTGACGGATGTAAACATACGTTGACTACTGGCTGACACTCATTTCATTTCATTTTCGAGTTCCGGATTTCTCAAGGCTGAAGTCAACGTAGCCTCTTTTGGCCTTAGCCCAATGATGCACCATGACGTGCGCCACGCGAGTACATGTACAAACTAACACGAAGTACTTGGTTCAAGAATAATGAATTCTCCAGGCACCAGGTTTTATTGACAAGTGTACATCAGAGCTGCAGACCTTGTGCTCCCCTCAGTTACAACACCAGGACATGCAATAAATTCAATCAATAGCTCTTTCTTGCATTCCTCAACTAGCACAGATGAGAAGAAATTATCCTAATCTTTTACAAAATTAAGAGCCATAAGCGTGGCAGTCCTAAAAGTTCTAGGAGGTAGCGAAAGTTTAGAATGCGTTCGGCATCAATGTCAAGACATCAAGACCATAACTACGTATGTAAAGGAAATAACGGGAAGGATTTATTGTCTTGCTTCGCATAGAGGGGAAATGAGTACCCAGAGGACAAGACAAACTCCAAAAGGTCCGCAGATGGTAAGAAGTCTGTACCATACCACAAGATGAATCATGCAATCACTCACCCATTCTAGCAAACTGCTCCCTCTAGCAGAGAGTGTCATGTGTCATGTTCCGAAAACTTGTCACTGGCGATGAACAACTCGTTGTCCACAGAAATCTTTACTGCACATACAGTAAATGTGCTGCCCTGTGAATCTGAAACAATCCTAGGGTCTCGCCTATGGTGCAAGAGTCACATTCTGCAGCATCGAATAAGAGAATTCAGGTTTCCCAGTTGACTAGTCTGGTCTCTTCTGATGTTCCTTGCAGTTTGTTTTGAATGTGGTCTAATCACATCAGGAATAACAAACTTTGTCTAAGTAGAAAACATCTCTATACTTCATGTAATTACGAATCCAACGCAGTGAATGACGAACATCAACACGAATTAACACATTACAAAATATTATCCTCAGATTCCCTCTTTAAAGTCGACCACCCTGAAGCCTAGTCTCTGAAGTCCGGAACGGAATATGGAACAGCGCACTCGGTGTTATACGCACTCAGCGCAACAGCGACCTTGAACCCAATATTATCAGTAGTCTCAGCGATAGACCAGTCTACCGAACCTCTGCCATGGGTGAGATTACCAATCCAAATGAGCAGGTGCCTGCCGTGATCCACATTCCAAATCTTGTAATCATATATAGAATAATCTGAGTTCCTGAATCAGATGAACTCCGTGACCACGACGACCACGACACTCGCGTACCAATATAATATTACCCAAGAGAGTTCTCGAGAAATTCGAAGATAACATTTCAATATTCAGCGATATCGAAAACAGGAGATTAGCGATATTTCCCATTACGCTCAAAGCGAGAATAGCAAAGTCGAACTTCCCAAAGCCTGCAGCAAGTCAGGATATGCCTGTTGAGCAAATTTGCAAAGAGACTTACCTGGGTCATTTAGGCCCTGATATAATCGCTCACATCACTCACGATCCCAGCACAAGGAATCAGAAATCTGGTAACCAAGCATCCATTATTCAAAATAGTAGACGCCTCTGCCGGCACCGTCTCAGCTTGCAGCGAAAGCTTCTTTCCGCCACGCCCGACGGCGATAATAACGGCCCCAGGAACCAGAATTCGAGACCAGCATTCGTAGAGATGGAGAGCCTTATATCCCGAGAAAGACAGTACGAGCGCATAGATGCCCGTAATAGCAATCCCAACCTTCCAACTCAAACTATCACTTCTGGTAGCAGAAAGAGACTGGCCGCTTAAAATATAGGCTATGACGCAAAACGTGGTAACGCTTGCTGCGTTCAATAAACTGCGAATAGCGACTGCATACGACTTGTTTCGTGTGTCAGTTGAACGGAGCTTGAAGAATTGGAAAGACTGTCTGGGCACCCAAAAGCATCTCGCGCCTGAATCATCCATCTTAATCCTATCTTAGAACCCAATATACCCACAAAAGCGGGCGGTACATTGTTGAGTAGAGTGAAGAAAATGATGGCTAGCATTGCGTCACGCAGACTGGGTCCGTTGCTCAGTGTGCCCGCCATTCCGGTGACGATTCTACATCAACGATCAGCAAAATTGCCCAAGACCATAGCTAGCGAAAACTTACAGTAGCAGATACAATAGTGCTGTAACCTAAAAGGTAAACAAACTGACATATCTTGTCTCAGTGCTTCTCTCTACTGGAACAGACTCGATGCCTCCCTCGCCTAATACAGGGCTCTGAACCAGAGAGGCTTGGACCTTGCTCCAATGCAGCAGAACAGACGAACAAAACGGTTTGCGATTTGTCAGGATCGCTACGGGATCTCATTTCCTACCCTAGAAGATAAGAAATCTTGGAGCCCTCGGCCTGCTCCGGAGTTCGTAGACATATATCTTCCGATGCAACTAAGTCTCGTTCACTGAAGCAAAGCAAATTTGTGTTGACTTGCCGCTACTGAGTTGTCGATTGGATATGGCTCTTGGCTTTCATCGAATATCAAGCCATGTCTTCACCTTGGATACAAATTCCTGGGTCATCCATCGTACTGGATGGTAGCCCCGAAGTCAGTCATCGGACGATGCCAAGACCTGTTATAAGTCAAGTCATTGTCAATGCTCATCGCGGGAAGGGATTATTCCCATCAGTAGAACGTATTCATTGCTGGATCTGGGATCCGGTTTGTTCTTAGTTATGAAACTGACATGTTGACGAAAACATCAACCTCATCGTCCTGAAACTAGAGCAGACTCGGTTTCAAAGCCCGGAGGAGACCATCCTCATACACATCAGCCCAAAAGCTTTCGTTTGAGTATCTACTCTGGATCCTTCACGACTAGCATTCCCAGATGTCTTCTGACCTGTGTGGTCTCATCGCTATTGCCTCTAGTCTTGACATGGGCTTCGACAATAACCTCCATTGTTAATTTTGATGGCGATTGCGGCTCTGTTTACTGGCAAGACACGAAACACCCATGGAATTCTCGGGGGCAATGTATTCATCCAAGTCCAAAATAGTAGATTCTACCTTACTCATTTAACAAGCGGGGCTATCGCTCGATACGGGAGTCGTCCTTCTTTGCACAAGGCGAAGTGAACGCTGGAGAGTGGTAAACACACTTTGGAGTGAATCTGTATCTGCATGTGCCACATGGTAACTTTCTATCAGGTCCAAACTTTACGAGTGCGACAGACCCTACGAGCTTTTGGATATTTCTTCGCACTTGTTTCAAAGACTGACTGCACCCGGATTAAAGTTTGGGAACTCTGCATCGGCGCCCATTGAGTGAAAGAATCGAACTGATCCATAGTGCTTTTGATCTGAAATCAATACCACTGAAGGTTGTTATAAAGTAGATGTGTGGAGCATTTGCTGGGGAGGAGAAAGAAATGCTAAGAAATCCTTGCCGCCGACCTGCAAGGGAGTAGTGGGAGCTTGGTTCGTGAAATCTTATAATGTTTGAGAGGATGTTTGAAGAAACAGTCTGAGGACAATCCTGACTTATGATAGACCCATCCGCAACTTTCGGGGCATGAGACACGGAGAAGGCCTTGAAGGGCGACGTCGAACATGGAGTATGACGATTTCCAGCCTCGGTAATGCTGCACGTGATCTGGTATCTGCAGGAATCCTCGACGTCTCTTGATTTGACTTCAACACTTAGTACACATTCATCACGCTCACATGAAGCGCATACCTCAATTTCCCGCTGTCGATAGCTCTTTCACAGTGCGTCTTTGTCGAAGTGTCCGAATATATCCACTTAATCAAAGATGTCTCCATACCACCCCGTTCAAGCCTGCAACAGTGGCTCCCATCACAGCATCCGGCCCACCTCCAAAACCGCCAATTGCCAGTGCAGAGCACGTTGATTCGAGAGTGGCTAGACGGCGGAAACAAGCAGAACTTCTGAAGCGAGGTCAAGATCTTAGATCAATAGCAGCAGGAAGTGGTGGCGGGACAGCCAAATTAAAGAGATTTTGGAATGATGTGCATATCAAGCATGCTGATGGTAGGCTCTTCTAGCGCCTCATATATACAAACAATCTTATATGGACTGCCTGCTTACTCTAATCTTTTTGCAGAAGGCCTACAAGTCCACCTTGACAAACGTCCCATTCGCCGCCCCTCGAAGGCCATCCTGAATGTGCCCCATCACAAACCACACCTCGCATCTGCTTTGGCGCTTGAATGGGATCTTCTGGTCTCTGCCCAGCAAGCTCTCCGACCAGATCTAATACCTCTCACGTCACTTGTTTCTCGAGCGCTCGATATCGCAGATCAAGATGCGGCAGGAGGCAGCGAAACCCGATCAAGCATCGTCACGACAGTGATGCAGTACCTAGACACAGATTCCCTACTATGCTGGGCACCAGAACCACCTGCAGACCCACCGGGATATGAGACCCACGAAAAGCGGACGGAAAGCTTGAGAAGTATCCAAGAACGGACTGCTATTCCCATAATTGCATATTTAACGGAAAGGGTATGGCCAGGGATCGAGATTGTGCCTGATTCAGACGCCAGCACAATCATGCCTGTGTCACAATCGCAGCAGACTACAGACGTTATCAAGAGCTGGGTAAGCGGATTGCCACCGTTTGAGCTTGCTGGTTTGGAAAGAGCTACGTTGGCGGGCAAGACATTGCTAGCTGCTGCAAGGTTGGTCGTTGAGTGGAGCACAGAACTAGCACATTTGAGGGATGACGATACGCAGAAGAAGTTTGGAGAGTTTGGAGTCGAAGAAGCGGCCAAGGTATCCACTTTGGAGGTTGACTTCCAGACTGCAATGTGGGGTGAGGTGGAGGACACGCATGATGTGAATAAGGAGGATATCAGGAGACAGTTGGGCAGTGTTGTGTTATTGGTCTCTGGTCAGCTGCGGTAAGCTTCAGTGATACTGTGTACCATATGTACATTATTGCTGGCCACGAGAAAATTGTATATTTCTGTTTTCCACAGCAAGACCCAAGTAGCTTGGTTTCTAGTGAGACTCTTGCCTTTCTTTGGTTGCATGAATCCGCTGAAAACAAAACCTTGAATCCGTTGGTGTGCCGCCATGTTGTTCGAATGAAAGCCTAGAATCAATTCTTAGTCAGGCATATTTGAAGCTGTCGTTGATATGCAATGCCTCATTAATTCAATTACTTGGAGCCTAATCTGGCTTTATACCGGGTTGCTATAAACTACCGCAGATCCAGAAGTCATCTCTCTAATGTTAATCTCTTAAACCACCTAATTTTCACTGTTAACGGTCTGAAAATGTATAACAGCCATTGACCATCTGGTGAGGCTGGTATTAAGGATACCAAGCCAAAATTGAGACTTCCGTAGTGCCAATTCGCGGCCTTTGGAGGCAAAAGCGCTACAAATGAATTAGAAATTTTAAGCCAGAACCTACTTATATTCACATTATGAATCTTTGGATCCTTTGTCAAAACTTATATATACAAAGCCAGTTCACCCTAGGGATGCTATTTGCTGCCAAGCGAGAAATGGAGAACCTCGCTTAAGCTAGACTAGTAGATGCCACAAGGCTGGCATTTGGAAGGCGTTCAAAATTTACTCATTGGCGCTAATAGCCATACTGTGATGAGTAGACTTAGGAGACGGTTGACTGACAAGCCCTGAGCTTCGTGCCTGAGATTATGTTCAAGCGTAGAGACTGTGACTTGGGCTCGCGATAGCATCTCCCAGAGGGCATACCTTCGTTTATAGATGCCCGGGCTAAAAGGTTGCCGATCCCACAAAGGAGTAAACAAACTTTGCTCCGATAGCTTCGTGAGAGCTAGGCCGCTGTCACGTCACGTCACGTCACGTCATTAAGCTATAAAAGAACCCGTTCTCAGATCTCGTCCTCATAAAATCAAAATAAACCTACAACCTCACAAATCTGTCAACCACAACTCAACAAAAACATCGTACGACCTCTACACCGTCATTCATCAGTGATTTATCAGTCATCAAGCGAACACATCAGTCGTCGAGCGAACATATCAGTCATCAAGCGAACAGTAAGAGACTGAAAATAGTCTTCAAAGGTGAGTGGCACACTCCCAATCTCATTAAAGAAGGTCAGGAATTCTGATTAACTAACAAGTCGTATTTAGCAACATCTAAAATGCAGGCTCCGACTCTCCACCAGATTCGCAACGCCCTTAACGCCAATCCTCATGCCTCCATAGAACACCTTGCCAATTATACACTCACTGCTAAGGCAATGGTCGAAGATGTCGGTGTGGCTTGCGGAAAATGGTACTCGACCAACAGCAGCTCCATCGCCCACACCAACTCCTTTTCGTTCCCTATCTTGCTTTTAAACGTTCGTGAGGAGGACTACTCCAAGGTGTCCATTGCAAGAAAGGAAGTCAAATCAACCTTGCAGTATTTGAGTCTCGACAACAATACTGCCAGGACACAGTTGCTCGACCAGAACAAACTTCAAGTCCTCACCCAACGTCATCTCGATGGAACTAGTGGACGAGCTGTTGCTAGGGCATTGGGTCACTCTGTTGATGTCAACGGATGTTTCAGATGGGAGTCCAGCCCTGGTGTCCTTATTGCCGGTCCACGTCCACGAATAATGGGACAAGTTGGCGCAGGAAGATTTGTGCTTGGAACTGACTGCTTGTTCTGTGGATTGCCAGGACATGATATCGATTCATGCCCCGAATTCCTATCCCGCTACAGAGCTAAACACCGACGCGACTATCTGTCCAACCCTGCATCAGCCGCCACCGAGAATCTGCCCAACCCTGTATCAACTGCCAACGAGGCTGCAACTGCCATTGCCCAAGCTGCTCTTGCTCGTCTACAAGTGATTCATCCCTCATCTTCTTCCCGCTCAATCGCTCCTGCTTCACGTCTCATCACTCCCGCAACTGCACATGATGGAACCCGTATCAAGTGCAACATCGAAGGTTTTGCAACTGTCCGTCGTGATGGCACACTCCAGATCGACATCAAGGATATCAAATGCGAAAAGAAGTTTGAGATATTTGGGAGGATCGAGATTCCTGGAGTTTCAATCGACAAGTCTGGCGAAGAGAATGTTGACTTTGAGATGGAAGATCTCAATGATGGAGGTGATGACATGTTTGAGGCCATGGAGGATAATTATGACTATGAAGCTATCGATCCACGCCTTCGAAATCAATTCTGAAGGTTCTTTCAAATTCGAAGAAAATTTGTAAGAGTAGGGAAGTGCAGTGCGTGAGATACCAAGAAGAATAGTGCTCTTTCCTCCCGGTTGCAGGAGCCAAGGCAACGTCTTTTCATGAACTAGCAAAGTGGCTAGGTCCTCATGGTTTAGAACATTTGAGCAACTTAGCTAGTGAATTAATTGAAACCCTTTCAAACACTCAACAGAGATCTGCCCGATTCGCTCAAATTTGTTGAACAATTTGGGTCCCTTTGCACAATGCTAGAGCCGAGTGATCTCGCCGCAATCACTCAACGATTTTGGGCGATCGGGGCTCTGCTTTTCGAGGTTTATAGTACTATCAGCCAAGTTTTCACGATCACTCTATCCTCCAAACCGGCTCAGGCTCATCCCCAAAACTTCTGAGCAGTTTGGCTATCCAGTTTTGATCAATTGGCGAGTGACCTTGTCCCACTTGCTCACAATGTTCCCAAAAAATTCAATGTCCTATTTCAAAATATAATTTATTATACATAGTTACCCCTATTCCAAACCTCCTGATAGCGTTGAAAGAGCTGAAAGCCAGACACAAAAGCACTTCGACCGTGCCATCATGTCACCTCATTCCCTATTTTCCAATGGGTCCGAGCCAGGAGGACTCCTAAAACTAGACTACGGTTCATCAAGCTTAACCAATCTTGCTAGGAACTCTCTATTGTTTCATCGGAGTGCGAAACCTTATCGATAGCTCATCAATTTTGCTGCAGGATCGGAGGACTCCGCTCTGAATACTCGTCTAGAAGATCCTATCATAGCCTCCGAGTAGGTTTGTCGCAATGATCCTATTGCTACCAGGTTATACCGCCTAGAATCTTCATATCATTGAGACGAAGAACTTAAATCGAAGAAAATCGAAGAACATCGAATGGTGGTTCGGCGATTCTTCGCCTCCTGAAATACAAATCTGGAGCTTCGACCTCATTGGAGTTTGGAGTCTGCAGCGCATCAGTGGCGAGCTCGAATACCTTTCGGAAATCTGCACTTACTAACTTGAAATCCCAGTCTCGGATTATTATTGGAGCTCTTGAAATGCAGAGAGTCCAACCCATGAGGTCTGAATGTCAGATAAATGGGTGGTAATCGACTAAAGGAAGCGTATCATTCGCATCGGGGGAATATGAGTGCACATAAAGGAGTTCAGCACGAAGTTTGAAACAACATATAACGGAATTGAAAGAATATAGAGAGTTTATAGTTACTTCTTGTAGTAGTTTTAAAAACGTTGTAGAAGATATCTCCTCAAAAATCTGCCTGTTTCCTTTTCAAGTATTGCCCGTCGTTGAAAGAATGTCAAAACTTGGTTGAGTTTAGCTCACCAAGACCAAATTCCTTAACTATAGCAACCTAGAGGAAACCAGATCGCTCAAGGCCATTTAGGTGATGAAGACAATAGCTAGGCTTGCTACTATTGTACAGTACCGGATCTGAATCTGCTTACTAAGTCCAAAGGTTGACATGTCAAGCCAACAAGTTGATATCATGCTACAAGGAAAGTTACCAGAGACGAAAAAGGAGCTGCATTGATTCTCACAGATATCCTCAATGGCTGCCTTAGTAGCAATTTTCCACTCCTCACACACTTCTTAGAAAGGGGTGGGTTCGAACAAGCATGCAGAGTAGACAGCGAAGCGACCACGCGATACACCTTGAAGGAAAATATGTTCAGTGTAAGGCCTGTGTTACATATGTAAGCTCCAAGTAGGAAAGGGATCCACACAGGACTGACTTCCGTTTGCATTCCGAGCGCATATGGGTATTTGCTGCAGTGAGATTTTCAACCGGACCATCAGAATGGTTGAAAAGATAGAATCTATCTTCGTATCCTCGTTGCAACTTTCCATTGGCAGCTTTGTCTGCAACTAATTGTGGCAGTGCCTGGAGCCCCTTTTTCCGCAGAGAAGGTGCCGAATCCGCAAGCGCCGTCCTTGGCCTAGCGAAGCAAAAGGAGCTTGGAAACAGCTTTGTCTGGATGCTGATATGTGCGGCATGGACGGCATGCACGGAAGCATTGCGCGTTCTTTGCATACAGGCTCCTCTCACCGGTCCGTACGTCGTTTCCATAACTACGAAGTAGAGTGACATACTCGGGTAAGTATGTGGAAAGTAACGGCCGCACCACCTCAAAGCTTTTGTCAATCTCTTTTGTAGTCACTCAATCAATCGGAGCAATCGAGAATTGAGACCGTCAAGACTTCTCTTTTTGCCTTCGTCTTGCTATCTTTCTTTCTCCTTCTGCGGTATTTACTCGAGCACCTTCACGTGATCATTGTCGTCATTGAGCCGGACCCTTGTCGACTGCATAAACTAGAACGTGCAACTACAACTGCTTCTCCACTAAGAAGTCCTGTCTCGTTCGTGCCTCGAGAAGTTGAGCTGCTGGACTGAAGCCTCTCCAAATTCAAATCAACTTTGCCACACTGGATCAGGATCTGGAGAGAGGACTGACTTCTTCTGCTCTTTGGGATCGTACGAGCCACGCAGATCAAATTACACGCGCCTGAGAAGCTCAGCGGCCCAGAACACTACTTAACTCCGGTTCCATTGAAGAAATACCTGCGCAGGCCTTCAAGATGTCAGAGACAGGTGAGACGTAAGTCTTTGCCCCTCCCAGGAGTTTTAAAGTACCACCTGTCAGCACGACGGGGTAAGACAGGATTGGAGGGACACAATTCGCTACGAGATCTATGGTAATAGGTGCTGACAATGCTCTATCCAGTCACAAGCGCAGTAAATCCTCTGCCCTGTCCCTCCTCCGGCGCAAAGAAGGCAGAGAAGATGAGAACAATTCCGAAGATGGATCCCTAGCGTCTTATCCAACCACGGCGCAATCTACAGCCTCGTTGAACATGTCTCATCATCATTCGCGAAGTCATGGCTCAAAGCCCTCGACGGGCACTACGGGGTTGATGAGGTCGACTTCCAATCTTCAGCCACCGAAACCTACAACTTCTACAATGCTGCCGCAGGAGAAGACAATTTCTATTGAGCAATCCGTACGGAAATTCAGAACATTCGAGGCGCTGAGAAGTGGGGATACAGCTTCGATATCGAAGGCGATACGAGAGGCGGATTCCGCAAGAGTTAGCACTTCGAATACATCAGTTTCGGGCTCAACGGGAGGGTTAGAAGATACAAGCATACTCCATCTTGCAATTCAATGCGCTGAGCAGGCGGTCGTTGAATATGTTCTATCGGATGGAACTGGCACAATTGACATCAATGCTCGGGATAAAGATGGGAACACTGCTCTGCATATTGCAGCGCAACAAGGACGAGGGCAAGTAGTGCGACTTCTACTGGAGCAACCTGGAATCAACGACTCGATTCCGAATTACCAAGGACGATTGCCACTCGATCTCGCCCGCACTCCCGATATCTTTCAACAACTGCAATTGTCTCGATCGATATTCGTCGATAGCAAGATCAAGGAAGTACAAGACCTGGTTGCGCAGGGCAATTACAAACAATTGCGGGAGGTTTTGGAAGAGCCTAGAGTCAAGACGGTTCTGGACATCAATGGCGGCGAATTCGCATCCGACATCACAACGATACAGTCTGGCGGCACCTTACTTCACGAAGCCGCGAGGAAGAAGAATACCCAGCTGATACAAGTCTTGCTTCTTCATGGCGCAGATCCATTCCGCAGAGACCGCAGGGGAAAGCTACCACAGGATGTCACAAAGGATGATGCCACGAGAGCTATGCTTAAGAGATCTCCAGCTGCGGTGGCTGCGCAACGAGGAATACAAGAGAAGGCTGTCTTAGGCAATGCTTCGCAACAAGGAGCAGCCAATGGCGCTCCCAACGATCTTGTCGCAGGAAAGGAAGGACGTGAGATGAAGGGATACCTGAAGAAGTGGACGAACTATCGGAAAGGATATCAACTACGCTGGTTTGTCTTGGAAGATGGCGTGATGAGCTATTACAAACACCAAGATGATGCTGGGTCTGCTTGCCGTGGCGCTATCAATATGCGCATTGCGAAACTCAACATGGATCCGACCGAGAAGACAAAATTTGAAATTATCGGCAAATCATCTGTGAAGTATCACCTCAAAGCCAATCACGAGGTGGAAGCAAAGCGATGGTTTTGGGCCCTCAACAATTCCATTCAATGGACGAAGGATCAGGCCAAAGAAGAAGATCTGCAAAGGCAAAAGAGTGCTGAGATGCTAAGACAAGCAAAGGCTGAGCATACCGGATCATCGAGAGAGCCCTCAACCACTGAACCTGGCAGTGAGACTGCAAGTGTTGCGGAAACCAGACGAAACAGCGCCCAAGGAACAAGATCTCTGCCACAAACAGGCCCAGGAAAGGCCAAGGTTGCTTTCACTACAGGAAGCGTAGGTGACGAAGATGAAGGTACGATGTATGGCTCCTATGAGCCTAGCTATATGGGAGAGGTCACAAAAATTCCCAGCCATATGACTGCACCTGCAGATGCTGATGAGGACGAGGAATATGGGGAAGGTTCCAGTGATCGCGAGGCGCCGGCTAGCAAAGATGCTTTCGACATTATCGCTCAATCTGCCAAACTGCAGTTGGAGATGATGGGGCATGTCAATGCTGCTCTCCAGGCGGAGCAAAGTAGAAATCCAAGCCTCCCAATCTCGGACGCCGTTACGGTTCAAGCAGTTCAAACTTACGATTCGTCAATTCGTAATCTTAAAGGACTAGTTGGTGATCTTCTCAAGATCTCCAAGGACCGAGACGCATACTGGCAATATCGCCTGGACCGAGAGGCTGATATGCGTCGCATGTGGGAAGAAAGTATGGCCCAAGTTGCCAAAGAGCAAGAGGTGCTCGAGGCTAGAGTCGGAGAATCAGAAGTCAAAAGAAAGTTGACCAAACGAGCTCTTCGCGAGGTGATCGAGTCGAGTGCTGCCATTAGCAGCCGGCCAGATAGCAGAGAGGATGCTTCGCAAGACCAAGAATTTATAGAAGCGCTAGAGCAAGTGTCCCTCAACAATGACGGTACTGCTTTGAGACGCAGATCTTTTGTTGGAAGCTCACTTCGGAGGAAGTCGATCCTACAAGAGGTAACAAACCTCTCTGACTCGGATTCCGAGGATGATGAAGAGTTTTTCGATGCTGTGGATGCTGGAGAGGTCGCCGTTGCTCCCATGATGCCAACCAGTCCGGTTCTCAACAAGGAGGTTACAAAAGTCAAGGTCATAGAGCATGATGGAACGGATCTCAGCTCTTCCTTCAAAGGCTACGAGAATGGCATTAGAAAGCGTTTAAAGATGGATGCTGATGATAGGCCAAAGATTTCTCTATGGGTAAGCTCAACCATTTCGATACCTCTGCGGTCTGCTAAACCCACCACAGAGTATCCTCAAGTCTATGATTGGTAAAGACATGACAAAAATGACCCTTCCTGTGTCCTTCAACGAACCTACCTCCCTATTGCAGCGTTGCGCCGAAGATATGGAATATGCAGATCTGCTTGATATTGCTGCAGACAGAGCCGACTCGACCGAACGCATGGTCTATGTTGCAGCATTTGCAGCTTCAGAGTATGCATCTACGATCGGCCGAGTTGCTAAACCATTCAATCCTCTCCTAGGAGAGACATTTGAGTACGCACGACCGGACAAGAACTACCGCTTCTTCATCGAGCAAGTCTCCCATCACCCACCTATTGGTGCGGCTTGGGCTGATTCTCCTCGCTGGACGTACTTCGGAGAGTCAGCGGTGAAGTCTAAATTCTATGGGAAATCTTTCGACATCAACCCACTCGGCACCTGGTTCTTAAGACTGCGTCCAAGTAGTGGCGGAAAGGAAGAGCTGTACACCTGGAAGAAGGTCACGTCTTCGGTCATTGGCATCATCACCGGCTCTCCAACGGTTGACAACTATGGCCCTATGGAAGTCAAAAACTGGACTACTGGCGAAGTTTGCATGATTGACTTCAAACCCCGAGGTTGGAAAGCCTCGTCCGCCTACCAAATCACAGGACGAGTTAACGATTCAGCCGGAAAAACGCGCTTCAGCATAGGAGGTCGATGGAATCACAAGATATATGCTCGCCTCACCCCCGGCTACGAAGCTACAATCGAAGAACCCAAATCGGGCGGACCGATCCATCACCGAGGCAGCGTCAGCGATCCCAACCAAGCATTTGTCGTATGGGAAGCTCACCCGCGACCCTCCGGCATCCCTTTCAATCTCACACCCTTCGTCGTGACGCTCAACGACATCAACGAGCAGCTGGAACCCTGGCTCCCACCAACAGACACGAGACTTAGACCCGATCAGAGAGCTATGGAGGATGGGAGGTATGATCTTGCGGCTACGGAGAAAAATCGCGTCGAGGAGAAGCAGAGGGCGAAGAGGAGAGAGAGGGAGGAGAAAGGTGAGGAGTTTGTACCACAGTGGTTCGAGAAGAAGAGGTGTGCGATTACGGGGGAGAATTATTGGGATTTTAGTGGGAAGTATTGGGAGGAGAGGAGTAGGATTGGTAGTGAGGGCGGAAAATGGGAGGTTGAGGAGATCTTCTAGTGCCGAATATACAGTGGGAGGAGTATAAGCATATATGGGGCCGACTTGAGGCACCCGGGAGTATGGATGAATTCGCAGTGCGTGGAACGGATAGCAATAGCGAGGATGACCGTGATATCATGGGAGTGACGCATCGAGTCAAAAAGACATCCTCATTTTGTAAGCAGCTTAGAACGAATTGATTCCGTTGCTTTGTGATCAAGGAGTCTTGATGATGTTGCGTGCGGCTGCTTCGCTCTGAACTCTCTGTCATCCCGATTATGGAACTTGAATTTTTGATATTAAGAATTCGAATCACTCAATTCTGTATATCTCTTGTTCAAGGGTTACCTAAGTATTCGAAACCCTTATTCCAGGTGTAGATTCATACGCGTCACAGAGCCTCTTTTCTAGTATTCATTGTCCATGCAATCGCTCATTGGAGTAGGCGATTCGGTCAGGGCTAGGACGAGGTAATTCGAGGATCCACCTACTCTGGCTCGACGGATGCAGCGTTCCGATCAATGGCCTCAGGCATTACTCAACCTCATCTACTATTCCAAGCCAGCTGACCGTATGGTGGCTCTCAATACACGATCAGCGAGGAGCCCCGCGATTTGAAGCGGACGCCTTAGATTCTGTGGTATCCAAATCGTGGACAAGACTTGAACAGTTCAAATCTTGTCGGGTGGCAATGATCAACGGCTGTGCTTCTGACTTGCAGAACAAATAGGCCTTTCAAGTCTCTCCTGTCGCAGATTATGTTGTCAGAAGTGGAGAAACGTGGCTGTTCAATCGGAAAGGCGGGCATTTTATACTGACGTGGATGAATCGCCGAAATGAAGTACAGCCCGCTTATTTCAATCACTTTCATCAGGACTGAGGAGAAAGTCCCCAATATCACCTAGAATTTGACTCAAGGTACAGCTCCTGCAAACTTGGTGGAATTGTTGAGGGCCTCTTATCAAAGGACATTTATAAATGTCCGGCAAATTACCCATGCCATGCTTTGGAGTATAGATGTTGAATCTACCAACTCCTCCCAGGACAGTATCTCTCGACTCCAACCCACATCTTTAGGAAAGTCAATCGAAAGTTACAAAATTCTCCCGAAGCAATATTCTTAGTGGATGTATAGGTTTAAGGACCATGGACCACCGCACTTCTCATTCTTATTTCCAACACAGTTTGTCGTGCAGCCAACCCAGTTCGGGTTCTCAAATGGCGCACCTGACCACAGTTGGTGTCCGCAGTAGCATTCGTTCCCTGCATGATCATCAGTTTTCTCTCTTGTATGACAAATCGTTGACTCTGAAGACTTCCAAAGTTCCGACTAACCATTCTCTGTTCCAAAGACTGGGTATTGGTTGCAAAAAGCCGCACAACTCTCAGTAGTCCTAGAAAATTGAGGAGTTAGTCATTTGAAAGTATTGAAAGCGCTCTTAGTGAGTAGTTGATCTGCCTCAGGATAGCGTCGGGAAACATTGTACATGCGGAACGATCATGATGGAGACAACGACGCAGAGATTATGAAAAGACTGATTTACTTACATGTCACCGCTGGTGAAGTTATTGTCTGACAAGGCGCGGTAATGGCTGTCTGACCAGCAGCCGATGGGGGTACTTTGCCATTATCAGAACGAATGATCCAGAGGAGTCAGCCCGTCAACTCACATTGCGAAGACTGGGGCGATGCAGGTGAAGAAAGCCCCCACTTTTAGGGGAGATGAGATCATTTTGACGTTTGAGAGGCCTTAGAATCGTGTACTGGCTGTAAGATTGCGATATTTGGCTTGATTTTAGAATTTGGATGTCATAAGACGAGGAGATGAAGGTTCCTTATGAACAAAGCAACGCCAGTAGGACTGCAACGTCTAATACGATATTCGGGCCTTTACTTTTCACAAAGCAACTGCTTTCGGGTATTACCATTCCCGGGGCCAGTCCCAATTGTTCAAAGACTCTGAACGATTGAGGACCTTCCAAAGTACGTTCCAAAATTGCGAACGTTCCTAAAAGCCACTGTGGGTACGACAGCTTTAATCAAATGTGCCTATTCCTCATTTTGTTGAATGATTGGACGTGGCTTCCTTCAATGCACGAGTCTCAAAGTAGAGGCATCATCCCATCGTACAGTCAAGCCATTCATTCGTATCGGCATAGACAAGCTGACACAACAACGCCAACGGCTGCCAAAACTTCAAAGTGGCTGAATCAGTTCTAAATCTAATCGGTATTTATGTTCAGCTTTTCACTCGGACCAAGAACTGGTAAAACGTTGCATCTTGCCAAGACGGAAGCAAGCAGCGTCTGACAAGACGATCTTTTGGGATTAGAGACTGAATTTTGGAAAGCCATCAGCGCCTCGTCTTCACGGTAATCACCAAATGAAGCAGCTCTTTATGTTTAACGACAATATTTGAGACAGTTTGGGGCAGTTGATATTCAGCTGATGCAAAACCAATACATCGTGCAGCTCTGATACAGACATGGCGATCAGATGAAGTACAACAATTCCTTCCACTTCCAAAGCAATCCCCAACCTCCAAACACTGAAGAAAGTCCAGTGAATATTATCAGGGGCCCGTATGTCGTTCCATATGCAAACTTCCCCACTGAACTCATGCTTCCAGCTTTGAGCAGGGGTATACCAGCAAGTCCACCACTCACGTAGCCGATTCCCCTAGCCCCATTCAGAAGACCATATATCATACCTGTATCAATAGCCTCGTTGCTCTGAGCAGCTTCGCGTTCCATCTCATTGATGACCCCTCCCCAAGTTGCGCTGTAGCCACCCGCAAAGAAGCCAAATGTGATAGAGAACAGGACGAGAAGCGGCATGCTGCCTTGCGATGTCAAGCCCCACAGAAGAAAAGCAGATAGTGCAGAGCTAATGCCAGATATAGCAGTTACTGTTGTTGCCGAAAGGGAGAATCGTTTCTTGTCGCTCAAATACCCGAAGAAAGATGAAGAAACGATACCGGGTAAATTGAAGAGCGTGAGTAGAAGAGTAGCTGAAGTTTGAGATACCATAGTTACTTCGTGCGCGTATTGGTTAAGGTACGTTTGAGGTATGCCATATCCACAGCTTTGAAGGATGATCGCGACACTGTAGATGTAAAAGGTCTGGTGTCCAAGGAACTTCCAGGGTATGCTGCGACTCCTATTCGTGCTCGATGACAAACTTGACGGATGGGTTGGTATCAAGAAAACGGCGAGAATGCTGGTTCCAGCACCAATAGCAGTCCAAATCCTCAACGCAGTGCGGAATCCGTAGCGGTCAAGAAGAGCTCTAAACAAGAATGGACATGTAGACCCCACGATGTTCTTGCAGGACAGGACCACTCCGTATGCGACAGCTCGATTGCTGGTCTTGAACCATTCACCAAGAGATAGCGTCGTGGGGCTATAGATGAGAGCGCATCCAAATGCTGCCATGACACCCTGTGTCACAACTAAATGCCAGACATTAGTGCTAAAGGAAGAAACAAAAAAGCTGCCGGATGCAAGTATAGCACCACAAACTGCTGCGGTCCGCCGTCTCCTTGCCCATCGTTTGGTAAATAATGCAAACAGGAAAGGCATTGAAAGATACATAACGCCATTCGTAGTTGTTCCGACAACTAGGTGACCTGTAGTTAGCAATCACAGAGGGTCAGAAATCGGACGCTGAGTATCCTTACTGCCAGTAATATTACGGCTCCCTTGCAATGTCCAGTTGTCGGGCTCGGAATAGTACTCTTGCAATACACCATAACTCATGGCAAACCCTGCATGTCTTAGTCAAATTTTTGAAGGAGAAGATATCTAGCATACCCCATATTGGTAGTTGCAATATTGCTGAACCTAGGAGAACGCTTGCTCGTTTCCTATTCGATTCCCACTGCCTTAAATCGGCTTGACTAAAGCGGGATACATCGTGTTCGGTCTCTGAGAACTGTTGCTCGCCGGAATCCTGTGGCAGCCTGTCTTGAAGAGATATGGTATGAGTTCTTGACATAGTATCGATCACCCAGTCCTAGTTGCACAAATTCTCTAAGCAACTCCGAAGTCGTAGAAGGGGTTTTGAGTCTCGAAGCTTTCAAATATGAAGCGTTCTGTAGAGCAAAGGTGGGGTTTCCCAAGACTTCAAATCGTTCAAATCTGATCTTGGAAAGATTAGTGTGACAAAACTGTATCGAATATCAAAAGGTACTGACAGGAGCGCCGCCGGTTTACGACGTCTCCTTTAATATGAGCAGTATGACGAGGTGGTGGCTTTTCCCCGCCAAATCCTTGGGGGGAAACATGTTCAATATAAGTTGACTCGGAAGATTTCGTTGACGATCTCCACCTGAACTGTCTAGCTGTCTTCCTGCCGAGAGTCGGAGGGCGCGGCGGGCTGCTAGTTGAGTCAAGTGACAAGCACGTGATCTAACAATCTCGACCTATCTTCTCCGCGCCCACCAGTCTCCCTCATATACAGTCTGCAGGCAAGTAGCTATCAATTGCATACTCGGAACTTCTGTCTCGAGTTCTCCAGAAATCTCTCTACGATTCAGAATGCAGGGCTGCTCCTCAACAATCCAAGCCTTCATCATCGTAGTCTTCTTCGGGCTCCAGCTCTTCACAACGTCCTGTCACTTAAAAACTATGCTACAATTCTTTGCTAATCCCCAGACCAGAACGGCGCAGTTCAGATATATGCCAATCGAGTAAGAGTTAAGTCTCCATCAACAAAACAAGTGATATATGGAGGTAGTAAAATTGAGAAACTTCCATAGACAATACCGACATTTAAAATTCTTAGGTCAGCTGCACTTGTAGCTTCCCTTAATACAATCTGGTAAAGTCCAATCCAGCCCAGTTCCATAATCAAGCCGTTTGAATTCTTCGTATGATTGGAGTGATAAGAATACTTATCGGAAAACCTGGTTTGAGGCTTAGACACATTCAGGAAACAATGGTTTCTGAGATATCACACAGCTACCGGGTTACGATTGTTCAGTCCCTGTACCGACTACATTAGGTCACTTTGCTGTGGTTGAGCTACCTGGGGAAACGGTGTCATATATAGTCATGTGATATGAAGTAGAGAAATAAAATAGAAACTGCGATCCAATGTACACGGGAATTTCAAATGTTTGGAAGTTTAGTAATAGTAAATGAAAATTTTCGTCTCCAGCAGACGTAACCACGTTAAGCTTCGAAAATCACTCTTTTATTTTGTATTCTTCAAGCAATAACCACGTCCCACATTTCAGGCCAATACCATTTCACGCTCTTAAAAGAATGGCTTTCAAGTCTACATAGTCAATATCAACAACAAGGAGCTACAGCATCAGTGTTATCGACCAAGTGAATGGAGCAGCCGAAAGGAAAGAATTCGAGGATGGGGTCTAAAGAGAGTTCAAGAAAGCTGTCGAACAAAAGGTGGAAGAAATCGTTGCAGATGACGAGGAGGTCAAGAAAGTAGCAGAGCGCATCAAACGGAACTTATCTATGAGTGATGGCACTAAAATAGTGCTAGAGGCACAGCAAGAAATTAATAGAAGGCTGGGCGGACAGCTTGGACGAGGAACGAAAAATTGTCAAGGAACGAAATGAGCGAATCGAGCAGTTACAAAATATGATGAGAGAGCGGGATATTCAAGTCATTGATCTCAAAAATAGAGCGTCGAGGAAAGAACGAGATGCAACGCTATGGAATGGGGACGGAACTTCATCGAATTTATCCATTCGCTCGTTATAGAACGCTGAGCAGCCGCCCCTCATCACCAATTCGAGGAGAGACCGAATCTAGACAATCACAAACCTGGCCTCCACTTGACATGCCAGATAAGAATAAAATAAGTGGGATATAAATCAGGGGCTTGCATGGGCTCCTAATGGCCTCTAGTAGCGCTTTTCACCAACTTTAGAGCATTTTCTTCCCAACCTGCAGCTCCGCCATGTGCATTCACAACATCCATCACGTTGACGTCTGCAAAGGATATTTCCCGACGCCTTCCGATTAACGCGGTATTCCGAGTACTTGGTATTCTCAGCATCTCCTTCTCAACTTCCCAGCCACACTCATTGGCAATAGTTGAGACCCACGAAACCAACGATGCAAAGGCCGAGGTTGACGGAGAGGAACCCTTGGGAGCAGCTGCTCGGAAACGTGCGCCATTGAAGGCATGGCTGCAACAGGGAATCATCATAAAAGGTGATTCGGAGAGATTTGCTAGAATTGGTGTCCAGGGTGTGAGCTCATCAGCGTGATTCGAGATGATGAAGGTCCCTTTAGAAAAGATACCATTGTGTATTCCGTGAGTAGAATTTGTGGCATCTGATCTTCCCAATTCGACATCGACAGCATTTATAGCTTCAGCAATACCAGAAGTCGAGGAAAGGTCGCCTGCCATCGTATTGGGTTGAAATGTCGTTCTTGCTTTTTTTTGTAACATAGCTGGAACCAAAATCAATTCCTTTAAGTTATCTTGCGCCCTTAGGCTGTGCATGGACCAAGATTTCCTTCTCCGCGCATCGAATCCCCAGCCAACATAGCCCTCCTCGATCAATATGTGGACAAGCAGTCCATTACCACACCCAATATCGACAAAGCCCGGGAATTCCGTATCCTTGTACAAAGTTCCCCATAGTTCAATTAAGAACGCGGCTATTCCAAGATCTTCAAAGACGTGCTTGCCAGGATCTGTAATTTCAGCCCAGTTTTGGCAGAGCGTTTTAGCATACTTAGCTTTGAGCCGCGAATATGTGTTTTGAACAGTGGCTTGTGGTAGTATTATGTCGTGATTGACTCGCTTAACATATCCAGATGCAAGTCCTTGGCCATGTTTGTGCAGAACTGCGAGTAAGTGTTGGGCTGTCCGTTCGAGCTTCAAGGTTCGGGGCTCGGAGTCGAAGAAAGAATAATGTATTGAAACGCTACCTTCTTTGGATTCAGGATCGAAGCTATGAAGAAATCCAATGCCACGGACAGCTGGATGATAGAAAGGTGATTCGGTAGGTGAGGATATATGAGGTCGATAGCTCACGAGTGAGCGTATCTCTCCAGAGTCCACTATTTGCTCATAGAAGAGACATGTTTGATCCAAAGGCTTATCCACGACGATATTTCTGGGGATCATGGTCCGTACCATGACGGTTTTGAGATCGTAATCCTTGAAGTGGGTGATTTGAGGAGGTATCTCCGACTGACCTGGAACAGTTCCCGTGAATGGACATTCCAACGATATATCTGCACGGAACAAATGGTTTGAATTGATGTTGGGGTTTCGAATAAGATTTAACATGACTTGGCGGAATATTTCTGGAGGAAATGTGCAGTCGTGTCGAAACAGAGGTGTCCAGCTATCAAATGAAATCTCCTCAAGGACCACGGGGGCGTCTGTTGGATATGGCTCGAGTTTTGACAGCATTTTGGTGTAGGTTTTCGACTGTACAGTACTGGATCTTCGGGTCTGAATCGCGAAGAGGGAGTACCGATGGTGACTGACAGAGGAGGTATTCGAGCAGAGTCTTGTGCTTGATTTGGGCACGTGATGAGAGTTATTGGCCTTAAATACTCTGGGGATCCTAGTGTTGCGGACTGCAATATCGATCGTTTCCAATCTGAAGCCTATAGTCTTCCATAATTTCTTATCGCATCCGAATCCCAGGCTCATCTCTTTTCAAGTGAGGAGATCAGTCGAGGAATGAGGCTCAATTATATACTCCGTAGGCAGGCTTGAGAAGGCAGATCATTAGCGCGTCCTCCATTCCCCTAAGCGAGCTTTTAGCCCACATTCACATTTCGGACTTCTCTTCTGTGACGAGATCAACGACAACAACTTCTACCCACAGAACGACCTGGGTAGCCATCAAATCGACAATCAATACAGTCGGCGGATATCTACGCAACAGCCAATATGCGTACCTACGAAGACACCTTCTCCGGCGAGAAGATATACCCTGGAAAGGTACGATACTCCGAATCCTGCGACGACGAAGTGGCGAACGATTGGGAGGGGAAGAGCATCGAAATGAGGGCTGAATTACGATTGGAACCCAAATGCTGATTGTTTTGTTTACAGGGCAAGCTCTACGTGCGTGGTGATAGCAAGATCTTCCGATTCCAGAATGGAAAGACCGAATCCCTCTTCCTTCAACGCAAGAACCCCCGTCGCATTGCCTGGACTGTCCTTTTCCGAAGACAACACAAGAAGGGTATCTCTGAGGTATGGCAGGTTTTTAAAATCTTGGGGGGCTTGATAGATTGGATGGAGCGATGGCATGGATGCTAACATCCGCTCTCAACAGGAAGTTGCCAAGAAGCGATCTCGCCGTACCGTTAAGTCTCAACGTGCTATCGTCGGTGCCTCTCTAGATGTGATCAAGGAGCGACGAACTCAACGACCTGAAGCCCGTAGTGCTGCCCGCGCCGCCGCTATCAAGGAGGGAAAGGAGAAGCGTGCCGCAGCACAGAGCGCAAAGAAGGCTGAGAAGGCGAAGAGTGCTGCTTCTGCCTCGAAAGGACAGACTGGACGAATTGTAGGAAAGCAGGGAGCTAAGGGTGCGCCAAAGAAGGTCCAAGCTACAAGCCGTTAAGAGGATTGATGGACTTTTGCTTCGGGGTTTCTTCTGGTTTGGGTCATGCATGGATGAGCACATGGGCTTTGCGGTTTCGTGAATGATAGCTATTCAATGAAAGACCGATACCTACATCTGGAGTGGTACATATGAGGTGACATTGAGTTTGGCGTTATTCTCGAGGCACGGTGATGAAAGGTCATCGTAGGGTGGTATTTATTGCTGTTACTCGAGATGTGATTCAATTGCTACAAACGGGCGGAGACGCTCGATCTATCATCCTTCTCTCCGGATCCTATGATTAGTCAAGTGGTTCTATACAAGGGCCCAGTTTGTTCTTGATTCCAATTCATCCTCCGCAATACCCTCATCACGGTCTCAATATTAGGGACGAGGATGTGGCGACAAATGTCAATATTGGTACATGTACAAAGAGCTGTAGAGCCCCTGCTGAGGTTCGAGTCTTCAGACTCTATGGCAAAGAAATTCGACTCAGAGAAAAGGTAGAGGAAGTTGTAAAAGAAGTAAAGAGAATCATCATAGAGAGAATAATTCTAAAAGTGTCGAAATCTTTCAATAATCAGGACCGTGGAAACCGTTCGGTCCATTATATTGAGATACCACATACATGTTTGAATCTCGAGCAAAACGTCCAAGAATATTCTCACGTAGTTCGGGCAGCAATGATTATAATCAAGAAGCGAATATCATCTGCCGATGAACTAATCGGGCTGCCCATATACCTGTACGCTTTACATCAGCCTCCCGGGCAAGTTTCAATTTTCAAGAAAGCCATGAAACTTTCGGCTGCGGATTTCAGATCGAGAACATCCACGCAAAGATTATAGGCAGCCTCTACATCATTGTGATTCTTTCAATGTGCATTAAGTAGTATGTAATTGATGATACTCAAATGTTCAGTCGGAGTATTGGGTTTGAGATGACCCAAATGTTTCTATTTCGATGAGCTCCTAGATGAACATGAACGGGGTAGTTCCATTCATTCTTCTATATCTCTCTGCCTTGGAATGCTAGTCCTGACGTCTTTCTATCCGCTTTTTTTGACATTTGTACGATGTAAAAGCAAAGACACCTGTAGTAGATCAGAGAATGAAACCAACTATTATCAACAATGGTCTCCTAGTCAGGATATGGGCCGATATCTTAACGCGGCTGCTAGGGAGTGACTTAATACTCCTAGTATGAGGTTGCAATAAGATGTAAAAGCGTTACTTAAGGTAGAAAGTAGTCAAGAACAGGCTGGTTATTGTAGGCGAAGGAGCAACGAAGGCTCAGATAGTGAATTCTAAACTCTTCAGGGCTGTCACGCATTTAATTCTTTATTCGACTCTCTCCTCCCAATTTAGTCCTACTCTTTCGCACTAGCCAATGATATAACGTCCTCATGTCTTGAACTACCGGTATTCAACGGTATAAAAATGTAAATCCACCCGCCTGACTCAAGGCCCCACACATTCTACCCAATGGTCATATCTATTCAAATAACGCATTCAACATCATCAAACAATCCGTGCTGGTGGTAAGTTTAATTCGCAACTCATTATCAATGCATGTTCCTAACATAAAATAGTACCGGTAACATTTCTGCCTCTCAATCTCGTAAGAGTTTCAGCTCGCAGGAGCACAGGGTTCGATTCCCTGGCACGGAAAATTCGATCTACAATTTTGATATTTTTTCTTTTTTTCCTTTTTCAAAGTATAGAACTTAAGAGAGTGGCGGGGTCAATCTTTTTTAATGCCCACGGATTTTCTTTGTGGCCGAGGCTCGCTTAGATTCAGGGGCCTGTTAGGGGGCTGTTAGGGGGCTGCTTGGGGGGGGCGGGGGCTTAGCTTACTTTACATATTGACAGGACTTTCTCGAATGTCAACGATGAAGTATCTTCTTCAGAAGTCACACTAAATTAAATCTTGCCTTGAAGTACTTAAAGCACGATAATATGATTCTCTTTTGAGATGACCGCCTAGGAATTCAATAGGGGTGATGAAAAACATTCACCATCATGTATGTTGTCAAAAATCCATTCCTACTCCTACAGGGCGACATTGACAATTCGAGATAGAAGACGTCGAGGGAATTTTCAACATTATAAGTGAACACAAACATCTTGATACTCGCTTTCAAAGGGTATTACGCTATTCAGACACCACACCATCATCAGTGACACTCCATCTCCTTTCTCTTCCCCTCTCATGACTGGCAGTTGCCTGCCCTACATCAGTGTCTCCACTATTCTCCCGACTCGTAGCAGCACTCTCATACTGCTCTCCACTGCTGCTATTTTCCTGATCTACATTCGTTCTTGTCATCGTCTTCATTGAATCTCGGTCTTGACTCTCAGTTGGGACTGAAAGTGGCCCCGGATCCCTAACCCTCTCTGCTGGTGCTGGAGAAAATGGTCGAACTCCCCGCGGTCGATTCAAGACGGTAGAGCCACCCATTCCAGTTCCTCCTTCTGAGAAAATACTTGCAACATCAGCGTCGCGTGCTGATACAGCACCAGCGAGACTCTGGTATCTCTCCCCATCAACCAACAAAGAGTCCGTCCTTCCATGGCTCGGTCGTCCTGATAAAATTGAACCTGCCCCTCCTATCGCCGTCGCCGTACCATCATGAGCATGTGCGCTGTCCGCCAGAATGCTCTTTTGTGGTAAGATGCTGAATATCTGACCATCATGACCGGTGTCACCAGAGCCTTCGTTGGAGAATAAATCCCTGCCTTTCTCCAATAGGTCGTCTAATCCACCCCCACTCCAACCCTTTCTTGCCAGAGCTTCAAAGATGTCAACCTCCGCCCTCACCAAACCGGCGCTTGATTCCACAATCCCTTTACTCATCTCTTGGCTATCTCGTAGCAGGCCCCGCTTATAATTCCCCTGCAGCGAAGTCAAACCATCTAGCTTACCCGTTAACTGCACAAGATGCTCCCTAAACCTTCCCACATCTCTCTTGCGCTGTTTATAAACTTTCATGCCCTCCTTCTCCATCTTTCTAATCTCCTTCGACAGCGTCTTGCTCTCATTCTGAAAAGATGCCTCTTCTTCCTCCAGCCTCCTTCTCCACGTATCAACCTCATGTAAGAGCGGCACCTCAAAAGACCGATACACAACCTCCGATAGAATTTGCTGATGATTCGCAATCAGCTGATGTACTCCACTCGCAGCCATCAAGCTATCTGCCGTACAGCTTCCCTTCGCTGTGAAACTGTTCGATAGCGATCCGCCTGGAGGTTCCAGGCCCTCTGAACGTGCCTCTTTCAGACGCGCACATGATTCCAGAGCACTTCCAAATGCGGATGCTGCAGTTGAGAGAGAGGCGAGGGCGGTGCGATACGCTTTTGCTGTGGATAGGAGATCGGTGTACGCTGTTTGCGAAGCTTCGAGGTCGGCTTTCGAGAGGATGGAGTGGTAGGGGACAGGAGTTGGTGGGAGAGGGAGGTTGAATGTTGAGCCCAGGGGAAGTGTGGTCGATGCTAGGGAGTATGTTGGTGAAGAGGGAATAGGAGGGAGTTTGCTTGGTGTTGGTGAAGGTGGGCGAGAAGGAGTATCAGTGGGCATATTGTTTGTTTACTCTAGACGGATAAGTGATCGCAGATGTTTCGAGGTTGGGAAAGAATCAATCGACCGAGGAATTTATGCTGATGAACCTGAAAATACACTGTGTAGGAGCTTCGGACGACAGAGAGTGATTGACAGACGCTCTTGAAGCCTACGCGCGTGATTCCTGAAGATGAAAATGGGCGCATGTCCTTGATAAGGAGCCAACGCTAAGATAAGGTAGGTATCGGTGTTTTGAGAAGCGACCACACCTCTTGCTTGATTTCTCTTGCCATGGATATACTCTCTATTTATCTCTTTCTCTTTCAGCTCCTAGACGTGTAGCGTCCACTCCAATTGAATATTCGCTTCATCAAGACCTCCTTGAAGTACGACAGCAATCATGCCTCCTCAACCCTCCGCCCTCATCATCCCCGCTGTTAAGAAGCATACGGCAACCGTCATTATGGCCCACGGCCTTGGAGACAGTGGAGCAGGTTGGGTTTCATTGGCAGAGAACTGGCGACGAAGATCAAAATTCGACGAGGTCAAGTTCATATTCCCAAATGCACCTCCAATCCCAATCTCTGTTGTGAGTACCCCTCCTCCTATCATAAGAGCTAGGACTAACATCCCCCAGAACTTCGGCATGCAAATGCCAGCCTGGTATGATATTGTAAGACCTCGCGAAGCTGTCGGTCCACATCATTTCCCTCTTCACTCTCTGATTCCCAACTAACTAACATCCTTCTCTCAGACCAACTTCAATAATATTCAAGCCGAGCAAGACGAGCCCGGCATTCTGAAGTCTCAATCCTATTTCCACAGCCTCATCAAGTCCGAAGTCGACTCTGGCATTCCCTCCAATCGCATCGTCATAGGTGGATTTTCTCAAGGCGGAGCAATGGCGATCTTCTCCGGCATCACAGCGTCCCAAAAGCTCGGCGGCATCTTTGGCTTGAGCTGTTATCTGCTGCTGCATAACAAGATAAAAGAATTTGTGGCTGAGGAGAATGTAAATAAGGATACGAAGATCTTTATGGGACATGGCTCCGAGGATCCGTTGATTAAACCTCAGTGGGGAACAATGACAGCGGAAATTTTGAACAGGGAGGGGTGGAGTGTTCGGTTTAAAATGTACCCGTACGTACTGTACAAGTGGTTCCCAGACCAGAGTTCCTGTTTTTCACACTGGACAACGGAGTGCTAACTTGATGCAGGGGACTTCAGCATAGCGCCGACCCGGACGAAATTGACGACGTAGAGAAATTCCTCAATGAGACGATACCACCCCTAGGCGATAAACCTCCTTTGTGACAATCAGAGAACTCACATGGGGTGGGCGAGCTGGACTGGGTGGGGATGAATGGCGCAATTCTAGAGGAGTCGGACCCCGAGAAGCCTCAAGCCCATAGCCCGGAGGATTTGAACTCTTTGGTCATGTTTCTGTGCGTCGTGGTCTTGATGGTGGTTGGTTTGGCCTGGGTTGCTGTTAAGACGAAGACAGACAAGATTAAATTGAAGAAAGAGATGAAGAGGCATCAGAATTGACTTCGACCTAGAGCTTACTTGATCGATCGATATACCGAATTCAAAACGTGAAGTTCAAATGGATATTCTTACCTTGATGTACCACAATGTTTACTCAAGTTGGGATCATCAAGCAGGACATGTCAATTGGGCTTTGAAATCCCTTACCTAGATTACAACCTAAAAAATTGGTGCACAAACGATCTAGTAGACTTCCATTCAAAGAGAGGGATGCTCGGAGCTAAATCAGCTTGGATTTTTTATAGCTTAGGATTCGAGAAAGCAATAACGATCACGAAGTTCCGAATTATACTACAGCAATCTAATTGAAGACAGAGAATACAAGGCGTACCTCTCTGTCTTCTAATTGTCTTCAATTAGATTACTATGGTGCAATTCGGAATTTCGTGGCCGTTATTGCTTTCTAAAGTCATTTTGAGGCCAAGCCATTACTTGGTCTCCTCAGCTTCCAGTCCTGTCTCTCCCCGGGTATAGCCACTCCTTTCATCAAAAATTGACAATCTCATCACTAACTTTTCAATCATCCTTATCACCAGCAACATCAAAGCATCCAAACACCTTATCCAGGATGTAGATGACTCTCCAGTACAGACTCGCATTTGCCAAATCAAACTCGCCAGTGAGTGTCCGTGGCACTGCACTCCCAATGATATCTGAGGTGAACCAGTTGACAAGGGGTATCTTAGTCAGGAATTTCTGCGTGTAGCTCTGCTGAGGTAACAAAGCTTCCGTCGACGGTAAGAGTTTGATACGCTTTGCAGTTGGGATCTTTCTGCAGAACTCGGTGTCTGGCGCCGAAGTATTGGCAGGTCCACCAGTGATGGTCGCACTGGATGCCGTGGCACTCGTGTCTGTGAGGGTAGCAGAGTCAAGTGTTTGTGTTGACGCTTGGGAATCAGGGGGGGAGACATCGAAGATACCACGACGACGAAGGGTCATGTTGGGTGTGGTAGTAGATCGGGACAGCGTCCTGCGACTTCGTGGCATGTCTTGTTTCTGCTCTCTCTGGGCCGGAATAGCCTCGTCAGAAGCCGTAGGTGGAACACCTCTGTATAGCTCTGCATACACAGTATATCCTAATATCATCTGCGGGCTAGAATCAACAGCTGCTTCTGCTGCCTCCGCGCTCTCAAACGTAATCTTGATCCAGGTCTCTCCTCCCGCGAATCGGTTGGATTTGGCCTTTTCTTCCACTGTCAAGGGGCGCTTTCGTAGGACTCCGGGATCTCGCACGTCGGCTTTGAATTTTCGTTGCTCGGGCGGCGGTTCACGGGGATAGTCTTCGCAGATTTGTCCACCGATACGCTCGTACTCTCGGATTGCCGCCCATTGTTGTGTAGGTTTGAAACCGCGAAGTATGACTTCTGTAGGCTCTTTATGGACATATCGCGATGTTGGGGCGTTGCTATCAGTAGCCTCTGGGAGTAAAAGGTTAGGTTGTGAGGCCGAGGCAGGTATTGAGGGTTTGCGCTGCAGTTGGCGTTGCGATGGGTCAGGGGGCGCTGCTGCTTGTTTTGCGAGATATTGGGTGAAAATAGCATCGGCAGCTGCGAGAGTTGGATCTTCCTTCACAACCTTTGTAGCGGCGGGTGTATAGCTTCGTGATCTTGAGGAGCGCCGGGTTGATGCCTTTCCAAAGGAGCCTGTCTCTGGGACTACTCTTCGCGACCGCGAGCTCGCCGCTCCATCGTTGCTGTGCCGATCAGCAAAGCGGTCCATAGAGGAAGTTTGAATGTATCAAAAAATTAAGAGATTATGGATCAAGCTTACCCAGGGAACAGCATTGCGTACGGTCTTTGTACTCCGTCTTCTCCTACATACAGCTCGTCGTCTGGAACGTTGTGGAGTATAAGAGGCATCCTGATTCCTCGATTCTCTCAAGAATGCGGGCAAGTTTGCGATGGGTCCTGATAGTTGCAAGTGTCTTGAGCAACTTGGCAGAAGGGATGTTGATTGTGGAATTACAAACACAATGTTTCTGATTTATCATTTCTCAATACTTTCCTCGAAACAGTTCGACCTTCAGCGCGATCATCTCTCGGCCAACCAAAATTTAGAGTCTGATGACAGGGGTCAATGAACTGAACTTGGCAGGGATTAGCTAGTAACGTCATATCAGTTTAGACAGCTTCGAAGTTGGAAAAACTTCAACCACAGCTTCTTGCTTCAAGAGAAACTCCAACTCCAACATCGTTTCAAAGAAATATTTCGCTCAAGATGTTTCGATTTGTACGTATAGGTTATCAATTTCGTCTCTTTTTTTGTAACGATGGGTGGTAACGAAGCTCAAATCAGCATAAAACCCTCGATGTGATCACCCTCTTCCACAAACCAGCTCTCCCAGCTTCCCTTCGAGTTCACAGTCTACTCAAACAAGCCTCTGCCACTGCATCTGAGCATGCCACAGAAGATCAAGCCAGCGACCATTCCCACCAGACCGATCCCACCCGAGCAGAGTTCGAGCTCGATGTCACGGAAGAACCTCCAACGTCCGACCAGTTGAAAAGCATCCTCGAATACGTTGGAGCACAGAAGGCGAGCACAATCATCAAGGGTGCGAAAGATGAAGCAGACGCTATGAAAAAGATGAGAGAGAATGTGGATAATTTGAATAGGCCTATCGTATGTTGCGCTCTGTATTAAGCGGTTGCTGTTGAGGTAATGAATGCTAATGAGTGCAGACGGTCGATTGGGCGAACGGAAGGGCTATTGCAGGGGATAATGAGAGCGAGATCCTGAAGATGGTTAACTCTCTTCCGAAGTAGGGCTTTGCTTTGTAATTGTTCGATAATTTAATCAGTGAGTGTGATATTCATAATTCACGCGTTCCGTTGCTTTGTGCAACTGTGTGCAACTTGTAATATTGTCCAGTAAGATACAAAGCGATACTGTAATTTGAAACGTGCTATGGGAGAACTTCCTCACCCTTCATCGTTGAAAGCTTTGTGTCTGGGTAAATGCTTTTCAGATCATGGATTCGTGAATAGTATTATCGGATTGCTTTTGGAAAGTCTATAGAGATTCCAGCAGCTTGCTTGTACCAAGCCCAACAGTGGAAACTGCTCATATACCGTTAAGTGCGATCAAAGCAGAGGTTCTTTGCTTTGAATAGTCTTCATCAAAGACCAGGAATGAATCCTCAAATACGCATATTCTCTCAAGCAGGTGAAGCTCAGCTTATCAAGCCAAGGAAATGGCTCATTCTCACAGGCTCAGTGCTGGTGCTCCAGAAGCAAGATACCAACACCAAGATATGCGGATCATGAAAGAATGTCAAGGAAAGGAACATCCTAACAGTTTCGTGGACAAGGTTTCTGCTAGTCTTTAGTCTCATCACCTTTACCGATGTGAAATCATACTTAAGTGAAGTTGTTGTGCTCGCCTGCTACTTTTAGCTCGTCAACTCGCGACTTCCAAACTTTCCTCCCTCGTTGCACATCCCGCGAGCTCCTTTCCATCCTCTTCCCCTTCTCAACAACAACCATTGCTTCTGCTCGGTTGCTGCTTGTACCTTTCCCTGTCTCTCCTCCCTTACGGCTTCACGGCTTCACGACTTCACGACTTCACGACTCCATTCTATTCATTCTATTCATTCTCTTCAATTGAGCGTTTGACCTCACCTTTGCAACGAGTGCCGCACTTTCGAAACCTTACGACTACCATCTCGCAGAGCCTCGAGTGTCAGTCTTACATGAGCATATCGAGTCTCTTCTCCAATCACGTCTGAATCATCAACAAGATGACTTCTGACAGCCTCCAGTGGACAGCAGCCCATATGAACTCGACCAAACCTCCCGAACATTTCTACGTGGTCAACCCTAAGCGTCTATCTACCTTTTCCACCAAAGGTGGCACGAAGGCAAAGCGAGAAAATCCATATCCTCCTCCACCACCTATTGCACGATCAGACGTGAACGCTGATATCCGACGAAAGGCAGCCTCACTTCGCGATGAGTTCCCTGAAATTGTCCGCGGAATCGACAAGCCACCAGCTTCTTGGTATGAGCTTCACGATTACTTCGATGCAGTCGATTTGTGGCATGAGGGTGCCGTGTTTCTCTACTATGTCGTAAACCACATTGCCAACGAGAATCTGCTCTTGCACAACAACCTGGAAGAGACGAAGGCTAATGAAATTCGCAACTGGGCTAGGCTTTGGGTCGAAGCTAATGTGAAGAGAGTCATGACTTATCCTCCCTCGCAAGATCTCATTAGTATCTTCGACGAAAGCGAAATTGATTGCATTCAGGGCTTGGAGCAGCGCCAGCTCGTACAGCTCAGAAAGGCGTTGGATGTTGCTCGAAAGGAGCACGAACACCTTCGGGCTCGTCATGGAGAGGAAAGAATGCAAGCAGAAATGCAGCAGATCCATCGGATCCAACACCAGTACCAACCAGATCCTTCGCTCTACCCTACCCCACATCCTCACATACAAAATGGCCTTCCCATCCCACCAGGCTTGCCAATGGTACAGCAGGCGACCACCATGGATGGACGAGTATATCCAATCCCGATGGAGGATTCTCGGCGTAGCCATATGATGTTGAGTAAGTTTATAAAACCTCAATATTGCTTCCTTTTGCTAAAAGTTTATTCAGTGCAAAACCCCATGCAACACATGCATACCGTGCAAGCCATGCCGCCTGGGCAACAAGTCATTCCTCCACTTACGCCTCAACACATACCCTATGAGAAATTGATGGCAAACCGAGGACATGTGTCTGGCAATGCTCTGCAACCAAACCAAGGAGACTTCCGCCAAGATGCCATTCCACCTATGCAGAGGCGAGCACGAGGATGGTCCAATGAAGTAGGCCGCAATGGTCGTGGAAGAGGAGGTTTCAACAACTTCGGACATCAAAATCGGTCGAATTATCAAACCAACGATCGTCGGATTAGTGCTGAACACAACACTCCTCGAGGAAGCCCTAACCGACGTGTTTCGCACTATCAGGTCCGTCAGGATCCAATTTATGTCCATGACTCGCAGCGTCCGTTGCCACCTTTCGATGGTGATGCTACGCCTAGAGCTGGTGGTCGAAGTGTGACGCAAAGCAACCAAAGAATGGTCTCCGACCCATTGAATAATCGGATAGGATTATCTAACGATGCCCGCCTCTGGCGTGACTCCAACTCAGATGTGGGCACAGATCGACAACGAGCCTACTCCAAACCACAGGAGATTACAAAAGTCTTTGAACCCCAACCTCCATTTTTGGGACATCCACGTGCCTTCATTGCTAGCGAAAAGCTCAATCCGTCTTGTACGTTCTGGTATGAGGGAGAGGTGCAAGGCATAGCTTACCCGTTGCAAACCTCGCGGACCGTCTACATTTCGAGATTTCAGCGAACCGACTTCGAGACACATACATTGAAGAATCTGTTTGCGCAGTTCGGTCCTGTTGAGTCTATCAACTTTTTATATACCGGCTACCCCAAGGCTTTCATTGCGTAGGTGATAAAGCTTCCTTTACAGAGAGAATAAATGACTAACTGTGAACCTCAGGTTCACCAAAGGACATGAGAGCTCTGTTGAAGCAGCTATCAATGGACTCCATGATTACCTCATGCCTTCTGGCGACAAACTTGTCGTTAGATCTCCTCAGACTCGGTCAAGATCAGGCAGTCAGGCAAGCGAGTGTTCTACTTTTGCGCCAAGATATCGCTCCAATTCTACAGTCCATCATGATTTCAGTCATCGTGGTGACAGCCGCCGCGGCTCTGCTCGACACCATTCATTATCCTATCACGCTTCGAGTTCCTTGGCTAGTGAGCACTCTCAGGATCCGTGCAACCCTTTTGAAGATTCCAACCCAACACGAAATCTCTTGACGGCAGGGTTCCAAGCACAATTGCAACTAGAGCAATCATTATCGACTCAAAATGTAGCAGAACGATTGAAGTCAAGTATGGTAGAAGTGTTTCAACACCACGCTGCGATTAACCGTTATCCTCTTCCAAGCCATATGCCACTGAGCAACATTGAGAATCGCACCCGATCAAGAGACTTCTCCCATGGTGGAACTGAGCAGCCTCTTATTACCATGTCGCAAGAGCCACATAGCCGTAAGGAGAACAGTCCCCTGAAGAAAGGCTCGGGGAAGAATACACCATTTGCTTCACCAAAGAAGAACTCTCCTAAATCTCAGCGCGGCGACAATCACCAGAAAAGCTACGCTGGGAAATACAAGAAGAAAGGAAAGCAGCAGGCTAGGTAAGCGGTGAATCCTTGGTCCCTTTTGTAGAAAACGCTGACAATTATTTGCAGGTCGGCTCAACAAAGCCATGCGTCCAGCCCTGTCAATACCAACTTCGATGATATGGTGATTGCTATACTGGCCTCCGAGCAGAAAACTCACCACGAAGTTTCTCCGACTGGGGCGCAGAAAGAAGCTCCACTACTGGCCAATACACGAAAGATCAATACACCAAAGGCTGATATTCCGAAGTATGACAGGACTGTGGACAAGACCACGGCTGATACCCCAAAGACCAACACTTCAAAGATTGGGAATTCAAATGCAATCACACCCAAGGCTGTTACACCGAAATCAAACTCGAAGACTAAGTTTATGGGGCCTGCTGAGATATATGAGTCGCAAGATTTATTTTTCAGCGTTGTAAGGGGTGATGACCAGGTTAGGTCAATCAAAGAGGCAGAAAACATCGAGTCCGATAGCTTAGAAAGCACTGAAAACCGCGACGAAGTTTCAAGCAGTAATGCTGATATTTCAATCGTCCGGGCAAAGGGACTCGGATTGGAAGGCCTTCCGACTGAAGCCAAGGTCGTAAGCCAGACATCCGATATATCGGTTCATCAGCCGAATGAGCTCAAGGAGCAGCCTCTTGTCGTCTCTCCAAAATCAGAAATCGGTGGGGGCGAAAATCCCAAGTCTGATCCTGACCAAAAGTCATCTATGAAAGCTGCCGCCTGCTCTCCTTCAATACCCTGGAAGTCTCAAGGCGAGGCCATGTCAGAAGTCGAGGTTGAGCCAAAGTCCAAGAAAAAGAGCAGACATAAGCCGCAGAAGAAAAGAGAGGCAACTTCCAAGAGCGTTACAGACCAATCCACAACCCCTCTGAACTCCAAAGACTCTTCGGAAACTCTGAAATCTTCCTTAATGGCTGAGCACTCCGAAAAGTTTGTTACTGCACGCTCTAGCCCCAATCCAAGCCTTGCTTCAAGACCCTCTGATGCTTGCCTTGGCGGCCCCGATACAACCAGGACCAACTCTGATGTCGCGGCAATCATCTCCAGCCCACCAGATAGCAGGCACCAGGAAAATACCAAGCATTCCAAGTCTGATAATGCTGCTTCCAATACCTCGACACCAAATGCTCTTGTCAAGTCAGGCGAAAAACCTCGTCAGATTCATTCGAAAACAGATAGCAATGCCTCGACCATTAGCACTAGCTCCGTGCGGAAGGCTGACAGGAAGTCGGAGACGTCCACTAAGAAAACCAACGAGAGGGCAGAGCCTAAAGGAAAGGATTCACAAACACTACAGAAGGAAAACCAACCATCATCACCTGCTATCAATCTCAACGACTGTACGCAATGGCCTCTTCTTGGTCCCGCGAAGACTCCCTCGATGATCGATACCAAGACCCCTGCTGGTCCTGCTCTTCAGCCTTTGACTGAGCGCAAGAAGAACCCAAACGCTCCCATCATCCCTGTTGTTCCTCTGAACATGCAGCAGCAGCGTCGGCGCCCGTCGTAAGGTTCTTCAACCTACATCCTTCTCTACACTACGCGCTGACTGCTTCCCTGTAGGATTGATTCGCGGGTATGGCCTATCGTCAAGAAGTGCGACATGAAATAGTTCAGAGTAGCGGCATATTTTGGGCCTCGAAATTGCTGTATACAGATGGAGCTGTTTCTGTACTCTGGCTTTCTCTTTCTTTCTTTTTTCAAGGATCTGTGGCGAGGTGGGATCTTATGAAATGAGATGGATGGCACGTCGTACTTTCTAGCTTTATCAAATGAATAGACTCTTGAAACCACACCACACGCAGCTCGGTTTGCGGGATCCGCATACCATTCGTGATCGTGATCTTGGGGTCTTGAAGTAGTTCAGGGTCTCGAGTAAACTTTGCTCTTATAATACATTGGAAGAAGAAGCAGAACATGAGAAGAGTATTAAGGTTAAGGCTCTTACGGAAGTACCGTGAAATGATATAGCGGCTTCCAAAATCAAACATCTATTGACTGTGACTGCATGAATGAGCTTAGCAGATCATGAGACGACTTGTAAATATTCCTAGCGTTGTAGCTGGCTGTGGGGAGTTGAGGCGACAATGAAAGAAGGTGCAGTGCACTGAAAGTTGAAGGCGTTTGAGTCATCGACGGTGGTGACCGTCCCCAGTAAACCTCGCGCCCCATGCCCTGTTTAAAATAAAGATTGAGTTCCAAATTTCAACACCCTTCCATAGCACTTCATCGTGATACCATCAAAGCTTCCGTCTCGTAAATCGAGAAATAATCCGCGAGTTGTGGCAAGCCAACAACTACTACATTATGGACCGTTGTTAGCAGTAGCTAATGCTGTACAGTAGAAGCGCGTTCGAATATGTTGAGAAGTTGCCACGAGTCGAGTTCCAGTTGATGGTGCGATAGTGGAAGTGGTATACAATAAAGATGACCACATCAAAATACTAGTATCGCTTCAGGGAGAATATAAAGTCCCCATATGAAAGGAGAGCAGATAAGCGAGCCCCTCATCGAGCCCCTTTTTCAACTTTAGCGAATAGGAAACTTTCGGTAGATTGCGTCATCTATCTCGGAGGATATTGACAGAATTATTGCAAGTACTTGTAAATGCTTCAAATGAAATAGATCCTTGAGTCACTGAACCCTGTTCTTTGTTGCGAGGTGAGAAACAGGCCGGATCCGACTTCGCTCTTCACGGATCGGACGGTTAGATCCACGGAACGAGAGCTAAACATGGATATGTGGGCGGGGATGGGCAGCACGGTCTTTGGACAATTGACAGAATCATTTCCGTAGGTTATCAATAACGTTGAAATTCAACGATTTGGTCCGCACACGCTGGGTTCTGTTCCTATCGGCGGGAAACCGGAGGTGAGCATATTATTGAATCACTTCAGCGCTCAATGCATCTCCCGCCTTTCTTGATATGTCCCTGAGACAGATTCTTTTCGTTTTTAATGGAGCAAAACATCGAATTTCAGCCTCCAGGCGTGTGCACGTGATCCAAACAAGGGTCAAACTCGCTGCCGCAAGAGCCGTGGCAATGACCTAAGGCTCTCTCGGAAGCAGTTTGCCGTCAAGGTTTCTGCATCGACTCCAGTTCTGCATTAGTACCGGCGGCAATTGACCCACGATGTATATATCTGCTAGATCTCCCCTCGAAATGACCCTCGAAATCTCAATCAGTCATTTCGAGAGCCAAGGCCAACAATCCCTTCAGCTTTTCAATGTCCACACGCACATCAACGACATTGCATCTACCTCTTGAGGTCAAAGACGAAGAGCCATGGTTGACACCTACTCCCCCAGAAGATGAAGAGAACACTCTGCCCTCGAACAATCAATATGAGGAGGACTCAAACGACCCGAATATAGTTGACTGGGAGGCTGACGACAAAGAAAATCCGAGAAACTGGTCTACCGCTTACAAGAGCTGGATCACTTTCCAGCTGGGCATGCTTGCACTAGCAGCCAGTCTGGGAACATCGATCATTGCACCAGCTGAAAACACCATCGCGGAATATGTTGGTATCAGTTCAGAAGTTGCGGTATTGACAGTTTCCTTATATATGTGAGTATAAGGTCTTTTCCAAAGCCTTGCCGCCAGTGCATCCTTGCGAACCATATCCAGATCTTTCTTCCGTCTCACAGGTACAATGCTGATCATTTTCTCATGCAGTCTCGGGTTTGCGTTTGGGCCTATCCTATGGGCCCCGATTTCTGAAATCTGGGGTCGCAGAGTATCGATGCTCCCGGCTATGTTCTGCCTCGGACTCTTCTCGATTGGAACTGCGACGAGCAGAAATCCGGAGTCCATTTTCATAACACGGTTCTTTGGAGGCCTTTTTGGGTCAGCTCCTGTTGCCAATGTGTCAGCAGCTCTTGGAGACATATGGAGCCCAAAGGCTAGAGGTACAGCAGTCGTGTTCTACGCTATTGCAGTCGTTGGAGGACCCACACTTGGTAAGGTCTCTCCGCAGACGAGACTGGGACTTTGACTGACACAATAAAGGCCCTACAATTGGATCTGCCTTGCTTGTCAATCCCCACTTGGGATGGCGTTGGACGGAATATATTGAAGCCATATGGGTTTTTGCGATGTTCGCATTGGGAGTATTTGCTCTCCCCGAGATGTACGCGCCTGTACTTCTCAAATGGAAAGCACAACGTCTGCGCAAGGAGACTGGAAATCAAGCTCTGTACCACCCGCAGGAACGCGTGAAGTTGGATCTAAAGAACATTGTCACGAAGCAATTCTCGCGTCCACTTCTCATGCTTTTCACCGAGCCGATGGTCACTGCCATTGCGTTGTACGCCTCATTCGTATACGGGCTTCTCTTCCTTACTTTGGAAGTCTTCCCCATCGTTTTCGAAGAGCATCGACATTGGAGTCCTGTCGTAGGATCCCTGCCCTTCTTGGGCTTGTTTGTTGGAGTTCTTTCAGCAGTTGGCATCAACCTCGCGAATCAGCCGCGATACAAAAGAATCTTGAATGCAGCGAATGGTCGACCTGTGCCAGAAGCTAGACTAGCGCCCATGGCCATTGGTGGTATCATTTTTGCCATTGGATTGTTCTGGTTTGGATGGACCGCTGGCAACAATATCCATTGTAAGTTTCCATGCTCGCCTGTCGCCACTTTTTTAATGCTTCATCCTAATACTTTTCAGGGATTGTTCCCGTTCTTGCAACAGTATTCATTGGTGCTGGCTTCAACATCATATTCCAGCAATGCATAAACTTTCTCGTCGATACATATGCTGTGTACGCTGCTTCTGCGGTGGCAGCAAATACCATTTTGCGAAGCTTTCTAGCTGCAGCCTTCCCACTTGTCGCCAAGCCAATGTTCCACAACCTCGGCGTTGGCCCTGCAATGTCCATTTTAGGTGGCATAGCAGCTATTGCTATTCCTGTGCCTTTTATTTTTATGAAATATGGCCTCAAGCTGAGGAAGATGAGCAAGTTTGCACCTGTACACGAATGATCACACGAATAATTACATGAGCATTGCATTGGAGCAGGATTTATCTAGCATATGAGCGATTTAGATTTTTATATCCAAAGAATATTGTCCATATCTGTGCTTATGTTCCTTGCGCGTTTTGAAATCGTTCTCGATAATTCCATCCGATTGCGCCGTGAAGTTGTGGACTTTGTATTGAAGTCTTAAGTTATGATCAGCTGTTACGGTAATATAAAACCGACCCTATGTGCTAATGGAACCTTCCCATATGGAGTTCCAGCCCTCATTCACCATCAGCACCCCTGTGGTATCATATTGATCATCGTCTATCATGTATCCCATGCGATGCCGCTCATCAGGAACCCAACGCTTAAAAGCAACCTCTAACCCAGGTAAAATAAAGTTCCGTCTCAACCCGCGTGAATCATGGAGCATGTTTCAAACAGCATCACTCCCATCTACCGTCGCTCTCCGGAAACTCTCCATGCTACCATTCGCAGCCCTAAAATCCATCGCAGCGTTCCCCTTTTTCTTCTCATCCAGATCGTGACGGAAGCCTTGTTCCGTTTCTAAGTCCCTGTTGAGACTTATCTCCGCCGTCCAGATCAAACTCGCTACGAACGTTATGCCAGCGAGGACTGTCATGACAAGCCACACTATTTTCAGACTCTCCACATAAGCGTCGATAACAACGTCCTTCATCACGCCTTCTGCACCAGTGGAGCTCCACGCCTTCACGACCTGCACTAGCGCCGATGCATCGCGAGACCATATCTCGGCGTTGGCCTTGTAGGCCGTGGCCAGGATCTTCTTCTTGAAAGAATTCTGGAAGATGACTCCAGAGACTGCGACACCGAGCGTTTGGCCAAAAGCGCGAAAGAAGCTGTACATTGCGCCGGCGAAGGGGAGGTCGGCGTTTGAGACCGACGCATTGGCTGCAAAGCCCAACGCGGAGAACAGCATGCCCAGTCCGACGCCGGGGACGAGAGATATCAGGATCCATGCTGGCATGCTTGTATCCTTTTTCAGGTAGATAAGGAGACCCATGCCAAGAACGGACAGAAACCAGCCAACGAATTGACTTGGGCGATAGCGACCTGTTTTTTTGATGATGAGTCCGACGACCACAGCAGCCGGCGCGACGGTGAGTGTATAAGGCATAATTGCGCAGCCGGAGCTGATGGGGTTGTAGTTCTTTGCTACTTCGAAGTAAATCGGCATGTAGTAGAGGAGGGACCAGACGATGAGACCTTGAACGATTGTGCCAAAGTACGCAACTATCGCAGTGGGTGTGTTGAAAAGGCTCCTGGGTATGAGGGGTATGCGGGAGATATAGACTGAGTAGAGGATAAAGCCTGCAAGGCCGGCAATGCCGATGGTGAGAGGTACGAGCGTTCTCCATGAATTCCATTCATACAATACCCCGCCCTGGAGAAGTTAGTATGTCAAGAAAGTTGTTGGAAAGATATAGACTTACCCATGTGACGGGGATGAGGAAGCTTGTAGTTGCTACCACAAATATGAAAGAGCCAAACCAATCGAATTCGCGTAGCTTGACCAAGAGTGAACCCTCCTTAATGTGCAGTCGAAGACAAATGGGGACACCGATAATTGCAATAACGCAGAAGGGGATATTAAACCAAAAAATCCACCGCCAGGTAGCCTTTAATGCGAAAGTGCCTCCGAGGACTGGCCCTAGCACTGACCCGATTGCCCATGGTATGGAGATGATATATGCCTGCCACCCCGGTCTTTCGCGGAGGGGGATCAGGTCAGCCAAGATGACATATGTTAAGGCAACAAGTCCACCGCCTCCCACACCTTGAACGCATCTTCCCACGAGGAGGAGCAAAACTTTGTTGGCGGTGGAGCAGATGATGGTTCCCACACTGAAAAACAATAATGCTGCTAAGATCACTGCCTTACGTCCAAGGATGTGCGAGAATGAAGCCCACGTAGGCTGGAAAACTGTGGAGCACCTGTGATTCTGTGAGAATTTGAAAGTGAATTGAAGTTGGTGAGACTCTTACAAAAGGAAACTGGTGCCGATCCAGAAAGCTTGAATAGCTGTTGTGCCTTTCAAGTTCGTGGCGATCGTCTTCAATGGTTATCAGTATGATGAGAAGATCTCTGTGGGATTGCTTACTGGTAACGCCACGGCAAGAATGGTGGCATCGACAGCACAGATGAAATTGATGATACCAAGTGTGACGAATGTTCCGTAAAATCTCCAGCCTCTTGTGACTGCAACAGGCTGCTCGTCTTCCTCCATGACAGAATCGGTTTGCATTGTTGATACAGACTGGCGATGGAAGTGAATCTTTTTATACACCGGTAATGTGGTTGTTTTCCTGGGGAACGTGTACCTTCGAAGACTTTTGTATTTAGAGCCAGCCTCGAGCGATTTGGGCGACACAATAGAGACAAGTGAATGAGGCGTCGACTCGACTGCGTCGGTTCCAGGCCCAAGAGTGAAGTGGGTCTGGAGACCGACGTCCCCATCAAGTGGAGAAAAGAGGTCTTCCTGGGTATACATCATACAAAATAATAAAATAAAGCCATAAGTAAAGAAGCAAAGCTGAACGGCTCGGTGGACAGGCTCTTGACATTATACCAGCTCACGCCACCAGAACTACATTCTGTAGACTATTGCACAGACATAAGAGCTTGGTATTTTTGGCATCTATTAGCTTCTAATCCACAGACTCAACATGTTGCTCCACTTTGGGAGGCTCTGTCACTATTTGCTAAACATTCTCCCCTCTGTAGCAAGTCTTCCGTGCTTCCATCGTACTAGAAAAATATCGCATATGATTATTAACGATACGCGAGCAGTACTTGTGACTGCATGAGTGTATTTTGGGCCACTCACACGTCGGTAGACTCTCGAGTCCAGCCAGTAAATAGAAATGGCCCCCCCTCTTCAAAGGAGAGAGCTGCAGGTAAGCGACTCTCCACTGAAAGAGACAAGCTCACTGCCAAATATTCTATTCCAGCCGCATCACAGCCACCCTCCAGCAATGAAATGACCTACCAGAGAGCTTCGATTATCCATTGCATCACTAGCCCATCCTTATCGCAACTTGCGAGCAAAGACTGGCGAGGAGAGGAATAGTGTCGCAATCGTGAGGCGCAGTATGAAGGATAGCTGGCAGCAGGCATACCTGTTGATACTGTAATCGAGAGTACCTCTGTCTAGATCCTGAGTTATAATTGTAAATAGGGACATCAGATCTCGGGGTCCAATTGCCTGAAATGGATTATGGTATGTTTTGGGGGGGTCTTCATTGTACTGCCCTCTCATCCGTCGATTGAATAGCGACCAGCTGTCGGTTTTGCATGGGAAAGTGCAAAAGCTGCGTCGAATTCTCCCGACGCTGTCAGCACTGCGACGTCGTAAGTCGTCCTCTAAGATCCTCTATCGACATGCATGCGGCTCCCTACCCGGCATGTCTTGGCCGAGGCGCGAGTCGTGGGGAATTGACGATTCGTCGTCAGATCTCTGTTTGTTGTTCGAGACCAAGCTTCCAGCTGTGAAGATCGACGCCAACACATCTCCATCGTCACTTCATCAGCCCCGCCACGAGTCATAATCCCTAAAGCAAGCTCAGGCCACGGTCAGCCTTATGGTAAAGCCATTGCAACCACAGGTCATGTTATGAACGTCGTCGAAAGCTTCTTCCTGCACAAATCCATTAGTTTTGACAAGTCGCCTCAGCCCAAAAAGCTGATGGCTGAACGGGAACCTTATTGGGCGCTGTTCCCGAGCCTGGGCAGACATGATTCAGCCCCTAACCAGCACGTGCATATCGGCCCATTACTCGCTTTCAAAAAGAACAAAACTATTATCGAACATGGACGCTTTCTTGCTTCATCTAGCTAGCATGGATATTCTGTACTGTGCTATTCACTGGCCATTCGGCTGCATGATTTTTCACGAATGATGGTAACTTATGTCCCTCTCGATCGCTGCTCGCCCTGATGTTTAACACTTTCCTGGAAGACCCAAATGTGCCGCAATTTCGCAATCCTCTATCCATGAAGTTTATGTGGCCTATGTACCGTAAATTTTGTTGTATGAAATCTATTGGTCGGACAACTGGAGAAAATATATATGTACAGAGGGTGTCACAAAAGAAGTGGTGAGGACACCCAAATTCCGTCTCGTGGAAAGAAACAAAGCTATGTGCAATGAATATTATCTGTTCGCGACGTCACAGAGGTTTGCTCGGTCGCTTAGGGGAAAGTCCTCGTCCTCCTTACTTCAGCTCCATGACTTGGTAGTTGTAATTGCAGATCGCTGCATCAGCAACGACGTCCATGGTGCCTGTTCCACTGATCAATACCGTCGATCCACTCTTCGATAGCACCTCGACTTCGACGGCACCGATTTGTAGCCCTGGTATACTCCAAGCGTTCAAACCCTTAACACCCGTATGTGAGCCGATCAGCGTTTCTCCACTGTAAACATTGACACTCGCGCCAACCGCAGCTGCAGAGAGCAGAACAGCAATGTTGACCACATCTTCAGCATTCTCCCAGTTACTTGGTTTGCCCAGCGGATCGGTCGCACAAGTCGCTGTTGTCAAAATCGGCCGATACCAGAAGACTCCTGTAGCTTCTGTTCCATTTAAAGGTACTACCTCATCCTTGTCTGCCGCGCCTGCTTTGTATGCAGAGATAAATGGAGTTATGAGTGCTTGCCAGCCACTGTGATCGAAGTTGTCTGTGTAAGCGGCGCAGTCGGCACCGATCGTATCAGGCCATACGTTGCCGATGTATGAGGACTCACCCGCATCGTTCCAGGTCTGAACTTGCAGAAAGTCGGGTTGAAGGGAAAGCACTTGTGGAATTCGTTCAGCGAGAGTCAGTTCACCTCGACGGTACCAATTTTGGGAGGCATCCAGGTGCTTGAATTGGAAGCTGGACATCGCTGGGCTAGTCAGTACGATTGCGGAACAAGGAAGAGAGCTGACCAACGCATCATAAAAGTCTTTCTCGCGACCTTCGCAGCGGCCATATACTGTTCATCAGTTGTACAGCTAAGATTTGCCTTCCCTTCCGAGGCCCAAGGCCACGCTGAATCCCAACTCATGAGGCCGTCTGCTACGGGGTAAGTTTCGTACATATCTGATGGTGGAGTTGTAGAATCGGAGAAAGATGGAACGAAGTAGGTATCGATTCCTTGGAAGCCTAGTGCCTGTTTGTAGTTGGCATGCCATCCAAGCTGCGGTGAAGGAAGACCGAAAGCCAAGGTCCCTCCATAAAAAGTGCCTAACAAGCTGTCAATAACTCATCTTCCTCCATCAAGCCTCCTGTGGTTGCTGTTGGGGTAACATACTGACGAAAGGTAATGAATTATAATGATAGTATGCAGGATTTCCGATGTACATGTTCAATAGCCAGAGGAATTGAGCGGGATTCGCAAAATGGGTCATATCGAAGGAAAGGAACAGATGAAAGCCAACAGCGGCAGCAGCGTGGAATAAGTACGCGATAGCATTGATCGACCAAGAGTCAGTACTGATGATATTGAGAGCGAAAGCGTCGAAGCCCATCGCCTTTGCTTGGCTGACATCTATAGTGGCTTGAGATTCTTGTATACCACCAACCTGCCCGGGTTAGCCAATTACTGGCGTTGCAGTGAAAACGAACGTACCATATAATGACAGAAAACTTGAGGTGACATTTTGGACGCTGTAGAGAGAGATTGGATCCTCAAGCCTGATTGAGCGGAATCTGTAAAAGCACGAATAATGAGTGTGATGTGTAAGGACAAAGCGAGTCCCCGATATCGATCTAGTGGATCTCAAGAAGAACACAAGGGCAATGAATAAGAAGCGGAGACTACCGGCGTACTCAAAGATTCACTGAGACTGAAAAGCGTAACCGTAAGCGCGAGGCCATACTTATAACCGTTGCACCTGAATTACCCCTTGGGCCTTCATCGATGGCCATGAGGACTCGGGGAGCAGATAGGCCAGCAGAGTGTTTCACGTTTCATGGCTGCGCAGGAACCCGCCTGTGTGCGGCATGTAGTGTCAATAGCTAGTAAGATTGGCGCCCTCAAAGATTGCTCTTTGGCCACAATTATGGGAAGATGGGAGCCACTGTGATGATCAAAGATGAGCGACCAACCTTGTGCAGGCGGGTTGGATTCGCTGAAACCGCCCCGAGTCAGCCCTACCGTCCCGAGAATCCTTTGAAATTTCCCCATTTTGATCAGCAGAAGTTTACTGATGATGGATGGAATACAGAATCATGGAAAGGAAAATCAAGATCAAGCGTTCAAATATCTCAGAGCATCTTTCGAAAGGTCTGGTCTTGCAAAAGTATCCGGGAAGATGGTACTGTACAGTATGGCCTCGAGGCTGTCGGCTTTCCCCAGGCGAAGAGATAAGATGAGATGAAAATGGGTAGCAGCTCTCGGCACGTGATCTAGGCAGCGTGTAACCTAACCGAGACGCTTGGGCTTTCGCTCTCTTATCGTGTCAACGCGACGACGCGTCGGGGTCTCTCGATCTGAAGTGCAAAAATTTCATCGATACGATACACAGCAAACATGCCATCCCCGGTCCCTCAGCGTCGGCGACGAGCCGATATCGAGGACGATGATGATGCTATCGGTTCTCGAGGAGCATCCCCGTCCCATTCATCCAAACGCGGCCGTACAAACGGATATCAAAGCTCGCCTTCTCCAGATCCCGAGCAGTTCGATTCTTCTCATTTACATAACCATAGTTATGCCATGAGAAATGACTCGGCAGATGGAGACACGGACGCGGTCGGTCTCAACGAATTCCAACCTGGAGCTATCATCCGGGTGAAGCTCACGAACTTCGTTACCTACGAGAATGCTGAGTTCTTTCCCGGTCCAAACCTCAACATGGTCATTGGACCAAACGGCACAGGCAAGAGTTCTTTGGTTTGTGCCATCTGTCTTGGGCTTGGGTGGGGTGCAAAGCATTTGGGACGTGCTGGAGAGGTCGGTGAATTTGTCAAGCATGGCAAACCTGACGCGCAAATCGAGATCGAACTACAACGCAGACGCAACGAGCCGGTCAACCACGTCGTTCGAAGTCGAATAGTTCGGGATGGCAACAGTCGCGAGTGGTGGCTGAACAATAAGAAGACTTCTCTCAAGGCGATTCAAGAGTTGACCAGAAGTTTGAGCATACAGATCGACAACTTGTGCCAATTCTTACCTCAGGACAAAGTCTCCGAATTCGCTGCTTTGACACCTGTCGAACTCCTACAACAAACCCAAAGAGCTGCTGCACCAGAGGAAATGTTAGACTGGCACAATAATCTCAAGAAATATCGCAAAGAGCAGAAAGAATCTGAGTTACAAAACATCAGCGATAAGGAGCAGCTAGAAAACCTGCAAGCTCGTCAGGATGGACTTCGTGCGGAAGTTAGAAGACTGCAAGAGAGAAAGGAAATCCAGGAGAAGGTGAGTGACTTGAAAAAGAGCCGGCCATTTGTCGAGTACCGATATGCTCGCAACGAGCATAGGGCATTCAAGGCCAGGAAGAAGGCTGCACAAGCACGCTTGAAGAAGCTTGAGGCTCGCCTCGGACCTACCTTGAGATCCATTGAGTCGAAAAGGGAACTAGCGCATCAGACCAGTATAGTAGTAACCGAGCGAAAGAGATATCTCCAGAACGCTGAAAAGGCTGCTGATAAATGCTCGTTGGAGGTTGAGCAAATGGATGAGAGTATCACGAATATCGATCATAAGATTTCTGCCGAAAGAAAGCTTGCCAAAGACGTTAAGACAAAGCTTTTCCAGCTCGAGAAAAAGTTGGCCGACTTGAAGGTCAAAGCTAGTAGAGAACCTATCGTGTTTGATCCCGTCGTGTACAACGACCGCATCGTGAGTGTCAATACAGTAAGCCGGAAAGGTTTCTTGCCCTAACGCACATTTAGAGAGCCAAGAAACATGCCATCGAGGAAATTGAGAACGAAGCTCGGGAGGTCAGCCAACGTATCAAGCAGTTAAACGAGGAAGGTCGAGAGAAGAAGGCTCAAATGGATGCCGCCCGAGACCAGTTAGCTGCATTTGATACTCAGGAAGGCCAACAGATGAACAAGCTCGAAGCCGCATCAAGGGATACCGCGATAGCCTGGAAATGGATCCAAGAGAACATGGCGATTTTTAAGAAGACAATATATGGCCCTGCGATCGTGAGCTGTTCCCTAAAGGATCAAACTTACGCCAACGTTGTTGAAGCTGGATTGAATAAATCCGATTTCCTCACTATCACAGTTCAAACCAAGGCGGATCACGAGAAGCTGTCGGATCACTTACTTGGGACCATGAAACTTGCCGATATCACCATTAGGAAGAGTGAAGAAGAAAGTGTTCCTGGTCACCCATCCATCTCTCCGAACGATATGCTGGATCTAGGACTCGATGGTTGGGCTTCTGATTTCATTGACGGACCCATTCCAGTGCTTTCCATGCTCTGTTATAGTGCGAATATTCATGCAACAGCCGTGGGTCTTAGGGAGACGAACAACGACCAACACAATAGGATTACTAGTAATAACAGCATCAGATCTTGGAATACTGGAGGATTTGCCTCTCGCGTGACAAGGCGAGCAGAGTATGGTCCTAGTGCTACCTCGACATCAACGAGGCCAATACGCAATGCGCGCTACTGGACAGATCGGCCTGCAGACTCGAGCGTGAAAGAACAGCTCCAAAAGGACCGGAAGAAGCTGGAAGCCGATTTTTTGCAGATGAAGGCGGAGGTCATGCCTCTGAGAGACAGACTCGAGACCTTTAAGTCATCAATAAAGGACGCGAATGCAGATATTGTAAGCCAGGTCTGATGAGGTCTGTTGTCTTGGGCTAATGTTGTTATGAAAGGATCAAATCAAAGAAGAAAAGGGCGAACTCCAGATAGCTCAAGGCGAACACCGAGCTCTCCCTGAAAAGATTAGTGAGTATCTCGCAGCCAATTCTAGCGACTGAGTTGACGATTGAGCATAGATGTCGAGCAAGAAAAAATTGATAAACAACAGGGGGAACGAGTTAAGATCTATGGGGACATCACAAAGCTTGGAATACAACAAGATCTTGCGATTCAAAGGAAAGCGAACAAAGCACTTGAGTATAAGGAGAAAGTTGAAGCGATCCGTTCTTGTCACGAAGCACTTCTTGAAGCCGAGATTCGAGTCATTGAAGCCCAATCCGATGTTGAAACTCTACAGGAGCGGAACAGCGGCATTGTACGACAGCAGGAGCAGGAGCGCCAGCAAGTAAGTGAGATCGAGCAAGAGTCCAAAATTATGACGCAACGAGCAAAGGCAGCGCTGGACGTATGTAATGCGGTCTTGTCGGAGGCAGACGAGGAAACCAATAGGCGATTGCAAGGAATTCCTGAAGATCTGACTATGGAAGCCCTCGAGCTCGACATTGCTTCGGAGGAGTCCAAGCTTGAATTTATACAAGCCAACAACCCAAATGCAATTGCACAATTCGAAAGATTCCAGGCAACCGTCGATAAGTTGACGGCCAAGGTCGAAGAAGCCGACAAAAAACTTAAAAGCATCCAAGAAAAAATCACCAAAGTCAGAGGCAGATGGGAGCCTGAACTCGACAAGCTCATCTCTGAGATCAGCGACGCTTTTGCCTACAACTTCGAGCAAATTGGCTGTGCTGGTGAGGTTGGCGTTGAGAAGACGGATGATTTCGAGGATTGGGCAATCAAGATCAAGGTCAAGTTCAGGTATGTTCCCTTGATGATCTTGCTTTACGGATGCTGATTCTTTTACAGAGAGAACGAACAACTACAAGTCCTCGACAAGCACCGTCAATCCGGTGGTGAGCGGTCTGTGTCTACCATCTTCTATCTCATGGCTCTGCAATCCCTCGCCCGCTCTCCCTTCCGCGTGGTAGATGAAATCAACCAAGGCATGGACCCTCGCAATGAACGTATGGTGCACGAACGCATGGTTCAAATCGCCTGCCAGGAACACACTTCTCAATATTTCCTCATCACGCCGAAGTTGCTTACTGGCTTGAGATACGATAGAAGAATGAAAGTCTTGTGTATTGCGAGTGGAGAGTACATGCCGCAAGATTACAGACAGCTTGATGTTAGTCAGATCATAGGCCTTAAGAGAGCTATTGTTGGCGCGGCATGAGGACGGGCATTGTCTCATTTGATGATGAACGGGGGTGGGGATTTGCGCTTACAGCGTTTGTAAACGAACTTAAGCCACTGTTCGGATATGCTAAGCTGTACACGTAAGTCCATGCCGTGCAACTAATAAACACTTTCTGAACTCCTTGCTCGTTATTTGTTTAGTTGCAATTCGATGGTTCACAGTTTCCGCAAAATTTGTTCGAATCACTCCTCGGTCGGCGTCGGCTGCCTTCTGGTACAAGACATTCAAAGCCTGAAGGTTCACTGCGGCTCAAAACGCAGTTCGAAGGATGCTATGTACAAGCTGGGAGCTTAACAGTATGCATGATAGGATGCCCTTTTGCGTGGTGTTCCGAGCCGTTTGGGTTCGGTGCTGCTGCGTGATTTGTCGCTCTCCTTGCCTCCTTCCTCTCACTACTCTGCAAGTATCATACATTGAGGTGCGGAATGTGTTTGGTTTCGGAGTCGACAATTTCTTCAGACATGAGTCTCGATGGTCCGCTAAAGAGAGCAGGATATGAGAGAATCCATGGAGTTCAGAATGTAACTGTCTCGCACGTAAGGGAGTACTCGAGTTGTTGTTCGCCATGCCAACACTGAGAGTTTGCTCCTGATAACTTGCATATCGAATACCTTGGCTTAGGAAATGCGTACCGAGAATAGAACTGTGGTTCTACGTCTGAGAGGACGCAGATCAAGACGAGAGACGACGGGGTGATGGTAGGGAGTTCAGAGCCGTTGTTACAGGCTGTTGAAAGAGTTTGTTGATATGTTAAAGACAGAAAATATCGAGACAATATCATTCTCCAATGGGTAATGTTTGGGTGCTTCCATGCACAAATGGAATGATCAGAGACTGCTGGCTGCCATGGGGTGTTTCACTAGTCCACAGGTACTGTCACTCCTTGCAGCTGTGGGCACGCGATGACATAGGGAGCGGACGCTTAAAGCGCATTTGCATGGATTAATCTGGAACGGCTCCATTCGGATGCGGCCGCTCGGGTGTTATGTTGGCATACAGCACCAGCAGCATCAGAACAAAATCCTAAATTGGAATAATTGTAAGCTCCCCGGAATACATGATAGTGTCTGTTAGCTGCAATGGAGTATGGAGATAGGAGATTGTGTTTAGACAACTCCGCTCTGCAAATTCATATAAGACACGAGTGTGTATCTCTCTGTTTTGACTGATCCCATGCCTTGGAAAGAAACTTTCAGCAAACCTCAAGAACCCATTTCACAAGGGAGGCTTTGTCATATCTTCTTGTATTGTTGATTCAATCTCGCTTCCACCTCCCGCAAGCTCTGATGGCTTCTTCGAACCCAAAATTGCCGGAAAATGCCGTATGGTTCGTAACCGGAACATCCTCCGGCATTGGCTACTCCCTCATCTCCTCGATTCTCTCAACTCCTGGCCATCGAATAGTGGTCCTCTCTCGAAATCCCTCATCCATCTCTCTACCCTCAACCTCCAATGACTCCAACACACTGCTCCAGCCCATCGATCTCTCCTCTTCCGCCTCTATCGACGCTGCTTTCAAAGCAACCCTTGACAAGTTCGGCCGTGTGGACGTCGTCATAAACAATGCTGGCTACAGTCTCAACCCCAACGAATTCGAGTCCATCAACGAAGCAGTCTCCAGGGAGCTATTCGACATCAACTACTGGGCTCCAGTTGCGATCACCCGCCACGCGATGGGCATTATGCGAGATATCAATCCAAAGAGCGGACCCATCGGTGGAGTGATAGCCCAGATCTCCTCTATCGGCGGCTACCAAGGCGTGCCAGGGCTGAGTCCTTACAACGCATCGAAATTCGCGCTTGAAGGCTTCACCGAAGCTGTGGCCAAGGAAGTGGATCCCGAGTGGAATATCCGCTTCGCTATCTTCGAGCCGGGAGCTGTGCGGACGAAGTGGGGTGCTGAAAGCATGGTTGGGGATTTCAAACAACACGAGGCTTATGTGGGAAAGAACTTGGGCACCGAGATGATGAGGAGCCGGCAGGCGAATGGTAGTCACAAGACTGGGGCCGAGCCAGATGTAGTCGCGGCTTTTATCACGGGTGTTTTGAAGGGTGAGAAGGGCGTTTGGGATGGTAAGGAGCTGTTGCGCTTGCCTGTTGGTGCTGATGCGTGGACCATGATCGTCGCGGAGACTCTTGCGCAGAAGAAGAAGTTTGATCAGTGGAAGGAGATCAGCGAAAGCACAAGCTCGATGGATCTCAAGAGGATATTGGTTGAGCAGGGTTTCTTGAAAAGTATTGATTAGATGGTTGCTGGATACTCAAATTCTACTGACCTATACACCTATCTCAAGCCCATTTCAAGCTTCGAGTAAGTAACATTACCCCTCGACCTTCTGCTGGGTAAGTTCGAATCCCATCAAGCGCTGAATCGCTTCTTTCACTCCCACTCTGAGGCTCTAAGGCGATACACACCCTCCCGCAGTTTGAATATCTACACATCGTGAGACAATTCCTCCAACAGCAACATTTTGTCCATTGTATGATCGCTAGCAGGACCCGTCCATCGTCCGTTCCTACAACCCTTCATTCCTGTTTGGAGCTGCTTATCCAATCCTCTACTCCGATCATCATCGAGTTCCTAGACATTGCACCACTGTCAACGGGCCATCTTCCTCTGCCCCCGCCGACATCGTGAGAAAAGTACCGAGATGACTCCTGAGTCCGCAGCTTTAGGTGGCGCGTGGTTACCGATTTTGACAAAAGCTGCTCAAAGCGATCTCTCCGGAAAAGTCGTTTGACGCGGCGAGTTATAATATCATCCAAGCAAACAGTTTATACTATAGCTCTTTCCAGTAGAATATTCAAGCTTGTGAAATGGCAGGAGCAGAAGCTAGCTAAACGGTGCTTCATGCCCACTTCCATGTTATTCCAAGGTTGGGAGTAGCTCGTGAGGTGAGAGGGATTACTGATGCGGGAGGAAGACCATTGCTCTTGAAGAAAGAAGAGCCAAGAGAGAGGTAGCTGAAGATGAAGGGGTGGGATTATGCAGACTCATAAAGGCTGAGCTTGAGAAAGGGATCAAGTCGCGAGAAGGGCGATGCTTCAAAGTAAATGAGGAGCTTTATCTGCGACGAATGAAAGAGGGTTGAAGTTGTAGAGCTCGTACTTGTGAGAATGGGAGACTCGTTGAGCTATATTATACTTTGATTTTCTATCTTCCAAAAAATTGGCCCGGGCCAGACTCTCAAGTGGATCATAAGACCCTGGATTATGAAGATAATTCGAGTGCTTCTCTGCAACTTCCGAACCTCGTACTGTACATAGACGTGAATAGATCCAGAGCCAATCACAGAGTCTTCACGGTTCAACACGAATAATCTTGAGCGAGGAATCTTATTAGATTCTAAGGGTTATAAAGAAGAATACTCAAAATCGCCGAGTCGGAGTTGGGAAGGTGCCAAAGTACCTAAATGCAACCAGACAAAGAAAATAGAATTGCACTTCGCAGCGATGACAGCCACCTCCCATCCAACTTCCCACAACACCGCATGAACTCGTTTTGGCCGTACAAACTCATTGATCTTCGTTCGAGGCATAGTGAAGAGGAAGAGCAACCACTGTGATGATCATGAAGAAAGTATATTCAAAACAGCAAATCTCCACCTAGATAACTGCTAGATGTATCTCATGCACTTTTTTGAAAGGCGTGCTAATTATCAACGCAGTAGTTTAGAGGAAGAACCCGAGCAGCTCAGCTGATGAAGTGAGCACTCACTCATCGAGCTCGATCTGTCCGTTCCAGCGTCTGGTGCAAGTTTGTTGTTGATAGACAACTTCATAAGTCTCGCCGGAGGCCAGCTGAGCTGAGCTGAGGGGCTTGTTGTCTCTTGCTCAGTTCAGTAGAGTGCTTGCCAAGCGTAGATCTGGGGAAGACAGGCTGGAAGTAAACCTTGAGAATTTCTGAGTATAGCTCACGCATCACCTCCGTACTATACAAGCAAGCACAGCCGCGAAGTTCAAGCGTGTTCTAACACCAACCATCCGAGCAGGCACCGAAAGGAAAGATTTGATATCATTGCTGGCATTGACATGATACATGAAATCCGCCTCGCAGCCTGCCTACCTGCCTTGGCTACAACCATCTCAGCCTGCACGGCTCCGCGATTCCCGCGATTCCCGAGGCTGGAATGCCACCTACGCCATGGCCCCTCAGCCTGACGAAGGAGAACGCAGCTGAAGCCAGGCTACGAGGCGCTTCCACCTAGCCGTTCATCGAACGCGTTTATGCCGATGGCTTATTTGATGCTTACTCGGCCCTCAGCCTGGTGTGGGGGCGAGATGAGATTCTACTCGGGTGCAGGGAAGAGGTTGCTTTGCTCTGTTGTTTGTAAGACGGTGTACTGTACGAGGCAGGAGATGCGATGCGATGCGATGCGATGCGATGCGCTCGCCCCAATCGCGACGTCGCTGTTGCCTATTCGTGCGATCAAACAACTCGCTCCTCGTACGGAGCGAGAGCTGGACGGCAAGCGAACCAGTGAGAGGCCGGGAAGCGCATCGGTGTTGTGGTGCTGTTTATGTCAACAGGAGAGGTAAGACGGAATGAGAACGACTGGATGACATGACTGTCCTGGAGAGTCGAGGCTGGCATCGGGGTCTGAAGGGCGGCGAAGCTGTGTGACGATGTCTCATCTGCCTAGGTTTCTGTACCGGACAATCTCCTCCTCTGCGCTGAAGGATGGAGTGTCTTGTTTTTTCTTGTCTCGAGCTCAGCTTTTTTTCTTCTTCTTCTTCTTCTGCACGTCACACACCCCTCAGGTCAAGTGAAAGATCGCATCTTCGCTGCGCCGTGCAGAGACATTTCCAGATCTATCGGCGATGCCGCCACCGCCACCGCCCCATCCTGCCATAACTGCTTACCTTGATCACCGTATCCAACTCCAACAAGCTGGGTGGAAGAAAATAAAGCCGGTCAACCAATGGAGATGCGCAGAATGATGTGGCGGACGCTTCTTTGTCACTAGGCGCAGGGAGGTGAGTCAGGTCCAATCAAAGGGGTGGGAGAGCGTATTACGAAGCGCAAGCAGGAGGTGCAACAGGCAAAGCTCCTTCGAACGATGTTCTAGAAGCTTTCCCAATGGAGACGAGATGAGATGGAAAAGTGGTTCGTTGATAATCCCGAAGGATGCCGAAGGGCGAGAATGCCACGGGTCAATTCATACGATGTGCGAGCAGTATGGTGGTGATGACTTATCATGAGTCGGCTTTTACTCGGATGAATTATTGGGTTGGTTCGGGTGGATTGGAGGAAGAGGGTGATTTGTCGTGAGATGAATCATTCATTCATCGGCGGAGGTGGCTGGGTGGCTCTCGAGACAGGTAACGAGACAGTTGGGTGATGGAGCGCGCGGTTACGGAGCCCAACCCTGGTGGGTGGCGTGAGTTTTGGTGGTTCTCTGTTGGATCTCGAGGTGCGAGATCCTTTCTTTGACGCTCCGACTGGGTTCGTGGATATCATCATCCCAGAGGATTGCGAAGAGAAAAGGAGTCATCGCCCCGGCCCCGTGATCAGGGTCACGGCTTTAGAGGTGAGTCACATGATAGGCGTATGACTATGTGCTCGTGACTTGAATTTTCTTCGCTTTGCTACCTATTCGGAGAGGTTTCTTCTCGATCTCATGATACGGGAAGGAGGCGGCCAGAGTCCCATAGACTCCTGTGGGGATGTTAAGGTTCTACGGAGCTTGATGGAAACGTGATGGACAACGGGAGCTAAAGCAAATTCGTTGCACGGTCTCTGTCAGACGCCGGGGCCTGATGAAGACGTAAGATCATGAAGGGGGCTATCGCAGCCTTGACTCATCATGAGTGTTTGATTGAGGAGTGCATACTGAATGATTGGTGGTGAGGAGGAGAGTGAGGGCTAAGAAGGTATTTTGGACAGCCTGCCTGGAAGAACAACAACTGCAAATGGAACAGAGGAGGGGTGAAGAAGGATCTTCTCAATCTCCTCCATTTCCTCTGCTGGCATGCGCAGGCCGCTGCGTGGTGGATGGGAGGGGGTACAGATACACACGGGCGTGGCATCTGGGCGACGCTGAGTAAAAGATGGATGGGATCAAGGGAGGTTCTATCCGAACCACAGATGAGAAGGCGGCAGACAGAAGACAGCCACAGCGACAGCAAAGGATCTCTTCTTGGCTTTTGGCCAGCAGAAAGCAAGCTGCAGGAGTGATGCTGATGATGCTGATGTTGCTGATGTCGCCGTCGTCAGCCCAATCATCGCGAGGCTCCATCTGGAGCGGGGAAGAGCTTTCCTCTGATGATTGGTTGGTGTGTGGCAAGGGGTCGAGCGATGTGGTGATACGAGAGGACGGTAGGACAGAAGGAGTACTTGTACAGTAATAGGGTCAGGATATCTGAGATATCGCCTATTGGCCTCCGTGCTGTGTCCTGGATCAGAGGATGGGTGGAAGGACAGAGGATTGGTTTGTGGGGAGGTTTGTCTTACGGGAGGGCAGGAGGGGCGAGAGGAGGGAATGCAATCCTGCCTGGGCATGGGGGATGGATGCAGGATACAATCCATCTCTGATGAGCGTGTTATGTGTAAGACTGTCCTCCGTCGAGAGTCTGGAGTATTTTGAGATCAAACACAGGCTGATGGGAAGGCTGTCTCGTCGACTTCCAAAACAAGAGGGGCTGAAGCTTCCAAGGTGGGTGTGAAACGGAAGATGAATCGTGGGACAACAAGCAGCTTTCCAGAGGATCCATAGTTCCAGACGCATGAGGTGTGGAAGCCGCTAGCCTTGCAGACTCGCAGTCGCGTTCGCCTCCTCTGGCTTGCATTGGTGGGTCCAGCTGCGTGAGTGGGTGTGCGGTGACTAAGTGCGAGTACATCTCAGGCCGATGGCGGATTCGTGAGTATCAGAACCTCGGCGTTCTTTGGGAATTGCCTTATCAGGTGGATCTGAAGACAACTCATTCGAACTCATTGACCACCACTGCACAGCACAGCAAGTGGTCAATGCAGCGCGAAGGCTTGAGTATGACTTGGGTATGACTACGGGAGTGGAGAGGAGGAGAGGGGAGAGAGGAGGGAGGAGAGAGGAGAGAGGAGAGAGGAGAGAAGGAGAGGGATGGAAAGAACGGAAGACAGAGGAATAGAGGAGAGGAGATGGATAGGGGAAGACCAGAGGAGGAGGGAGGTCTAGTTGCAGATGCAGGTCCAGGTGAGACAGAGAAGACAGAAGCAAACCGCATAGAATAGGGGAGCAGCTTCGTGTCGCTTGCTCTTCTCCACAATATTGATAGCAGACTCAGACTCTGTACAGCCCAGGCACTTGGGGGGGATGTGCTAGGTCGAGGTGTAAGGCTGTGCTCTGTGCTGCGAGACGATGCTTACGGAGGGGAGGGCGGGCTGAGAGGGATCTGTCAGTCAATCAGTCAATCAATAATGCATCAAGCATCAAGCATCAATCATCAATCATCAATCATCAATCCTCAATCCTCAATCACTCAATCCTCAAAAACAGGTGAGGGAGGTAAGGTGAGGATGGGGAGTCAGCCAAGCGTGACGGGGAGTAGAACCATATCGTGTTATTCCCGACATACGACACTTGCTCCTCTCCTCCTGGTCTCCTTACTCCTGCTCGACCTCCTTCTCGGTTCTCGGAAGCGATCACTGGGGGAGAATGAGTAAAATCAGAAAGTGGACGGAATGTTGTTTGGGTGTTTAGGCTTGGGTTTGGGTTTGGGCTTGGATCTGGATATGGGTACGGGTATGGGTATGGGTATGGGTATGGATATGGATATGCTCCATTCATGGGTCCATCGTCCATCGCAAAGATTGTGGGAGGTGGGTGACCAGAAGTTGGGTGGTGGGTGGTGGGTGGCTCAAGGATGGCAAATTACGCCGTAGGTCCGAACAGTCCTCCGTAGAGTCCACCGTAGATTCTACCGCAGACGCCCCCCCCCAGTAGAGAAATCGACATGGACGGATCCGCCACTCTGATTTAGCGAACACTGTGACTCCAACAGAGAGTGGCCACTCCCCCCCCATCAAAACCTCGACATTCCCGCTGCCTCTGCCTCTGCTTTCGTCCTTCGAGCAGCCATGTACGATTCACCACAACAGTAGAAGCGGCTCTTTGAAGTCTGCCCAAACATCACAGCTCGCCTCTCATCTATTTATCTATCAAACATCAAAACCTCCGCTTTTTTCTATACTCCTTTCAAAATCCCCCTCTCCCCTTACCCGCCTTTCCGTACTGCGACAAAGCGACCGAACCCTCGCCTCCCTCAAAAAGAAGACTCACAGCCAAGTCATCCTCCCCCCCAGTACCTACAACCCAGACCACGCCGGAGCCTTCTCCCCTCCTCCTCCTCCTCCTCCTCCTCCACCCTTCTACCTAAATCGAATCACTCGCCACACTCCGAATAACTCAGATCGCGCCTCTTTGTTGTTGCTGTCCTTCTCCCTTTGAGACCCAGCGTGGAGTGGGAGCCTGCTTTCAGCAAGCTACACTAACCCGCTGTCGCGATACCGGGCCTAGTTCTTGCCACTGTGGTAGTCACGCTTCTCACCCTCTGAGTCGACGATAAACTTCACGGCCACTCAGGAAAAGACACCTTTGTCTCTACTACAAAATCTCCACTCAGTCCTTCAGTCAACCATATAATAAATCCAACCCATCCCTCAGACCTAACTAATACTGTCGAAATTCACATACGTTTCTCCGACCCGCCTTCACCCTCACCCTTCTCTCCTCCTCAATGGTAGCTACTTCCTAATAGCAACCATTTACTCCAACAGCTACCATTTCACTCGTCGAAAAGGTCACAATGCTCCTCGTCTCCAACACCCCTTCTCCAGTCGCCAGTCTTACATCGTCTACCGGTTTTATCGTACGTGAAGAGATCATCTCGATCCCTTTGCTTTAGCTATCCTCCTCCTCCTACCTCGATCATCTAGCTCTGCAACGGGATCCCCCTGTTGTGCGAGCCTGTGTCTAGTCAGAAGGTCTCACGGATTCAGTCTATCACGGTTTTTCGGTTTGGCTTTGTACAGACGGCGACTGGAGTTTTCTTCACTAAACTTCACCACCCTCGATTCTTTCAAAGATGCATTGCAGCGAAGATGATTCGCCGCCTTACATCGATACATACAATGGTGTTTATAGCTCTTCGATAGCTTCCTCTGCATCCTCCTCCTCTGCATCTGTTTGGTCCGATGCCTCCTCCCAATCATCGGACGACTCTTCAGTGATCTGCGGATCCTCCGACTCAGAACCCTCGTCCGAAACATATTGCTGCGCCAGCCAGCTACCACCGTCCTTTCAGAACACCAGCAACAGCTGTGATCAGCCTATCTCGATCGCAACATACTGGCCGAAGCACAAGATACCTGCGGAGGCTGTACCAGAACAAAGGAATCCAAGGCGGACAAGCATCGGAAGCACCACTCGGACTGGTTGCCCTCCTTCCTTGGTACGCCAGAGCGATCGAAAGGTCAGCTTCGTCGATAATCTAGTCGGTAAGACTCAACATGCTCCCAATGATAAAGTACGTCCGCTCAATAACCCACCCAGATACCTCCGCCCAGATCGTGGAGGCAATATGGCCCCTATCGTCTGTCGCTTGCAGAAGCGAGATGGGTGTCAAGGGGGTTCTTCCTTTACGCACATTCATTCAAGAGACCCTTCGCCGATCACGGACGAGTTACTCGACCCTGCAGGTCGCCCTGTACTACCTGATACTAATCAAGCCCCATGTACCCAAGCACGATTTTACTATGGAACAGCCCGACGATATGCATTCTATCCGGGCGCTACAATGCGGTCGACGCATGTTCCTTTCAGCTCTTATCCTCGCTTCAAAGTATCTTCAGGACCGAAACTATTCTGCTCGTGCATGGAGCAAGATTTCTGGATTGAATACTTTGGAGATTAATCAGAACGAAATGGCTTTCCTCCTTGCCGTCAATTGGCGCATACACATCACCGATGCCGTCTTCCAACGCTGGACCGACATTGTTCTCAAGTACACACCGACTCAACCACCGTCGCCTGGTTCGGCCTGCCCAAGGCTGGCTGAATACAAATCAGTCGAGACGTGGAAGTCTGTTATCCTCAAGCTGAACCCAGAACTGGACAACATTGAAGGGATTTCTTCAACCGTATCTGTTCAGGCAACTGTCAAGTCCATCAGCGCCTCGTGCCCACGATCATTCGTGCCATTGGTTGCGGAAGTCAGCACTTTTGGATATGGTTCAAATGAATCAACCCCGACACCAAAATATTACGCGCCCAACGTTATGGAACCCTCACCATCGGCTGTCTACCCACCAACGAAGCCCGCGCCGGCTCTTGGTCTATTACCTACACCAAGATTGACTCCCCAGAGCACTGGATACAACACTCCTGCAGTGAGTGCTGCGTCCTTGTTGCTCGGCAAGTCCTCTATGAGTCTCGCCATGGCCCATGCTTCGAATGCCTGTGTAGCTCAGTACACCGAAAAGTGGCAACAATCTTCCTCGCCTCAGTCATACATCTCTCACCGCCGATCATCCTTGGCCAATTCGGTTTCGTCAATGTCGTCACCAGAGTCCATGATCTCAGACACGTCATCACGTTCATCACGCTCATCCTCAATCTCATCTGCCTCGTCACTGACGAGCGCGCCGATCTCGTCCAAATTGGATGTCCAGGCGCGCTGTCGCTCGGCGAAGCTGTGTAGTGAGAGGATGAACAGGACCTACATTGCTCCCGTTCCAGAATCGTATGGGCCAACGTCGTCACCTGAATCATATACTGGACCGGTTGGGAAGGGTCTGTATGACATGTCTTTGGACACGCCATTGGCACGCCGAGATGTAGAGATGGATTACTTCTCCAAGGATGAAGAAGCCGCACGTGCCCTTCAAGAGCTCCACAATCATCCCCGATCAATGGAGTCTCCCACCAGGGCTGGTGCAAAGCGAAGCAGAACACACTCAATCGACAACTCCCTACAAGAGAACGTCCGAGAGATGCTCAATGGCGGTTATCAATCCAAGAGCAGCTGGTCCGATGATCTCGTTCGATCCCGCTCAAGCACCACTGCCATCAACCCCTCCCAAGTAGCGGTGCGCTCTACTTCGACGGCCTCCCTTGGCCGAAAGCGTGTATGCTGTGCGACCGAAGCTGTTCGCGAATACCCCCAAATCAACCTTCACCCTGGCCTTGGCCTGGCGGGCCCTGGAATGTGGGAAGGAATACTTAATTAATTGCGTCGTCTACCCCGCCGTACATACCTCTACGTACCTTGTTAAAACAGTTTCCTTTGTCATCGAGCCGTTCCGGCCATGCATTGCTGGAGCCGTGCGAGTATACCTCAGATCTAGACATCAACGACACTTCTTTTGAAGCGAGATCGTTCCGGATTTTATATGGGGCATTACCTTTGCATGTCTTTTGCGATTTGCATGGATTCGGAGTTGGACTCACCCTGTAAGTTAGGCTCGGCAGATCAGATAGCGGGTGGGATTGGAGTGGAGGAGCATTGAAATGACCAGGCTGATCGAATTGCATGGGGCCTGGAAGGCGAATGCGAGGTGTTAATTGCACGGATGGAGTCTGGATGGTATACTGAGAGAGCATCATCTTGCGGGTCACGGCGAGAAGATGGACATCCGTTAAATAAATTCCTCCTAAGGCAATGACATGCATATTGCAGTAGACTTGAGTACAAGTTTGTCAGTGACAGTGATTGCGTGACCTTCTGAGTCCACGTAAGTCATCGAGAAAGACCCAGCACTCAAGTGGGTGGGTGCCTCAACACGAATGTGAACCTGAATCGAAAGACACAACACGCAGAGCTCAATGGACGCAAGTGCCAACAGCATACCCTCTCGCTCAGTCGCAGAACGGCGATTTCAGCACATCACATCACATGATCCGCCAACGAGCGCTTCCTGGGAAGTTTTATGTTGTTAGATGTTGCTAGGGGTACGTTGAGCGGTTTCTTGAAGGTTGGATTGGGATCATGGTTCATTGTGTTTCGTGTGATATCGGGAATTGGGGATTCTACGAAGAGGATGTTTACGAATCGGAGGTTTTACGGATACAGGCTTGGCTTGGCTTCTTCGGTAGGTTCACCTGACATATGTTTGGTGGGTTAGTTGGTTGCTAGTTCTCTATCTGGCTGGCTGGCTGGCTGGCTGTGTTGCATGGATGCATGGATCAACATACTTCCCTCTCGTGCGCCTGTGAAGCGATATGATGTCTTTCTTGAGAGGCGAGGAGAAGGTAGTGTTGGGGAAACAGCCTGTGATAGATCATCTTTGCTGGGTGAAGTCTTTGCCGGGAACGGTGTTATTAGGGAAAATTCGCTTATAGCAAAAGTACGGGGCTGGGGTGGGTTTCCCTGAGTGATGTATTGAGTCGAGCATGATAGTGTCAGAGCAGCTGCTCGAATGGCGACGATCAGTCCGGGATACGATGTAGCGATACAGGTGAGTCCAGTAGTTACAGACGGGCGATTTCCAGAGCCTGGCGATCGAGGAAAGAGCAGATTTCTTATTCAGGGCGCCTGACTTGAGGACATAACCGTAGGGGTTTCCCCGAGGCGCTCAAGTTCATGTTGTGTCGTGGGAGGCTTCTATCCGGGACGTTTCTCGAGCTCATCATTGACGCGACTTTCAATGGTCGCATCTTTGAATGCCATCCAGCGAAGTCTCTTCAAGGCAGTCTCGTCTTCGAACCCACAATAGCTCGACTCTACACTCTCGCCGTTCAAACAGATCAAGAGCTCCTCCAGGCGAATTGAGGATAGAAGTCGAATTTTCTCCAACCCGTCGATTGTCGACCGCAAGGATGCAGATCGTATTGAGTATACTAGCAGGAAGTGCATCAAGGATTCGCAATGAATGCTGCGTCAACTTGTGAGTCCCGAAGTAGAAGCAGTCCTTGCTGAAATCACACTAGATGAATCTGGGGAGTTGGTTGCTGTGTATATTATCACCTCGTCTAGTGCAGTGAATCTGTTGCCTTTTGGAGCCAAGGGGCCTGTGCCTAAGAGTGTTTATTTACTAGCACACTAGCAAAGCGCTAGACTTTTATTTTACAATGCGTTTCTTCTCTCAAAGTTCTGTCATGTGCCAAAGTGCATGACTGTTCTGGTCTTTACTTGCGTTCGATTATTGTACATTGTTATTCCCAGATTGAGGAATCGTAGGAATACTGTTGAACCTGCCTTGGTTCCTCGAAATCCTCTGCATGTTTTCATAATATCTATCCTGCCTTCTTAACAAACGAAGAATAGTATCATCATTGTCCAGCAGAGTATCCCTGGTCACCTGATATCGCTCCGTCCTGGCATCGAACCCATGCGCGTCTCCTCGTTGATTGCCTTTAATACACCGCCGTTCTCTGACCTCTTTTTGATAATTGATCATTCCCTCATAAACACAGTACATAATCTATTATAGTTAAAAAGTGCGTACAAATTATATGCTCCAGCATAGCGAGGATAAGAAGGGTGGTGAGGATGAGATGAGGACAGAGGAAGGTAAACTGGGTAAGGGAGTACTGAAACCCTTGAATGGGAGAGTATGAGAGATCACATTGCGAAGTGGGTTTATCGTGATTATTTAGGGGGTATGAGGAGAGTATGAGGTGGGAGAGACGCAGCTTTTGTGTACCGGTTAGAGTAGATGAGATGAATTCGACCCATAGAATATACAGTGGACATAACAATTCGATTAAAAAAGGGCAGCGAGGAAAATAATTGCTCAAAAACTAAGATGAGCCATGAACCATGAACAGAACATACAGCGCAAAGATGACCGCATCATAGCAGGAAAGGGAATGTTGAATACGAGTATGGAGACAATTGGGTCAATCACATGCATATCACGATAACAAAATGAAGACAAGTATGACTTTTTGTCATTTACCCGTAGGCAGCAGTATCATAATCCCATAATCCATGCTGTGTAGAAAACAAACTGCCCAGTCCCGCAATATCCCATGGTATCCATCGCAAGTGAAGTCGTCAAGAAGAAGGGTGTCCATCATAAAGCCCGAACACAACGAAGTATATCATCCGTCGACCATTCGCAAGAATCAAAGGGAGGGTATTGAAGAGGTGCTTAGGTAGACTCCGTAGTCTTGGCCTCAGCATCCTTGGCGGTGTCCTTGGTGGCGCCGGCTAGAAAGATTATCAGCATTGAAAGCGAAGAGAGTTTTAGATAAGGACTAACAGGCTGAGTTGATAGTGTCGGAGATTGACTTACTTGCAGAGTTCAAGAAGTCAGAGGCAGTGTTGACAGCAGATGAAGCAACATCCTTGGCCTGGTCAAGCAAAGAAGCACCACCTTCTTGGGCACCATCAACGCCGCTGCGAGTGGAATCGGACGCCTTCTGGGTGATAGACTTATCGCTCTCTGTTGCTGGTGTCAGTAGCTGGCAATCATGGGAATGAATATTGGGAACATACCAGGCTGAAGAGCGCCAGCAGCCTTGTCGGCGAGACCGGTGGCCTTGTCGGAAGCAACCTCGGTGTAGGTCTTCTGGGAGTCAGGCTTGAGCTTCTCCTGAGCTTGCTCGCCAACACCCTTGCGCCTGATTAATGTTAGTGATCGCCTCGAAAGGAGCACGCGTGGTATTGATGATGCTTGCTTGGGGATGGGGGTAGCCCGCAAGGCAGCGAGCAAACGCGAACGAGAAGAGGGTAAATTTACAAGTTGTCAGACATCTTGAGTGATGAGTTGATTGTTGGTATTTGGTTTGTTGAGTGGGAAGGTTTGTGTAAAGTTGAAGTTGAGGATTTTATGGAGTGAAGTTGTTGTTTGTCAAAAGAAAGTGTGAAGACGGAGGTCAGAAGAGATTCTCTTGTAGGAGAGCAATGACGCTAGTGGAAGTCAACACATGGCCATGCTCCTTCCCGTACTGGCGAGAAAGCAGTGATATCAGGAAGGCAGGAGGGCAGTGGGGAGCAACGTTATAATTCGAGTTGAAATTCTACTCTCTGGACTCTTCGAAGACTAATCCTTCTCTCCCGCCCTGCGCAGCGACCTTCGGAGTTTCTCTCTCTGAAGTCTCATATAGAGTGAATCTGAGACTGGTAGGACAGAAATCTTCATGTGAACCCGGAAAGAGCTTGATCGCAGCCAGTAGATAGCCGCGGTGCCCCTCCATCAAACTGCCCCTCTATTCTCTTCAAAGGATTGCACAAACGAAATGGAAATGATGTCACTGTAAATACTGACGGGTGATGTCATCCACAGAATCTTCATCGCCAGATATTGCGCACCAATGAACCTTTGATATAGCAGATGCAATATGCACGAGAATTTATGGTGGCTTTACAGAAATCGAGCAAGAGGCAGAAGGAAGAAGATGCGAGCTACAACTACTCTGGGGAAACAGAACCCGTGACTTCAAAGAGCCGCAGACGCTGGTGGAACTCCTGGTCATCCCTAACCTATTGAACTAGATCGAATTTCCGCGATGCCCAGAGGCGGTTGAACCTTTGCAACAGTCTACACTCACTTGTAATATAGGTACTGAAGGATGAGGAATTTAGTTGATTTCATACGAGGAAAGGAACGTAGAGCTTAGATGTAGGGGAATTTAAGGTTTCGGAGACCGCGCTAAAAACGCGAACTCGGGTGGTTGCTCCGCCAGCAACGCGCCTTCGGTATCTCTGTAAACACCCCCCCTCAATCCTTGCACGTACATACCAGAGAGCCCTCCTACAATATCCACTGCTGGATCTGCAAGTCTATGCTGGACTGAACGTCTGCTTCTGCTCAGGCTGATAACATATCTGCCTTCCGTTTCTTCAGTCAGTTTTTGTTGCTGAAGCTCACCATTTGTCCACACAGCCAGACCGACTCTTGTTCTTCAATCCTCGGTGTGGAACTCCAATCGAACACCACATGATGGCCAGTTTCATCACCAATCTGTTTCCCTCTTCTCAAGGAGGCAAACATGATGGCATCCTGCCTGTACCTCCACCACCTCTTCACACTCGCTCCAGCCAAAATGAATCATTCGGCGAAAGACCGGGCACTCCAACCCGAAACAACTTCATCACACCTGTCTCGACTCCTCAAGGAAGTCCGAGCAAGAAACAGAACCCTCCAGGAGCCAATGAACTACCTACTGCCTTCGATAATGCCATGAAGCTCACCCCTACGACCTTTGGCAGCCCTACGAAGAGCAGTCGTGGAACACCATTGTCTCCAGGAAAGAGCAACACATTGGTGGTGGACGAGTCATACTTTGGCAATGCATCTGGCAATATTGATGATAGCATCATACACAAATCTGCAGTATCCCCTGGCAGCCCTCTTCGAAAGCAAGGAAAGGAGAATACACCACCAAGCTCGAGACAAGGCCAAGAGCCTCTTCAAACCCAAGCTGCCCTATCTCGACAGGAGCTTTATCAACCTAGGGAGCAGAATACCAAGAAGTACAACACTCAGCGAGGATTAACAGTAGAGGAATTAGAGATCCTGAACAAGCCTAATGTTAAGCGGCTTGCCAATGTCACCCAATTGTGTAAGCCAGAACACTGCCCTTGAAAATCATATGCTAATCTCTGGTAGACTTCCTCGACTACTACTTTGACCTCCTCAGCTACGTTGGACAGCGGCAAACTCGGCTCTCTCATTTCAAATCCGAATTCCCGGAACCTCCTGCAACTGATGAAGAAACCTACAACCCTATATGGCAGAAATATGCCGGAAGAGAGCGCGCTAATCTCCGCAAGCGACGAGTCCGTCTTCGTCAGGGCGATTTCCAGATTCTTACCCAAGTCGGACAAGGTGGATATGGACAAGTCTTCCTTGCTCAGAAGAAGGATACGCGGGAAGTGTGTGCATTGAAGGTCATGAGCAAGAAGCTGCTGTTCAAGTTGGATGAGATTCGGCACGTTCTCACGGAGCGTGACATCTTGACCAACGCGAAGAGCGAATGGCTCGTGAGATTGCTGTATTCTTTCCAGGATGAGAAGAGCATTTACTTGGCTATGGTAAGCCCACAGCTCCCGGCGCAGGAGGAAATCATTAACAAGACTGTAGGAGTATGTCCCTGGTGGAGATTTCCGTACTTTGCTCAACAATACTGGTGTCCTTGCCAATCGTCACGCTCGATTCTATATCGCAGAGATGTTTTGTTCGGTTGATGCTCTCCATCAACTCGGATACATTCACAGAGATCTCAAGCCAGAGAACTTCCTAATCGACTCAACTGGTCATGTCAAACTTACCGACTTCGGACTTGCTGCTGGTTTCCTGGCTCCTGGAAAGATTGAGTCGATGCGTGTCAAGCTTGAGAAGGTCGGAGAGACGTATGTGCCATTCGGGAAGCCCATGGATCAGCGAACCGTTGCGGAGCGCCGAGAAGGTTATCGATCGATGAGAGACCGGGACGTCAACTATGCCAAATCAATTGTGGGTTCACCCGACTACATGGCTCCCGAGGTCTTGAAGGGCGATGAATACGAGTTCTCTGTTGATTATTGGAGTTTGGGCTGCATGCACTTTGAGGCTTTGACTGGCTTCCCACCTTTTGCCGGTGCGACAGTTGATGAGACCTGGAAGAACCTGAAGCACTGGAGAGAGGTTTTGAAGAGACCGGTCTGGGAAGATCCCAACTACTTCATCAGCAACCGCACCTGGAACTTTATTACATGGTAAGTCACTCGTTTCGGGTAGAGTTTACAATATTAACCCTTTCAGTTGCATCGCATCCAAGTCAAAGCGCTTCTCATCCATCAAAGATATCTACGCCCATCCATACTTCGCCGAGGTTGATTGGACCGCCCTTCGATCCCAACGCGCTCCGTTCGTCCCAGAGCTTGACTCCGAGACCGATGCTGGCTATTTCGATGACTTCAGCAGCGAAGCCGACATGGCAAAATACAAGGAAGTCCACGATAAGCAAACCGCATTGGAACAGATGGCTGATCGAGAAGATCCAATGAGCAAGGGTTTGTTCGTCGGGTTTACATTCAGACATCGCAAGCCCACAACCGACGAGAATGGCAGGCAGAGTCCACGCAAGGCGATCCCCACGGATGGAACTTTCGGCACAATGCTGTAAACTAACGTGGAAAGAGCCACATTCATTTCTATCTTGATGTAGGGTTATGAAGGCGTGCGTAGAGGGACGGAGCATTATGAAGGATATCTGGGTCTCTGACGTGACCTCGTCTGTTTGTTTGCGTAATTATCTCTGATTGTCTGCGTCTTTCTCATTGTGCGGAGTCTGAGATGAAGGTTGCTACGTTTGCAATGAAGAAGCTGTAATACTAGCATGAATACACTGATGACTACACCCTTCCGCACCATCAGTATATTTCCTAAGTATATCTGCTATTCAGATTCACTAAGACCTGATTCGACAGAGTGAATGCGCTTGGTCAGTTTGGCCTTGTTTTTAAAAAGCAGCCATCACGCTTTCAATTCATCGCCGGGCATAATGATAGCTTGGATACTTTTCGCACTCCTTCATCCCAACGACATCGTCGACACCATTTGCATGACATCGCCGACATATCTCATAGCTATCACATCAAATGTGTTAGTCGAACATGGCAAAAGGCTCTCTCCCGTCCCCAGCTCATCCAAATGGGCTTCAGGCTACACTTTCAACAAGCAGAGAGACATTCGATCACACGATAAGAATGACTACCTGACTGTTCGGAGCCTCTTCGTTCCTTGTACTGTACTTCGTTTCCCAGGAAGCCAGAGTCGAAGTTACTCGAGCCTAAGAGCCGGTCAGAGGGACAGAGCCAGGTTCCGCAGGATCAGTAGACTGCAGGATCTTCGCAGTTCCTTGATGTAATGCTTGAAAGGGCCTGTGACCAAGATGCGTTGGCTCTCATACGTGGTATAGGAGGGTGGGTACTTGGTGTCTGAAGGGAAGTCGCTCAGGTTGGGAGGACAATTGAGATCGAGGATGAGATGGGAAGTGTGTGTAATGCGTAGATTTAGATACCGCGGCAGAGCTTGAATGGGAGTGTGGATGCCATGATTCCCGCTGATGGGTGATAGAAGCTGCTCCAGTATTCGAAAGAAAATTGGAATTCCACCAGCTTGAAGTACCGACTTTCGATACTCCCTTCCAGGAATTCCAGTGAGAAAGCAAAGCGGAGCGGGATTGTCCGCCTTTCTTTCTATATTGCCTCATGTGTAGTGTAGCAGGGTTATTCTCGCTCCAACTTCTATTTCCACTTCCAAACACACCACTCAATCAAAGTCTCATCGTCCCACTCCTTCTTTGGTAGCTCCTGCTTCCCCTCCTCCACAGGCTCCAACCCAATTCGCTCCATTCTCTCCCACAATTCCCGAATTTCCTCCAGGTAAGCTACTCTCACCGGATACGCGATGAGAACTCTCGAGTCCGGTCCGATTTTCAACCATTTCTCGATGACATTGACCAGCATTTCAGGATGTGAATCGTCGTATATAGTGTCTGCGGCGAGGATCACTGACGCTCGCTCAGAGAGGAGTTCGGCAGATCCTAAAGTTTGAAGGTCTGCGTTTTGAGAGCGCACAGTAATGGAGGAAGGGTTCCTCCAGTCGAGGATACCACAAGATGCACTGCCTCCCCTTGAGGAAAGCAACTCTTTATTCAGCGCAATGTTTTTGTCAAGCGCTGGTACGACGGGAGAGAGATCTGTGAGCATGACTTCCGCCTTCCATATAGCCGCGGCAGAGATTCCAACTAAGCCAGTGCCTGCACCAAGCTCGAGGATGAGTCCCGATCGGTCTATAGACGAATCTCTTTGACGAAGCTTTGGTTGGGCTTGGGGGTTTCGGTTCGGAATTTCAATAGTATGAAGACGGCCTGCAAGGACCAGAGATGCACCCCATGTCTCGAGGTGCAGATTGTCTGCTCGGATATTAACATCTTCGTGGATTTGGACGGAGATCGTAGAGTCGACTCCGGTTGGAACCTGAAAAGTGCGAGTTGAGGTGTGCATCTTGCTGAGTGCCTCTTGATGAATCTAAACAAGAAAACGCGATTTGGGGAGGTTTGGTCTATAACTAACTCTAGCAACAAAAGGTCTCATAAACGCGCTGGCATGTTCAGGAGTATGCTTAAAAGAAAGGCTTGGGACATGTGAGGTCTCAGTCAATAGCTTTACTTTAGAGTGGCAATGGCCATCATCCTGGTTTTGTGCTACAATTTATCTCTGACTGTGTAGGCAGTAGTAGTACAGTATTAGTAGTCGCGTAAAGGAAGGAGAAAGTTTGCTTAGGGCAAGACTGTCGGTAAATTTAGTCAAGCCGCCCAACGGAAGCGAGACTCCTGAAAAGCCCAATATGAGACTCCAGTACTGATTTAAGTGTATTTCTACCTCATAAAGAAGGTTGCTTTGAATGATATAAGACAACGACCTCTTCTCAAGTCTGATTTGAAGAATAAAGCAGGGAAAGGCTCTTTAAATAGTAAAAGATAGAAAAGAAGTGATAAGAATTAGAGGTTCTAGGTTGCGAAAAAATTCAACCACTTTGCGTTCTTACTTCGAACCCTGACTGACCGCCTTTGCTCCATCCATTCAAGGTGTAAATATTGATATCTCACTTCTCAAGTACCTCTCCCCTAGCCCTTAGGCTCCAAGCTCCATGTACACTCGAGAGCTGTAATTTTGTGATAAGAGACCCCGCCGTCCAGTCTTGACCCACAGATAACTCCGAGGAGGTGGGACCACGAAAGCCGCGGACATGCTGCTTTGGGTTATGAGAGGAGCTACCTAGACCAGAGCTTCTTTGCTAATCCCTTGATTTGTACCATTTACGAGTGATAGGGATCTTATATATATCCTGTTTCTGGACTCCGCAAGATGGTAAAAGAGTAGAGGCGTTGGCGATGGGAATGGTATCGGTCACGTGACAGCTCTTGGACTCGAATTATCTCGTCACCCAGCCATCTCTTCTTCAACTCAGCGCCATCACACCCCATTTCAAGTGAAATCCTCTGCGTTGAATTCTCGTTTTGATGCTATCTTGATAGTAGCGAATACCCGCGTCAGAGGAATGTTGCCTAATTGAAGCACGAGACGGAGTAGGGCTTTAGTTTTATGTTCCGACTCCGGTCGTGGCGAGGATAGGAGTACTGTACATAACGCATCTACCAGTGTCGAAGAAGCGGGCTTTCCTATGTTTTCCGCATGCTCCTGAACATTGCCACAAGGTGCGTTGTTTATCACTCCAGGGGCTATATTCCTCCTGGTAGAAATATTCCCCACTAAGGCGTTCGGTAGTAGGATACGCAGGTACGCAAGCAGCAGTATCATGCAATCCCCCGAGTCTTCCGCTGCTGGTTCAGGCACTGGTGGTTTATCTTCCCGAGCGTGCCAGAACTGTGCACGAGCCAAGGCCAAATGTGTCTCCCACTCGGACGAACAACAATGCTTGAGGTACGATTTCTGATTCTCATCCCGTGATCCCAGCTGACAGATGCAGGTGCTTGAGATTGAAGAAAGAGTGCATAGTTGTACCGAAAAGTACGAGGAAGAGGAGGTCACCCAATACGACAAAGTATGTCTAGTTACTTTGATCCATTTGCCCTTCTGGACTGATGATGCTGGGAAGGAATACGGCGAAATTGGAGGAGAAGATTGAGAGTCTCGTTACTTTGCTCTCTGCAACGCAGACAACTTTACCGGCCCACCTCAACGCCGAAAAACGACCCGATCTGGACGTACTCGCCCAGAGCAATCAAGAGCAAAATGTGAGACGACCAGGGCACCAGCCAACTTTCTCTTGGTGAGTGGATCCGGTGCAAAACTTCTCGATTCTAGATTCATGGACTTGTTTAAAGCCCACGAGAGATCATCATAAAGCACTGAAAACTCCTCATTAGACAATACTGATTGCAATATATTACGGATAGGGCTCCCGAACCACCTCTCAGTACTGTAAGAAATCCGCCATCGTGGATTTCCCAGCTTTCCAGTAGACAGCAATGCACGACCCCATACTCAATGGCTACGCCGGCATCAACAGTTTCAGAGCCTATCTCGGCTCCTAGCGTTGATCTTCAGGTCAAGAATGCTGATCATCTCTTGCAAGTTTATAGAGAATGTTATGAAGTTGACTTTCCTTTCATCATCATACCTTCCGACATTAGTGCCCAAGAACTTAAGTCCAAGAGGCCCTGGGTAGCAATTACAGTGAGCATGGTGGCTTCTCACCATAATCGCAGTCAACAGTTACCATTGTCAAAGCAAATTGTTATGGAATTTGCAGCGGCGCTATTGACACGAGATGAGAAAAGCTTGGATCTGCTAGAAAGTCTGGTTCTCTACAATGTGTGGTAGGTAAATATCTTACATTTCTCTCCAAAATAATTCTTTGCCAAAAGCTTTCTCCTAAATCTTCTACAGGCAATACTACTATGCACATGGGAATCCTCAATCCCAAAGTACTGCAGTAATACAGCTCGCGCTCTCTATACTATATGACCTCGGATTGAATAAGCCTCTACGCGAGAATGAAGGGCCGGACATGATGACTGACACATCCGGACTCGCGGCCGATAATATAAGAGAACTCAAGCGTTCCTCCGAGGAGCGGAGAGCCTATCTTTCCATGTTCATCATCACCTCATCGTAAGTCCCCCGTGTCATAATGTTGGCCCTTTCTTGTCAGTTGATGAAAGAAATAGACTCTCGAGCTCCATGAAAAGAATAGATGGCTTGGAGCATAATCCCTATCTCGACTACACCTGCCAATTTCTCTTTGAAGCGGCAGAATTTCAATCCGATCTGATTCTTGTCTTCATGGCCAGAACCCAAGCTCTTGTTGCGTCAATGAATCGAATTCTTCAGTACAGTCTAGTCCCCGGATCGATTGACACCAAAGCTCCTCTTTCAATGCAGGCAAAATCAGCCAAGGCTGACTTGCAAAGCTACTTGATGGCACTCCCACCTAATGTTCGAGAACACAGTCAGTTCCTTTCCTCGCCTTCCTCGCATTTCTTGAATGTAGCAATCGGCTGACTCATTACGCTTCCAGGTCTTGTCCGTAGGACTTATCACAGCGCAGAGATATTTATCAATGAGCCGAGTCTTCACCGAGCTTTCTTTCTGCCGAATCAAAAGTCTCAACGGCTCGATATGCTCTGGGCCTGTGCCAACGCAGCCAAGTCAACCATCGAAAACTTCCTCGCCCTCCCCATATTATTGTGTAACTCATTATCCATTGTCACTCTCGCCCAATTGGGACATGCAGTATCAACAGCGTTCAAGCTCTCGTTTATCGAGGTTCCCGGCTGGGACCTAGCACAAGTCCGAGAAAATATTAACTTATATGAGATCTTCAACCAATTCGTCAGCCGCTTCGGACAAGTTGGTGCTCAAATAGACAATTGTCAAGCAATTCCAGTGAAACGGAGTTTTTGCACTGGTGCCTCTCTAGTGATGGGAAGAATCAAGACATCGTACGAGGCAAGAATTGCCGCGGAAGGAGAGAAAGGGCAGCAAGAAGAGCAAGCAGGATTGCCGGGTATTGACGACATTCCCGCTGGAGAGAAGTTCGATTACTTCGATGATATATATCTCATGTCTGATTGGAAGTGGGAGGATATTATGGGCGATTTCATGCAGGAATAGATGGAGGTATTTGCAGGATCACTTCTCCGCTCCTACACAATGCTAGGACTGTAATAACAGTATCATGTCAATTCTAATGAACAATTGAACGTGTGGAATTCTTCATATTAAACGTGTCACATGGAGAAGCCCTACTCTGATTAAATCCTCTATTTAACGATCAAACGGTTAGCTGGCTGCTGGATCCAGGGGGGTTTCGTCGCTGCTTTCGGGGATCCACTAACCAGCCTTTTAACATCCTCGCCAATTGTTATCCACTCTCGTATCTCTATGGTTTGCCAATCTCATGGACATGGACAATGACTATGGCAAGAATGAATTGAATTGTATAGAAGATAGCAAAGCTAAAAAGTAGAGGCCAAGCTCAATTGGACTTTATAACTTATTCTTCAATAATTATATCAGGCCATTCCTCTCCCTCCCCCTCATCGGAAGAAGGTGGAGGCATCGATATATCATCCGCACTTGTATCCTCAAAGACTTCGACAAATACCTCCTGATCAAAATTTTCAATTCTTTCATCCTGCTCCGGCCCTGGTTTGGTAGGACTTGTGTGTGGTGAGCTCTCCGCCGCAGTAGTAAGCATGCTAAGCAGAAAATCAAACGCCGACTTAAGGAACTTCCTATGCTTAGTATCATATAATGGCGACTACATCACAGTGCCATTGTTGCGGATACATAAGAACCCGTACTTCTCTCCGTCGGAGAAAAAGCCTTGCGCCATCACATTTTTCTTGAATGCGTAGCTGACGGATGGTCGCCAAATAGGCAAGCAACTGTGCTTTAGCTTTGAAAAGGAAGTCTCTCTGTTTGGCTTTAACTACTAGTAAGACCGTCCCATCATCCAATGCTGCTCGGTCTCTATATCCCATAGCTCAGTCTTAACTAGATGAGAACTTATAAGCAAAAGTAATTTTGGAATAGATCGGCTTTGCTAGGTATTGTCTTACAGATCGGGGTTCGGCATCTGCTTCATCTTTAAGCATCTCTAGGACAGTTTTGTGGAACCTCTGAACTCCTACCATCGTCTTCAGATATGCGGTATGTCGTATCTGTTTTGCCAACCACTTGCTCTTCTTATGTTTGGGTGTGGGGTAAATTGCTTGATAGTTTTAGTTTCGCTAAACCCAAACAAGCTAACCCTGAAAACCCGTGCCCCGCCCCGCTAACCATCTCACAGAACACTCAGTATTCTTGACCTACGCGACGCCTCAAACCTTTCCAATATCAAAATACTGAATCATCAAAATGGCAGAGCACCATAGGATAGAACAATCGGCACCACAGCACACAATGCAGACGAGACCAGAAGCCAAAAACCGAGGGGCTTTCGAGCTATTTCTCAAGCTACCCATCGAGCTTCGCCGCACAATCTGGCACCTCACAGCAATACCACGTATCCTCCCATCTCGGCCAAACATCGAAATGCAAGTGTGCCGCGAGGCCCGCGAATTCCTCCTCGAGATCTACAAGCCTTGCTTCAAACCCTTCATGGCCAGCTTCTGTGGATACCCCATCAGTCTACGTGCGAATTTCGACCTCGATACCTTCCATCTAGAGCTCGGAAAAGACAACTCTATCGATATCGAATATCACTATAATCCGTATGACTTTAGATGGACGGACTTATTCGAGCCTGATGCAGTGGGAAAGCTGAAGTATCTAGCGATCGATGCGTATCATTGGGCGGATATGGCTCCGGAAGAGGGAATACCAACGCTCGAATCGGGGGAAGATGCCAGAATGAATGTCGGGAAATTTCCTTCGTTAGAAACATTGAGTCTAGTTATTGTTTCTGTTCTGCACCCTTTTTGTGATTGTGGGGATGATAGCGTGGTCGACATGACGACTGACAACTGCATGGAAGAGGGGTTCGAAGAGAGGAGGTTGGTGGAGTCGAAGAGTTTCGATTTCCCGGATGATGAGTTGAAAGATGAGGCGGAACTGCTGTTCGATAAGTGGGAGCATGATTGGGCGGTCTGGAAGGCGCCTAAGGTGCAGCTTGCGCGGATAGTTCGATGATTTTCCCTTTACTTGTGGGAGGGAATTTCGGTGCAATGATAATAAATCAAATAACACAATACCGTTCGATGGATGCATTCTTTCATTTGTACAGTGCATCGTAGGTCGTGATAAATCATCCGCTCTAACGGATGCTCTCAGAGGGAACGCGACATAGCTGTAACCTTTCTACTCTGCAAGATTTAGCACTCCTTGTGCGTAGCAGATTCAGCAATCTTCTTAGTACTATCGGTAACTACTTCCATGTGGTCACTGCTGAACTGATCGACTCGGGTGGTAGCGAACTTCCTGGCGGAGACCCTGTTCTCGAACAGAACATCAAGTTCACCATAAGTACGCCCCTTGGGCTCTGGAAGACGGAAGTAGGTCCAGAGCCAGCAGAGAAAGCAGATACCAGCCCAGAAGAAGCCTGCCTTCGCACCCCAATCCCAAGCACTGACCGAAAGCATGTTTGGTGTCAACTCGTTGTTAATGAGTCCGGCGATGTTGTAAAAGTTTCTGGCGAGGACGATCGACTTGGCCTTCAATCGAGTAGAAGATAATTCCGCGACGAGAGAGTAGCAGACAGGGCCAATGGTAAGATCATAGACGAACGTGTAGATCAGGATGCAGGCTCCAACGGCCCAGCCGAGAGGTCCATTCTCAACCAGCTTTGGCACTCCAAGACCGCCGACAACAAGCAGGAGGACGGTGAGGATAGCGAGGCCCCAACAGTAGAGTGTTCGACGACCAACCCAATTCATCAGCCACCAGGAAGACATGGTTCCGATAGCACCTAGGGCATATTGACCCATGCCCAAATCGAAAGCTCCTTGGACGGTAAGGCCAGCTCGCTCAAAGAAAAAGATTGAGAATCCCATTAGTCCAGAGCCACAGAACGTTTGAATGACCCAAACAAGGGATACAATCTCAGTACGGCGAAGATCGACTCCCTTGAAGCATTGCAAATAGGAGGTGGAAGAAGCGACTTGAATTTCAAACTCATTGGTGTGTACCATCATGGCGATTGTGTCGTCGACGTTGAAATCAGCTGCTTCGGCGTGTTCAGCGGAGGTCAACTTCCGAAGCGCTGTCTTGGCGGCCTCGATTTTGCCCTTGCGGATATACCACCAAGGGGATTCTGGAGCGAAAATGACGCCGATCAATATGGGGACTGGCCATATCCACTGAATTGCCTGAAGAAGAAGTCAGCCTGTTGTGCTCCGAAGTTTGGATTGCAGGAAGCTTACGAAAGGAATACGATATGACCATTCATCACTCCGTTTTAAGAAAGAGGTCAAGACACCAGTGGCAATGAATTGACCAAAGACCCAGCAAAGATTGACGTAGGTAGTGAGATATGCACGGAGAGCAACGGGGCATACTTCGGAAGCATAGGCGGTAGTCATGGTTCTATTCAGACGCCAGATCAGCATTTGCTCGGTTGGGTCGAGGTATGAGTGGAACTCACTGGAAAACACCCCATGGGATACCTTGCAGAATATCACCAATGAGTAGAGTCTCAATATCCTGGGCAAAGAATGGAATGAAGATGAAGACAATCATCATGGAGAGTGAAGCCATCATGGTATAACGATATCCGATCTTGTCGACAATGATACCGGCAGCGTAAAGACCGAGAATCTCTCCCACGAGTGCACCATCAGAAAGTCCGGTCTGCCACTTCGCTGGGATTTGATACCCAACCTTTTCGTTGACGTAGCTTCCATACTTCTTCTGGAAAGGGGGAAAGGCGTAGAAGGCTCCAATCAGGGCAATGTCATATCCTTCCATGACAATAGCTGTAGAGAAGAGGACAGAGAACGCCATTGCTTTCTTGTAGAGATTGAAAGCTTGTCTTAAAGTCATTGTCTTCTCCGAGTTGGTAGCAGCTTTGGCTTCAACTGTGAGAGCAGCGATGTTTGGATCGGCGACAGACATTTTTTCCATGTGCGTATCAGCAACACGCAGGACATCATCATGATGTTCAACCTTCGTTACGTGAGCCACGGTAGAGTGATTGCGGAACGCCATGTCGAAGGACTGGTTGAAGGACTGATTGATGGAAGAACTTCAGAACGATGGATATTTTTCAAGTGGCCAGAGCTGGTCAGACTAGGCAAATGAGCGGTGAGGATATGGTGCAACATTCAGGCAGATGCTGGGTATTTATGTGGGTGTCGTACCTGACACTGTATATATACTGAGAAAACGTGTGGAATTGCTGGAGTAGTCCAGGTAGCCAGGGTCGCGATCAGGAGAAAAAACTGGCCAAGAGCTGTCAGTGGTGGACCAGCCGAGGACGCCGAGTCAGCAGAAGCTGAGTCCACCAGGGGGTGCAGGAATTCGTGAACAAGTCAAGAGCTCAAGCTGCCAGCAAACTCTCAGCGCAATATGATTAAAGAAATTGAAAACATGGGTTTGTTCGCCGCAATCGATTCTATGAATGATAGTGCCGTCTCAATATAATTCCTAAGTAGTAGTGTCGTTGGAGAGGAAGAGAGAGCGAAGGAAGGCCTGCGCCCGAGGAATAGCAAGAGCCTTGGCTGCAAGGCTAGAAAAGAAAACAGTCCGGGGTACATTCGTAAGCTCAAGAGTCTGGGGCTTTCTTCTCTTGAGACTGACTGACCCATTCCCCGGTCCCCAAAATCGAAAGACTTCTCGATTGCCACTGCAAAAAACACTGATATAAGAACACGGATTGCACTTCGAACCGTCCTGTTCTTACCTGGCCCTTGAGGTTTCTTGGTTCTGGATACTATCCGCACTCTCTCTCACTCTCTCTCGTCTCACCACAAGCCTGAAGCCATCGGCGGCATCTTCATGCTTAGTACGAGTCACTTCTGCTGACACGGCATAAGCGAGTTGATGGGCCTTCCCCTGACCCCCTCGTTCTTTTCCGTCCGCCAAATCTGGATCCATCTCCAGCCGAAACTAACTCCAAATAGTTTTCGTAAAGCCACCAAATCTTGGTGTATATTGGAAAATCGCCACCTGGATTTTGGCCTGAAATCAAAATCAGGCTGGGCCTGAGGCGTCGCATATTTCTCGTGTCACTCGCTGTTATTTGCGCCGTTACTTTCGGTTGCTTTGCGCTTTCCACTGAAATTCGCCCAGTGGAGATCTTTTCGGCGGTGCGAATCGAAAGAGTGAGGTCAGGTGAGCGATCCATTCGACGGCGTGAGGCGTTCGATTTAGTTGGGATCTAAGCTTGAGTGATCGCTTTGCCTTGGGTGAGCATGCGGCTGATACTCGACTTGCCAAAGTGAGCCTTAGTAGGGTGTTTGAATTGTATAGCTCAACAAAATTGGGGATGACTGTTTCCTTGTCGGGGATAAACAAGAACTATTAGAGAGAAATAGTAGAAAGAGAGAGCGCTGCCGGTTCACGTTTTGTTGTGCTTGGTGTGCGACGATCAGCATCATCAAGGCCCACAAAACGTCGGTCAGCGCATTAAAGAGAGCAAAAAGCAACGACACCTGAACCATTCTGGTTTTCAATTCTGTTCTCATTAATTCTCAAGTTCCTTACTTTGATTTTTTATCCACAATGGGTTCCCTTTCACATCCTCAACACAAGGCATGGTGGAAGGAGTCGAGTGTGTATCAAATCTACCCCGCATCGTACAAAGACTCCAACAACGATGGCATAGGAGATTTGCCAGGTATCATATCCAAAGTCGACTACATGAAAAGTCTTGGGGTTGAATGCGTTTGGCTGTCCCCAATTCTCAAGTCTCCCCAAGTTGATATGGGTTATGACATTTCAGACTACAAAGTCATTGACCCTCAGTACGGTAGCATTGAGGATGTGGATACTCTGATCAAGGAATTGAATAGTCGTGATATGAAGCTGATCATGGATCTTGTTGTCAACCATACAAGTGATCAGCATGATTGGTTCAAACATTCTCGATCATCGCGAGATAGTGAATATCGAGACTGGTATATTTGGCGTCCTGCTAAATATGATGCTGATGGTAAACGCCAACCGCCAAACAACTGGGCAGCAGCTTTCCAGGGAAGTGCCTGGGAATGGGACGAAGGTACACAAGAATACTATCTTCATCTCTTTGCTGTGGAACAGCCTGATTTGAATTGGGAGAACCCAAAAGTACGTGATGCAGTGCACGATATCATTCGGTTTTGGCTACATCGAGGGGCTTCGGGATTTCGAATGGATGTCATCAATTTCATCAGCAAGGAGCCCGGGCTACCTGATGCTCCCGTTACAGATCCGACGTCAGAATGGCAAGATGGTAGCAGATACTTCTCAGCTGGACCCCATCTGCACGAGTACTTGAAAGACATCGGGAGTATCCTGAAAGAGTATGAAGCTTTCAGTGTCGGCGAGATGCCGTTCGTCCACGACCCCAAGGAAGTAATCAAGAGTGTGGGATACGATCGGGGAGAATTGGCCATGATATTTCAATTCGACCAGTAGGTTTATTGCAACCCCTTTTTTTTTTGAGACAGCTGGCTAACTTATATAATAGCGTCGACATTGATCACGGGCCACTTGGTGATTTCAGCCTCCAATCTCCAAAATGGCCACTCAGCAGATTGAGAAATATCTTCAACACCATGCAGACTTTCATGTACGCCAACGATGGCTGGAATGCCCTCTATCTGGAGAATCATGACCAGCCACGTTCGGTAAACCGCTTCGCCAGTGGCGAAGCTGAGTATCGTGTTCCAAGCTCTAAGATGCTGGCTACCTTTCTCGGCTGCCTATCTGGCACGCCCTTCATCTATGAGGGCCAAGAATTGGGTATGAGCAATGTCCCTAAAGAATGGCCAATCGAAGAGTACAAAGATCTCAAAACACTAAATCATTGGCGGTAAGTCTTTTCCCGCTCTTGGATCAACGAAGCTAACAACTTGCAGCGTTCTCAATTCCCAAACGAAAGACCCCGCCGTACTCAAAGAAGCAATGGGTGAATACCAGAAGAAATCTCGTGACAACGCTAGAACACCCATGCAGTGGGACGCCAGTCCGCACGCTGGCTTCACGTCCGCCAAATCAACGCCGTGGATGACGGCGATGCCTAATTATACCGAGGTCAACGCGGCGTCACAGGTCAATGATCCGAACTCGCCATTTTCGTACTGGAAGTCTATGCTCGCTATGCGCAAGAAATACAAGGATACCATTGTGTATGGCAACTTTGAGATGCTTGATGAGACGAACGAGAAGGTCATTGCTTATATTAGGCAATCCGAAAAGGGGGAGAAGATACTTGTGCTGTGTAATTTCTCTCCTGATAAAGTTGAGTGGAAGGGTGAGGAAGTGGAAGCTAAGGAAGTTGTGCTAAGCAGCTATGGACGTTCTTTGAAGGATCTTGGGAAAGGCGGCCTTTATTTGGATGCCTATGAAGCAATTGCTCTATTGGTTTGAAAAAGGATCTTGGATGGAAGATATTAGATGTTTAGCTACAGCAGAATGAGGCAGGTTACATTTAGACTAAAGGGTGCCTCAAAAGCCAGCATTTTGCTCTATCTCATACATGTCAAGTGGTACGACACACGCTACACTCTTCAGGATACAGTAATCACATAATCAATGAAGGAACAGACCGTCGTCGGCGCTGTCCAACCCACAATTTAGAACGCAGATGGATTCATCATTCACAACTATTTACTCACCCAGTTTCAAAACAATGATGTTTCCCGCACAATACAATTTTGAACCGTGGGCATACAATTGATAACCCCAACTAGGCATTTAGTATCGTCCTGTCTATCTCCTGCCATCTTGCACATATCTCAGCAAACCAGATTAGAAGGCCTAAGTATTTACCAGCCATAGTTTAGCACGCAGTTCAAGTCCCGTGGTGTTATCTACTTCAAACACGATTTATTTTCCGTGCCTGAATTGGAAAGCTTCGTCGGTTAATTCAAGACCCGTTGAAGTTCCGGATAGCACCTAGTCATCGAAAAGCTGAGCTCGTCGAAGATCTTAGGCTGTCAAAGCATGCCCTGTAATAGATAGCATGGATTTTAGATCCTTTTGCCCCACCCCATAATCTCAAGGAGGAAGGAGGAGCACAATAGGCTCCAAGGTCGACATGTTTAGGACATGCTAGGTGCCAAAGGTAGCGGCAGGTTGGAGGCTAGAGTGGAACCATTGCTTTACGAAGGGTAGAGTACTAGAGTCATATGTAGACATATTGTGACTCTCCGCGGGATAGCAATGATGGAAATTTCTCATTTCCCAGCATACCTATAGATTAGTTTCGGTGGTTGAAGGGGAGATATCCAAACGATTGCACTTCATGAGTGAAATATGGGAGTTTATCTTACTTTCTTGGGCGAAAAAGGGGCTGGAAATTATTCATGATAGATTTGCTGATTGGAAAGGTATTCTAGAGGGGATTTTGGCAGAAGAACCAGGCAGAAGGGTCATCTTCCCTGGACAATAACTCGGTAGACAACGTCAATCAAGTCCAGGGATGATCACAGAATAGGACCTTCTGATCAAAGCAAACGCAATTCAGTGGTTATCCTAAACACCGACTTGATGGCTTTGCATCTGATTTCCAAGCTCTCAAGATACTCAACTCAAGTCTATATCACCCAATCCCTAGCTAGTTTGGTCAAATCAAGCACTATAATGTCTCCACTTATCGGAGCATGGAGGAGACTCTGAAGGAATTTGCTGCTCAACTTTAACTTCTATCTTCCTACTCGACGATTCAAGAGCAAGGTTCAATAACCATTACAATTCTCGCAACCCTTAGAATATTGATAGGCCAGTGATTAGTAAACGGGAATTTCTGTGAATTCGGGGAAGTGGCGGGATTTTTGTTAGCAATCAGATCTCGGTATTGGTAACATACGTAAGAAACAGTCTTTTAGATAATTAAGACACACAACGACGTTTCGCCCTGGTTCGTGATTACCAAAGCTCCGCTTTCGCTTTTTGTTACTTTGTTCGAGCAGAAAAGTAAGACGCTGCGTTACACATCCTTAAAGATTTTTGGTCTAATCAAAGGGGTGGGACTAGCACTTTCTCGTGCCTGTAGTACTGACGAAACCATGTCCCAATATCAGATTTCTCATCCTGGTATCTATTGTCCATGCTCAATGGCATATTATGAAACCTAAAAATGCCCCCGAAAAGAGTCGCAGAGCTCTCTGCTGATAATTCAAGACCCAAAAAGCGCAAGGAGCCACCTCATCCCTCAGCGAGCAGCTATAAGAATGGCCCTGACGGACGCGAAAAACGCGTCAAGACGCACTTTCAGGATGCACGATCCATCCTGACTCAAACCGCAGACGCAGCCCTTAGCAATGGAGAATTGGACTTGCAGTCGTTCCTCAAATCCCGGGAGTTTGAGATCAAAGCTTTTGAAGATGGTATGCACAAAGCCAAGAAGTCTCTTAGTACAAGAGCGTTTCAACAAGTTCCCAGAGACTTGCGAAGGAGAACTGCTAGCCACAATGTCAAGAGGGTCCCGAAGCGATTGGAGAACCGCGCGAAGAGAGAAATGAGAGATGACAATACGCCGACTGTTGATCCTAGCAAGAGGAAACCTGGGAGCTCTAGGGGACGGATAAGGGCAGAGACCGCCAAAAGGTTAGGGATTCTTGCTGCGAAGAAAAGAGATGAAAAAGGAAAGGGGCTGGATGCTACTGCGATAGCCACGAGAGAAGCAAAGCCGAAACTACGGAAGAATGTCTTGAATGAACCACCGAAACCCAAGTCGAAGTTTAGGAAACGACAGATTCACAAGACCTGGATGCCCACACACATGTGGCATGCGAAGAGAGCAAAAATGACGGAGCCAAAGAATCCTCTTTGGAGATTCTCAATTCCAATTACGTGTACGGAGAAGTCATACAGGCCAACACATAGGGCTACAGGCGCGAGAGGGGCAGTTGCTTGGGATATGAGTTATATGAGCACAATCAGTCTAGAAGGCCCCTTCGAAAGCCTCGAAAAGGTTTTGAAAGCAGTGGGGGTCACGGATCAAGGAATTTGGGAAAAGAAAGGAGACAAGTGGAGGTCAGGTTCACGGAGTTGGTGTGGATGGTTGAGCAGAGAAGTCAAAGACCAACAAATCCAAATTGCTCCTGTTACCATCATTTGGTGTGCTCCAAAGCCGAGTGAAAACACAAACACTTCAGAGAAGAAACCAATTCGGCAGTTATTCATTAGATGCCATCCCTCTGCTTTTCTCGAGACGTGGACTGAGCTCCTTCGGTTGTCAAAGTTACAACGACCCTCAATTCATGTACAAGACCTGCGTTTTGAAATCGGAAGCATCGAAATCACTGGACCGGGATCCACAGAAGCATTGCTGGGAATCTTGCATCCATACCAGATGTCACAGGGGGCTGTGGAACGTCATGGGGAAATCTTCAAGTCTCTAGCCGGCGTTACGAACCCGGCGTCTTTGCCTCCCAATTCGTTACTTGCGTTCTCAATCGCTGATCCACGGCTCCGATACCCACCCAAAACCGTAGTCGTTCCTAAGGCCGCAGACGATGAGGCAAACTTTGCTCTTCTCCAAACAATATCTGCGTGGCCAGCAGATGCGTCCGCAACCCCTTCAGCCCTGTTCGATCGAGACTTGCGGTTCAAAGCGAATCGGTTTCCGTCTCAAAAATCCCTCAATCGCCGAAAGGCTCAAGCAAACGCCGGATCTTATCCTCAGATCCTCCCCACTGATAATCCCATACCTATCGTGCTACTTACTAAACGGACAGCACCTACAATATCGGCGCAAGGAACATGGACTCTTCTCGCTCCCTGGAAATGTATTTTACCGATATGGTATGGCTTAGTACACTATCCATTATCATCAGGAGGTAATCCTCGGTTTGGAGGCCTAGATGAAATAAGACAGATCCATTTCGAACATAGTGTTCCATGGTTTCCTAGCGATTTTCCGGGTACTAGTGCCGGATTTATGTGGGAAACCGAAGAGAGGCTGAAGAGGAAAGCTAGTTGGGATAGAAGACCTAAAGGGAAGAGGACGGAATGGGACTCCCTCGACTTAGGAGGGAGAAGGAAGGGAGAAATCGGCCAAGGCTGGGCATGCGATTTTGAGAGGCTGCTTCTCCCATCGCCATCCCCAAATGTCGAACAATCTACAGCGAACATATCGCAGCTACCCCAGAAGACGTCCAAGGAGAAAGCTCTAAATCAGCAGGTGCCTATTCAGCATTTGAGTACCAAATCATTTACTTCGCTGCTCTCATCGACTACTGCAGAGTTGCCACGTCCTTCGACTGTCGCAACAATCCGTATCACTCTGATATCTCGTGGTGTAGCTGAACCTTGCGCTCGTATATACCGCCTTCCAGGCTTACAATCAACTTCACAAAGCTCCGAAAATAAGGATATTGCATCAAAGACTATACGGGAACAATGGGTTCCCCTAATACCGTCTGCTATGAAGTCCAAGCCACCTCCAAATCCAAAGTCCAAGACTGCGAAGGAGTTCAAGCGGATACCCCTGAACACACCGATGCCCCAGCGCATCCGGCTTCTCGCACAATCACTTCTCGTGAACCCACCACTGCCATACCCAGCAGACAGAGATGACGGGCATCCATTAGTTCCCAATGAAGAAGATTTGATTGGATTTGTCACAACTGGGGAGTTCAATCTCGCTGAGGGAAAGGGACTTGCGATTGGAACAGTCCTTGTTACGAAGGCTGCAGAGGCTTTGAGACAGGAAAACAAAGCAGAAGTCAGAGGTGGGAGATGGTGTGTGGTCAGAAATGCAGGAGAGAAGATTGGGAGACTTGCACGATGGGATCCGGTATGACGTCTTCCAAAGCTCCTCGTGGCTTCAATGTATTATGCCTGAATATAAACATTCAATCCTGCAATTCTATTTTCTACCAGGCGATGTGGCGCCATATTTGCGTTCGCCATACGAGTTGCAAATAAATACCCTCTGGACTTGCGCAAGGTCCAGGTGAAATTAGAGGGCTGTATGCTATGAGGCTCCGTATTTGTCCAAGTCACATTGTTTCAAGGAGCTCAGGCGCCTTGCGCAGTCGCGACTGTAGATTGTGTCAGCATGCACTCATAAGTTGGCAGAAGAGCTGCTAACCATCAGTCCGGTCTCATCATTCTTATAATCGCTTTCCTTCGACGTAAGCGTTGCGCATGTGCCGTTGTATTCACTGGCACTACTCTCATCCTCTGGAACCTCTGAACCTCTGAACCTCTGAACCTCTGTGCGACCTATGGTATAGATCGTTGTGGCCGCCTTCTCTGCCTTCTCGCTGCGACCGGATACCTTCTTGTTGCTCCACAAGCACGGCAAGTCCGAATCAGTATATCTGCCCACGGCTTCTTTCCTCCTTTGCTTTTATTTTCAACTTCGCTTGTGCAGGTAGATCCATCGAGCAACAGCGTATCGCAGTTCTTGCAAATCGCATGCTTTATAACAGGTGACAAACGCATCTGGGTTTTGAGTGAGACATCGCGAAGGTCAGATATCAAGCGACGTGACGCAGACCAGAGGGGTGTTTTGGGCTCAGACTTAACCTGCATATCCGCTCTCATCGAGATCGTGATATCGTCAATGTGCAGGTCTGATTTTTGATCCGCCGCCGCTTTGCAATGCCCATGTTGCACTGTTGCTAGATACGTTGCCGCTTGGTAGAGGTACGAAACCCTGCTATGCATAGCTTTGTTTGGAACATTCCCTGCTCCTTTGGATTTCGCTTTCGCTAGTTTAGCTAGATGAGTCGTATCCGGTGCCATTGTGATCATTGCCCTTTATGTATCAGATACCTAGTGTTAACTTCTTGAAGTTCTCGAGCTTCAGCCGCAAGCTAGCCGTATTGGGACTAGTTCACTATTAGTCAGATCTCGCGAAGTCCTTTGATCGCGACTCCGCCTCAGCTTCAACTCTATCCCCCTCCTACAACCTCGACTCTTTTTCCAAACTTCTCTTCCACATCTCCAAGCGCGATCATATTGATCACTCTGCTTGTCTCTTTGATACTATCTAGCTCACGCGACAGTTTCGTCCTCAGCCTACAACTCTTTCGAAAAGGCTGATCACAGCAATTGTTCTTCACCTTCCTACCTACCCAACACATACAAAGCTCACCTTTCCCGCCATCATGTCTGCCGTAGAGGATCTCATTGATTATTCTGATGAGGAGCTTGCAATAGAGGCGCCCGCAGCCGGTGCGGGAAATGGAACAACAAAGAGAGGCGACTTGACTATTTCTGGAGGCGGCGCAGACAAGAAGGGTAGTTACGTTGGTATCCACTCGACTGGATTCCGCGATTTTTTGTTGAAGCCGGAGCTTCTACGTGCCATTACGGATTGCGGTTTCGAACATCCTTCGGAGGGTCAGTCATAACTTTCATCCCCAAGCTCCATCGTTGTCCCTCCTGCTACGCGTCCGTCCATCTCGCAAGCAAGAAAATTTGAATATACTCTGGCCGGTACCGCAACAAGTCACGAACGATCCTGGAATGTCTCTATCGGCGCGGCGTAAGCCTAAGCAGGTGGTGTGGAAGAAGATCCGCGCGAAAGCAAGAATCTTGAGAAAGCGAAATTGGCGCTGGCAAGATGCAGGAGAGGCACACATTTGGCGATGCCAAGAGACTTCCAGGATCGGCTCGGATATGGCGACTGTATACCGTCTTTACGCACTGTTGAAACTGCGATCTTGCGCCTTTAAAGGGCATATTGTAGCTTTGCTCCGATACTGCTTTTCCTTGGGGACGGTTTTGTTTTGTGAAATTTGAACTGCGAAGATGGACGGACGTTGCGAACTCTTGCACCTTATTATTACTCCGAGAAACCATATCTAACTTCGGCTCGATTTACTCTACAGTCCAGCAAGTATGCATTCCTCAAGCCATTTTGGGTACCGACGTCCTCTGTCAGGCCAAATCAGGTCTTGGTAAGACCGCCGTCTTCGTCCTTACCACTCTCCAGCAAGTCGAGCCTGTTGCTGGCGAGACTTCGGTCTTGATTATGTGCCACACTCGCGAGCTTGCTTACCAGATCAAGAACGAGTACGCACGTTTCAGCAAGTACATGCCCGACGTGAAAACTGCAGTCTTCTATGGCGGAACTCCCATCGCGAAGGATGCCGAGATTTTGAAGAATAAGGAAACTCACCCTCACATCATTGTCGCTACACCTGGCAGATTGAATGCTCTGGTTCGAGACAAATACCTTCGCCTCAACAGCTGCAAGGTGTTCGTCCTGGATGAATGTGACAAGATGCTTGATCAAGTTGGTACGAAACCCATCAAAGGAATCCTCTGGGAAGACTGCGAGGCTAACATGAGCTTAGACATGCGTCGCGATGTCCAAGAGATCTTCCGCACAACCCCAACACAAAAGCAGGTCATGATGTTCAGTGCTACCCTTTCTCAGGAGGTCCGACCTATCTGCAAGAAGTTCATGCAGAACCCTCTCGAAATCTACGTCGACGACGAGACGAAGCTCACGCTCCACGGTCTCCAACAATTCTACATCAAGCTCGATGAGAAGGAAAAGAACCGTAGACTCAACGAGTTGCTCGATGAGCTTTCTTTCAATCAAGTCATCATCTTCGTCAAGAGCACTCTCAGAGCTACCGAACTTGACAAGCTTCTCCGCGAATGTAACTTTCCTTCCATTGCGGTCCACTCCGGTGTTAGCCAAGACGAACGGTATGCTATAAACCACGAATCATCACAAAACTCGGACTAACATATCATTAGGATCAAGCGTTACAAGGAGTTCAAGGAGTTCAACAAGCGTATTTGTGTTGCTACTGATGTCTTCGGACGTGGTATCGATATTGAGCGTATCAATCTGGCCATTAACTACGATCTTCCCGGCGATGCTGATTCCTATCTCCATCGAGTGGGTCGTGCTGGCCGTTTCGGAACCAAGGGTCTCTCCATCTCATTCGTGAGCAGCGAGGCGGACCAAGAGGTGTTGAAGCAGATTGAGAAGAGATTTGACCAGGATGTTCCGTATGTGCATGCCACTCCCTTTACTACCATTTCATGCTAATAAATCACGCAGAGAATGGCCCGAGGGAGGTATCGATGCTTCCACTTACATGGCATCTTAAACGATCCGTGTGTTCGGTGACTTCTTACGTCTCTGCTTTTCTCTTGCCTACGTGCCTGCGGTGGCTGCGCCAGTTTTTGTTTGAGATATTCGTTTTTGCGATATTATGGACGGAGGCATGTTACTCTCTTCTCTTTGATATGGAAGAACGGAATCAAAATTGGCGGTAGTTGCGCTGGAGAAAAGAAACAATGTGCGTGGGCTAGGCTAGTGAAGTTTCTGCAATAGAAAAGTTTCTTTCTTGATATTTCGCTCACTTGAATGTGAAATCTTCCCTCTACTGTGTCTGGCTGGCGTCAACCTGAGATGTGATGCTGCTGCCCTGAATCAGAACTTACCTTCTCATGCCAGTTCGGCTTCGTTTGCTGTCGAGACCGTGCTGCTAATCTTTGCACCTGCCTTCAGCGAGCAAAGTCTAAATGGTGTAGGTAGATGATCTGTCTGTGTAAGGAGAAGGCCAAGTGGACAACGACATCGCTCTCGTTAGAAGGGCAACAAGGTCTTTCCCGTTGAACGAGGACTGGCTGCTTATGAGCTGGGCGCAAAAGGGGACGCATACAAAGCATCAAGGGATCGAGCGCAGGCCTGGAAGCAAGCGGACAGTGTAGGTCTAGCTGGTGCTGTAGGGGTGCTGTGTGCAGGGTCGGCGTGTATCATTAGAGGTATCATTAGAACATTCCTACTCAGCACACAAATCATTCGTAGCCGATAGCCAGAAAGGGCCTTCAGCGACTGGCAGGTAAGCACGCGGAGAAGGTACTCCTGCCGATGTAGCAATGGGTTACGAGGTAGGTTTACGGGACGACGAGATGTTCTGGCTGTTGCCGCCGTTGGGGTCCCCGTGCGTGAGATGAGGATATAATTACAGAGCGGTTCCGGGCACCTATCAGGGCGGTGAAGCGCGGATGGGACTGGTCTTGGGGTGTGCGGGAAGCTGCAGGTGCGTCTGTGGTGTATTGGGGGGGATGGGAGGAGCTTGGCGGTGGTCTTGCGGGGTCTTGGGTTGTGCAACAACAAGGTGAGGCAAAAGGGTTGGCAAGCACTAGAGCGATGAGGGGGGATGGGATTTCGGATTCGCATGTTCTTGGTGATGCTGAGCATGAGTACGAGGTGGCTAAAGTCAAGGCGTGGATAGAGGGGAAGCGAGGATCCGTGACTGATTCGGAGAATTAAAGCGGAGGTCTGGCTGGTGTCAAGGTGATATTGAGGCTACTTTGAAACGATATTGGATCACTCTGCATGAGGGCGTGGCGACTGGAGGTGTCATGTTCGGACATTTTACTCTGATGGGTGCCGCGTCTTAGGTCTGAGGTCTGAAGATAGGGCAATGGCAAGGGCTGACAGCGTCATTATCATGGATTTATCATGGGAGCGAGAAATGCGAAAGGGGGATGGGATTCCGGAAGAGCGGTGACCTTGGTTGCAATTTACCAGAGGTTGGATCGGAGGGCTGGGCGGACTTGATGGACGGCGCGGAAGGATCTCGAGGTTACATTTGGCAATTGATCTGAGCAAGGTATCTTGATCTGGCAATCGCCTTCACTTCACCAGCTCCTCCCGCGCCTGGGCGTTGGCTCTGGACTTATCAATCCTCGAGCTCGGAGATTTTGTGTGGATGGGTGAAAGGTGGGGAGATAGGGGAAGTCTGCGGACGGGAGAACGCCGTTGAGGAGGTGGCCACTTGGATGGAAGAAGCTGGTATTCGTGAGATCCAGAGAAACAGGTTTATGCGGGTGAGATGAAGTACCAGGTGTCTGTGGTATTCATGGCTAGCGAAGTTACATGTGGCGTAGACAGCGGGTATTTTGAGAGATATCGTCGTCTTGCATTGGCATTTGGGATTGACACGGACAAAAAGATAAGATCACATGGATATCAAACATGCAGGTGATTGCCACCTGTCCATCGGGTCCAGCTTTCTGGCTGTGGAAGGCTGATCATACTTCAAAAGTTGATGTTTAGAATAAAGGGGTAGAAGTTCGCCACGCGAGACGGCTCGGAGCGATGGGTTGTGGGACTAACGCTGGGATCGGCTTCTCGAAGTAATTGATATTCTAATTATAAAACCCACGAAGTTAAAGTGTCAAAATCGGACATTTCTGTCGATCGATCCAAAGACACCTTCGTCATCTGGAGCTCGTTTATTTCAGGGGTTGCAAGGAAAGCCACGGGTTAGTCCACAAGTTAGTGGCCAAGCCGCTTAAGCCCTGTCGAAAGTGATTGGCAATTCAATAAGAAATAAGGACATGGCTTTCCTTCTGGGGGGCATGGGAATCTTGCAATGCCGCATTCTGACAATTGGACACTTATCTTACCACGTACTTTGAAGGGGTCGGGCGTTGAAGGCGCTTGGTACCATGTCATGTCCAGTACATACGGCTTGAAAGGTCCAGGTTCGCTCTCAAAATGTGGTCTTCAGTGATTGGTAAGGATTTGAAGCCAATTTCGTGGCAGTGGTCAGGTACCCGAGGATGGAACTACTCTCCCGCTGGGTGCTTTTGTGGGTGGAATGTACAATTTACTGCACTAATGTCCCTTGATACCTATTCTTGGCTAGTGGTTGTACTCGGTACCTTTCTTGTGTTTCGGTACTTTGCACTCAGCCAGAGCTTGTCAGCATATCGGTGTTCGGATGGAATGCGAGAAATTCAATAGAAACCGGAATCCAATGGAACGAACCTTCTTTACCTGAGCCAACTCATCCTGAAGAACCCTGTCGAGCTGCTCTTTTCCGAAATGAGACCCTCGGCTTGGCTCCCCATTGGGCCCGCTATCGATCTTGATTCAAAAACAGGTCATTATTTTGGATCCGTTTATCCACTTTATATGAAATATTTTCCCACCACGGTTGGGCAAACGCGTCCTCGTAAGATCTCTTATCAATGCTGACAAAGTACGTAGTAACAGCCAACAGCAGCTGTCCGCTTCTCAGCTCCGATCAAGGGCAGATCCGTGCAGAAGCTTTCGTTAGGGCTGCGGAACACTTTGACCTACTTACAGCGTACAGTAGTAACAAACGCCATGCTGCGTGGTCCTGCAGCTGTGTGCTTCGTCGCTCTGTGGGAGGACCGCGGAGGAAGATGAAGAACGGCCAGAAAGCTTGATAGACGGCATTGGCGTAGTTAACACCAGACACAACGTGCAACGGTGAGGACGAGGAGTCAGTCTCAGTCAGGAACCCTCAGCCAAGTTCATGGAAAGTACGTCCGGTGCTTCCGGCTGCCCTCTTATGCAAAGTCCTCCCTCGCTGGTGGAGGTTGTGAATGCCGCTCTCGAGGGGGTGGAGCTTGCAGGAGACCGAGTGAACCGAATCACGGACAGGTCGAACTTTCCCTCCCTCTACCTTGCAGAGCTGACCACCAACACACGACAGCGCGTCCTCGGCGATAGGAACGTCGCGACTTCCGTGGTATTCCCATCCTATCAAAAGAGGCAGGGTGGTCCGTGATATTTGGACGATTGCCCTCCCCGGTCACCGTAATCTTGCATTTCTGCACAGCCTGGTATTTCTTCCTTGCTTCCAACGACGCATACCCCACTAATTACGGAGGAAGCCTCTGAAAATATGCAGGATATGGCGTCCGCAACTCTGAGAACTCCTCGTACTGTACGTATTACATACTGGATGTAAAATCTGTGAGTATGCCGCTGATAAATTCGTCAACCCTTGGGACACGACGCAGTCAGGATTCGGACATCGGGACTTGAGATGGTCTCCGCATGGTTCTGTACCTTCTGTAAGACCAAGAAACTCTGGGGATATCGTGCCACCACGTCAGCATTCGGTGGCTTCTCGCCGTACCCCTGATATCAGAGAAAGAAAGCTTGGGGCCTCACATTTTTGTCACAACTTGATAGAGGGGGAGAGAGAGAGAGAGAGAGACAGTATGAACACAGAGACCGTGCCTACTTGATAAGCGTAGATATCGAATCCAGACTTGGGTCCAGCCTCGGTTCCAGCGTTGACACGCGATTGCTCATTCCAATCGATGTCCCCTCCTGATTCCTGAGTGCTGAAAAGGGGTTCAAGGGCAGAGAATAAGAAGTCTATCTGTTGACCGTCAAGGCCTGCTTGCTGCGTTGTGACCGCGCAAAGCTGGAGAAGATCGAAGTACAGTACAGCACATACTATACTCTGTACAGTACCTACATAGACCAGAGTTTACCAGCCCCTAGTCTGTCGCAGGAGAAATCTTGGAATTCGGAGCGTCCACTAGTTCGATGCTTCCCCAAATTGATATTAGCGTGGACCCAGACGTTGAGCCTGCCGAAGCCAAATTTATCGATCGAAGGCGAAAACACCAGGAGACACACGCATCCGCATCCAGCCCATTCACCATCAAGCACTAATGCAGTACGTGGTAGGCCGTCCAAAAACGACTCTGGCATCTGCAGACCGACCACGGTGACGATTAGATACCCTGACGGCCAATTCTTCCAACGACTCTCCTGTACCTGGCGGAGGTGCTGTACCGCCGTCAACACAAACGATCAATCCCTTCTCCCGGCCTCCTCGAGGGACTCATTCCAGGCCAGGGTACTTCCCATCCAGTGCATCCACACCCACGCCTCTGCAACTAAGACCAGCCAGCACAGCCCTGAACCAATCCCGCTTCGTCCGCCAGCTCTCATACGTGAACGTGCCCAGTGCCGTAAACTTCCCACAAGTCCATCCAACCTTACCTACGCCATCTTTCCCACGCCCAAAAGCCTTCAAACACACTCGTTTGCAAATCACACCGCGAAAACTCCAGCAGCTTGAGATCGGCACAGACTCTTGCGGCGTCACGCTCGTTACAGCAATAGACCTGCTCTACTCTCCGATCGCACAGCCCTCGTTTGGTGCCGAGTCAAGAGGCAAGACAGCACAAGAGGCAATACTCGTGCAAAAGCAACGTCCACTCACGATACATTTTTGGCGTCGTGTTGGAGAGCTAGGCTTATCTGAAAGCGGCCCCACGGGACAGCCAGCTAACATTTCAAACTTGGCCACAGACAATCAGTCTAATTCGGGTCGAGATGGCTCCATCCCCTCCCCGGTTGAGGATTCTTTCAGGTTGGTCAAATCTTTCTACTTCAATCGTTAACACTAAGCTCCGCCGAGAAACCTTCGACGCCGCTTCCCTATCACTCTTTTCGCTTTCTTTTGTTCTTCTATGCATCAATTGCCAAAGTCCGAATGATGGATGAGAGTATTCTAATGCATGTGTGCGTAGTTGGCGGCAACGCGGTCTCAGCCTTTCTGTCATGGCGACTCCAAGCCACAAATGCGTGCGACGTGACGCTGGTGTGGAAGTCGGGTTTTGATGCCGTTCATCAATATGGCATTTCTTTCAAGTAAGTTGCAACCCAGCGAAACCTCAAATACCAAAGTAGCAGCCAGCTAATAGCCTGACAGATCGTCCTCTTTTGGCAACGAGCGGTTCAAGCCCCGACACGGTACGATTCTCAACACCCCTTAGAGACCCATTCCAAGAACATCTACTAATATCTGTGAATAGTTGTCCGGGCACCCGAAGATGCCGCGAATACTAAGGAGGGCGCATTCGACTATGTGCTACTCTGTGTGAAAGCACTTCCTGACGTATACGATCTTGCGTCCGTCATCGAGTCAGTCGTTACACCGCAACATACCTGCATTCTTGTCAACACGACACACACCCTGGGTGTCGAAGCACATTTAGAGTCAAGATTTCCAAGCAACGTTGTGCTATCCCTCGTCTCCGGCGCCGAGATTGTGCAATTAGGGGCAAGCGAGTTTGAACACAAGGGCTCAACAGAAATATGGGTTGGCTCGGCGAACAAAAATCCTGATATGCCCAGTACCTTACAAGGTGATATGGCAGATGCGCTGGCCATGACTCTGAGCAGTGGACAAGTGAACTGTCATGTCTCGAGCAATATCCGGCAACAGCAGTATGAGAGGATGATAGGGTAAGCAATTTCCTGAGTTCTTGTATGCTATTCAACGGCAGCCTACTAAACTTGACACAGGCCAATTGCGTTCCACCCATTGAGCGTTATCTTCGAGACTGCATCGCATACAGCACTGATCGAGAAGGTTGGAGTCAGAGGTATGGTATCAGAAATTATCGATGAATTACTCGTTCTTGCCCAGGCACAAGACTGTACCTTTCCATCGAATTTCAAACAAGATACAATGAACGAAATGCTGCGATCGTCGGAAACAAACAGCATCATGTACCAAGACTACGCTGCTAAACGGCCAATGGAGGTCGAAACGTATTTGGGATCTCCTATTAAGCTCGCTCAAGGTGTCGGTTTGCGAGTACCCCGAATCGAAACACTTTACGCCATCCTGCACAACCTCAATATCGTCAATCAGCAGAGAAAGGATGTTGTATCTCCTGTCGCAGGAGTTGCACCTCCGGTGAGATTATCATCTGCGCCACCTGCGAGACCAATGATGAACGGTGCTATGAATGGCACTGGACCACCCAGAGGAAGGGGGAGAGCGCCGTCGATGAACGGCCCTCTCCCAGGTATGCGAAGAGGTCCTCCGCCGATGAACGGTGGCCCACCGAATGGTTATGGACGGCCAATGACTGGAAATGGATATCCTCGAAATCAATCTAGGAGAGGCTCTTTAGAAGGCAACGATCTAGAGGAGTTCAGTCACTTGGTCCTATACGATGACATTCCCGAATCTGGCGAGTCCAGCTACGGAGGAGATGATTCTGCTGTCTCTCTCCGGGAGCGCGAATTGATGCTGAAGCAGAGAGAACTCGCATTGAGAGAACAGGAGATGCGCATGAGAAGCCGTGGTCCTCCGGGTCCTCGCAAAGGTCCGGCAACACCGTCTGTACGGAATGGGGGGTTCGACGACGACGATGATGATGAAGATTACTTTGATCCGACAGACGGGCCTCCACCTCCAATGATCGACCCTGACAATTTCGATATGATGAGCGTGACCTCTCGTCGGAACCGGAAAGCTCCAAGCGCAGGCCAGCTGCGTAAGAACCCTGAATTTGGAGACGCATCCAACGCTCGCAGAGGAGGCGGTTTCATGCGTCCAGGAAATAACAGGAACCGCTCTAGTGCAAGAATTATCAGTCAGGTCCCAGGACTGCACGACTCTATCATGGATGATCCGATGATGGGCTACTCGTCAAATAGATATGGCAATGTAGATCGACAACAGATGGGTATGGAATCGAGGACCAACTCGCTGACAACTGCACGATTGGACGAATTGCAATACAATGGTCCACCAAACGGCCAACCTGGTCCATATCCGCGACGAACGAGTCAGTCGCCTGGCAATCCGTACAGTCCGCAGATGGGGAGAGGGAATGGAAGACCGTCACCGCCGAATGGATATATGGGACCTCCGGTGAATGGCAGACCTTCACCACCGGGAGGCATGAGGCAACCGGTTCCACACCATCCTCCAGGTCAAGGCAATACAATTGCACCGCAACAAGTTGAGCAATATGCTGGGGTGAGCGCACTCCACCCACCTAAAGGCCCTGTGAACGTTCGAAGTCTGACGGGTAGTGCGAGCGCTAGCGCGGGGAGTGGTGAAAGTGCCAACCTCGACTCTGAACCATCTGCTCATAGTAGCCAAAGCAGTCTCGGACCTCGTCCGCCAATTGGGGTACGATAATAAAATGGAGTTTGAGGATGCTTCGATATGGGTCATGTTCGAAGAGCGGCATCATTTTCATAAGGGGGAACTTGTGGACATCAAGCCTCCAATTCAGACCTAATAATGTCCTCCACGATAAGACCCCTTTCTCGGGTGACAGTCTTGTCGTCTTCAACTTGCACATACAATTTGTCGGCTTTTTCTAACCTACTTAATGGCTTCGATCGGCGATGGAAAGATATCACTTGACCAAGGTCCACGACCACAATTCGTGGAAAATAATGATGAATACCGGATAGACTTTGGGGGCTTTGGACGTACACATATTTCTCTGGAGGTCTTTCTTTTCGGGAAGACTAACTACATACGCATGGAGCGCAACGCACATTCTTGTTTTTCCTCTTCTGGTAGTATTGCATTGTGGGGACGGCGTTCTGTGTTGAATTGATGCGCGACATTTAATTTTCTGCTCGTCCTCCACTTTTGCGGAATCAAATTGCATCATGGGATTCTATTTGAGTGTCCGGGTCGACTCCTTCGACGATGTGGCTGTTGGCGGGTCTCCAGCATACGACGATGGGGACTTCGCTTGCAGCTGTAGATGGAGGATGGCTTGGCGCTGTGTATCAATCAAATTAAACACGAATGCTGGATGGGGAGTGGTGGGATGAAAGATGATGATGATGAAGGAAGGTCTGTTGGTTGTCGTAGATGGATGCAGTTGTATAGAGACCTGGTTTGCTACTGCTGAGGATGAGACATGTGGGCAGGCAGCCAATTTCAGCAACAAATACGAGAGTTCCTTGGACTTCATACCCGCGCTCGCGTGTGGATTCTGCCTGTGATTCAATGGTTTCCTTCAGGTAATAGGTAGCTGACAAGGGTTCACGCTATCAAGTAGGTAATTCGTACGGAATGCTCTCGATTTATCCAAAATCCAGCAGCGCTACAGAGCTTAAAGTTAGCCTAAAATTCAACTTCGTCAAATCCCATTCTTCCATCGCGGCTTCTGCCCAGAAGTCGTCGTGAGAACCCCCAGCGTGAGTCTCCAAGAAAAATTTTTGCAACGCTACCCAAATCCGACCGCTGACAGCCTCAGTACTAGCTACCTCTATCACAGCTCGCCTCCGCAATCATCCGTCAAGCACTACAAGCCCAATGCTGCCTATGTTGAAGCACGCCCGGAGGCAGAGCGAGCGGGGTCGTAAGCCTTGCCTTGAAGAAAAACACTCCGGTCTCTACGGTGTACGCAGAATCTGCAGCTGTACCCAGAACTTGGATTTCTCCCATGTAAGTTCTGGCGTGAAAGGCGGTATCTGAATCCCAGATGCTCGTCTTCCGTTAAGTAGGCTATAAATTCATGAACTATATTCTCGTCACTGTGCCTTTTCTAGTCATGGAGGAACCCCGCTGGCTAGGAGACTTTGGTGCGGGCGCGGCTCACTGGGGAGGCTGGGAATTGGTGGAGAGGAGCGAAGATAGAGCGTCTGAGTTATTCCTGCCTGGGAACGGAGACTGGTTTGGTGGTGGTTTGGTGGTGTGGCTTTGGATATCATGTGGTGTATTGACTCTTGAGGCTTTGCAAAGGAGTACTCCGACTGGGAGTAGAGAGGGAAGGATAGGTTGCGATGGGACGTAGTTATGGGTGGAGGGTTAAGAGGGGTAGGTACCGGTATTGTTTGCTGCTGCTATGGGGTATATGGCTGCTGGTATGCCTTGGAGCTTGTGAGGTTAATGGAGGATCGAATTGTGAATAGTCTGGCTCATCGCCTCGTGGTCAGTTCGTAGATACCATCATATAAGTAAGGATTTCTTAAGAGGTCTGAGGTTCTAAATCTTTTATTCTATTTGTGCCAGGATACCTCGCATACACGTCGAGACAAACTCATACCAAAGAAGCGTTGTTTCTGGCAAGTGAGGCTTCCAAAAAGAGTTTATTTCGGCTTCCAAGGTTTATTAGTCGAAGAGCTGTAAGGCGCCTATCGGACACAGAAGTCAGGTAAAGTATATCTGCGAATGAGGTTTCAAGATCAGTCAGTAGGATCGGACAGTGATTGGATTCCTCAGCCATCCTCATCCTCGACATCCTCAATCTCGACAGTCCACGAGCCATGCTGCGGATAATTTTCTTGCTTCCTCGTGGCAATTCCATCCTCTTTCTCTGCTGAGCGAAGTGTCGGCATATAACCTTCCTTCTCCAGTCTATCTGCCTCTTCAGGCTCCACCAGCCCTCCAACACCCTTTCCTTTCTCCATCTTCACCCTCACCGCAGCAGGGACAAAGCTCACTGCCTCCCTACGCAGATCTCTGATGACAGGCTTTGCCTCGTAAACCATCTTGACCTCCGCGGGTGGCATCTGGGGCGCTTCAACACGACCTATCCTCCGATCATTGTCTCCAAGCGGTGTCGAATTCGCATTTGTGCCTCGTCCAGCAGTATCCCTCTCTCTATTGAGACCCAATCGCTCCCTCCTAGCCTGATACCATTCATCCAGGACCTCCTTAGCAATCGGTGGCGGCGTATCTCTGGGCATAGGAATCTTCTTCACATCCTCCGGGATATCACTATCGCTGCTCTCGTCATCATCCCTCCTCCTCTTACCCAGCACCCCACCACCTCTGCCACCTCTACTTCCACTAAATCCTCCCCTCTCACCCTCCCTCGGCCTAGAGCCGAACTTCGGCGCAGAATCTCCCAACGCGTCTCTCGCTTTCCGCACAGCTTTGAGATCCCTCTCCAGCCCTTCCAACATGCTCTTCTCATGGTTGTTGAGCTTCCCGCCACTGCTCTCTATCGCTTTCAGGTCATCGATTTGTTTCTGGAAACGGTCTGGGTTCTTGTGCGCGAGCTTCTCATTGCGCTTGGCTTGGTTTTCTGCTTTGCCTGGGGGCTGTTAGCATGTGTCTGTTAAATTGGAGAGATGGCAGGTACCTTTCTTGATAGCTTTGGCTTTGTCCGCCTTTCTTTGAGCTTGCGCCGGGTTTATACTCTTTTCTTTCGGCATCTTGTGCAGTGCTTTGCGGATGTTTGATTTTGTGCATGCAGGATGCGGTTTAAGGAACCAAATATTTGGGTCTGGATTCTGCCGCCTGACCGCCTGGCAGTACCTGTAGCCTGTCTACCTGTAATCGCTTCTCCCCGCCTTGAAGTTTGTCGTCCTAACTTCCTGGCAAGGTCAAACGTCCTGAGATACTACTGCTTCTTTCTCCATCCACTCCCTGATTTAATTGCCTTGAGAACTTCTGAGCCAGCGGTCAAGTCGCCGTTGGCTGCCCTGGATAATTGTTTAACGCACTGCTTTCAGCTTACCCTCATACTCCGTCTGTCAGCCTCAGCGCAGGAACAGTGCAGTGGTGTTCTTATGTGCTTTCCAATTAGCATGCTATCTGGTGTCTCCAGTACTCTGAAACCTCCTCAAGCGCCTGAAGGTCGTGGGAGTCATGCGGACTGCCTATACTATTAAGTCAAGGGATATTCACGAAGCTTGTTTTTGGCCCCCATAACTTCCACAGCGCCTAGCTTGCTTCTCGGCTACGGACTGCACTCAACATCCAGCCAAGCTACCTATCATCCATTCACAGTTGTATCTTCCGTTTAATATACTCTTCTAATAGGCCGCCGCAACACTTGAAGCACAGCCGAGCAAATTACATGCAAGTTGAGTATGGCAATGCGACATACCACGGGGCCGAGCATCTCACCCACATCATCATGTATCATCCCAGCTTAGATGGCGCAGCAAGGCTCCTATCGCGTTCTTTGCAGTAAGTACATTGAGATATTACATTTGAGTGATTCTTCTCGGCCATTGATCTTACGCTTCCATCTTCACTGTATCAATTCAGACTCTATATGTGTCCACCACGGACAGACTGGAGATCAGCATGTCAAACCCAATTTATGAGCCAACTGAGTCTTCAGTGACCAAGCTTTTGCCTCTCTTCTCCATCACTGTTTCCTTAGCTCTGAGCACCACTCTAATGGGCCTTCACCTCGGCGGCTGGAGCGATACCAAGTCTCTGCGAGCTTTATATTTTGGGCAACATGTGGTCTTATCGTCCCTTGTCCAGATTCTTTCTGCTTTACTTGCGTATTTACAGCTCTACGCAATCTTCACGGCTTTCGAGTTTTGGACACGCGTCAAGGTTACCAACAGCACTCCATCTCTAGGCCAACTTCGCTTCTGGATTGCTATTAGAAATCGGAGGATCGACTCAGGATTGCCGTTGACGAGACTGGTATCCGTGGTGGCTGTCATCGTTGTAGCTGCTATCCCGGCATCTCTCTGGGCAGGGGCCTTGTCGCCGCAGCTATCCACGTCACAGTACCATGATAAAAGGATAGCTGCACCAATACTGGGAGTCACACCAAACATTGAAAATTGGCCTTACTCGAAGATTAAAACCCCTCTCGGAACTTTTACTCCCGACGTGGCACAACATTTCTCCTCGAACGTGTTACTTGATGCTTCTAAAGCTGTGGAACCGGTTAGAAAAATCAGCAGGTTCGACAACACACAAGTAATCTACAACGGGAGATCATACGGAGTCGGTGCATCGGTTGGACTGACAGATCAGACTTTATCCGATCATTCGGACGGGCGAGATTATCTCCAGGGTTACACATATCATGAGCTCGGTTTCGAGACGGCAGTCGAGTGTCATTACAACGAAACATCTACCTGGACACTCAAAGAGATCACTGGTTCTATACCTGTTCTTTCATTTGGTAATATTCCTGCGACCTTCAGCGCACAGTACCAAAATCCAGATATCAATTCCGCCAATTACGCAACATGGGGATATGGTGAGGGTGACAGTATTGTGGCTTGGAACGCCGTGCCTCCTAGCATTCCTGGTTCCATTGATATGACAGCTGGAGTTACATACAGTCTATTAGACAACATTTCTTGCTCCGTCGTCTTCAATCCTACTACATTCCTTGTTGCTGTAGACAAAGGTCTGCTGAGTATCAACGTCACAGTTGAGAGCCCGTACAATGGTCCGCTCGACGAAGCTCTGAACCTCAGGTACTTGGCCCTTATTCAGCATTCATATATCAGCCAGAATACTCAAATCCCGCTTGTATCAACGATTGGCGACTGTCTTTACTCGAATATGAACTCCTCGAATTCCGAAGCCCAAAATCTCACAGCAGTGGCGGCTGCTTTTACAGCCATGTTTGATGCAATCATCTTGGCTACAACATCAGCGCAAACCCAAGTCTTTGGTTTTGAGAAAAATGCAACGCTATCGATGGAGTTGGATGTCCAACGCACTGTTACTGCTATTAAGCTAGGCGATATGAGGATTATCATCTCTTTAATGGTACTCAACGTGTGTATATTGTTTATCCACCTTTTGGCGATCATACGCACCAAATTTTGGGTTGAACTATCAAAATTTAGCTATTTGGATTTCGCTGCTCTGATTCTAGCTTCGAAGAACGGTGCTCAGAGTTCCGATCCTGACGCTTATTTCAAAGGTGCTTCAAGCAGTCAGTTTTACCGCCCGGAATTGAGAGTTCTGGTAACGTGGAAGACTTTGAATAAGCATGGCGTTGCTTCGTGGGCTCTTGATCTACCGCCCGGTAGGTCATATGCATCTGATCGAGATATGACTGAGGATGTGGAGTTGGACAGCATGAGAAACTTAATTCCTTGATCAAGAATTCTAGCATTGTCTTATATCGGCCTCAGGCGCCCACACACTACTGGTGAACAATTTCGAATTAATACCCGGAGAGAGAAAAGAGTTCTCTCTTGTGCGGAAACGCTATGATTTCTTTTTTGGAAGAATTCAGAACCTATAGCTGTCATTTTTGAAGTCCTTCAGTCTTTACTATTGCCTGTAGCTTTGGTTATGATTCGTGCTTCCTCCCTGCAACGGCTGCGTCGTACCTGCAGCTTATGAACCAAGCGACCCCAAGAATAGGGCCGTGATAGTGCTCGATAGCTTTAGACAATGTTTGCTCAAGACTAATATCCTCGGTACCCGAGGAGCCTGTGAATATGCGCAATTTCATCATGGGACCGGCAGTGACATCGCAATGAGCCTCATCTTAGTCCATATTCCTATCCGCGGATCCATCAGAGATTTGCTTTTCTTTCCCTTATTCTTTCGTCATATTCTGTGTCATTTGTATTCGCGATCATCATTATTCATCGAGCCGTTTCTCTGAAGCATGTCTACCGTGATGCTGCATCATATCCCCTCATTAGCTTGGCTGACCATTGTGCCTTTGCAATCACCCCAACTTGTATCTTTTAGCCTGGTATGACGGCCGGCTATGTGCCATGACATCAAAATAAATCTCAAGGAACTTGCTGTTATTAAAGAGAAGCATGTCTTGAACTTGGGCATTGTTATTGCTACTGTCCTCCTCTCTAGCAGGGTCTTTGCCTGCTGGTGGCTGCCAGTAACTCATTGGGTGCCATAATCCCTAGTTCATGTAGTATTGGCTGTAGCCCAGACACTTCCACTGTCAGGCTTCCCACGCCGATGCAGATGATGACGCGGCTAGCCTCACATTAGCGGGCAATACACTGAAGTCTTTTGATAATCCTTCGATGCAAGGATCCTGAGGTTGAGGTATAGGTCGTCGCCGTTATTTTCCTAGGCTATTTAGTGACATCCTGGTACGGGAACCCCGACCTCGACATCCTGCTATGTCGGTGTTCGAACGATATCGAGATCAATGGCATCTTAGTCACCTGCGAATAGACAAGCTCAATAAAGAGAAGTAGGGATATCAGCCCTTCCCAACTGGCAAGTAGTGCGGGGGTCAGTTGTTGATAAATAGAATCCGACGAGAGATCCGTCCGCAAGAGGCACACGTAAACTTGCAAGTCATCAATCTTGTTTGGACTTATAGTACTTTAATTTGCTTACATCTCTGATGCGAGATTAACTGTCACATTTGCCGGAGTCTGAAAGTACTAGAATTGCTCTGCCGTTGATTCAAACCGAGAGGCAACACTAGGCATTTTGCGTCAAGGAATAGAGTGCTTCACAGAACTTGCCAACAAAGCAGGATTGGATGAGAAAATAGACAAGCCACGGACTACTGGGTGATACATAGAATTTCAAGGATCAAATGCACTTGACTGATCCGAAGAATCAAAGTGCTAGAGAAGGTACTCTGTAGAGACACTTTATGAAACCGCAGAATAAAAACAAGGAACCTCAGACTCAGCCACCTTCATCGATACATTTCGACCACCTCGGACTTACTAAGATATGATATAGACCCCTGTAAAGGGACGGGGGCGGGATGTTGATAAAGTCGAGAGATGGGATTGTAGGTGGTTCCTAGCAGCAACGTTTGGATTTAGGCTTTATTCTAGGGCGCATCTACTAACGCTCGCAGCCGAGGAGCCTAACGTAAAATCAACCTCTTCAGACCAACATCCTACTTTCATCAAGATTGATCTTGAGGTATAATCAAAGTCGTCCATGCCGCCAAACGGCGGCAGGTAAAGACGCGAAATGTTTGTCATCCGACAACGAAGTATGTTTAATCAAAATGCGAGAGACCCTCCTGAAAGAATTAGTATGATCGTGGCTCCTTGTCTTCCTGTTCCGCATTTTCTTTGACTGTATTTATCTTAAAAGAACGTTGAAGGCAGCTCTCTTTCTAATTCTCTGAATCATACTGTCACCATGGAACTTTCCCCCAGATTGCCTTCCGGCCAGAGCATGCCTCATGTCGAACCTTTCAGTAACCAATCCGCCCCATCATTATCATCCAACCAGCACAATGGATTCCACGGCCAAGGAACACCATGTTATCTCAACTCACAAATTCTTGATTCGCCAACTGCTCCTTCCACCTCTGAGCTCACAACGCTCTCAATCAGAGTGCCTCTGTGTCCGTTATGCAAAGGCCAGAAATATGGCTTTACGGCTTACTTCCACAATCGAAAGATCTTCTCCGAACCACCACATGAGCTACTCCCACTCGTTGAGAAGTCGTACATTTTGAAGAATCGCTTGCAGAGCTTGTTGGTGACGTACATCATGCGAAATTGGGAAGACGGCGGGTTCCAAGAGGCTGAGAACGAAGTCTTATCATGGGGCCAGTTGGTTGAAGATCTTTTGGGCGAGATTGTGGTTTCTGTCATTGGGTTTGAACTGGAGTTGCGACCTTTGGAAGACGTTCGAAGCTGGACGGCGATGACGACGAGACAGATCCGAGAGAGTGTTGTAGGAATTCAGAAGCTTGATATGTCGAGTAGCAGACTATTTGCTCTTTTGGTGGATTTCAGGAAGTTATGGGAAGGCGTTTGGAGGCAATACTTATTGGATAGAAAGGGTGGTGGCCAGCGGCCATCGCAAAACAACGTTCAGGTGCAGGACGACGGGTTTTTTGATGCTGTGCTTTGAAGAGATTGATCAAAGCGGATGAAAAAACTGTCCTCGTATCCCTGACATTGGATCAACAACTGGTCCGGATGAGTGTTGATATGCAAGCACGGTGAAGTTGAAGAATGTGAAACACGTGATATGGATGGATGAGCATGCGCTACAGATAGCACAGTCAAGTTTTCAGCACTCAAAGGGAGAGAAGGTAAATTGAGTGACTATTATGTGTAGAATTTCATTTTCCAAGGAGAGGATTGCTGAGAATGAAAAGAACACTTCCACGTGACTCCCCTCATTCCCAGACCGCTCTAGCTCAGACAGCCGTGGCTTGGGATGAGGCTGTCGTGTTGTCAATACCACTATTGGCATCACAACAACATGCTGCAGAAACTGCGAGACACCACAGTACAGCGTATACTCATCGACCAAGACCCAGTCTGGTCGCAGAACTAGCCCATGAAGTCAGGGACGAAATGGTAAGTCGGACACCAAGTGGCGGTCAAATCGATCTTCATCGACGAAATGGCAACTTGCATCAGATCTCACAAGAAGGAAACCCCCCCATACCCTCGAGACCAACGCAAAGGGTACTCGATTCTTCGGCAAAGATCATATTTTCCTGTCAAAGGCTCCGTCGTGGCACGTCCGAACCCTCTTCGCTTGATCGATTCTAGTACCCCCGATTACGCAGTATTGTTCGCCAACACAGAGCTCAGGTTGCCGCTGAGATTTCCTAAGACGGCTACTAGGATAGCTGCGTACCTGCGCAAAATCAGCTCTGAAAAAGCAAGGCGGTCTTGCACAACTCACGCAGCTACCGCCATGAAGATCTCAGTTGTCGTAGCATTGGTGGCAGCACTCATTACAATTCCGAAGAGCAATACAAACAGAAGGACAACTAGTGCCATTTGGACTCGTGTCATCGTTAGGAGAAACAACAAGAAGACCGGAACGAGTACCATGCTAGCTGAGAGCGATATAGTTACAACTCTGTAGGCCATGCGGAGCTTGTGTGGGGAGTAGCAATCTATGAAAGTATCGCCGGGCTCTCTCGTCTCACCTCCAATTCTGAGCAACCACTATGCGACTATATTAGCCGCCTGGAACCACTTTCGAAAGATAAGAGCATACAGTTAAGGGAGAGTTTGGATATTTATTAAGATGGGAACGGATTTGTTCTCTAATAGGATTGTTTATTTCGTGGCGATGTTCTAGTCCGGGACTTCCAATTCCAGAAACGAAGTCGCTTTTATGGAGAATGAAATCTTGATATTCAGGAGGAGCAAGTTCCCTCTCGGTGTCGACCCAGTCGAATATGGATTGATGATTTCGGCTTGACGGACGGCCTAGCCCTTGGATTTGGGCGGTGTTCAGAAGAAATTTGTCTGTTATGGCTGTCAATATTTTTGCTTCAGAATGTCCCCGTAGGAGATTCGCACCGTATTTCGTAAGTTTCGCATACATTTGTTCAGACATATGTTGCTGCCGGGGATCCCAATCCTCGTCATGCTCTGTGTTGGAAAGCCTGTACCACATTTTCGGATCCGCATGGTCCTCTTCATCCAATTTGTCCCAAGCTTTCTCTAGTTGTGTTATATCTACTTCCATTTGCAATAGGACTCGTGTATGAGCTCTTCTGAAGCCCCGGAAAATCATAAATTCGTCGTCACTGCTCTGTAGGGCAGCTAGCCGTGGGAACCCTTGGACGAACCCATTTACTGGTTGCACCGATTTTATTAGCTTTCTCATTTATTTTCCAAGTTGTGGGAGATGTTGCTGCAAACCTTCCTCATCCTTGAATTCTGGGTAGTCGTCCTTGTGCTCAAGGTCTTCATTATCTTCGTCATTCGAGCGAGAGGACAGCATCAATTTGACGCTTCCGCATACTCGTTGTATCGTGGCCGGGATCCAAGGCACTTGGCGAGAAGCCTCTGCCAATCATTAGTACTTTCAGAGTATGTTACTGAGAGTGGCGGCTCGTCCTAGCACCTTGTGCCCGCTCTGAGATCTCGCTAGATACTGGAGTCAGATCAACCCCCGACGACGTCGAGCTCTCTTTGTTCTCTTCCGCGCTCCGGGAAGATTGGAGTTTTGAGAGTCGCCTCCTGATCTCAGAGGCCTGCATGGCTCGTAGGAACCGTTCGGGAATCGTTTGGGACCTCTCGCTTCTGTTCTCGCTTCCATTGTCAGTCTGTTGGGGCTCAAGAACGGGGGAAATGGCCAAACGGCGAGCAGTCTCAAGGTCATCTATCAGGGCCATGATGGACTTTTAACTCTCCGATGCACCCTAATACAAGACTCTATTATGGAATTTTCTCTCTCTTCTGCGTAAGTATATCGCGGCCTGACCCTCGAGGCTGGCGATCTCATACCCGACGTGGCACGAGAGTTTCGACATTTCTGGCTGCCACCCCTTACAAACAGGCGAACTAATGAGAGAACGCACAATGTTTTAGCTTTGTTTTCACTGCAGCTGAACGGCGAGGCTGCGATATAGTCTTTTTTTAAAAGAGGAGAGGTCGTTTGTGTGGATTTTAAGGCCAGGTTGGGTGACGGAGAAGCCCAGAACAGCAATTTTTGGGTGAAACAGAAGGGAAAAGCCGCTGGAGGACATGGCTGGGAAGGGCTCCTTATATATTGGGCACAGACTGGAATGCTGCATGGTTTTACCTCGAAGCTTTCTATTGGTTCGAAAACTAAAGTAGAGACTCTGAGGAGGGAGTGGTGCTGTATACTTTCAAAGGGTGTACTTCCCGTTATATTAATGGTGCAGAGATGCGGCAAGTTTATATGTCTATTGATTGTTCATAACTCTCTACTATATCCTGTGGAAATGTACCGCTTTTATAAACCTGTAAAATTGCCCCAATATGATCACAAGAAACTGGACCAGATTTTGGACACGATGTGACCATGGATCCAAACTCCGTTCACAGTTCATGAGTATCCTTTCCGACTCATACCTACCACCCAAATTTTTATTTATAGAACGCAACTACAAGCCTTAGTAGCCCTGCTGCCGCCAGTATAGCGACCATCTGCATAGGAGTGTCACTGACCAGATCTACTCGGAGCCTTCATTATCTTTCAGGACTGAGATCTGGCAGACGTGGACGCTCGGGAACTGGAGTTGGTACTGTTTTTGGTATCGGTACTCTTATGGCTTCCGCTCTTCGATTTTGTGTCATTCGAGCCGGACTTGTCTTGCTTGGAGGATATTGGAGGCTTCTGTGAAGCTGCTGCTCTCTGCGAGGGGTTATGGACATCTTGAATCTGGAATCCTGTCAGCTTCTTGATTTGCAGAGCAGACCTACAAACTTACGGGTTTTTGTTTTCCTCTTCGAACGTCTTTTGGCATAGCTCGGTATTTCCCCTTGCCAAACATCATCGATCTAAATATCCGTGGAACTGCTCGGTGCGGCTGTTCTGTCGATTCGGAGAATATTGGACGGGATAATTGTCGATATGCTCGAGGGCCTAGAACACGCCGCAGAATGACTGGTGTGCTGTCTAGAAATGATTGTCAGTCATGCTTCTCTTGTCATTTTGAATTTCAAGGGTTGGAAGACCTTTGTCGATGCAAAATATCGCCCTTCACGGTCTGGTGGTAGAATGATCTCCGCGAATTGACAGTTCCCATGCGCAATACCGCTCTAATAATAACAAAGGTATAAAAGTAGGGCAAATGTAGACCAGAAGAGTTTGCTGCTGTATCTGTGAGATCGCAAAGCCCTCGGAGCGTAGTTACAGAGCCATGAGGCTGCTGGGAGTGATCCCATTAGGAGCACCCACAGACGGTGAGGGGTAGTAGGGCGATCAGAATTGCTCTGTTCTCAACCTACTAACTACAGATAAAAACTCTGCATCGAATCTGATTGGCGATGTTTGAGACGGTGCAGCTGGGCAAAGGAAAAGGACGTTCGCAAGGACGGATAGGGGGTCAAGGGCATCGAGTCTGCATGAATGGAGCACGCTTGTCGGTTTGGTTGGCTGCCTGGGCAAATAGAGCCCACAGACAATGCGAGCAGACTAGTTAGACATCTGGATGAGGTCAGTGAAGCTGGGACGATACTCACGGCCGTTCAGCTCGGTGTTGAAGAACATCTCAATCGAGCTCTGAGAAGGTCTTCGCGGAAAAAATGCGAAACAAACACGTTGCGCCATAGGTCACCATGTCTCCCGACCGGTACCTAGATGGATCTCAAGCCCAACAACACTTCGTACGCCTAGGACATTCCTATTCACGAGAAACATCGAGACGTTGCGCAGCTCGTTCTGATCGTCCGCCATATCTTCGTGGCCGCCTGAGGGAGGGGGTGTACGGACATCATGGAGTGACGCAGAGCGGAGCAAGCACCTGTTGAGCCTCTTCATATTCCTCACCTGCTGCAGCTTCCATAAGACGGAGAGATCGCACCCAAGTTTGCCAACCAGCACTTTGATCTCATGCCCGTCATTGGCACGGCTTTGAAGAAAATTCAAAGAAATCCTTTCAGTTCTCTCAAATCCAACACATCATTCTCTTCAGGTCTTGCTTTGACGCCTTGTTATTCCAAAGCTGTTTGACTCTCATGCCTACGATGAACACTTCTTTCTTTCCCAATTACACCAGCGTTCTTGATATCTCTATCATTCATTGCGATTGGCTTTTCTCTCTCTTTGCGCTTGACTGCATATCAGGGGGAAAGTGCGCCTCCAGCAGACGAATTTACAATGGTAATAGATCGTCGAATTGGGGAAGTCCCATGAAAGCACAGGCATCGCTGTCTTGATCTGAGGCAAGGCAACACGCAGCGATCTGCTTTGGAACATGATATAGACAAAACGTCATACGGCTACATGCGCATTCATATCAACACAATGAATACTCTCAATGAAAAGAAAATCTCCTCTCCTTTAGATCAAACATATCGAGCTGTTCTAGAAGTCCTGGGACTTTTCTTGTACCGGCCCCACCGCGGCCTTAAAGCAGCCATTGATATCTTCCAACCAATGCACTGGATTGGTTGTCTTGCATGGTCCCTCATCGCAGGATACAAGGATCAGTATTGGCGAAAGTCACGCACTTGCGCATTGACTGAGCACTTGTGCATCAAATCAAGCATGGTTTCTTGCATATTGGCTTGGTCTGCGGCCCACGGCACGGGAGGAATCCACAGTCCGAGCTCTGCGGGTCTCGTTGTCGCAATCGAATAATCTCGGGCCAACACTCAATAGCTGAGCATGGCGACAGACGGACACAGGTGGGTTGATGGTGTTGCAGCAAAACTGAGAATCAAGCCTAAGGCATGCCTCGTAGTCGTTTTAAAGGGCCCTCGGAGTGGTCCTAGTACCATCGCCTGGAATCGATTCGTCAACATATAGTAATGATCCAGGAGTAAGAAGACAGCAGTTCTAAGTGAGCCGCTGTTAGAATTGTTGTAATGAAGATCCAACCTGAAAGACTGTACGGGGGGGTCGCAGCCTGTCTTATATCCTCCTCAAATATGTTTGCACGAGTTTCGGCCGCAGCAAGGGAACGCACTTTGCACATCACAGAGAGGTGTGGAGACCATATTCATTGGTGCTACTGGCTGACCTGGCATGGTTCTCCCATGAGCAGCTCATCTGACCACCATCAACATCGATCCCTACTGTCAGTCGGTGGTAGTGTGATTGAAACACACTTGAGCAAAGTCCCTTCTTGTCACTTTTCTCTGCGAAGCAACTTTTGGATTTCGATTCCGATTCCATTTCCCGTTCTTGAAGATGTCCATGGTGTAATTCCTGATATTTTGGAGAGTAGAGTATGAGATTTCAGCCGAGGGATTGGACCATTAGCCATCCAATATCATATTCAGTGTCCTGCAATCCAATAGTATCCCATCCCTGTGCTGCAGCCAACGCTCAAGAAGGAAGATGTGGATGCAACCACCCTACACCGAATCGACCAAAGGACCGAAAGTCCAACATCCATTACTGTTGAAGGTTAGGTGCTTGGTCAAATAAAATTAAGGCTCAGATGTTGGACGGCTCGCTGCGCCAGAACCGATCGATGCTACGGGTGGCCCTATGCAACCTACAGCCATGAATCTCCTACTTTAATGAAAAGAATGAGCTAATAAGTATTTCTAATAACTAATGGGCCTCTTGGTTTGAGGTGCAAGTTCAAACCCGCCCATCTGTCTGCATGCCATCTGCGGAACCTTTCTCGTCGACCAAGACTTATGCACTCAGGGAGTTCAAAGTCAACACTGACAGGACTCAAAGGTCTTACCCAGATTTACTGTGAGATGGCTCTCATATCTGCATGCTTGAACTTTACTGCGAAGCGAGAAGATCTTCGAAGACCCGGTCGGCTGAGGTTGGCTAACGACGATTGTTGATCTATCAACTTCGAAACTCTCCAACTCACCACGTTTCTCATGCTCACAGCACAGATCTCCAACTATTCAAGATGTTCGAGAATATTTAAGCATCTTGAACTAGCTAATAAAGACTTTTTCAGCTTGCGCTTGTGTACAATGTCTCCTCTCGAATCGACACGACTCACGAGCCACTTCTCAAATATCAGTCCGAAGATGTCCACCCATCATCGAGAATCGAATCCGAGCGCCTAGAGATACCGAAAACTCTTGTGGAACGGGAGACACTGTTAGTAGAGCCTACGACTCGATATTCTTGAGTGAAATACGTACTATTGCCGTTGTCAACGGGCCTGGACGCCGGTCGAACTTGACCTACCTTGGTCCTGGCATCTCACCAAACAAAGCCTCACTAGCCTCTGGACGACAGACCTATCGCTTCTCAGACTTTACGATGTCTGTGCATTGCTTCTTTCTTCCGTTGCCATTTGAAGAGGGAGCTTCAACCAAGTTGTCTGACGAACATGCTCACCGGCGCTCCGGGAAGAGAATGCGCGACCTCAAAGACTTCAATCCTCGAAATTCACATGGTGGCCTTCTAAATATGTTTTGGTTTTACCTTGATATCCTAATTAATCACCGGTAGACTTGCGCGGAGTCGTTGCTCGAGCCTCAGTTACAGCTCCTAGCTCTTGGTCAAGAAGGCCAACCATTCAGTGATACCCCTTCAGCAGAAAGGCTTTGAAGTTTCAGCTAACAGCTCTTTTACAGTAATATCAAGGTACACTAGGTCGCAAAGCCGGCGGACGATTCCTGCCTCCTCATCTCCCTGGATTGATGGAAGCCAACCGAATCCAATAATGGGTGGAGACTTCACGGAGATATATAATATCAGAGGAAGAAAAGGTTCGCCACAGGGCAGTAATGACTGATGAAGAGTTCAATGGGGGCTGTTGAGAAAATAGCAAGACTTATACAGTGGGACCAGATATGTCATGAACATCCCCCGGGATGTCGTCGATGCACGACCCTCTTCGATGCTACAGAAAAATGCATCAACAGGCTAGAACATGTCATATCTCTGAAGTTGGAATATGATACCATGCGTAGGCCATTGGAAGTCATTGCGGCGGTATCTTTACATGCGAAATTGTTACTCTTGAGCATTATGCCGGACTAAAGCAGTAGAAATTTCAAAGCTCTAGCAACAAGATCAGAGTTGGAATATCGTCCGAATTAGTGAATTGAATAGTTGTGATTTTCCACGTGCTCAGATGATTCGAGCTGAGAGTTCATTGTTGACCTAACGCCAATGTCCTGAGCCGGACGGACGAAGTTTCAAGTCTCATCCTGCTTTCTTGCCCGCGAAGATAGATCTTTCAAATTCTGGACGCCTTCTTTTGGGGTCGTATTAATTCAGCAAGGCTGGCGTACTTCTGCCAGGGCACAAGTTAAAGCTTCAGCAAGCTTACGGCAGCTGGACAGTGCTTAGCGCATTGCCGAACTCTCGACGTTACACAAGACAGAGCATTTCAAACCATGATGTTGAAATAAGATCCGCCGCAGAACCTCAACGCGCTTGCGTTACCTGATCGACAAGAAGTGGCTTGCACGGGGACACATACAAGCTGGGCGAGAAGGCTGGTCAGAGCTCACACTCCCAATGTGGTCCTTGATCAGTCTGCCGGATACTTGGGTAGCGGGAAGCGGACTCGGTGAGACCAAACAAAGCGTAGCTATGCCTTGTGCCTCTCAAGTGCCGAAGTGCGAATGTGCAGGCCATCATTACCGAAATCGGACCTCATGAGGGCCAACCTTGTCAGCATGTCAATTTTGATTGCATACAGAGAGGTTGGGGAGGGAGAAACTACCTAGTACCTGTACTAGCCTAGTCACTGACAGTCTTTCCTGAAATCGTGCGTTGTGAGCCAAACGGGCTTTGTGCATTGTGATTTATCTGATATTAGGCGGCTACCCCATGTCTTCAATGTCCTCCAATGGTTCAGTTCTGTAGCAATACGTGGGTGAATGAAAGAAACACCCCCTATTTGAATGCATTGGTCATCAGAAGAACTGTCAAAACACTCTTCTTCGTCGGTGCGCTGTTCCCTATGAAGGCACACACAACAAGGCAGGGGACACGGCGCCCGATTCACTCGGGTCAAGCTCTTGGATAGCAAACCACCGCCTGTTCAAATGTCCCTTGGGCCATGCTTTCCATAGTACAGTATCGATTTTCGTTTTTGGATCGGGACTTTGGTCAGCCAGTTCTGCTCCTGGTTGGATCCCGTACCCATCACCAACCAAATACCATCTAGTATCCCCAGTATCCCAAGCATTGCGGGCAGTGTTCGCCTCTAGTGACGAGAGTAGTGCGGCAAAGTCTTGTGGGGACGCAGAGACTGGATACTTCGAGGGGACTACTTGATCTTCTGCTTAAATTCGAGAGGGTGGGGAAACTTATATAAGAATACTGAGCAGATCGAAAGGCTAGTCATATTCTCGTGGCGGTCGGTGCTCTACAGTCTGAACCTCAAACTCTAGGCTCTCTTTATTCGGTTCGGGCTATCTGCCGAAGCAATCCACCAGATCTGAAGCAGGTTTTTCTCTCGTTTGGTCTGCTTTCGAAGAACTTTGACGTCTTCCTATATCGAGTGCAGTCTGCTATAAGATAAGGATAAAACTAGCCCGTTGCTGACTGGGAAGACGTAAACAAGACCACGTCGAATGTCAAAGGGGCCCATGTTCAGATTTGAATGTAGGCTTTAGATCAGAATATCTAATTATCTCGCCAAATTGAATTAACCCCTTGCTGTTGAAAGTTGGGAAGGTGCTGCACGTGACCAATACCGCTCCGATCCACCTCACACGGGCCTCTTGTTTGTGGCGTTCCTTCGCCCATGAGGCTACTCACTTGTCTCCATCGAAAACAAAGCAAGCAGAGGGAACACCATTCGAACCCGGAAACCAACGCAAGATTCTTCAGCATGGTCTTCATCGAAAAATTTCAACTGGCCGGGTCAAGAACGTTAAGGTCCCCACTCATTCCAGTATACGAAAGCAAGAGTAAAGAGCGGTCAAAGACGTCGTCGGAGCCTGGAATCAAATTTAAACTATCTCAACATGAACAACCACTTTTCCGAGATCCTCATTGTCACCCTGACAAGTCACATCAATCTGATATGCCTCTCATCCGCTGCTTACCTTCGCCGATACCCCTCATTTCTCTCCTGAGCTCTGGGGAATGTTTCCAAGGAACATTATGACTATCGCCGAGTATCTAATTCCAATTAACTCCGAGTCCAAGATTCAGGAGCAGAGAGTCCCACGCGAGAGTCCCGGATATAACGTCTTTTGTTCCTGCCCGTCCAGTGATACCAGCCACCGAGATCGCAAATAAGAGTACAAATCCCAAGGCGAGGGCAGACATAAGTTGGTGTGACATCTGTCGAAGGAAGAGAAGCAGCACTGGGATGGCAATACCCCCCACTGTGAGCAATACTAAAATGATATTGCGTGCAGTGGTGAAGCGGCCGTCGTTGTATATATGGACATATTCGCCATCAGTCTCTCGTTTCTCGCTTTTAGTCTGAAAGCATCTCTGCTAGGATTTTAGCATTATCTGGGGAATCTTGAAGCTACATGGACCCGGTCAGCGAAAGTTATACGAACTCTGAAGAAAGACCAAGGCTTATGATCAAGCAAGGCTTCTATGGTGTCTTCGATCCAGGAGTCCTGTCCAGTGAGCTGCCCTGGGGAGACGAAATCTTCAACATGGTAGATGAAGTCTTCTTTCCCTTTTCTAAGAGGCCTTTCGTTGACGATCCAATTAAGAAGTTGTTTGTGGTCTCTTTGCGAGGACTTGCCAAGCGCACGTAGCTGCGCACTTTTTAAGGCAAAGTCGGCTAAAAAACTTCAGTATTTCTCCTCGTGGTCGTAATGATTCCCTATAGCTACCATAGTTGCTCAGCTTCGTCCTCGCCTCATCCAAAAGCTTTCTCTGTTTATCATCACATCCAGGGTACCCATCCGGCCCACTGAGCCTGTATTTCATTATTGGATGTTTTGAGTCAGCGACATCCAGCTCGTCGATTCTCTTTTCCAACTCTGTCAATTCAATAATGTCGCGGAGGAGTATTCGAGTAAACATTTGGTCAAATCTGCGGTAGTGCACGAAGGTCTCGTTACTCTCAATGAAGGCTGCTAGTTGGGGCAAGCCTTTAGGGTACGCGCTGACTGTTGATAATGTGGTTAGTAAAGCTAGGTAGCCATATTGGGATATCTCACTTACCCTTCTTGGGCTGCTCCGAATTATTACGGCCATTTTGAGCAGTGGGGTCCTCTACTTGCTCGGCAGTTGAACTTGAAAATGCGTTCTGACGAAGTTGGGAAAGTCTCTGCCAGGCTTTATGGACCATCAACTTCAAGCGAGAAGCCTCTACGATTAGTGTGCCGAATGTCAGTATCCCACATCCAACTATCCATCCGCTTGATAACATGGTCACACACCTTGAGCATTCTGATCATTTGTATCAAAGGTGTTGGAGCTTGGCGTCAATGGAGGGCTTGAGTCGGGTGAAGTCTCGGTACTGTCGTCGGCGGGTTTCATTCCAGTTCCTCTATTTCTCACTCCCTGAGCCTCCATATTTTCACCGGATGGCGGCAAGGCTTGCTCTATATCATGGTTAGGGTGGTAAGTACTTTCTCGGCGATGGAGGGTTTGAAAGGGAAGGCTCTCGGCGGCAGCAACACTCTGCGGCGCAGATACACCCATGGCTATTGTTCCAGACTGGTTGAAGCCACGGTACACTTGCAATAGACTCCATCCTGCTCTATACAGCACATCAACACACCGATTCTTTGGAGCCTGAAATTTCAAGGCTATCAGGCTCGAACATGTCACACAAAGGGGGGTCGACCGGTCGTTGTCATCGCCCACACCTAAACCGCAACCATGACGAAATGAGCCAATCACCAACGTACAAGCTGTTAGACGTTTCTTCTAACTTTACTCTGCTGCAAGGCTATATTTTCGTATTCTACAGCGGCTCGGCTTCACCAAAAAGGACGGATTTGCTTGATGGGGAGTGAATTGATGTTTGGCACACTCAAATTTCAGAGGGTTTCACGTGCTCTCAGAGGGGAAATCACTGAAAATCAGTGGGAGAGAGCTCAGTACTTATACCCGAGTCTTCAAGTACTTTGCCACGGGAGCTGCATCTGTTGAGTTTGTGGCCTCTCATTCGTCCAGCGGAACTGGTGACGGATCATTGGGGAGTTGAATTGTGTACTTGTAACCAATATCCGCCCAAACGTATATTCCAAAATAGTATATTCTATTCTAGATAATGTTCAATTATATAGCTTATGCACTTGAAATCACTTTTGAGCGCCATTCCTGACCCTGGCGCCTTCGTCTGTTGTCTCCGACTCCATCACTGCTTTTTTTCTAACTCCCCTTATCTATTTGCATTGTTCGCCACATATATTGCCCATACGTAAAGAAAGAACTCATAGGAGATGCTTTGCCCTTCATTCTTCCGATGTCCACAAATCTGCCTCCGGTACCTACCCACGCATTCTGAATGAGCAGGGCCAGTGCGGCTATGTCTATGTTGATCTTGGTGCGGAGAGGAAAGGCGATTGGGGAGGAGAGTCAGGGTACTAATCCGATGTCAGCTAGATCGAACTCCAGTCAAGGACTCTGGGGGTCTGGACTTACTGGTGTTGGAGATGGTTTTGGGTCACAAGTTCCGCGGAAGTCGAAGTCACCATCTTTCTTCGTGAGAGTCTCATCTTGCCCGGTCTTGGACAGGCTGCTGGACTTGCGCTCCATATCGCATACAAATCTAGAGGCCAGCAGGAGAAGGAGGCGCGCCTGGGTGGAATTTTCGCGTGACTGATAGCAGATCTAGCCTTCTGGTTCTAGGGCTGGTTTGACGTCTGCCGGACTTTGGAAAGACAACAGAAACTGCGGGTAGTATCGAGAGAGATATCCGGTCGATTGTGAGTAGTCTTTCAGAGCTGGCTACAAGGCTGGAGTATGGTCTCGCTTCAAAACTCTTCACCGGTGCAGTTGACGGTCGACCAAGGGCAGGCAAATGGAGGAATAATGTCGCGTTTCGCGAGATGGTATCGGTCCAGAAAAGCCCTTCGAAATGCCTCGTAGACGTTCTGTGAAGTACCGTGCAGGCCTGTTATGGGTGCAATAGATCTGTCACAGACTGAATGGACGCGTCAAGACCAATGAACGGGGCCAAAAGGGTGCATTAGAGCCAACGAGCTTACCTCTGCAGGATCGGGCCTGTTTAATTCAGATGTATGTTCAACACTTGATACCCACACCCTGCGGCTCCAGGACCGCTTTTGTCGGCCAGATCTGCCATTCGCAGAGCTTAGAGCTCAGAGGCAGTCAATAGTCATCGTGTGCGGCTCTGTGTTGTGAGGAAGAGCTTTGGCTACTTCTAGGGTGGGGGGGATGGCTAGTTAGTACTGTTCGCTCTACAAGCAGGTGATGGATAGTCTATCTGCCAATATCTTTATCGGGAAGATGTGCTTCAGACTCTAACACCGGTTCTGCTGCCATTGTAACTGGGTTTCCTCCTTGCGAGAACCGCTAAAGGCGAATATTCCGACATTTGGTCGGCTTGGAGTGTCTTTGATGCTAGCACGCCCCTGTCTTTTCGGTCTACTAACCGAAATATTGGGGAGCCCGAGACCCTCTGCTCCATCGGCTTCCTTCTTTACTAACTTTTCCGTCCTCCTCGAATTGATGATACTTGGCAAGTGCTAAGAAAGAAATGGATAGGGGCTCAGAGAGTCCCAAAGAAAACAAAATCCTACACTTTTCGCATATTTCCAAACTTTTCGTCTCCCAATGCTGGCATACGTCGCGGTCGCTTGCCTCTGACCAATGCGATTCGTCGTCGCCCGAGGAGCAGCAAAAGAAAACAGCATAAAATTCTCATGATCATTATTTCTACACTTGTATTTTTCTCGAGTTTTTGTTCAACAAAACATGACCGGCATATCCAGAAACATCAATCAGTACAAACAATTGTCGCCAACGGCATGCCATCCGGAACCTCAAAGATTATTGATCGAAGAGAACAAGTGTCAGTTGACAGCTTCTTTCTTTTGGCTCATACTGTGGAGGAATGTCACTTGTCCCATCTTGGAACGCGTGATACCACCAACACATAGAGCATAAATATGCGTGGGGGGTCGAGGTAGCGACGGCGATAAGAAACCTGCAAGCTGCAATCCGTATTGCGAAAAGAACAACGGCTGGAGTCCCATATATACATTGCCACTCCTTGGTTCCACCATAATCCCTGGCACATAGTGTTTTCCTTCTCAAAACGGGATTGGTCCCCTGATGCGCATGGCTCAAAAGGTCCATGAATATGAGCAGCTGTATTCTAGATTACGGTGAACGGCAATGACCAGCGGAAGAAAGAATGAATCGAGGCACTTGCTAATGATGACGACTTCTTACAAATATAATTTGCTACTGTTCCGTTCATTATAAGACAGAAGACACGCATACTGGTTGAAAGATTGAAAGTTTGAGATCGAAAAGAACACCATGTCTTGAATCGTAGAACCTCGGTCCTGAAGTAGCGCTACGGAGCTGCTGTAAGTTATCCTTTAACGTTGTGTGGCGAGGGATGAAGAGGCATGCTGTCCTTCTTAATACTTATAAAGTAAAATGAAGGCAAACGGGAGGCCTGCTCTCGATGTGGGCTCTGAGTATTGTTGGCAGAAATAGAATGCATCACACGCATGACACCGAGCTGGAGGTGTGCGTGGGCAATAAAGCTCGCGAATGGCTCTGGAGGATGCAGGCCCTAATCCTCGTCTATCACACCCTCGTTTGCCCGTAATTACTGTACCCATTGCCAATAGAAAAACTGGGTTTGCTCGGCCGCCTGCAGTCAAACAGCCTTCGAAGTTCGAGCTATTCGTAGCCCCTGTGATGACTGGAGAGGTTTCCCTTGCGATGTCCAGACCAACGAAAGGAAACATCTGGTGTGGCAGACTCCACCCACCCTTCAATTCATCAAGCACTCGCTTTTTTATTGCACAATGAAGTCAATGTCAAAGGGAACAATTCCCTAAAGACTTCCTGGAACGACTTCTTCGAAGCACCTCCCGTCTTCTCTGGAGTTACACCCTTTAACTTATTGAACTGCCGGCCAAGTGCTTAAGAAACGCAAGATGGAGTATTTTTAATGAAACTGAGTCGATACCGACCAAGCTTACTGCAGCTTCCCTCTCTGGGTTTCTGTTGCTCACAAGTCAAATCAAATCAAATCAAGTACGTACCTTGAGGATGGATGAGCTTGAGATTCTGTGTCATCGAGGCCAAATTACAACCTTCGAGCCTCTACTTACTCTGCCTGACCACTGAAGCTCGACCTAAGTTCGCATCGACGTCGAACAAGACTTCTGCCTCTTTCATCCGCGCATAATTCTCATCCTCTACCAAAGTTTACTATCTCAAACCCTCCTCACAATAAATCACATCCTGCACAACTCAACTCTCGAGGTCCTCTTCCGCTTGGCCGAACACTAATCGTCGACGATTAGTCTGACTTTGTTGTCTCCACTGGTATATCGACAAATCGTACACCTCACAATATCCATCGACCGTGCAACAGGCTTGAGCATTCAAAGTGGAGAGACAGAGCTCGAAACCATGCAGTTAGCGGCCGAGGCAACTGATCTCACCTCTACTCAACGGCAGTCGATGGACTCTGTTCATGAAAGTAATCAAGCAAAGCAAGGCCTACGATCGAAAAATTTCTTTAAGTCTCGTCTTACACCTCTGAGTATTAGTCCTCTCACATTCTACCATCGGCTGACGTGTGTTCTTGACAAAACACCCACCGTGGCCTCTACGCCGGATTGTAATCGCCTTGTCCGAAGCAGCAGCCCTCACTTCAGGCTGGGACCTTGAAGCTTCACAACATTTGCTTCTACGATTCGATCTTCTCAACTCAAACAGACCGTAAAATAAGAAGCAAGTCCCGGCTTTCAATCTTGCTTCCGGTACGATTGATACTGCTGATCGAGCTTGACTCGTTCACGACACCCTCGAGCTCGGGCTAGGACATACAAGTTACAATTCTTAGAGTATAGAGATTAGCTTAGGGCAGCCTTCAATATGAAGTTTTCCCAACACGCTACACGCTCAACTTTGCGTATTTGGGCAGCAATTCACAAGCAGAATCACCGAGAGGTGTCTAGCTTAAGGCTTGAAGATGCCATCCGCAATCTCATGAGCATCCCGCCATCTTGCACAAATAAGCTTTTGCCAATAGCTTTATAAATCAAGCTCTGAATCTTTACTCTATTGTTATTGATACACCTTCGAAGCGTTTCAGAAGTATATACATGATGATATTGGTGAACCCAACCTTTGCAGATCACCAAATGAACTTTCCAGACTCAACATCCAATTCCTCCTATCGCTCCTGTTCAACAAACTATACAATACGAACAATTATCGACCCTGACTTTTGTAGCATCTAGACGGCCTTAACCCAACGTAGAAGAGTAAGAAATTAAGAATATATTCAGGTAGGACGCCAAGTCTCGAAAAAGCTATTGCCAGTGGCTGGTTAGATCAAGCTTTACTCAACACAATTCAAAATCATCAGAACATGACATATACCTGCGTTGAATTAAGTGCAAGAAATCTAAGTAAATATTATCCTACACAATTCTACATGCTCAATAGACTTAAATTTGAGCACGAAAGCCGAGGACGGAACACCGCCGCCTGAGCGTACTCTGACAACCGACAACGCTTCAACACTTACCCCTTTAAAAACCGTCCATTTAGGCTCTGTTAAGCGACGAGGCTAGTCTTTTCAGAAGGATACAGGGCGCATGCGTCAGAGTTATTCTCCGTGGCTGGGCCGACAGGGGGCAACGCCCGGCTTCGCTGGCTGCCTAGCGCTTTGATTCACCGTCTCGGGGCATCCCTATCGCCTCAGAGGGAAAACAATCTTGTGTTTAGGCTTACTTCCAAAGTGCGGTGTTCTACGGCTGGCAGTTGTGTTGTCTATTCGGGATGCAGTTGCCCTGGTGGTGGATCCAAACGATCATATATCTGACTTTCAAACCGACCTAGGATCTGGGATCCGAGTGATTCGAGACGTCTGAGTTGGTGGTAGATGGTTCGAGGCTGGATACAGACACGGACGTATGAGTACAAGTCTATGAGCTTGGCTCTTTGTGCCAAAAGAGAAAAAAGGAATGCCTCTGCCATCTCCTATGAAGAGCTCGAGCCGGGCCTCTACCTCTCAAGTTGTTCTCTAGTCGTACTCTCTAGTCTCTCTATCTCTCGGGCAGTTCTTTCAATACCTCCATAGCCTTTGAGCAGGTGTTGATCTGATGCTCCTGTGTTACGTCTCCATTTTAGAGGGTCTTAGAAAAAGTAGCCTTATTTTGAAAAGCCAAAAATACTTGACCTCAATGCCTTCTACAATCGCATAGACGCTTTGTGTATTTAGAATGGAAAGATATAGATAATACCTTTGTCTAATAAAGTCTTAAATATCTCCTCAAACCGTGCCAAAGCCTACTTTTACATTTTATACTGTACTTTGTAGCCCCTTTACTCTAGGTTCTGGGAATATGGCTCGATCGCTTATAACATAAAGATAGTGCTGTATTATGATATTTTGGCTTCGCCATTATAATGAGTAAGATTAGAAGGAGTAAGAGACCATTATATATATCTATAAAAGGCTCGTATTCACACTATCATAAAGTTGTAAGAGGTAGAAACAAAGTAAGTGAGGGGTATTGTCGAAATCTTCAGGCTGGTAAAGCGCGAAAAGGAACTCCATCGGGAAATCCTCGCCTTCTCAATCTCGCACGATCACCGGATGGTGAGAATCTACGGTCACTATCGTATAATCGACGTGGAAAAGACTACCTCCTACCACCATCCGATCCGTGACTTGAGCATTATAGACCTGGACGGCAAAGAAAAATGGACGGCGTATAAATTAACCAATAATGTTTATGACATATGGATGCCGATTCACTTAAAAAGAATCTCTTCAGTTATCGATGAGTTACTACCACCCGATCTGGATTTTGAGGTCTCACAGCAATCCGGACCATGGGAATTCGGACTCTCACAGGGATTGGAAAGCCACCATCTCTCCGACCAATCAAGTCATAATGCTGCGTCTATGCTGGAGGAAGCTGATAGTCAATCAAGCCGTGTTGGTTTGCTAGACATTACCCCTGAGGTAAATACATAAGCGAGGCGAGGACTGGGAGCATTTATTTGCTATAAAGTTTGGGGGAAGTTCTGTATGATACAATGAAACAAAATAAATGATTTATATGGTTAAACCGCAGCTGTTTTTGATCAAAGAATTAGCTGGGCTTAGCAAGCCCCCGCCTTCCCCTCCTCTATAGTTGCATCTCCAACTCCGACGGCTGTGTTGTCCGGAGGCCGATTCTCTGCTGCAAAGCCCTCCTTCTGTAGCGCTGTATACAAGATCTCTTCGACGGTGGAGGGTCGTCGTCGTCGTCACTGCTACCGTCGTAGAGCAATATATAGATCAATTTTTAGGCTTTGAAGACAAACGGAAGAGATCCGACCGTTGCTCTTCCCAAATGGGGGTACACCGTCTACTCGCCTCGTCCTTACTTAAACTTATAGTGCTAACTCAAACATCAACTCCTGTACCCTCTACTAGCAGTGCCTGCTCAATTGTACCAATAGTATCTCCATTTCGAACCTGGTGCAGATCATAGTTTCATTTCGATTGTACTAATGATTGAGCTTCTCGTCATGTTCTTTTTTATACTCAACTCCAGAACCTTTTATCCAGGCATCTGATTGGAACCCCCCCCCTTCTTGTCAAGTATCTTCACTACAGTATCAATTCCGGGTCCCAGGCCCTGGACCCAGATAATTTTTCTCTGCATTGCCATTTTTTCGTCCGTTGGTGGAGATGAGGAGGGGAGCCTGTGCTTGTGGTACAAGCTGTGTCCATGAATGTAAACAATTGAGGGGAAGAGAACACGTAGCTTTCGGCCATCATATGGAATCTTCGGCACAAGATTCATTGAACGATCATTCAATATAAACAAAATCGAAAGATTTTACTTGCAGCCAATGTCCCTCGCAAGTATGCGTGAACTCCATGGCGAACTCATCGAAGACTCGATAAACCCCCTATTGTGCGACTGGTGAGCTCAGTTGTAGTGTCTAGCATTTGAAAGTAAATGGTTTCGGCAGAAGTTTATAAGCACCTTCGGCCAATACCTTCTATTATCGAAGAAAGTAAGCAAGTTACACTTCAACATCTTGAGTTCAGAGCAGCTAACGCTGGGACAGATTGCCAAATGGCTCTTGAATCATTACTCCTATGGTCTTTGTCACTGTCCCATGTCAAAACTTGATATAGTAGTGCTCGTCCCATATTGCCTCCAGGTCAAACTCGGCACAGTGGAACTTGAGATAAAGTAAGATTTGAGTATGAGATCCTGCCTCAGCTGCATAGTCCATGACTCCATATCGGCAACGCCTGCACTGCTTGGATAAATTATTATCATGATGCCCAAGGCCATAGATTTGAGTCAGTCACTTCTCGTGACCACAAAGTAGTCTATTAATGCATACCAGCCAACCCAATGCCGTATTCTCTCGATTATTAGGACAAGCCTTGAGCCCCGTAATCGCTAATTTAGACAACTTCTCTATTGTGCTCGCGTGATTCAGAGCCGTTTCCATTATCTAAACAATATCAACTACTTCTTCGGACCATTTCAGAAGTGGAGGCGGAACTCTATTTGCGGAAAGAGTGTTCCCCCTTTAATACGTTGGTCCTCCATCCGGAAGGATTGGAATTGGTCTCGGGCAATCTCCTCTTCGAATCAATGGAAGGAGAGGCGAAACACTTCCTGCAAGGTCATTGAGCATCACTGCTGGGAGAATCCAAGGCAAATGTTAATCAATGCTACTCATACTTAAACGATAACTGGGAGTAAGGGATTCTGTCTTCAACACATTGATTTACCAAAGAAATTTTTCTCATGCAATCATTAACTGCTTATTTCCAAGCCTTTGTTATCACGCAGTAGGTGGGGCTGGTCTTGACCCATTCCCATCCGACAATGTCCCACTCTATAGCTGTGACCAGAATTAATGTCCTATTTGTACTATCTTCATCCCCACTCTCATCCCCAACCGACCCCACTTGAGCGAACATTGGACATCCTGGCTTGCATATAACAGGGCTTTAGTGAATCCAAGGCCCTGATATGGAAGAAGACGAAGTTGTGTAGGACACTCTGGCTTAGTTGTGCTTGTGGCTGCACCGAAATGCTTCTCAGAGAAGCCGCCAAAGGCGTAGGATTCTTTGAGTCAACTTCATGTTCTCATTTTTACCTCTATTTGGTCCACGGAGTTATCCCACTTCGTTAGCAAGCTGGGCAGCAAGTCGTCTTCCGGACCTGGGCATCGTCTTCGCTCACTCACCCTGAGCTGCGCTTAAGCTCTTTGTCTTCGTAGTATCAGGACTTCTCTCCTCGGGTTCAGTCCTTAAAAGGTCGATTCAACAAAATTTATAATCCAAAACTTGATAACTGCAATCTCTTTTAATATCAATCAAAAGTGGGACGGTATCGCGATTCCGTCTAGATACTTCTGGGGTAGGCAGTCCATTCCTTCGTGGGTGCCCTGCATGCTTCCTTTCAACCAATCCACTTGCTCGGTGCTGAGTCCCCCTGCCATAATTCCCAACCCCACCTTCGCTTTCCGCATACCGCTCTTCGGGTCTCCTCCGATGTGCCTGCTGCTGATTGTAATCGAAATATCATGGGAATCTTCATTCTGCGTCTGATAACGATTTAGATCGTTTGGCGTTATATGTAGGAATCAGTAAAGTACTAAAGCAGCTCTCTTTTTGATTTCTATTCTGAAACTAACGCCATGTCCACCGAAAAAGCAATGGAGAAGATCGCTATCACCAACACCGATACTGAGGCTGTGAGCGTTCAAGACCTTGATCTCATGTATTTTGCTGACCTTAGTTACGAACAGGGAGAGCTTCATGTCATTCCTCTTTTGAAAGCAGGTGTGGATCAAGAAGCTGCCAGCAGAGACAAAGCTCTCGGCTTGCTATCAACTCACCATGTGGCTTTTGACCCCAATTCCGCTGAAGCCAAGCGTGTGCTTCGGAAAATTGATATGAGAATCATGCCTATGATTTTCATCGTCTACTTGCTTCAACTGATGGCGAGTCCCTGGAATATTTTCCAGCATTAACCTGACTAATGCTCTTTGTAGGACAAAAACAGCTTGTCATTCAGTGCTATCATGGGCATTAAGGCTGATACCCACCTCACGCCTAGCCACTATTCCTGGCTCGGTTCCATCGTTTAGTAAGTTTACAATCGAAAAACGAGCATGATGAGCACTACTGATCATCTGAAAGTTTTGGATATTTGGGTGGAGAGATTCCGGCAACGTTCTTGATGCAACGATTTTCCATTTCCAAGTACTTCTCAGTCACATGTATGCTCTGGGGAATCGTTGTTGCAATGCATGCTGTTTGCCACGACTTCGCAGGCCTTGCTACCGTTCGTTTTCTCCTAGGCGCGATCGAAGTATGCACAGCACCCGCAGTGATATATATTACAGGATCATGGTAAGTCAACTTCATTAGCCCATATTGTCAGCTCTCTCTTGGAGTATTGCTCTTCATTCTGTTCCGTGGGATGAGTGCTGACTTGTTATCAGGTACACAAAGGAAGAGCAGGTCACTCGAGTAGCTGTCTGGTACACGACATCGGGGTGGGCAAACGTATTTGGAGGCCTCTTTGCCTATGCATTCAACCATGCGACAACCTTCAAATGGAAAGGCTTATTCGTCTTTTATGGCATTCTCACATTCTGCATGGGCGTCGTTCTCTTCTTTTTCTTAGCTGCCTCTCCAACTGAGGCCAGATGGCTCACGGATGACGAAAAGACTATCGCTCTCGAAAGAGTCCGAGCCAACAAGACTGGTTCAGAGGTCTGGCGATTCAACAAAGCGCAGCTCAAAGAGTGCTTCCTGGATCCTCGCTTCTACATGATGTTCCTGCTTTTGGTATCTACCGGACTACCCAATGGCGGTCTCACTGCTTTTGGTATGTTGTCTGAGCACCACACCGCGATTTGAAATCTGACATATATAGGTCCTACAATCATCTCCGGTTTTGGCTTTACAACAGATCAGTCCACACTCTTGAACATAGGATCTGGAGCTGCAACCGTTGCAGGGACCGTTATAGCTCTCATCATGGCAAAGTTCACAAGTCGAACCATCGCTGGCTGCTACTCCCTCGGTCTCTCTTGTGTTGGAGTTATTATGATGTTTGCGATCCCAGCGGAGAACTACCGTGCTCGATATGGAGGTTACATTCTCACCCAGCAGTGTAGGTTTATCCAGACGCTTGCACAAAGAAATATGCTAAACTATTGCAGTCGCCATCTGCGTTCTATTCATCATCACTTATTTGACCGCTGGCATCGGTGGCTCGACCAAGAAGTTTGCTTTCGGTTGCGCTTATCAACTGTAGGGGCTTCAACTCCAACTATCTTGAATCAACTGCTGACATTTCCCAGCGGCTATGCTGTTGGAAATATTGTGGGGCCTCAAACCTATAGGGCCAAAGATGCACCCACGTACTATGTGAGTGCGTCCTTCTTGAACCTAGATCAAAATACTGATGAGCTTACAGCCCGCCAAATACACCATGCTGGCTTCCCTTCTATTCGCTGCTCTCCTATTGGCATCGTATGGTCTCATACACAACACTTGGAACAATAGACGTAACAAGCAAGACGCACTTGACGCTCAAAGTAAGTTTCGAGACACACGGGAGCATGATAATTTGCTAACAGATATCCACAGATGGCATTGTGCACCAGCATATCGAGAATGAGGAGTTTGCTGACTTGACAGACTTCCAGCTGCGGTCATTCAGGTACCCGCTGTAGGATGATATTCGTATAGTGTATAGAATACACGACTATCATTGTAGGAGATCTTGGAATATATTTCGAAATAAATATAGCATGAAATGAAAGATCTCAAATACTCCAGTGCTACTGAACACCTAGATTGCCTCAATTTTCGTGGTCATCTCAAGTTCTATCATCTAGTGCATCCCAATAGCGATGGATATACTAATCAGGGGAAATTTCCTCGAAGACTGAGCGTCATATTGGACCTCTATGAAGCACTGGCTTAAACGGTTGATGTAGCTCATTTGATGACTAGTAATGCCTTGACAACTGATCTGTTCAACAGGTAGATAGATGTTAAAAGCAAAAGATGTATTGTTGACAAAAATCTGGCGATGATCAAGTTCTAATCAAAAGTAGGAAATATAGGAAAACTTTCAATTTGTCATTAGAGACCATGCAACTCTGCAGCAACTGCATTAATCATACTTCGTTCTACCTCATGCCACCCTAGTCACATCTCTAATGACGAGGGTTACATGATGCTTGCTTATGTTAGTTTCCAAAAGATTATAATCAAGTATATTGTAAGACCTGGAAACCAGGTCCTCTGGTGGCCAGGGAGTGCATCTTCATCGCTCATGGTGCAGAAACGAGTTTCTGGTGACGAGAATTGTAGAATCAGCTAGTGAGCAAGAGATAATTGAGACCAAGAGTAGAACAATAGGAAGAGACAAAATGTGCGACAAAGTAAGAGAATGAAGTGATCCCTAAAATCTCGCGGCGGCTCCCACCCAAATAGCCAAACTCACCTCAGGTCTTTACTGTAACCAGGTCTGCCCATACATATCCATTGTTACTATGTGCAATCAAACCGACCGGTTGCTTGTTCATTTATTGGGTATCATCAAGGCCATTGTAATCATTCATACCGTCCCTCAAAACTTTTGTCAGAACCGCAGCTGCTCTCCCAGCCTCCCCAGCTTCCTTCTTCGCATTTCCTATTCCGATCTCCACGGCTGCTTGGTAACGCTTGTGAAAAACCCTTTGTCTATCCTCCCTGTCAATGTACATCTCTCCCTCTTCATCCCTAGAAGATCCAAAAAGATTCAGATGTGCAAAGGCATTCGACCTAGTGGGGATCATATGCCTCTCTACATCCCACAGAGGAAACATCTCGCCATTGATGGCCACCGCTTCTGCTTCTGACTCAACAAGCCCAGCTCTTAAGAACTGTGCTAGTACAAGCAGCTGTCTTGGAAGAGACTTCCCGGCTTTCCCGAAAGAGGCCTTGCTTGCTGTTGTCCATTTTGTTGATCCACTGCTAACTGCCCATCCCAACATGGACATGAAGCAGTTCAAGGTCTTGACCCACCCACCTGGGCATGTAATAATATCTTCCTGCGCAACCTCTAGCAGCCATTCTAGCATGGCTAGAGCATCTGTACGGATGTCCGCTGCTAGATGTGTCATACCAGCTCTTGTGTATAGGAGTGCAGATTCTGCTCGATCACCAACCTCTGCGGAGGGAAGGAGGCGGAGGAACTTGAGGAGCTGTGTGCGGACTGAGGAGGAGCCATCGAGTATCAGAGGTAGGAGCTTTGGGAGAAGAATGGCGGTTGGGAGAGGTAGAGGTTCGTTGACTGGCAGGGAGGAGACTTGGGTCGTGAGATACGCAAGGGCATCTCTTCGTTGGATATCGGAGCGCGAAGAGGATGCAAGAGAGAGGTAGTGTGTGAATTGACTGGCAGAGGAGGGTGCAGATGTTTTCAGAGACTGCTGGTTCACAACAATAGCTGTCCGATGTCAGTTGCTGGAGGCGGGGTACAGAGGGATTGCATTGAACGTTAGCGGACAGCAAGAGAAGGCAGCACAACACAGGTAGATCAATTCACAAGACATACATTTGGATCTGAAGCTGGTATCGGTGAAGTTATCAGCCTTTGCCTTTCCCTTGCCAACCTTCAACTTCACTTTCTAAAGCGAGAAGCGTCAGCAGAATTCTTTTGGGACTTTAGCGGCACATCTACTTACCTGGAAGTCTTTTTTCTTTTCCTTTTTCTTCCTTGCACTGGAACCCATCTTCACAACGCGTCAACAACAGCAACAACCTAGGATATCAAGCAAGATGTCTGGACCACCGCGTGTCGGGATCATTCTCATGGCAGTGAGTTTCTCTTTCTTTCTTCTGACTTGGCTTGGGGCATTTGTCGGGCTAAAAACGGGACGAACCGTCGGCGCTAACGGTATTGGGGATCGTGTGTCACTTTCAAATATGGACCGTGCATTTATTTACATTTGCTTTCGAATTCGTTTTGACAAACAAACAGGTGTGCGCTGGCATTGTTGCTCTTGGCTTCTTGATCTTCGGTGCAGTCAAGCTTGCCAGACGTTTCAATTCTCGAGAGCCGGAAGTCGACCCCATCCGCCGCCCACCCTTCCAGATTCCTTACCCTATCAGACCAAGAGTTGCCGCCGTCGAAGCTCTCCCAAGGACACCCCCACCACGACCCCTCTCTGTTGCTACTACACTGTCCTCCTTCCACGGCACTGACTACCAGTCTACCGATACTCCTCGCTCATTCCTTGTTCCTGGCCCTGGAATACTCATCCCTTACCCTGAGATACTCCCCACGCCTCGACCTCTCTCTGCGGGTGCGATCTCTTCGATCTCCTCCTTCAACGACAGTGACCGCGCAGCTGTCAAGGCCGGCCTAGTATCGTACAGCGGTCCGCTCTCATTTATCCAAGGTGAAGCGAAATCTACAAAGGTTGAAGCGAAATCTACCAAAGCTAAGTTGGAATCTGCCGGAGCTGTGTTTGGATTTGGTGCAGAAAATGACGGAGAAAAACTTCGTAAGCCGACTCATTTGTTCTTCAATTCCTATCAAGACCGCCAAGAGTATTTCCTTACAATATGACCAGCCGCTCGACCAAACCCCTTCGTCTGGCGCTTGGGAGGAAGCTCTCGCTCGTCTCTCGAGCAAGCCGGGGGTCGTAGCAACACGTATCTTGGACAGCAAGACAGGCACCGTATTACAGAGGAACTCCATCTCCAGCGCCGCATCATTTACAATCGCGCAGAAGCCCTTGCTTGTCTCGAAGGACGTAGACCAAGACCCTACAGAGGCCCAAAGTGATGAGGATGAATTTTCTACAATGGTCTGGAAGTTTATGAGTGCGGCTAGTAGCTTGGTGAATGATTTGGATTCTGAAGTATGTCTATACGAGACTTGACAGCAAAGCTGACCTCGAACAGGACGAAGTTAAATTGCTACGACTTCGGACGAAGAAAAATGAACTGGTCATCGTGCCGGATTCTAAGTACATACTTGTTGTAGTTCACGAAATCGCTTCTAGCTAAGGGGAATAATTCATGATACATGGTTGAGTCGGCGTTGGGTGGAATGGAAGCCAGAAGGCGTATGTACGAATACATGGCAGGCGTTCTATACCCATTGTGGTTCAGCACATCTGCTTGAGTCGAGAATGCAACTTCTTTCCCCGAATCTGTCCACGCGTCCGTGAAGTAGTCTGCGGCTGGCTCGTTTCAAGCCATCCGTCCGGCTTCCTCATCCCTCGTCAAACATTATGCGTGAAGAAGAGACGCGAGCTAGAGGATGTCCAAATATGAGAAGCGACCAATGAGGCTCCATAGAAGGCATTTTTACGCAAGGCTGATGAGCATGTAATGTCAAACTAAATTCTTACATTCCAGGTACAAGATACGAAATGAGTCGTCTTACTGGCGAGAGAGGTAAATATCGGTTACAATCTAGTCAATCGCAGGCCCCCTACGGAGCGTCCCGTGATGGTAATAGTCTCTGCAAGGTACACAGCTCTTGATGACTTTCGCAGCTCTCAATATGCTGCTGTTCTGCTATTTTGCTGTTGAAATGCTAACCGGTCTTGCGGTGCCAAAAGTGGTGAAACGATTATTAAAAGCTCTTAGATAGCATAGTAAAGCTGGGTCCCTGAAAACGGCTTTCTTCCCTGATAAGAAACGGCCGAGGCTCACGTCATGGCCTTGCACCATAACACCGATAGTGTAGTTGTAATCCACATCAAGGCATTAGGAACGTGGCGTTTCCATAGTTTCAGCAGCTTACTATACGGAGGGTAGCTATTGCTCAATACCTGCTTCTCCTTGCCGTCTCCAAGCTCAAGGTGGCTTCTGTCCGCCTTGATTACGCTCTTTCTGGCCAAGGTTTGGGCACACGTCAACTGACTGCATATACTTCCTGGCCGGTCTGCCCAGTTGCTATTGCTTTTCTGTCTCTGATCTCTGACCTCTGACCTCATGAGTGGCGGATCATTGTCTTTGTCAAGATCTGGAATTTCTTTTGCATCATGCCTTCTTTCTCTTCGTTTCTAGGAAGGTCGAGGAAGGACAGTACCAAGATTGACGAGCAGGAACGAAAGGAACTTGACAGCAACGTCGAGGATGGAGACAGCAGGCACCTACAGCCGCGAAGTACGAAGCGTGAATTCTTCCGGAATTTGTTGAAGAGATCAAGTACTCAATCAAACTCGACTCGGCGGAGCGGACAATCTGTTGTACGATCCACAGTCTTTACTCTGTCCTTGGAGATCTACTTCAACAGCCTCCTCTTGCTTGACACAAGCTCACGCTCATGCTAACAACCTCTTCAAGGCCCCGAATAGCTTGGGTACACCCTCGCACGCCTCTCCCAGCCAGTCGCCGACTCCTATGGCCGACCCAAACAAGCCTCTTCCTCCTCCTCCAGCGCCTAGCACCCATCCTGAAGCAATTGCACGGCCTGTCAAGAAGCTCGAGCGCATTATCTCCCCAATTGCCCTTGCAGATTTACACAAACTTTTCTCAGGTGCTCCACAATTCTTCGCGCGATCTGAGGGGCATCATACAGGGGCGCCGCATCCGTCAGTGGCCTTTCCATGGGATATAGAATTGGAAATACGGGATCTATCCGACCATCAACAGATCCATGACCATGCTTGGAGCTCCGTGTCAGCATGGCCACATATTTCGAGGGATGTGGAGAAGGATCCAGAAGCAGTCAAGGAGCATGGAGAGAAACAGAGAGCACATTATCTGCCCCGGTGTCGGGAACGGCCTAGTATGCTCAGCATGCAAGGCCTGGAACGAGGAGCAATGGGGTTTCAAGCCGCACTGGAGATGGGAGTTGCTGATGCTCTTCAAATCCCCGAGGAGAATCCTTCGGGTTCTGGTGCAGGCGGTTTGGCAGACCGGCGGATCAAATTTCTGAAGGACAAAACCGGGGTTCGGCCACTCACTGAACCTACACTCATCGAACTTCTTACAGATGCAAGTGCAACTTACAATGAGAATCCCTCCAAGCGACCTACGATTGAACTTTACACTGAGCTGTTTACTCGAATCCTTTTTCCTCCTGTAAGAGTTACGGACTCGGATGACCCATACAGTCTACCAGTGCAGATTGAGGTGCTGATTGACGTCCTGAGGTCTCCAAATATTTGGTTCGACTTCAGCCTGGTTGAGTGGAGGATCAGGCTTGGACAAATATTATGGGGCCAACCACCTGAGGATGAAATACTTGTTAACAACGAAGTTGCGAATGATTTTGGGGACCAGAAGTATTGGCTTTTGCTTCAGGTGCTGCTGTCTTCCGAGTTGTTACTGCGTCTTGATGCCATATCAGCAGATATAGATCAGGGAACTGAGCAGCCGAAAATTTCGGAGCTTCAACGTTTCGACAAGAAGACCACTTCCAGTGTGAGATGGTCTTTGATCCTTGCCCGCCAATGGCTTGAGAATATTAAGATTGAGAGAACAAATCCGGATGGTATAGTAGATAAAAAGGCTCCAGCAGGCTGGTTGGCTAGCTTTAAAAGCTCCCCCTCGGCGAAAGAGCACGAGATTGATGAGAGAGTGCACAATGTTCAGTTCTATGGAAGACATCAGAATCGTCAGCTCTCAGGTCTCTTACACTTTGCACGAAAGCTCAATTGGCCAAACCTTGAGAGCATCCAAGTGAAGATTGTATCCGATGGAATTAAAATTCCCGAAACTCCACAAGGTACCCCACCAGCTGGCACACCGCGGTCCATGTCTAGCAAGCGTTCCGGTTCCTACTTCACAGTCCGACCCAATATGCGACGAGTTTTATCGAAACAAAGAATGTCTGCAATGATCCACCCACAAGGTTGGCTCTCGAACTCGTACATAAGCGGGTTGATTTTACCGGGTGAAGGAATGAGCCACTTTCTCATCTCGACTTTGCTGGAGAACGACACAGTAGCTCTTGCAAAACTGGGTGATGAAGCGAATCTGTGTGGTGGTTTCACGTACCAGGATAGAAGCTTCTGGTCCACTGCTTGCATCGTCGGACGTGTCCTGGCTGCAGGAAAAGGAGCTTCGGAATGTATGGGCTGGATATCTTCCCCTGTTACGCCACAAGGTTCTGGCGAATCTTGGGTCCACATTGAAGTCGAGTCGATAACTCAGACTGGTATGCCGTACTTTCTTGAATTTTTACCCAAAATCCGAGCTTCTTTATGAGATCATTTCTGATGAGTATGCCTGTATAGAGAGTGACAAAGACGCTAAACCCCGCATATTTCATAAATCATCGATAGAGCGGGATGGGCATGTCATTGCGGGAGCTGATCTGTCTTCGGTCTTACCAGGCGATTTCATTATCCCTTCGGATGAATCAATCCAAACTCCCATTTTGATAAAGCTCGAGTCCTTCGATCTCTTTGCTGCAACTGATTCGTTTCACACGACACCGACAAATGAGACATCAACGCCATTAAGCGATACGAGCGAGCTGTCAAGCATTCGAAGTTACTCAGCGATGGTGCGATTTTCAATTGATGTGGATGGAGAAGACAGGAGGGAGGTAAATTTGGCACTTTCAAACGATGTCTATTTCGTGACGGCCTTCCCTTGCGTGACCTCAAGTCATATGGATGTTTTGAAATCACCCACTAGTCCATCGTTCAAGCCCCCTGAGAGTCCTAGATCGTCAGTGACTCTCACAGGTACAGCAATCCCCAATCACTCTACCATCTGACAGGCACTGATATCTTCAGGGCATCCTCTCCACAAAGGATATACGTTCACCAAGTTGGCACTCTCAACCGTCCTCGCTATGTCTGCAAACCTACCTTTCACCTCGCTGCTGTCACCTCCCCAATCACCAAGTGGCGACCCTAACCAATCTACTACTCACACAACCAACAGTACGATACCCAAAGTCCTAGTCATCGATTGTACAGACAGTACAACGACTGCATTTCCAACGCGCCCTACACCGTCTCCACATTCGCCAGCGGGTACACAGGGGCGGCTGTATGGCAGTGATACCGAGATTTTGGCTCGTGCTTTGTGTGCGGAGAGGGGATGGAATGCTGTGATTAGTCGAAGAGGTCGAGTTTGCCTGTCTTGTAGCGTGAGAGAGGCTAGTGCTCTTGGCTGGAGGGTCGTGCTGAGGTTTGCGTAGCCCAGGGGAAAGGTGATAAGAGGATAGAAATCTTTGGAAAGGCCGGAGCAGGGAGTTGAGAAGGAAAATGGTGTAAAGGGATTATGCTATGTATTCTGACGATATGATACCCAAAACTGCCTAGTAGCGAAATGAGCAACGAAATACATAATAAAGAACATGCCCAACAACGCTCATTATAACCCACAATCGATTTTAAAACCCAAGCACGCGAGCACTAGCCGCACCTAAATCTCATCCGCGTCCAACTGATCCAGCAAGTATCTCACGACGTCCCTCAAGGGGAAAGAAGACATGAGAATAGCTGATTGCAATGGCTTATAGCAAAGGAATGAGGGGTCGAAGATATCTTGCCGACTTGCTATATGGGACTAGTTGAATCGAGACGCAGCAGTGTAGTGGGGTCAAAGGTAGTGCTCACAAACTTGATTCTCTGCACCGTGCCTCGAGGAATGCTTTTCTAGAGGGCTTCTTTGAATGGGGATGCCATCTGTTGCACAGCAAGGCTGCTGTTTGCTGATATGGCCTACCATAACGTTGGAAATTTAAGATAGCATGCACCTTGGAAAAGAAACAAAGTTGGAGAATCGTCTGGGAAAGGTTTCACTCGTCAATTCTTTCATTCAATTTGACCTCCGATCAGTTTTCTGCTCTCTACCGCATGCATATAACATCCCATATCTGGATGTCATAGGCCCACATCTCATTGGCATGCGCCTTGCATTCACTATGTCCACCATTTGTCGCTCATCCATCTCTCCAGAATAAGGATAGCTTCATATCATAGACTCCCAACGCCAGCGAGCATCCCCTATGATGTATCAGAAAACCCAATGCAGGTCTTATCTAGAAAAGAAATGTACACGAGAACGAGCCCACCACAGCTGTCCACCGGCAAACGTATCCAACGCAACGCTGGAATGTTCTGATCAAGGAGCGAAAAATCGAACCGAAAAAAATCGCAAGTGGTTGATTGCAAAGAAATCGTAAGGAGGGTATAGGGCATAAGGCTCTGATCTTCGCTGTAGACTCGTTCCTTCCCCTGCTGATGATTCATCTCTCAGTTTCGTACTATAGTCGAAATCATACGTTCCTCCGTGTTTTTAGTTCGATATAGATTTCAGGAGTCGAGTATCTGTGGGGGTGGCAAAGGCTTGTCGGCACGAGGCTTTCTGGGCCCCCCTTTCAAGCTCTTGACTCGGGAAAGGAATCCGCCACCATTGGACTTTGCTGGAGCATTAACGCCAGAGCTTCCCTCGCTGGTCACACGTCGTTCGAGGCGTTCGCCAAATCCACGCCTTGGACTGCTTGGGGCTCGTGCACGCCCGGGCTTTCTCTCTGGCTCAACAATGGTGATGTTTTCCTTTTTGTCATCCCCTCTGCTAAATTCGTTGAAGAACGGGTTGGCCTCAGTGACTTTGCTGCCACCAGGCGTGTAGGCTGGCGCATCCGGTGAAGACATAATACCATCAGGGCTTGTGATACGGCCAGACGGTCCGTAGTCTCTTCTGCTATTGATACCTCGAATTTTCTGGGCCAATGACTTCTTTCTACCTAGACCACCGGCCTCTATTGGCGAAGTATGCTCAATCTCACGTCGCTGCATGGCAGTTTTGGACGCCGGTGCACCTTCCAAGAAAGTAGAAGTTCCCAATCCCAACGTCTCCTCACCGTGGATAGGCTCGGTTTTGGTTGTGGCGCTCTCGATAGTTGCTGCAGCCTTGCCTGATCGAATAGCTCCGTTGCTATATGGCTCATATCCGTTGCTTCCAACTCCGCCCTTTGAATAATCCTTGAAGGCTTCTACATCATTATTACCCAAAAATGTGGCATGATCGGGTCTCTTATTCAATGGTCCACCTCCACCAAGCACATTATTGAGGGAATCCTTTGGAAATGCTTGCATTGGAGCACGCTTACTCCCGTGTCGGTTTCGGTGAGGGTTGCAAGCATCAAATGGGCCGTCATGGTGAAATACTGTTCTCATAAGCAATTGACTAAAATCTCTCGGGAGACGTTACTCACATCCAGTGCCATAAATACTTGTCACATCTAACTTATCGATAATATCCAACTTGCGGTCAGGCTTCTTTGATTTAGAGGAGCTGCCCTCACGTTCTCGATGTCTGCGTTCACGTCTTTTGCGTTCCTGTCTCTTCTTCTCCTCTTCTGGGTCAAGGGGTTTGCGGTCGGCAACAGAGGATTCCGAGTTTCTTCGGGTACGGCGCGCGTCCGACTTCTTCGGGGTCTCTGATGGATCTGCAAAGATATCGAGTTCTTCAGTTGGCCGGGACCTGCTTCCAGATGCTGCTGCAGCTTTGCGAGCACGCATTGCATCCTCTTGTGAGCGTGTTGGGCGGTGGCCAGGAAGGTGTCGAGGGGGGACATTTTCACCACGTGGGGTAGCAGAATATGGCGGAGGCATGGCATCTGTGTTTGACCTAGCGGGGGCTCGCATGCCATTGCTAGGAGCTGAGTTATCGCTCAATGTAAGGTTGTCCTTCATGGTCAAGTCAGTAACAGAATTTTTTGCACCGATTGCTTTTCTTCTTGTGAGGTATGGAGAGATTTGGTGTTAATAACTTCGCAAAGACGATGCGAAATACAAGATCAGAAGGGTTCAGTCCAAATGAAATGGGTACGCAATCTAAGTCGAATCTGAATCAGAATGACGTACGAATAATTCTGCTGCATTCCCAGACAATGCTGATCTTGGCGCTGCTTTGGCATTTGTTTCAAAAGCCATCTTGTCTGGAGATCTCAGCGGAGCAGGAACAGTGTTTGCAGAGGCGTTATCTAGGAAGGGGTTTCGTGATACGGGCCGTGGAGGAGCAGGAAAGTCGAGAGGAGAGGTTTGACCGGGAGGAAAACTGGGTGACACGGCTCGATTGCGGAAGGGATTGTTGGAGGAGAGGTTGAGGGTGAGAGATGGAGAGCGAGAATCTAAAGAACAAACAAGATATTCATTAGTTGTCGGGTTCATGCATGCCCACAGTTGAAGTGAAACGAGCGATTCCAAACTTGATACGCTCAAGACGTCAATAAGTGGAGAAGGGTAGGTGTTATCTCTCAAAGCGCGCAGGATCTATCCTGACGATGGGACTGACCTGACTGTGGTTGGGCGAGCGACATGGTGGTAATGCTCTTGTTCCCAGTTTTATTGAGGAGGTTTATCGCTGTCTGCGCAATGGATGGAGCTTGGCCAAACGTGTGCCGTTCGATAAGTGGGAAGATATTCGAGTCGCGACGCGGAGCTTGGAGGTAAGGCTGGTTTGAAACGTGAAAATGTTGCTGATCACACACACGAGATGCTGTGTTTGCGTAGAGGAGTGAACTCGCTTTTCCGACTGATGGCCGAGGAAGATAGGCTGTCGTCCGTCCAGGAACTCGGTGCTTTGCCGGTTTGCACTTAAGACGCAAGATCGGCTGGCAGCTGGGCGTTCACCCAGAGATTCGATAGACACAAGTTCAGACGGATGATCTTTGAAGGATGGTGGCGAATGTAGAATGGGTTTTGTATGATGTTGGATGTTGAGGGGGTGTGACAAAGACTGTGAAAGACTGAGCCGGGGGGGGGGTTCTCTCCTGTGAATCCTCCCCTAATTCCGGACGTGCAGTGCGGAATCGGGTGCTCGATATCCAAATGGCAGATGTATGTATGACAGGCGCAGTCTCTTGCCAAGGAAAGATGACGATCGTATACTTGAAGAGAGAAAAGGCTGGATTGTTACCGTAAGAAGTGTATTGTATTGTATTGTATTCAAGTATTGTGTTGTTTTGTATAGTTTGTATAGTTCTTGGTTTGTTTCCTTCTCGAGGGGACTTCTCTTTCCTTTGCAAGAGAGGACCGGACCTCGATGCCGGGGAGGATTGGCCCTGCCCTGCAAAGGACCCCTAAACCAGACCAGGAAAGCGCTGGGTCAGCCGTATTTTACGGGGAACCATGGCTTGGGCATAGTTCCTGTAGGACCTGGTCACCTGGTTGGTCTACCCCTTGAGAACTTGCCCAAAAGCATTACTCTTTAGGGTCGAATAGCGAAAATGGTGAACCTCGAGAGCGTCTAATTGGGTCCAGATCAGCCCAGCTCAGAGCCCCTGAAAGGAGGTCTACTGCTTGGCTCTATTGAGTAAGGGAGAATAGTCAGTCTACCACTAAATGGTAATAGCCATCCCTAACTCGCACGTCAAGAAGCTGAAGGAGATGGAGCTGAAGAAGAAGGAGAAGGAGATGGTAAAGCCCGACCATCCCTCTACTGTACTGTACGTATCTGTACGTATTGTCCAAGGCCGCCAGGAGCACAAGTCTCCCGCCAAGCCTTGAGACCGCGGGATGGCAGTAGAAAGAAGTAATGAGTAGACGGTCACGGGCTCGTATAAATCCATCTTCGCCGTTCCGATCTACAGTAATATTAGATATCACGAAGCCGGCGCACGAGAAGCGGTGAGGTCGAGATTACACATCCGTCTGCAGAGCCAAGGTGGAGCTGCATTGTCTGAAAGAGGTCATTTTGCAAGGTTATCACTGGAATCAGTATGATTTGGATCTTGGCGGAATCCAAACCGAATTTGAAGAGAACTGGATTCTGTCCAGGAGGAGAAATCGAGTCTATCTGGTACTTGTGATGTACCTGTACTGTACCTGCGTGTAATTGTGACAGATTATGGACTCTAAGGGCTGCTGTCATGCAAGGCCCGCGGCAAGATTTCAAGTTCGCTTTGACCAAGCCAATGATTGTCAGCCTCGTATGTGCTCAAGGCACAACACTATTTCGATCCCGCAGCCTTACTCCCACAGCTCATGTGGATTTATTGAAGTGCAAAACAAAGGGAGTCTTATTGTAAAGATCATCGGCAGATCTCAGCCTCCCTTTCAAGCAATCCTCGGGCAACAATGGCAGCGAACTCTCCGCCTCAAGATGTACCCATGACGGGCAATCAAACGCCTCCAGCAATCCCCACCGAAGAGCCCAAGTACGGTGGCTTCACACGCTTCGAGATAGAACTTGAGGTAAGATATATTGTCTTCTTCATCTGCCAGGCTGTATGGGCAGAGCCTCCAGCCGGCAGAAGCAGAACTCCCCACCTTCTCCATCCATACCTCCACTAACGCATCCAGTTCGTACAATCCCTCGCCTCGCCCTGGTACCTCAACCACCTCGCGGTGCACAAATACTTCGAACAACCCGGCTTCGTCGAATATCTCCGCTACCTCCAATATTGGACACATCCGCCATACCTGAAATACCTCCAATATCCCGGACCTACACTGAAGAATCTGCAGCTGTTGCAGCAGGAGAGATTTAGGACGGAGATCTTGGATATCAATGTAGTGGCGAGCTTGGTGGAGGAGGGGAAGAAGGCTAGCGTAGAGTGGCATGAGAAGATGTGATTGCCTCTGATGAGAAGGGAGAATGAAATTCGGGATTGGCGATCTGGGTGGCGTGGGTTGGGATATACCAGGCGTTTATGGAGCATCAAGGAAGCATTGGGTAAATCATCTAGTAAGGAGTCGATGTCGCTTCATCTATACCTGCTCCTATGCACAGGTGCAAAGACACTGAGTTTTTTCTGTACGGCCATGCATGCGCTTTCATAACCATACCATGCCATACCATATGCCTCGCTGAACCGCAAGCAAAAAAGCAACCCCTCCACAGTCCACCTCCAACAGCATCCTCCAGCCAAATTTCCATACCCATCTAATTCTCTCTCCACCGATTTCCACAAGTCATACACTATTCATTCTCGTTAGCCTCCATACTCTCCCCACCTCCCAACATCCACACACCTTATAAAACCCCGTCATAGGTTCATCCGCAGACCGAATCTGCACCTGAAAGAAAGCTGCCTCCTCTCCGTCACACCCTTCCTTGGGACACTGCATGTTGGCCTTCTGCGCATTATCCCAGGCTCCTGGTCCGCCAAACACATCTTCTCTCTCTCTGCGTGCGAAGGTCTTACGCTCATAGTACCGCTTGGTGAGAACGTATTCGTAGGGGCAGGTTTGGCATTCTAGGCGATTGGTAGGTGTGCTGTCGTCTGGGGTGATGGTTGCGGATACTGTGAGGACGTTTGCGCAGGAGGGACAGACTGAGTGTTTGTTAGAGGATGATAGAGGGGTTGAAGGTAGAGGGGGGACAGCAGAGGGGCTGTTTTATAGGAGCAGACGTAGGGAGAAGTGGATACGTACAGAGAAGCATTCTGTAGGAAGTTTTACGATCGATCTGTCTGACTTGGGGTCTTCATACAGGAGTGGAAGCAGTAGCATCTCGAGCAGAAGTTCTTGACTCAATTCTTATCTTCCACATCGGGTAAAATAAATTCCGCACCGACCAATCCTTGCCGCTTCTCACGATCCCAAACTCATCCGTGTTGAAGAATACAACGTCACTTTTCCACTGCAATAGTTTCTTCTCACTCCTTCCGACATACCTTTCAGTTTTTCTCAGCCTCCATTACCTTCTACATCTTCTCATCACCCCGCAACCTTAAACCTCTTCCTCTGAGAGCATCGCTCTGACAAACAGCCTGAAACCTACTTCACCTACGCGCCTCGTCTCTTCGCGGGCCTTTAGAAGAGATCGATTTGAGAATACAACCTCTTCCTCAGCACTGAGAAAATGGCGGACCCCCGGGTTCATCCTGAGCAGGATCAAGAACACGAAGTAACCCCCCTCTTCTACTATCTGCCATGCATACATATTGGGCGATTTCACACTCCCAACCTGTGTCTCACTCTTAGACCCTGGTCTTACCATTTTAGGAGGTACTTGCTAATAGATTGAAAGGGTGCCTCACATTCTGAGCTCCTCATTGAGGCAGCGCGCAGAAACAACACCGACCTTCTGCAACAAGTCATTGCTGAAGTAGGCAATGCGGAAAAGGCGGCTATCTTGTTGAACGAGACGAAGTCTGTGATGGGCAATTACATCTATCACGAGGCTGCATTGCGGGGAAACTGTATGCCTCCTCTGTCTCTTGCTACAGTTCTCATTAGACTCAATTTCTAATCTTCCCTCCATATCATCGTCCTAACGTCAAGCTTTAAGCAAGACAGAATAGCGGCTGACACCTCTCCACAGACGAAATAATCGACATGCTCCTGGATCAAGAAGGCTTCGAATGTGACCCAATCAATCGCATTGAAGGCGACACTCCCCTCCACTCAGCCATCCGCTACATCAACTCCCTCGACATTACGCCCGACACCGCCGAATTCGCATCCGCCCTGATCGGTATGATGTGCGAAGCCGGCAACGACCCTCGCATCAAGAACAAAGCCAAGCTTACACCTTACCAACTGACGGATCCCCAAAACACAAAGCTGAGACAGCAGTTGGTGGACGCGGTGGACATCATGCAGAACCAGGGTGATTTCATCAATGCGGACGAGGCGGCTGAGGAGGAATTCGATGATGACTATGCAGGTAGTGGAAGTGATAGCGATTTCGATCCCGAGGAGTTCAAGAAGGAGCAAGCGAGAAGAAAGGAGGAGAAGGAGAAGCTACGGTTGGAGGGTCAGCAACAGAATGGAGGTATCGGACAAGCTATCTGATCTTCTTCCCGCCCCTGACGTCGTTCTGCTTTCGCGAAGATCTGGGAGCGTATTTGGGCTGGCGTTGATGACACGATATGGTGCATGGATGATAGTATGTTGGATTATGTACCCGCATAGCGAGCGCTTTCTTTATTTCCTCTCCCCCCGATCCGACCTCTCGTCTGCTCCTCACCCGCCTCACATTCCAGCCCTAGCGGGCCACGAATTCTCGGCGACGCAGAATACCACGGGGAGAGTCCTTCCTACACATTCACCTCGATCTCAGAGCTATCTCGAGAGATCTCGACAGCGAGAAAGTCATGTCGCACAGCGCTACATTTTGCAATGCAGAAAAGATAAATCACAAGCGGAGGTGGTTCGCTACATAGAGCAGCGCGTTTCTTTTGCAGCGGCTTTGCTCTGTTGTACATAACGTTCAGAGTCTATAGATGAGCATAGCAGCATAAGAATGAAATACGCCTTGATAACGAGCCCGTTGAAGTCAGTGTGGATCTTGCGGCGTGGTAGTGCAGTTGAGACACAGCTAGAATGGAGTTTAGAACGGATTAGTTTCCGAGACTCTCTTGGGAGAAAGGTTGGGATGGTAAGAGCAGAAGACGATGTGACAGGTAAAAAGTTCTCATTTTCATCATCTAAAAATCGCGGTATGCATAGGGGTATCTTAGGACGTCAAGAAACGAAACGAAACTCATCCATCTCTTTGCCGTCAGTCATGAATCATCCAACCTCATCCAGTCCATAGCCCACGAGGATGCCAGCACCCTCTACAAAAGAACGGCCCAGGCAATAACCACAACCAACGCTCCCCAACTGGCACTTCCGAGGCCCTCTCCTCTAGTCCTCTCCGCGCCGTTCTGCTTCCCACCTTCCATGATAAGCGTCACATTCATCGCGTCAGTTTTGATCTGTTTCGTAGCATGTCCAGCTTGACTTAAAGCCTCTAGTTGAGGTTTGAACGTCTTCAGAATATTCGTACTCCGGCCGGTTGGGCAGAATGTGACTTCCCAGCCTCCACCACTGGGGATGATGAACGTGGAAGTCTGATCATCGAAGGCGTAGGAATAGGCGTCTGGACAGATTGCTTTCACGGCAGTAGCGTAGTCGTTGGGCTTGCAGATGTTAGGATCGTTGTAGTGGCCTGTACAGCAGTCTGAGGGGGCATTGGTCTTTGAGCACTCGGAGTAGCAGGGGTCGAAGATTGGACGCTGAATATTAGCATCGGGGTATGGATAGACTCCATCGCCTGGTTTCGTGGGTTGCGTCACTTGGAGGTCCCACGGACACCAAGAGGCGATTTGGCTGGAAGTCTGAGTTGATTCGTAGGGAATGGGGTAGGTGGCGTTTGTCGCGTTGCCCAATTCTCCCGAGGATCCTGGAGGGAGCACGAGGCCAGCTGTTGCGATACAAGCGCAATTCGTGAGGTTGGGGGGTATATCCTGCAGTGCAGAGTTATCGCCTGGAATGAAGACTATGCCGACCGGGATGTTATAGCCGTCTACGAGGGAGATATCGTAGAACACTTGGGAACCACCAACTCCTCCTGCGAGATCGAACTCTGCTAGGGAGACTGGAGTTGCACCCTATGTCCCATTAGTACACTGCCAGACATGAATTCGTAGGGCAGCTTACGGTATTCACACAGTTCATAACTCCACCACAATCTCCCGTACCACAAGCAGCTCCAGCACCATTGTTGCCGTTCAAATTACTTGCCGAAAGACCTCCAGGCGCAAAACTACAATTCGTTCGTCCCCAAACTCTACCCTGCCAGTCTCCGCCCACCATCATATCTCTACTCGATCCACTATCCAGCTCGAAGCCCCCAATCCCAGGTCCCGTTCCAGCTTGTGTTCCGACGCCTGGCCATATCGTCTCTCCACAATTGTTACTGACAATCAGAGGTACACTATCTCGTTTCCTAGGAGGGCCCCAGACCGCAGGACGGTCAGGCGAGCCACTTCGACGCCTAATATTCGCTGGATGGAGTTCATACTCATATGCATATGCTGCAGAGGCAAGTTGCGGTATAAAGAAGAGAGCGAGTGTACAGAGGGCTTTCGCCGCAGAAGACTTGCGTGTTGTCGACATCATGAACGTTTGTAGGGTATCGATCGCACGACGTCTCAGAAGAGATGTACAGAGGATATACTCCCAGAGGCGGCCGCGCCAATAACCAAGATGCGAATCCTAGGTCGTTCCCCGAACAAGGAGGAAGGTCACAGCCTTGAGCCCTTGTCCAGTGGACAATAGCAAGCGCTCCTATCCAACGGATCACCAAAAGATGGAGATGGCCAGCATCTCCAATGGCTCCAATGACGTATTTATCTCGTCTGGCTGAAGTTCAAAGGGACTGGGGTGTATCCAAGGCAATGCCAAAGTACTTGGATATCCTTGGCCGTAGTGCAGTCTGAGCCTCGCGATCGCTGCTCCACTTGCGCGGCCCAGTGCAGGAGGGCTGGCGGACGGTTTGATAGGAAAGATAAGACGAAGACGATGGAAGAGCAACTAATGGATTTAATGAGCGTGGTGCGCTAAGCGACGGCGATAACAAGACAACAGGAGGAGAGGTGAGAAATGGGTGGAGTTTCAGTTGGATACTTGGAACTGAAGCGCTTGGATGAGGACGTCGATGGGCTTGCTGCTTGATGACGCAGATGGAAGGTGCGGGGCTTCCCGAGACAGATTGTGGGGACCAGTTAGGCCAGGTACAAACCTCGATTGAAGTTAACGGAACCTTAGTTTTGGATTATTTCTTGGGATTATATCTAAACGATCTGTAAGTTGAAGGACTCGAATTAGATGTTCTCCGTTCGGGGAGAACATCAGACAGAAGTGCAACAGGCTCGGTCACCGATCCTACACAACTCGCATGAAGGGACGCATTTAAAAAGATGCAGCTCGAAAGCTAATACCGCATGAACAGGTTGACGAGATCCTAATAGCTCAAAGGCATTGAGCGATTCGGCATCATTAGAAGAATTGACTAGGATCCTCGGTATCAGAATACATTGATAGGAAGTGGCTTGTTCAGAGTGAGATCGAATCCGGCGCAGATCACACTTAAGAGGCACGTACTGTGGAGGGAGGCACGCCAAGTTTCCAGGTAGATAGTTTTCCTTTACGAATAAGACATTTATGGAGGTCTCTAAAATATGAACCGACCGAATCGATTGTCGCGCTTATTTAAGGTCCATCAAACTCCCTCATATCCCTCACAAGCCATTCATTCCGTCCATTTCCATATAGTCCAACCAGACCACCTATATCTCCTCCTCCATTTCCATCCAGACTCGAGATGCTTCATCCACATCACCCTCCACGACATAATCTTCGAAGTCGAGAAAGAAATTCGTTGTATCCGTCACTTTTGGTATTTCCAATCTACTTGAATCTCGACGTGCAACGACCCATCACTTCTCCCTGGCACACCAGCTCGGCGTTGAATTCTGACCCATCGAGCGTGAGGTAGATGTCGAAGTATACTCGGTAAAAGGTGCCTTGCGGGGTGTCCATTCGTTCAAAGTCTTTTTCGAGGTTCTTGCGGGAGAGATCTGAGGTGAGGGTTACGACTTCCTTAACGCCTATGTTCGTGTTAGCCGTGGTACAGGTGGAGAGGATGAGAGACTTACGGGGATCTTTGGTATATTCTGGGCAAACATCATCATCGCAAGCGTATAGGATATCCTCGTACATCAGGGTCGCACCAGGAGCAACTTGTCTGAAGAATGAGACCTTCACCGGTTCTCCAATCTTGACTCTTTGGCCCTTCTGCACAAAAATTTGTCGAGTGAACTTGCATCGATCCTTACCATCCAGCGAGGGAACACGGTAAGCTTCTGGGTGATGACCCTCCTTGAAAGGCTGGAGAGTAGCCATCAGATAATGGCGACGAGCAACACGGGAAGTAACAACTCTCTCAGTGATTCCAGCAGTGACAGCACCCTTGACGATAGCAGCAACGGAATCCATAGGTCTGACAACCTTGGCTTGAAATTGAGGAGGTACGTGAAGCTTGATCTGCTGGAACAGATATTCAGAGGCACCGAATCCACCGACCACAAGAACGTTTTGCAGCGTTCTGTTTTGCGCCTGAATGGCGATGATCTGGTTTCGTACCAACTCCAGAATACGGTTTACCACTGGCTCGAAACATTGCAGAATTTCCTCGTTGGTGAAAGTCATGTAACCCTCTTCGATACCAGCTTCAGGGAACTCAGCTTCGATACCGACATCCACAGCCCACTTCTGGTTGTTGTTTCGGAAATCGGCCTTGATTCTGTTCTCGAAGTCCATGATACACTTGGCGTAAACTCGTCCAGCTGTCTTGGATCCGTCAGGCAACTTCATCTTTCGAATCTTCGTCCTTAGGATATTGCTGAAATTTCGGTTTAAGGCGGTAGATCCGCAAGAATCGCCAGAACCAGCTGTACATTCGGAGACTGTGAAAGGAGACTCTTCTTCGACCTCGTAGGCGATCAGATCGACAGTCCCACCACCGCAATCGACAATCAAAACGGCATCATGGACCTTGAGATTCAACAGACCAGCTTTCGAACAAAACAGAGCAGCTGCTTCGGGTTCAGTGATAAGCGTAAGTCGGTTGTCATTCTCGTCTCGCAAGAAACCAGCTTGAATGGCAGCAGCACGAGTAGCAGCCTTTCCAGCGTCATTCCAGATAGCAGGCACAGTCAAATAATACCGGATGTTCCTCTCTTCTCTGTTGAACACTTCTCCGAGCGTTTTCTGTAATTGATTTCTCATCGCTTGTCGGAGTTTGAAGAGATAATCGGCCGCCACATCGATTTCTGACTTTCCGGGAGGAAGAGGGGGGAGGTTGATAGGATCGATATAGGTGTTACCGGAGAGCATGAGCTGGAGCTTGAACCATTCGACTTTTTGTACACCAGGCTTGGGGTATCCGGTTGGTGCCAAAGCGTCAGCAATATCGGGTCCCCAGCCCACAACCTTCTGGTATTGATCGTAGTATAACACCGTTGGAATCTGCTCTTTGTGTTAGCCAATGCCAGTCTCGAAGATTCGCTACTCATGCTTTTTGTTTTGTATATGATCCGGCACCAGGCCATTCTGTGATAATATCTTCTTTGGCTTCTGTGTTTGTCGCGAAAGCGAAAGCAACGCCGGAGAATGTAGTTCCCTGTGTCAGGTCAGATAGGGCTCAGGCTGGAAAAGAGTCCACACTTACAAAGTCTATACCAACAATGAGTTGCGCTTTACTTCTGCCAGCTCCCTCAACCTCTACTGCGTTGTTTCTATTCGCATATTGTTGCGCCGCAATGCTTCCACCTCCTGGCGGCGGGGCTCCATACTGTGGAGGACCGCCGCCGCCATACTGAGGAGGACCAGCGGCCGCAGGAGGAACTCCCATCTGTTGTCCACCAGCGGCAGGATGTCCAGGAGGGTATCCAGAAGCAGCAGTATTGATCGGAGGGGGACCACCCATCATCTGCGTGGGTGGTGTTCGAGCAGTGCCACCGGCCATGGGACTGGTTGTGCGACCAGCAGCAGCGGGAGCAGGAGCGTAATTGTTTGTATAACTCGGCGGTCGCCCACCAGCGACGGGGTGATTCATGGGGAGACTGGTAGTGGAGGAGGCGGCAGAGGTATCGGCAGGCGCAGGTCGACCAGGAAGCTGGATTATGTGAGGGAGTTTAGGCGCGGACGAGGAGGGGCTCGTTACGATCGAAGTTGGGATGCTGCTGGCGCTCGACTTGCGTTTGGACCCGAATCCAAGGCCTTTGAAGCGGTTGTTCAAAGAACTCATAAGGTCCGGAAAGGCTATATTTAATCGTTGGTCGAGATGAGAGGGTGAGCGCGGTGGCAGATAGCTTGTCAGCACCCAACTTCCACTTTTGCGCTAGTGGGCGAGTAAACGTGAGAGATGAGACGACCTGACCCGCCGTTGGGGGGGGAAGAAAGACGAGGTTCTGGGACCTGGTCTTTGAAGGACTACTCGTTGGAGATCATACAGTACTGTAGAGTGAACGATCTAATCTGCAGGAACAGTAAGGACTAGGATGGAACTCCTCGACCTGACATATCGAGGCTGGTGGAAAGGTGACTCGAGGGGAAAGGCAGGGGAAATGGTAGTGGGGAGAGGCTGGTGGAGGCAAGGTTGAAGTTGAGTAAGTAGGTGAAGATTGATGGTGCGGTGCGGTGCGGAGCGGCGCTGTGTAAAGCTGAAGCAGGACGGCGAGGGAGTGCCGTCGCTTTGTTCCAGATTGCGAGACTGATAGGTTAGATAACACGAAACTCGTCAAGTCCTGGGTTACGATCTACGGAATACGGTCGGGGTCGAGTCCTCGAGTGGTGATGATCTCTCGGGGCAGCAGTACTGTAGAGTAACGAGATATCAATCCAGGTTGAACATCCGCAGGGAAGAGGATAAACTGCGCGTCTCCTTCCACCGCTCTTCCTCTGTGGGAGCTTGTATGGATGGCAGCACTTGGTGGCTTTGATGGAATGGCTCAGCCTCACTCGGCATCACACATTTTGATGCAGCCGGTGCAATTCCTGTCACAGCTTAAGTAACTCCATCCCAGCCTTGGCCCCGCAATCACGTCCTCTGCTATGGTCAGTATAAATAGAAGCATTGCCAGCATTGCCCGCATGCTGAGATATTCCCATCTGCTCCATTCCCGTGACTTCAAGCGCAGAGTCCTGAAGTCCTGGACTACACGGGGGGGCTCCGATGTTGGCCTTCAGCCCCCAAGCCCAAAGTCCTACATCAACCATTCGACAGTAGCTTTCTTACATGTAAGCACTTGATTGGTAGCATCCGTTCTATTCACCCATCGAGTCAAAAACCTCGTAATCTTTGCCGTCCTAGATCTTTATTTGTCAAAACACTCTACGAAGTACAAGTTGATGCTCCTCTGTCTCCATTCATCTGATGAGCTCTGTACGAGGTGGATTCAGGGGCTTGTGGGGCAAGGACTCGACACCTCCAACAGTTTGTCAATTTTTCCAAGAAGAACTTCCATGAAGAAACACATTTCAGGCTTTCTCTAAATCACGCAAACCGAATGACACGTATAACAATGTTTCCAAATCCCTACCTTGCTCTGCCTCCAACATCTGACATCCTCATCCGGAAATTCGTGTCAGACTGTTTTGCCCCTTTCCCAAGCGATCCATGGCCCGGCGGAGTCCTTCTGACCCACCGGATAACTCGTCTCCAGGTTCAAACCGTGGGGAAGGGTTCAGTTTCCATTTAATAGTGGCGTCGTCGCTCTTGGTCGTGGAGAGCATGCTTTTACCCTTGCCCTACTCTTAGCATATCATCTCACACTTACTTTCGTCGCACCTCTTGCATTTCTCGCATTCATGAGGCTTTCCTGGTTCAGCCAATCCAATTCTAATAAGTAACTGCCACAGGCGACAGTCCTCTCTCGCCTTCATCTTAAGTTCCGCATTATATGCTTTCCACAGACAAGCATAATCCCCCTTCCAAGGACCATTCGCAAGTTTCTTCCAAGACTTCCTATCGAGTGTAAAGGTCTTGATCTCTTGCTGTATGTCGAGCACGAGAATTCGAAGATCGATCAAAGTTTGGCTGGCGGAGCGTTCATGCTCGATGAGTTGAAATAGAGCATCTCGTTCTATGGCAACCCATGTACCATCATTGACAACAAGACTTGCGTCGACGCTGTCAGTGGAGAAGATTTTCGGTTGGAGCTTGTTTCCTGGCAGCTTAGGCAGGGATATGATATAGAGCTGTGAAACTATCGCTTGCCGCGCAGCTAATGATTCGTAGTGGCTCGCAGCGTGACAGTCATTTGGAGATGGGTTTTTCGCTGGTCGGATGATAATTTGCACGATGCTGTCTTTCTGGCAGTGTTTCTTCCACGTCGCCAAAACATGCGCGTCGAAGCAAAGACGGATGGCCTTTTTCATGGATCGCGAGAGCATGTAGTAATCGTAGTCGTGATGTGATTGTGCTTCGTGACGGGTATGTATGAGGCAGCTTGCAAGTCCGAGGTATTTGATGGTGCCAGATGAAGGGAGAACCCAGTGGTTCTGGTTGAAGGCCGAGTCATGCACATCCTCGAATGTGAAGAACCATAGGCTGCGGGGGTTGCTCTGGCAGATTTTGATGTAGTCTGAGTTAGTTTTGTACATGATGGTTGATTGATCGGTTTGGTAGATGTTGTTGTTGGATCCTAAAATATAATGTCAAGTCGTTGCTTAGTGAATAAGAATGAATGAAATAGATATGGATATTCGGAGGGTATTTGAATGTTTCTGAACGAGGATTTCGAATCTGAACTGAGTTGAAATATGGACTGGAAAGGAATATAGACTGAGAAGCAACATGGAAAGAGAAGCGATACGGACTGGAGCGGAAATTTCGCTCCAACCTTTCAAGCTTGGGACATGAAATTACAGTGACCACTGAGTTTTATGTTGTTCCTCAAAGTTCTAGAGTATGAGCAATCTTTAGAACCCAGGATATTCGGCGTGCTCAAGTTATCAAATTGTCAAACAGTGAATCTCTCATCTAGAGATGGATCGATGCAAGCAAGAAAACAGCAGCAGCCATCTCGATGTCTCTTCAATGTAGCACCAAAAGATTTGATCAGATCCAAGAAAATAGCCAGTTGATGTTCTGATATTTCTAGTGACGCGATGACTAAGAGCGTGCCATATGTTCCTAGATGCGGGAAGAGTTATGAAACGTCTTGTAGGGTTCGGGACCACCCAAATCAGAATCTTATGTACTCGTATAATAGGACGACAGGACAGATGGATCTTCGTGGGACTGAAAAACAGTAGGAATTTTGTCAAAAATCAATCTTCGCAGTCAATTGTTTCTGCTTCGAAATTAATTGAAGAAGTTGACAGGTTGGCCAGTACATCCCCAGATAGAAGCTATCCCCAGAGTGGACTGTGGAGCTGGAACACAGATCCTCTGACACTAGTCCGAGCCCTATGTATCTTTTGAATGGGATGCAGATCTCCTCGCTCAAGTTTCGGTTGTAAACATCTCGCTTTCTGAATTCACCTATCTGATCATTGCCCACTCCAAGGTCCTCGTTGGTGGGGTGTATCTCTCGAGCCTCCGCCGCCTCAAGCTAAAATTGAAGCTGCCATCCCATTTACCTCCCATGGACTCTACGAAATCATAGCGGAGTCTGGTTCCTGAAAATCCCTACAATTTGGCCGAAGAGACTGGAGACGCGCCGAAGCTACGCACTATACGGAGATCTTGGTACCCAATTCGAACCTCTGCATCGTCTAGCCCAACGTTTTTCATCCGTCTCCTGGTGTCCTTTTTCCCTGACGACAGAGAGAGAGCGGGCGCTGGGACCGACTAAGCGCCTCTTTGCCCTTGCATCAACCGGGAGACAAAGACGAGGACAAAGACAAAGACAGGAATCCCTATTCCTCCTATCGCGACGCCCATTCATGCATCTGGACCACTAGGACTGGCAGTTGGGCAGTCCATCCATGGTCGCTGGCGAGGTTGGTGTTGCGCCGGTTGAGTATCATACCTCATAGACGGCCCTTTCCAGGATTACCGAATCGAAAGGAGCGCATTCGTCCTGCCCCTCCATTACAGTAATCCCGCCTCAACATCCACCATCCCCCCGCCAAGTGTGGCCGACACCATTGAACTCCAACAAGACGTCGTCCTCTAGAACAAGAAGAAGGGCCCACTCGCCCAAATCTTCTTTACTTTCTCCCGCCATTGACGAGACGAACCTTTTCAAGGCCCACAAAGTGTCGACTCAAAATCCATTCACGCGCCTTCACCTAGCCTCCTTCGCATTCTTAGCTGTTGTCCTCGTGAGTGCCTCCTTGCCCTACGTCATCCATTGCTTTTTTCCTACCACTTTGACGATGGTTCTTGGATATGCGAACCTGCGACTTACATCTGGGCCTTTTGTAGATTGTACAGTTCCTATTCACGACCACTCCACCCTTACCTAGTACCACGCGGACGTACTCTACGACATCCTTTTCTCCTCCTGCCGAAGTTGAAGCAGGCGTCTGCGAGTCTCCACATCCTTTTCCTACAGAGCCCCCCATCTCCCGACCACACGACATGGCACTCCATGCGGAAGCACAACGGATCGCTGCAGAATTTGAATTCACGGACAATGATATCAATTTGAATGTGGCGGAGTTCATAGCCCAGATGAGTACGCATCCCAATCATTCAAACAACATGAGAAAGTCGGAGCATGAGGTGAATACCGTCTGCTCTAAGAGCCATTGTTGCATATCACTCGCCGACATTGAGTGATCAGGACACTGGTCTGAGACTAGATGGTACAAAAGCCGTGGATGATTTGGATAGACAATGCTCAAGATCTCCTTAGCTGGGTATGATCTGTTCGCTGACAATGGCACAGAGGAGGGTCTTGAGAAGAATGCAACTACCATGAGCCAGATTCCCACCTATGTCACTGCCGTGCCCAACGGGACGGAGAAGGGACTGTACCTAGCGGTTGACCTTGGAGGAACGAACTTTCGGGTCTGCTCCATAGATCTAAAAGGGGAGAGCAAATTCAAACTTATATCAACAAAAGTCGCGATCCCCAAAGAACTCATGGTTGCCAAAACCGCAAAAGAGCTCTTTGCATTTTTAGCCAAACAGATCGAGCTATTCCTTCAAGAACATCACAACGATCACTTCGAAACTCACATCAGGCGGCGTCAGACAGTTAGCACACCAGAAGGGTATAGAGATGAACACATCTTCAATCTCGGCTTCACATTCAGCTTCCCAGTTCACCAAATTGGAATCAACAGAGGAACCCTCATTCGATGGACGAAGGGATTTGACATTCCGGACGCTATTGGGCAGGATGTTTGCGCGTTGCTTCAGAAGGAAATCGATCTCTTGCGACTTCCGGTCAAAGTAGCTGCTTTAGTGAATGATACGGTTGGAACGCTTATGGCTCGCTCCTACACGTCTCCTGGTAAAACCGGTACTCTTCTCGGAGCTATCTTCGGCACTGGTACCAATGGTGCATATGTAGAGAAGCTCTCCAAGATCACAAAACCAATGGAGGGAGTTTACGATAAGACGACAGGGGAGATGGTTGTCAACACGGAGTGGGGTTCCTTCGACAATACAATGAAGGTTCTCCCTAGCACGGTATACGATGAACAGCTTGACAAAGACAGTGTAAATCCGGGTATCCAAATGTTTGAGAAAAGAGTCTCGGGCATGTTTCTCGGTGAAATCCTCCGCATTATTCTTGTCAGCCTTTTGAAGTCGCCTACGGTATCATTATTCGGAGATGATGATTCCGCCTCAAACGACTGGAATTCTACCAGCGAGATCAAGAAGACTTCCCCGCTCTTCACGCAATGGGGTGTGGATTCCAGCATCCTGTCGGATGCAGAACTTGATAACACCGAGGAATTAGGTGTTCTTCGGCAGCATATCTCTAGGGTCTTCGGCGTTATCTCGCCCAGTCTTGAAGACGCTCAAGCCGTGAAGACAATCGCCCATGCAATTGCCAAGCGTTCTGCCAGGCTGGCAGCTGTAGCCTTGGGTGCGATCGTTCTTGAAACTGAACGCCTTGCTCCAGTGGCTTCTTCTTCTCTGGACCCCAAATCCACCTCCGAAATCCTGGATGACGTAGCAAAGCTCAAGCTTGTAGACGCAGCCTCAGCTACAGCGAACAAGCTCGCAGACACCGCAGGCTTGACTGTCAATGAAGACGAAATCGTGGATATCGGAGTCGACGGGTCTCTGGTTGAGCATTACCCTGGGTTCAAGGACTACATAAGAGAAGGACTACGAGCAATTGAAGGTATTGGCGCAACGGGCGAGAGAAAGATCAGAATTGGTATTGCACAGGATGGGTCTGGAGTCGGCGCTGCCTTGATTGCATTGGTAGCGGCAAAGATGGCGAAGCCGACCGACTATTTGAGCGATCTGAGACGGGTGAGCGCTTTGGCAGAGGAGATTAAGGCATGATAGCATGATACTAGGATTCTGGGAAGGGGCAGTCTACTGGGCGTTTCGATGTTCCGGATGTGCGGCCAGATTGTTTGATGCTCGGTCCAGTTTTGTTACTGCAGCTGCTTTGACATAGCATTGACACATGAATCACGAATCATTCAATCCTTCCTGCCCTATAGTAAAAGTATTTGTTCTTTACTGATTCGCTCCAAGTATCCCCTGTGTCGTCCGATCTTGGGGCTTTGGAACTGATCTAAGCGGCTACGAATTTCTTTTCCAAGGTCCATAGTCCACCGTTCCGAACCAAGATATTACCCTCCGCGCAGCAGCGGCTTCAATGAACGTTGTATAGCAAAGCGCACTCTTCCCGTCCTGAGTTTCCCTTGTAAGGTGGTTGGCTATTGCCAGAAGACGAAAGAGCCGGATCTGACTGAAGCAGCTTTTCGATGAGCATTTATGTGACTGCAGAGCATTTTAGCTTTTGTTTGTATGACCGTAAGTTGGTTGCGTGACAGGAGGTCGTATTGGGAGCGAGGCCTAAGTATGTGCAATCTCTAATTTCTGTGCTCTGTATGATGCTATGTTCTGAACTGTAGATAACTAACAAGCCATTGAACGCCACTAGATCATGATATCTTGCTATTCCCCAGTGCTCCCAGCAAAAGTCTGAACGCCAATGCAAATGCAAATGCAACGCCTTCAAGCTATCGTTTCTCGCTATAAACACTGTCAATCGGACATAATACAAATGAAACAGGGACAACTGAATCAATCTACTTCGCCTTCTTCCGAGGTGACTCTCGGGCCGGCTCTATCTCTCGCTCTCGCGGTCTCTTCGGGAAAATCTTTGAGGGAGAATCTCCGTTGGTTTTGGGACCATCTAGGATCGTCTGCGAACTCGAAGACGTGGGATTTTCTGCTTGTGCGTTACCACTTCCACTGCCATTGACAGCTTCAGCCTCTGGTGTTCCATTCGAGGAAGGGCGCCTCTTCTCCAGCCTCATGATATATTCCCACACCGTAATCCAACATTGAGCATTTACCCTAAGGTCCTTATGCTTCACACGTAAATGATGTCTCATCTCTTTGACGTCCTCTAATAATTCCGCATCCGATCGATTGTCCATATGGTAAGATACCAGGATCGCAGTAGCAATCAACTCCAACGGCGAGAACGTACGAACGTGTTCTACATCGTCTACTCTTAGGAAGTCTGGTGCGGGATCGAAGACGGAGTTGCGATTGATCTTGTACCTGGTAGTCGTGATTCGAGTGGAGGACATTTTGACGAGAACTTCGAATTTGTCGAATATGGCCTTGAACCGGAGTTTCAGGAGTGGGTTGATGGGCGATTTATCTTCGAGGACACGAATCAGAGCTTGGGGACTTGCTTGGAGGGTTGGTGCTGAGGTCCGTTTTCGGCGGCCCGCGTTGACTTCTTGGATCATCGTGAAAATTGTCAGGATGAGTCGGAAGCCGGAAGCGCGGTTCTGCTTCGATACTGGACTGCTATAAGATGTGAAGCTTGATACTGGGGGAGGTACTTACAATTCACAATCATGGGGTAGTCGTCTTCGTATTGCTTTGTGAAGGCGGCCCATTCTGTGCTCATTGCTCGCATCTTTTCGGCCGGAGTAAGAGCTATTCCGCGTTGGACCAGTTGAAACATTGTCTCTTCGGTCTCAACTGTCAATTCGTCGTACTCGTAACAGCAGAATGATTTACTCTTGAAAAATTCTTTGACTGGACTCGGTAGAATGTTATGGTTGCTAAAGATTTCAACGCCGTTGACTTTTGGGTGGCAGTAAAACCTAGGAGTACTTGTTAGCCATGGGCAATGAGAAATATTTATGGACACCTACCATTTCTTCGAAGGATGGTTACAGTCAAAGAATCCTATTTGGCCGTTCATAAACTTCTGAACTGAGGTCAAACGTTGTTTTCCATCCACACAAATACGTTTGTGCTCGATGACTTTTCGGCCTCCAGTGTTTACAGATTTTGCTTTTACATTGAAAATAATGGGGGGGATGAAGTAGCCCACTGTAATAGTTTAGTAACTCCTTGACTTAAAATCGGGCCCACTCACTCAAAATCGAAGTAATCAAGTTCGAAGCTCGAGTTTCATCCCACACGACTTCTCTTTGGTAATCCGGATTCAGCACGATATGTTTACTTTCGATGCAATCTGAAAGATGTTACTTGACAAGTAATAGAACATAGAAGAAGATCTACCATATAGGCTTGAAAGAGGCCGGATTATAACCACAGGGTGAGGAATCTGCCGTATTTTAAAATCTTTCTGTGTTAACCAACGTCTTGTATATGTCTGTTTTTGGAGACGGACTTTCACAAACAAAATGTTCTACCCCATCGACTTCAGCCAGACCTTCATATGAAAGGTCAACATATTCAGGACCATCAACTTCATTAAAGATATCCTCATTCTCAGTCGAAAGATTGATTTTGATATCTTCAGGTTCTTCTTTCTTGATAGTAACGAGAACATCAGCCGGATTTACGGATTTAACTGCGGGACTTGAGAGTGTAGCAGATTCCATCTTAGTTCGAGGGATCTCGGTAATTGTCTCTGTTCTAGAGCTGTGGTTCATATTTGTGGTCATCGGAAACAGGTTTGAAAGGAGTGTAATTCTGAGCACATTATTAGTATTCGAGTGTCAGATGAAATGATGGAAACCCAAACAGTGCCAACAAAGCACAAATTTACAGCGAGCCAGAATGGAATAGGACGCGAATCATACGATGAAAGCTTATAGTCATTCTGTAGTGGGCAGGATCGAGACCGCGTGACGTATGTGAGCCAGTAGACTTTTGAACGCACTGAGCCTTTGTTATACGAAAAGGGCTACGTCCCCAATTGCGGGCCACAGTGCTTCGACCCAGATTATATTGAAAAGAAGCCGTAGGATAGACTTCGGGTAAAAGAATAGAATAGAATATCAAGGCAAACCAAGAGTAAGGCTGGTATCTCAAAATATACTCAAAGGTGGGAGGGGGTTCAAAAACAGTCTTGAGAGGAAAAGGTTACAAACAGGAGCATTAACAAGATGCAAAAATATTCGGCGATTGTAAAGCCCAAGATTCTCCACCTGAAGAACTAACGACCTGCTCTCTTAACTTACTGCCGACGACAAGAGGCTCCAAATGCCGCAGCAGTAAACCCACGGTTCTCTCAGCGACCAGTAGCATCATTCGACAAAACAGGCAGTAGGGACAAGTTCTGTGCAGCAACTGCTTGCTTCAGAAACTTTTCTTCTTGAATTTTGATGCAAGAAACCGAAGAATAGGGGGTATAAATATGCATAATTCGGGTACAAGCCAGACACTAGTCCAACCTGGATACCTTTTGAGAGGAGCTCGAGAGAGGATAATCGCAGACAAGAAGAAAGGAAAAGAGGCTAAAACGCACTTTAGATGGTTTCCAGGAACCTTTTATAACAGACTCAACGTTAGGGAGGTTGAAGAGGTTAGTGCGGTTGGCGAGGGCTGCATTGTGTTTGGAACAGGTGGAGGTGCCCGTTATGAAAATTGTGTCTCGCTTAAACGGCCCTAGGAGGGGCATTCGGCGCTAGGAGCGGGGTGCTATTTGTGGGGTGGAGGGAGGTACGATTAGGGGGTGCGGGGATCACTTCAACTTCATACATCTCCTACGTCAATATCAACTACTCCTAATTCATTCCTACGTGTTGAATTATCCCTATTTACTATTACAATTTATCCACGTGATATTCATAGACGCAAAGAAGTCACGATACAGCAGAAGATACAGGACTTATTTCCTACAGAATGTAAAGTTGTGATTGCAATATTATAAAGGACGTCTTTACACGAGGCCTCAAGGACGAAAACAGGGTGTCAACCCCGAAATTCCGGCTTACAGGCCACCTATTCCACGAAGCTCTGGACGAGACGGAGCAGAAGATTACTGCCCTTTATCCCACTCTCAATTTTCTCTTGCCACAAGAAACAAAGCCCGTAACCAGACTTGGCGTCAACTTCACAATCATGGACTAAGAAACGCTGTGTGATTGTAGCTTTCATCTTCGTTGCAACTTTCCTCGCGTTGGGCGAGATGTCCGTGACAATTCATAACAGCGATGCATGATGAAAGTACTTTTGCCTATGCCTGCTTGAGTGCTGGCAATGAAGTCTATGGAATGAGTCCATCTCGTCTAGTTTGTGTAGATGTAGGTGTGGGATGGAAGTTTGATTACGGACTCTCTTATTTACTTTTATTCCTGACCATCAATCAGCAGATTGAAGCTGGGAAAGGAGAGAGATTGTATCGAAAGCCTATCTATCGTTCCACAGGCTCACGGAGTCTGTGGCGCTCCCAAAAGATATTTTCTGGCAGTCCGGTATTGTAATGCCAAATCCGGGAAATTCTGGAAAGTTGACTATGGTGTCATTATAGATTAATTATCTGACCTTGTATACTCAAATGGGAAGGCGAATGATGGAATGCTGGACTTCAGAATCAATGGAAACGTTTTGACCGAAATGAGGGCTTGCTAATCACTTCTGGTAGTACTAGAAGTCGAAAATTGAAGATAAAATACCACAGAAAACCACTCTTCATTCTCTCACGAATAACACAGATTGTTTCTTATAAATCAGCTACTTCAACATAAAGTTTTCGACATGGCCGACCGAATTGTGGCCGCATGCGATCCAGCACTAAAGTACTTTGCCTTCTTAATATTCATGTGTCCTATTCAATGGCACTGAAAAGATCCTCATTCTCAATAGACCAAACCTCAACCTTCTTGGAGTTCGAGAGTCACATATCTACGGCAATGAAAGCCTCTCAGGCATCGAAACACGAGGCGTATCCCAAGCATCCTCCCTCAGGGCCGAATTATCATTCTTCCAGAAAAACTACGAAGGAAGCTTAGTTGATCAGATCTTTTAAGCAATAATTAGTAGTGTGAACGCTATTATCATGAACCTAGCAGCTTTTAAGCATTACAGTGTTGCATTGAGAGATGCATTGACGGGAAGTCAGCATCCCGTTTTTTGAGGTTCACATACCGAATTTGCGTGCGAGAGATGAATGGAGACACAAGAGTTTTTTGAGAGACAATATTGCAGGGATAATCTGTAGATTAGGTACTTGTATGGAAGACTGTTATGAATGGTGTGTTGGGTATTTGAAGGCTGGGGAGAAGTCAGGGGGTGTTTGTATTGGATTCTCGGTTCCAACCAATCAGGCAACAGGTGGGTTAGATCTCTCACAACTGGCAACAGCGAATAGGGGAATCAGTTCGCATTGATCACTATGTAGGAGTAAATCTAAATGGCCCGCCTGGCTAGCTAATAAGGTGTGTGTGGGCGATACGTGCACTAACTTAGAAACTCAACAGTTTGGATGTGATTGCCTAATCACGTGACATATAGGACAGATTCGTCCAAGTACTCGGTTAAGTCCTAGACGAGGAGGGACATGCGACGTAAAGGAAGACGAAGTGTGAAGTTACAAAAAATTATGCTTCAAACTATTGACCAGGAAGGAAATTCCCCATCCCATACTCTCCTCTCAAGGTCCCGTGGCATCCCGTTGGGAGCCTATCTCAAAGCGCCATACAACCCGACCCAAGCTCCAACCATTGGAAGTACGCCACGCACGTAATTCATCCAAGACCACGCCGCGAGAAATTTAACCGACTCCGTCGCAAAGACTTCTGTCTCTTTACTCTCTCTCGCAACTTTCGCCCTCTTGAGAAGCTCTTTGTTCGTAGGCATCATGACGCCGGCGGTCCACATCAGTACCGAGAGAGCCCACACTCCAGCCACAGCATAGAATTTCCATTCCGATGGGTCTTTGTTGTCTTTCGCAGTCCAAGCGGAATATTCCCATAGTAGAGCTGATGCTACTGAGACAGTAGGAGAGACGAGTTTTCCTAGGTCGTAGATTACTTGCCACTGTTGGAGCTGTAGGGAGACCGGTGCAAGTTTTAAAGCTGGAAGGCCATAGTATGAGGCACTGAAAGCAAAGCCTGAGAGAAATATGCTCCCAGAGATTCCGAGGACGCGAGTAATAAGAAAGTATGGTGCTTCCGTCATTGTTGGGAATATTTGCGGTTTTCGATATCGATCTGATTTGACAAGCAGTAGAAATTCGGAAACGGCTTGATTGAGCTTATTATTGTTGCGGAATGGATATTCCTATGATATGCAGCTTGATGGGTTGGACATATTGTTATATAAGGTAGTATCGACGTTCGAACGCGGCCAGAATAAATGCCCCCATTTACGCCCGTAGCGAGAATTAGGGGCACAGCCTAAGCGAGCGGGCTGGGTGTTCTCACCACTGCGGTGTTTTCAGACTCTGGGCCATTGTATAGAGATAAGACAACCTACAACCTTCCTTCTCTGACTAGTTGCCCGGGTCGAACTGGATTCACTCGGCACCGTCATTCGCTACAGGATAAGTTTCGCCTGTAGATCACCAGGATGGTTTCTCAGCTCGCAAAGTCCACCAAATACGGAAAGCATTATCTTATGCGTCCGAAATTTTTGAAATGCAAGCAGCCTTAAGAAGTGACAAGAGCGCCATACTTTAGCCATTATCATAGCCACACATGCCTCCGACGAGTGTCGAACCAGCGATCACTCTCGTTTTGAAATTATATCCCAACCCTTGATGCAGTACATAATCACGTGACCTCTACTTTGGGAAATGCGGTGGCTTTAGCTCTAGAAACGAAGGCCCTAGAGAATGGTACGATCTCCAACCTAGGACTAACGAAGTGTTTTGATTAGTAAATAACTCCATTTCCCTGGAAAGATCCACGTCACTCCAGCAGAACTTGTGGCGTTATCTCTAAACACGGTATGCGGTAACCTTCTTTTCTAACAAAAAACTACAGAGAATGGCATCATGTATACCGCGCTTAGTTAGTATTAAAGAATAAGCGATTTCGCGAGAGTAATCACTCCGACAAGAGAGGCAGGATTACCGTAAGCTAGAAAAGATTGCGACAAGGTCACCAAAGACAGCATTTGGAAGACGTATAATTCTTGGGGAAGGAGAGGAGAGGAGTTCCTTTTTTGGGTATCGTCTGCAGTTTACCCTGAAGACGGATTGCATACTTCTGGAGCTTCACTTTACGTGGAAATAACGCACAATAGTTCTAGTGAATTCTTTCACCAAGTAGAGACAAGAAGCAAGCGAGAGAGTTGCTAGGAACAAAATTATCCACGCTCGCTCAGACCAAGAATTGTCAAATCAAAACTCCTCCCTCAGAATCTTTGTCCTCCTCAGAGTCCTCGTCGATCTCTTCTTCCTGTTGTATCTGATCCAGCTCCAGTATATTTCCCTTTTCATCTGTCTCTATCCTAACATCCCCATCGACTTGAAGATTTTCCGGCATTGTCTTTGCTGAATCACCGTAAGGATTGTTGTAATTGAAGAGTTGAAGTCCCGTATTAGGGGCTTGTAGATGTCTCATCCAGGTTGAGGTGATTTCCGTGTTTGAATCTGGCTGGCGACTGCGCGGACCCTGTTGCTCTTGAATTTGAATCAAAACCTCGGTCCGAAATTTTGCCGCCATTTTATTGAGGATGTCTTCTCGCACTTTGATTGACAGCGTGTCGCTTGGAACCACAACATCGGGCGGTCTCCAGTTCGGCCAAGCATTGTTATGGCAGGCGGGTGTAACGAAGCCTCCAGGATGTTCTTTGATATATTGGTGGCAGCAGAAACAGGCAGGCTTGCTACAGCCTATATAGCGGTCACCACCCACGAATTCAAGCTTCTCCCTCCAGAAAATGTCGAGCAAGATCAGCTCAGCGTGAACTCTGGGCCGCCATTTCGAAGACGTACAAAGATCGTTGAAAAGAGCAGAGAGTTTAAATCTTTGGTCTAAGATAGCAAGCTCTTGTCTACACTTCTCGATCATCGTTGGGTCATTAATTAGACGTCCAGCAACCGCAGCAAGATCTGGGTTTCTGTCTTGCAATGGTGGCAGCATCTCCGGTGGAGAGTAAGCACGCACGATCTCGAAGTCGTCGAATAAATACCGCATTCTACTCCATGTTGAAACCACTACCTTAACAGCTTTCATGGTATGATTTAGCCGCCCGAACAAGTGACGGATATTCTTGAACCGTTCTGCACATGCGCTGCCACTGACTGCTCGCTGTGTAAGATTACGAAAAGTCTCTGAATTTCGTGTGTCATAACACAAGCGACATATGTCCTTGGGGGAAGTGAGGAGCTTTTGGATGGCAAGTAGCCATTCGATAAAAGTTTTGTCTATTTGTTCATTAATTGTCTTCCATTTAATTTTCGGAGCGATTTCACCTGCCTGAATCGATGTTGGCATCTGTACTATGTTTCAAAACATAATCTAAATGAGGAGCCAGAACTTTTATATATACCGAAATTCGAGCAGAGCTGTGAAGGATACTCCTGGAATAAATAAATAACTCCGTAACACAAATCTCGTCCGTTGTCGAATTCTCCAAAGTGCTTAAAATATCTTGTAGGAAGCTTCGAGCCCTATCGATTTTATTTGACCCTCTTTGCGGGCTTTTGTTCGAGGCAAAATGGTATTTGATGCCTTGAGGTGTCTGCTGCAAGGCAATTGCGCAAGTGCTATCACCTCCTTTCTCGTAGTCGCACAGATATGCAAGATGTTTTACGAATGATCTTCTCAGCTGTTGCTCACTGAGTTCCAGGGGATCCGGCTCCAGTTCTAGATCTTCCTCATCAGTTGGATCGCCACGATTCTGACCTAGGATGAAGAGGAGTGCCAGTGCTTCATAAAATCGCTTAAGTAGCTTCGGCCGAACTGGGATCCCAGCTTTCTTCCCTTTCTTCGACTTCTAACCAGTGTTAGATATTGTCCTGAATAGGATCCTGGCAGAGTATGTGAGGATTGGAACTTATAGTTACCATCTTGAAAATACCCGGCGATACTATGACAACAAGGCTGACAAGTAAACAACAGCCGAGGTGAAATCCGAGGTTGGCTCTCGAACTCTAACTATTCATGTCTTTCAGAAGCGAGACGGAATGGGATCTAAGATAAGCTTCGAGCCATTCGAGTTGGTAAAGAAATTAAGTTGGAGGTTTGACTTCGAAGCCCATCCTGTGACTATGAAATTGGCGTTATGTCACTGAAAATGCATTGAGGCTGTCAAAAACGAGTCAGGGCGAGAAGGCATTTTCTACGACATTCCATGCATGGAAATTCACAACTGCAGGAAGTGTCCTTTGCCAATCATATGAACGTATGCGAGGATGCATGAAGTCAACATGGAATACGCACGTGACCATGCGAACTGTAAGGATTGCTTTACTTCTGAATCGCCGTACTCAAGAAGAAACAATTTTCAAAGAGGAAGGGAGGACGGCAAAATCTAGGTGGATATGCAATCTGTGAAACCTAAACTGGAGGTCGGAAATGTCTATGACACCAGGAAAGGACACTCGGAAGATGTTCTCCCATCCGCCCTGTCATATCTACTGACTTCCGAGAATCAAGTTAACGACGCTTGGAAGTCTCTGTTCGAACTCATAGTGTCAAGTTGACTCCTGCGACTGATACGAGCAACAGTGCTCTCCGCTTTCCATAACAGCCGCTGATGCGCATCCAAAACTGGAGAGAGAGCTCAGGAATGATCATTTGGATGCCGGTCAATGTGGTACTCAGGCAAACAGGACTCTACTGAACTTTCGGCAGAATGAATTCGACACATATATTTTCCTTAATCCTGAATCCGCTGATTACAAAAAGGCGGAACAGCATAGTAAATAAAAGCATGTACCACACAAGCTGTCAGATCTCCAATCCAATGTACCCAATGATAGGTGAAACGATGAGAAGCCGCCATCAGCCCCAGACACCTTGCTGGATTGCAAGATAGACCAAGGTATCCTGGCCTTGCAATACCGCCAGCAAAAAGGGCAATCGCTGAGGCAAAGCCGACTAAAAATGGGCCCAATGCCGGGCCAAAATTGCCCTGGTTTCGTGGATCAAGGCCCAGTCCGAAAGCTAAAAAGAGCAGGAACAGGGCCCCCATGGTCTCGAGTGCAAAGGCTTGTGTTGCTGGAACTTCGGTCGGATCGATGTAGCAACCTGGCGAGAAGACGAGGGTTTCAGGATTACCACCGAGCGCTGAGCGGAGTATATATGCACCAACCACAGCGCCAATGGATTGGAAAGTAATATAGAGTATCATTCGAGGTAGCGACGTTAGCTTTGCAAGGAATGTTGCAAAGGTGATCAGCGGTGTCAAATGTGCTCCCGTGACGGGACCAAGGTTGAAGATGAAGAGTGTGATAATGAGGAACTGCACAATCGCCGCGATCGCAACTGGAAGAATAGGACCTAATGAGGTTGCAGTAGCGAGGCCAGCAGTGCCGTGAGCCACGAGACCGGCGATGAAGACCCAGAGGCATAGACCGACACCTTCAATGCATGCGCTTCGCCAGATATGGACATCCTTAAAGGATTGTAAACTCAAGATTCCCGCCCATTTGGGGGATTGAACGGCGTCAGGGTTGCTTTGTTGGAGCTTTTCGTAGTCCGGATCAGATTGCGATACTGCATGGAGTTGATTACCTCCGATGCGGCCCACGAAGGGTTGTGAATTGATAACCGATGGATTGACGGGTGAGGAAAGAGTTCGCCAACGACGAATGGGAGCATCATCTTCGTCAGTCTTCATCTTGATAACGTTATTCATCATAGGAAGCGCCATGGCTATGATGCGTAGTAGAGCAGAACGAACAGGAATGAAACGGGTTGCGTGAATGAATATTTTAAGGGCTGAGCGGGCTCATAGTCCTTAGATATAAAATGTTGACAACCACGAAACATCGCTTAAACATCGCTTATCGTTGTCGTCAACCCCATTTTGGAGCATGAACGCGGGGGCCGGCGAAACCCCGGAAGAAGGCTTCAGTACTGTATTTACCATAGGACAAAGTTTCACCCTCCGCAGCGGCACGCCGCGGCACGCCTCGAGAGGATCATGGTCAACGCAAACAAGATAAGGATAATCTGAAAGAGACTCATCCTACATCACCATTTAGAGTTTTAGAGCGATTAGAGCTTCTCCTGTGTAAGTCTCTTTTCCATCAGAAAATGCTTCTGTAGAAGTGAGTTGCCTTGAGTTCGAGGGTTTGCTCTGCCTCGCCGGGGAAAGGACTTTCTTGGACTCGTCAAAAGGAAACCTCATCCAGCTAAAACGCTAGATACGAGATTTTCTTTGCTCCTAATATCGCTTCTCAGTTGGTCTCTTTGGATTTTGTTTCTTCTTTTTTCTTTCTCGATACCTTCTTCCCGAGGGTGGCTAGGTGGCTTGGGGCTCTTTAGCGAGATCGAACGTTGATAGTGACGGGCTGAGTCTCAGTACATATCCTTTGCACGTATAAATCGAGAATTACTTACACGAAAGATATCAGCCGAATGTAATCCTATTGACGTCGGCAACCCCTCGAGTCGCTCGATATTGTGTGCGGGATCAGGTAGAGATCTCTGCGCCCGAGGCCCTAGTACCCCTGAACCACCAGGAGCAATTTCCAAAGCTTCATCGGTAGAAACAACACAGATCTTTGCGCCTAACACATCGACCATCCCCCTCGGTGTAAGGGGATGCAGAAAACCTCCTTTGGGGTAAATTGCAACCAGAATTTTGAGGCGGCGCCTCGTCGAAGCAGATGATGAGTTCGAACGAAAAACTGATTGCTCATGAGGGCAGTTTTTGAATGACCAGAAGAATAATGCGATCTTCCAGATCCTCCACCCCAGGAACCAAATGTGAAGCTCCCCCGCAGTCTTGAAATCCACCTTGCACTCCACAGGTTCACAAATATACTAAATCTTCGAGTAGACACTATTGATCCCATCTACAGCAATCGGGCGTTTGTGCGACGCAATGAGGCAGGCATGGATAGTTGCCAGCTTATAACGCTGCACTCCACGCGTTGAATAAGATACCTAACCCACAGCTTTAGCGAGCAATTGGTACAACCCATTGATGGTACGGAGAGACCACCCGCTATCACTATGTCCAAGTCCGTGATGTGGACAAACGTATGCAGTCGACTTTTTGCTTTCATGGGCGGGAAAAGCGTCGATTCATTATTAATGGTTTCCAAAATTCGATCCATTGTCCCGAAATTCGACTTAATTTCGAGAGAGTGTTACGAGAGCTCTACAGCTTTGAGTCGTTAGCTTATAGGGTTGATTAGTCAACACTATCTAATGCGCACTTTCTAACCCAGCACTGAACCATAGTCTTCGAACAACAGGACTTGAAACTACGGACCTTTAAAATCATCTGCTGACATTGAACTGTGCGAGAAGAGAATCAAGAAAGGTGTGTCTAAGCAACTTGCATACGAGTTGATCTATAATCATTGAATGAGGCGAGTCTTTGTTCCGCCTACACGGAGTTTTTGGTAAACCTGATCGGGAAGATTTTAAATAGCTCCGACCCATCGTATGGATTACGAAGGCACTATTTTCTATATATTACTTTTCTATTGCTGTTTCTCACCTATTTCTACTTCCTGCATCACTCTTATATCATCAGCAATCCACATATCAATCCAATAAGATCATCCAAATACACTTCCTGTATCACATTCATCAGAGCCTACCAGTCAGTACGCCATGGCGGGAACACCAGATCCAGATCAGTTCACCACTCCATTCCTTCTCACAAAGACTGGCCATCGGGATCCCTACCCTGCCATCTTGCCCGAAAAGCCAGAAAACTCTCAGAAGGGAAAAATCATCATCATCACTGGCGCTTCAGCAGGTATCGGATTGGCAGCAGCTAAAGTCTGGGCACGTGCAAAAGCTTCAGGAATCATCATTGCAGCACGTCGATTACAACCACTCGAAGATCTTGCTAAAGAGATCAAGTCAATCAGTCCCGAGACAAAAGTACTCTCCGTGAAAACTGATATCCAGTCCGAAGAGGATGTAAAGAATCTGTATGCGGAATCACAGAAAGCATTTGGACGACCGGTTGATGTGGTGTTGAATAACGCTGGATATTTGCAAGACGAGCAAAAGATTGGTGAAACCTCTATCTCGGAATGGTGGAAAACATTAGTGAGTTTTCTGCCGGGTTATATAAAGATGACGCTGACCAAATTCCAGGAAATCAACGTTAGAGGGCTCTATCTTATGTCGCATTACTACATTCAATCACAACCGAATCCCAAGGAGCCTATTGGGACTTTGATTACTGTTTCATCAGGTCGTGCAGGCCTCACATTGTCTGGTGGATCAGCGTACAATGTGTCAAAGCTTGCAGAGCAAAGACTGAATGAACACATTCAACTTGGTGAATTTTCTTAATCCATTTTGTAAGAGCAAATCTGATACTCTCCAGAATATCCCACTCTTCGTGTATTTACAACGATGCCTGGAATTGTTAAGACAGCAATGTCGGGACCGGACGGTGGGTTTTGGGACGCATTCGCGAAGGATCACGCCGACTTGACTGGTATGCTCGCTCTGTATCTAGCACAGCCTAGAGCAGATTACCTTAGGGGAGGCATGGTTGGTGTCAACTGGGACGTTGAAGAGTTGGAGGCTCATAAAGACGAAATTGTGAGCAAGAAGCTGGTGCAGACCTCTTGGTTGCCAGTATTGCCTTTCGAGGGCGGCAAGGGTCTTGGTGCTTGAGTTGATAACTCAAGTATCAATCAAGCCAGAGCATAGGCTGTTATTTCCACAAGTAGTAGAATAGAAGGGAGACTTTACCATTTTCTACTTCATCCACTAACTCTTGCCCCACTACTTCACCTCCTTTGATCCCAACACGTGAACAGGCGAATGCAGGGGTTCGAGGCGAGGGGCACAGCACGAAACAATGCCAAAGCAACAACATCTTAATAACTTCTTCCACATCCTTCCTCTTCCATGAACATCAGTGCTGCGAAAATCCAAATGAATATCCAATTTACCACTGCAGAAAATGCCTTCTGTCCCAGACTTAAAAGGCGGGAGGGGCACGAAGAGCATATCTCACAACCACATCTTTCCATGTCCTCGTTGCCTAGTCCAGGAAAGCCCCTGGAAATCTCTCATTTCCCCATTACCATTACAAGCAAGACTGCAAACTTCAATCCCAAAAATGTCGCAAATCTGTGGCTACAGCTACTTGTGATCCAAGTGCAAAATGCGAATTTCTGGAATTATGACGATGTTCTTAAGTTGCAGGCCGAGACAGCTTATCAGCGTGCTTTCGCTGCTTGGAAAGCGGCGAACCTGGAAACGTCAGAGACCATCAAGGATCACCAGATACAGAATTTAGGTTCAAAAGAGTGTGAGATTATCTGCTAATGTCTTGACGAATATCGAGTGATTGCAAATAATGTGTTCGTAGACTGACTTTCCCTCCTAGGTATATACCTCCGACATATGCTTCAGAAGGCTCTTCTCTTGCGCGAGAAGGTACCAGAGTCGGTAATGCCGGATGTATCAGGTTTCATTAAGCGATTCGAAGAAAGTCCGGATCTAGAAGCGAAGGCACTTCAGGAGACCAGACTCTACAAAGTCTTCAAAGCCATCTTAGAACTAGAGTCAATTCCTTGCGATGAGGATCTCAAGATCCGTGAGAGGTGCCAGCTGCTTTATGCAAAATGGATGAAGATTCTGGATGATGATAGGCTAGTGGATGCAGACGATCCCAAAATGACCTCGAATTTAGCCACACCGTCTCATGCGGTTGAGTTACAGCGCGCAATAGAGGACCCAGCTCCTGAGAATGCAAAAGATATGAATCCGACACCGGCTGTATGTATTACGCAGATGACTTCCGATCAAAGCACGAAAGTCGAAGCATTGGCACAGTTATGTGATCCTCCACTCGACCGCGCTGTCGTTGAAATGATCTGTTTGTTACCTCAAATCTCAGCTCAGAACGAACACGAAGCATACCAAATCGCTGCGTTCGGACGGCTGCTTGACCAGGTTAAAGTGTTGGAAGATAAAAGCAACCCAGAGCGGAGAGTTGATGGTTTTGGACCGAAGATCCCCCCGCACATTCTACAGCTTACGGGTTTTCTTGAGGGACACTATAGCCGGGCGCTTTTCCTCGATACGAAGAGCGGCAATGGTATTGTTTTCAAAAATTACCCTTTGAGCTATCCAGAAGAGGGATATCCCCAATGGGAGCAGCTTGTGGGAGATAGAAGACCCATCGAGGAACTTTTGCAGGAATGGATTGATAGGTTCCTGACGGGCAAGTTCATGCCCAGTGGAGGATCCGAATTTGTTCACGAAGAGGGGTCTATATTTTCCGAGGACATACTCATGGTACGTACAAGTCTATATTGTGTTTATCTAACAACTTTTAAGATTTCCAGAGCGACATATCCGGAAATACTTAATTAACATTTACAGGATATCACCAAGCACAACGATCTCCTTCATGAATTTGGCTGGCCCGGATGTTTCCCTCTCTCAGGATATCGGTACGTAGAGTTCCTCAAACGAAAGAGCGATCTCCACGAACGAACATTCCAAAACAAGGCTCGATACCACTCATCTCTGGCGTACATTTGGGAAAGCCTTTCCTCCCCATGGCGCTCTATGGATAATCCATTTGTGAAGTATGACCCCTCGAATATGCAGCAATGGCAGCTCCTCAATTCTATCGACAAAAGCATTCGACATTCTTTAGACTATCACGAGCGACGAAACGAAGAAGTGGAACATTCCCTGGCGGACGGTGTCCCTATGCAAAACGAACTGTTGGGAGCTTTGTCTTTGGGCAATGGGTCTGATGGTGGCTCCGACTGGAAAGCAGAATATACACCTGAACTGATCATGGCGCGATTTGAGGAGGTGTATGCTGCAACTCCGGATCCCTTAAATCATCGTCTTCCGGAGATGAGAGAGGTTTTGACCAAAGCTTTTGAGAGATGGAAATTGGATCCACAAGGAATCTATGAGCGGAGTTGGAGCGAGGGAGGCGATGGTGATTCAACTTCTGATTATGAAGCTGAAGACGTAGATATAGAAGACGGTGACGAAGAAGAGTATGGAGACGACGAAGATGTAGAGGACCTTGATGCCGGGCTTTTACGTGCAGATTTAGCAGATGATGTAGAGCTCATTCGAGGAGAGCTTGCAAAGTACGAGATTGAGCTTGAAAAGGGGCTTTCTGAGAAATAGAAGACACATGGTGTTTATCGAAGAATGAGAATGCCACCTACTTCATTCGTGATGCTCAAATCATTCACAACTCGCCTCACAGCAATTTATCTAGCAAGTTTACAATTCCTTTCGTCACATATCAATTATCGAGTCTAGGCCCTCCGAACTATCGTCGTCCCATTTGCTATGCAGTCATAGAATCTTCTCTCGTAGCTCACAGTAACTTAAATCACGCAGGCTCACGTATTCGAAGTGATTCTGTATAGTTTTCTTTAACTTGCTGTGTTTTACGTATATTTCTTAAGTCATTCTTATGATGAGGGAAGATATTCTCCCTAAGTCACCGTAAAAGTATTTCTAGATTTACTCCTTGTTGTCTTGTCAAGGAAAAGGCTTCTGAGATCGTTGACGAGTCTTGCTACGTGGATATGGGTAGATCGTAAATTCTATGTCTACGGAAGTACTGGAGCAATGAACCATGCTCCCTGCTCACTTAACTTGTAGTTAAGCCGTCCCAGACATTAAAGAGTTAGGTCGGCCGTTCAGCCAATTGAAAGGGGACCGAGGGACCGAAGACTTCGGCCAGCAACGGTGTAAGATTAACGCGCCCTTCCGCCCTAATGTCATCCTCTTGGCTGATTAAATTCATTTCAACAGATCCTTTTCAATTTATGAAGTCATTCAGCTCACAAGTTACGACCCGTTTTGCGAAAGGTTAAATTGGACTGCGCAACAAAATCGGCATAAGGTCATCTAACTCATTGATTGTTAAGATACCCATTCGTGTCTTTCCTCGGACGCTAGTCAAAACCTGTTGCCAGCAAGTTCCCTCAATTCAAACCCCACCTTACTGTACCCCGCCTCGCATCTATCTACCTACTTCAAGGGTCTTCTTCCCCACTCTCAAACGAAAAACAGCATATCACACAGCATGGCGAGCAACACAGTCCCCCTTGGCGTGTATATCTGGAAGCGTCTTGCCTCCTTAGGTATTGAGCATGTCTTCGGTGTTCCGGGAGACTTCAATCGTAGGACTTTTCCAATTGCAGTCCACACGTGACGAGAATCTGACAACAAACAGTTACTCTCTTGGATCAGATTTATGATGTTCCCGAGTTGACTTGGCTGGGCACTTGCAATGAGCTCAATGGTGCCTATGCAGCCGATGGCTACACGCGCATCAAAGGTCATCCCGCAGCTCTTCTCACTACCTACGGCGTAGGTGAACTTTCAGCTATGAATGGTGTAGCAGGTGCCTATGCGGAGCACGCAGGCATGATTCATTTAGTGGGCATGACGTCTCGACCCCTTCAGAAGATGCGTGCTTTGATTCATCATACCATGAAACCGGGTATGGATCATGCCACATATATTGGGATGAGCGAGCCGATTCGAGCAACTCATACATTCCTTATGGAGGATGCGAAGATGGCGGAGGAGATTGACCGAGTTATCACTGAAGGTGTCAAGAGTCGCTTGCCCGTTTTTATTTACATTCCAGTCGATGTGGTTCAGGTGCGATTGGATGCGAAGAGATTGGAGACGAAGCTTGATACAAGGGTCGTCAATGAGAGTGCTGCTGAAGATCAGGTTGTTAAGGAAGTTTTGGAATTGATCAGCAAGGCTGAGAAGCCAGCTGTAGTGGCTGATGTGTTGACGATTCGACATGGCGGGCGGGATCTGGCGAGAGAGCTGGTAGATTTGACCCAATTTCAAGCTTTCTCGACACCGTTGAGCAAGGGCGTCATTGATGAGACGCATCCAAGTTATGGTGGTAATTACAACGGCACCGGTAAGTAATTTTCCAGTTGCCTTTGATCCTCTACTAAGAAGCCTGTTAGTGTCTTTCCCAGGCGTTGCAGAGGCAATTCATGCATCCGACCTGGTTCTGAACATCGGTCCCCTCCTGTCCGATTCCAATACTGGCAGTTTCACTCGAGATATTAAAGAGTCAAACCTCGTTCTCCTAGCCCACGACTTCTGCCAAATAAAGTCCAAGAAATATGAAAATGTCCATTTTCTTCCAGTCCTAGCCCGCATTGTCTCCGAACTCAAGAAATCACCAAAATCCTTCAACATCCCTAGACCTACGCCATCAAAAATCGAGCCCCCGATCCTCAATGCCTTGAAATCCGGCAAGATAGAGCAAAGCTATGTCTGGCAACGTCTCGGAAAATTCTTAAAGCCAAACGACATCGTCCTTGCCGAGTCCGGAACAGTCCAATTCGGTATCCCCGATGCCACATTTCCAGCCAACACACAATTCATCACTCAAATATTCTGGTCGTCAATCGGCTACACTGTGGGCGCCTGTTTGGGAGCTCTTGTTGCTGCCAAAGAGATGAAGCACCCTGGTCGAGTGGTATTGCTTGTCGGAGAAGGAAGTCTGCAGATGACGGTGCAAGAAATCGGTTCCTATATCCGCTTCGGTTTCACTCCAATTATTTTTGTGATCAACAATAACGGCTACTCTATCGAGCGTGCCATCAATGGACCGACACAGCGTTATAACGAGGTTTCTATGCTCTGGGATCATCAGAAGATGCTGGAGTTCTTTGGGGCACGTGAAGAGACTGGTATCAAAAGCCGAAGCTGGAAGTGTGAGACAGTGGAAAGCTTGGAAGAAGTTTTGGACGGGGGTGAGCTTGGAAAGGGAGAGGTCATTAGTGTTTGTGAGATTGTGATGGGGCAGTACGATTATCCTTGGCGTTTGACCAAGCAGATTGAGATCTCGAGGGCGAGGGCTATTAAAATGGCTGCCGCCGCTGCGGCTGAGACGTAGGTTAGAGTGAAGAACACTATTATACTTCTTGGTTGAACAAATAGATCATAGAAGTAAGAAAGAGTCAGAAAGAAGGCTTTACCTTTTCGACAGAGAAATCGAGAATTATTAGTCATTATCAATTCCTCTAATTTATAATGCAAACGTTGGCCCACCATCTCCCGGCTTTTTTAAGCACTTGCCACTGTAGTACTATGGTTACACCCCATATGGTATCATAACGCTCGGAGTATCAGGTCGTTCGAGCACTTAGTCAAAAGACTTTCCCTCCAACCACCGATGCAACATATCCAAAGCAACTTCGGGCTGGTCTTGCGGCACCATATGTCCCGATCCATCAATAGTAACAAACGCAAACCTCGTGGTCTTCTCATCACCCTCGACCATCTTAATGTTTACCTCCTTGAACGTTCCCACCTTCTTCTCCTTTCCATCAACAACGCTTTTCCACGGTTTTAACTCCTTGCTCACGAACTCCGCTTGACCCTTCCACGCCATGTTACTCGTCCACCGTTTCGCTCCAGCGGTGTTGCACGCCAAGTCTAGATTTCCTTGATAGATCAGAATGTCGATCTGGTTGGCGAGAAGAAATTGAACTTCCGGCTTCATGGAGATGGACAAGTCATTCGTTAGCGTGAAGGCGGCCTCTATGGCATCTGAGCCAACGGTGAAGTTCTTGATAACTGGCGGGACGCCCAGGGCATTGAAGGTGGCAGGGACGTTTAGGTACTCTTGGATGAGGGCTGTGTTGGCGTAGCAAAATTCATCGATATAGCAGGGTGCAGTGACTAAGCGGGTCTTGTCAGCCGAACTTGTCATGTGACAGTCATGTGATTATACGGAGAGGAACGCACTATCATATCGATTCCTTCCACCAGCATACGACTCTGAGTCGTAGTACTTGATAACACCATCCCAGCAGACCGATGAAGCAGCGGAGCAGATTGCCGGATCGGAATGCTCGTAACATGTCTTTAGAACGTCCATGCAACGAGGGAGATTAGTAGCTATGATGTCGCACCGGGTTTCATTGAAAACAGGCTTGTCAACACCGGGATTGGTGGTACACAGAGTCTCCCAGTATCCATAAGCCCTATCAAGGGGTGATATAAGGCCGTTGCCAATTGCCACTGACTTCAACGGCACTTGAGCTTGTTTTGGGTGTAGCACGTTCTGGCTGACGATTTGAGCACCCAGGGTTGGGAG